>OY728134.1:350190009-351469364 GCA_963277665.1 Viscum album | reverse complement strand
ACGCTTTTGGTTTTAACAACGGGAATTAATTTTAAATTAATTTATGCCACTTCTATGTTTTGAATTTGGAAAAATGGATTCAATATTTGGAATCAGTATGTTCAAATTGTGTAAATTGGTAACTTTTATTTTTAGACATTTTGAATAGTTACTTCGGTAAATATTTTGTTTACCATGGTTAAGGGTAAATCCGGTAAATAAGGGTTAAAAAATAATATTATAATAATACTAAATTATCCTAAAACGTGTCCTAGCCTTATTTTATGATACATGTTCGACCGTAGGAATATTTGGGTCGATTTTGGGACCCCATGGAGCCACTTTTAGGTGATAGGGACACTTAATTTTAATTAAGTTAAAATGAATACAAAAATGACACAATCATATATCTTTTAAAAAAACAATTTTTACATAGGGTTATATATTTTGGATTTTCGACTACAAATATTCCATAGAAATATACAATAAGTTCTTACATAATCATATTTTATTTATAATTTTTAGAGGTTAAATAAGTTTATTTATTTATAACACAATGATGATGCATAAATTACAATAATAGTGAAAAATTAAAATAATTGATATTATAAATACCCAAATAAATATAATTTGACACTTTTAATGCATTAAACTAATTTTATAAGATAATGTGACATATTAGGATTGATTTAATTTACTTTGTTCGAAGTAATAATTCTTTTATGAGTTTCACAAAAAACAACTATTGAAGAGTGTCAAAATTGACATAAAAGAGTTTTTAAAACAAATATTATATTATTAATTGATATTAAATTCCTAAAAATCTAAGGTTCGTCCAAGATACTTTTATCCTGATATTTTTATCATTAATGGACCACTTGGGGGTCGCTTGGATGTATATAGTATGTTTATTAACCATATAATATAAAAATACAAAGAGACATTGTAAAAGTGAAACTAATTAACTTAGAGTTAATACTTAAAGATAAGGTAAATATAAGTACCCAAACCCGTTTAAATTCTATTGTTTTAGTGGTTTTCGACCCATCCCCACCTTAAAATTAAAATAATCTGCATTTTAGCCATTAGAAACCGAATGTAAATTTATTATAAATTAATATTTTTAGTTTTTCCAAAGGTGCCCCTCACCCCTCTTATAAAAGGGCACTCCTCCTTCTCATTTCTTCACACCTTCAAAGCCTTTTGGTTCAGCCAAACTCTGCCCAAATACTCTCTCAACTTCCCTCAATACAACCTAGAGGAATTAGTTTGATCAGAAAGCCAACCATAGGAGCACTTTTGATCAAATCAAAAGGAAGAACCCGAAGAAGAGGTAATGATTTCACCACCCTTTTCCAAGTTCCTTTCTTCTTCCACATCTTCTTCCTTTGTTGTTACCATTCTAAAATAATAAATCTAGTATCATATATATACTATGATGTTATTATTAATATGGTACAACCATATTCATTATTCTATCCATCCTTTGAATAACATGTCACCATACCTGCGTACGTACGGCTTACCGTCTCCACGTCGTGGTGTAATTGTTATTCAATAAATTATTATTTGAATGGGTATAATAATGATGTGTAATTCCTGTAAATAATAAATATATCATGATAATTATTCTGTATATATTATATATCATCCAATTATATATTATTTTAATATCAAAAGAATGATATTATTTCTCGTGCGTACGTACGGACTACCGTCTCCACGAATGCGACGAGATTCATTCTCCATTGTATCCATTCAAGTATAATTCTCATTTGATGATTAATAATAGTATATAAAAACTTGATATAATTCTGGATATGATTAAGATACAACCTATCCATTACAAACATGGGTTACATAACAAAACATATAAAAAACGAGAAAGTTAACACCCAAAACAACGATAATACTATGGTATTATTTACAAATCAAAGTTAAAAGATAATATATGATATCATATTAATGTAAATGATTATTGTATAATTTAATAAAAATTATTTTACCATTATACAGGAGGTTAACCTACCCCAACCAAGGAAAAGTACAATGTAAGGGCGTATTTCGCAATCTCTTCATTATCCGAGGTTGTTTATACGTAATAATCTTCTGGGATTTCTTTATCATTCACATCCATGTTTCTTCATAATGTATTTCAAAATATTTTTACTACTTACAGAGAATATGGGTTAAAGTCATTTATACCCTTATGTGTTTTTAATGGAATCATTCTGTCATTTTCTAAACATGTCACTTTTTACCTTTTGACAAATTTAAGGTAAGAATGTTTTTTTAACTTATACGGCGGGTGCGGCTATTTACCGCCATTATAAAATCGTCAAAGCTTACCTTACAAAATTATAAGTATATTTTAAAAGTAAATGTTTTATTTTATAATTATGTGACTTTTAAATGTTTTCAAAATGAATATTTTAATAATTTTTGAAAGGTACTCTTTATCAAGATCAGAATTTTAAATGTTTTAAAGATTTATCTTCCTAAATATTTTTAATTAATGTCCATGTTTTCAAAATGATTTTAAGGACTTATTTATATGGACATGAGGGTTTTGAAATGATATTTATTTTCAAAAGTTTCAAAGTGGTATGGGACACTTTTATTCAAAAATATGTTTTAAATTACTTCCTTTATAAATGTGTGACTTTTCAATGATTTTGTGAAAAGGGATATTTCTCTCAAATAGTTTTGATTTCATCTATGTCAACATCACTTGATGAATTTTAAGCTTATTTGAAGTTAATTTATTATGATACAAAACATCTATATTGTATATAAGGTTTTGTGATATGTTTGACTTTGGATGTGCTATTTTTATACCATTCATGGTTTATGGTGAAAGTATTGACATTTCGTATGCTAGTTTAATACGAATGTTTATGTTATGTTTAAACCTTTTCATATGGGAATGCATTGGACATAATATGTGATGGGTGGAGCCTGCTATAGCTCCTCGATGCATCAGTAGGTCTCATGAGACAAACTAGTGTCTTGGCACAAGGCCTTGGAAAAATCATATTTGTAGTCTTGGCACGAGGCCTTGGCTATGTGGTTATGATAGTCTGGCATTATGCATTCCATCATTATGAAAGTGGTTATTTATATTGCATGTGATTATTCAATTAGTATAATATCCATGTGAATAAGAAAATGGAATTATTTCATTTTATTTTTTCCATACTATGTTGAAGTTTAAGTTTAAAAAGAATTTTGTTTTAGTTATACATTGCCTTAAATGTTTATGATTATTCATGAATGTTTTCGCTGTATTGCTTAACCTTACGGAGCGTTTGAGCTCACCCCTTTCTATGTTTCATTTTTCCCAGGATTCCAAGAAGTGTATTGTGATTGATAAGAAGGGTTAAGACAAGGGAATAATGGCATTCATAAAGAATTATTTATGTTGTTTTGTATGTTATGAAGTGTAATGTAACATTCATGTATGTAATCTATTTTCCAAGACTGCTAAACTAATCGGTCTTTTGAGACTTGATTCCTTGTAATCATGCTAATGTATTAAAATAATGCACCGACTCTAGGTAACTGGGGTCGGGGCGTTACAGAAAAAGTCACCATATGGCAATTTTGGGGAGATATATCATCTGGAAAAGAGATTTATGATGTTCTAAAAGAGGAATAAATTCACTAATAAGTAAATATAAGGAGTAATTTAAGAGAGAAGAAGAAATTATATTACAAAAAATTAACTAGGAGTTTTCAAAAGTAATGAATTTAATAGAAAAGTAAATTTCCAAGATGTCCAAAATTAAATTACAATAGATTTAATGGGGAAAACATAAAAGGGCCAAAGAAAGATATTAAATCAGCCTTTCTTTATTATGGATTGTTCTAGGGAGTCTTATATAAGAACTGAAGACAAGGATAAATTGTATAATATGTGGTTTATGAAAAACACCTCAGAGGTAATTACTACTATCTCCAAATATCCTAATTATATTTATTGTATCTCTCAATGTGAAAATAATGATGAAAATGTGAACATAGATTATTTATTTTAATATTTAAGTATAATTGAAGAAACGTTTAGTGAACTTAATGAAAAATATATAAATATAATGAAACAATATGATTTATCTATTTATATTAACTATGATACTGATATGGAAAATGAAAATAATGATCTGATATTATTAGAGAAAAATGGACATTAAATTTGCAATGAAAAATAGAGAAATTAGTACCAATGAATTATGAATGTTACATATTCCTTGAAAAATATTTTTGATAAGAAAACCACACCCAAATACACCACTAGGATTGGATACAAGCTTAGACAAAGGATAATTTAGAAGAATAAATTTATTCCAAATTCACGCCCTTCAAACTATATAAAAACTTCATATTCTAAGGGTTCTAAAATAATTATTCTTTCTAATAGAATTTAAAATGATTATAATAAAGATATTAAAAAATTGTATTTGAAAATATATTATTGGTAACTTATCTAGATCTATAAATAGGTGGGTATAAAAATATAATTTTATTTTAATGTGCATAGAAAAAATTCTTGATGAGTACATGTAATCATATTTGGTATTCAGATTATTGATGTTCTAGACACATTGTGATAGAATACCTATTATTTTAGATCTTTATAATGGTGTTTTTTATATGAAAATGTTGTTCAAAAAATAAAAGGGAAAACAATAGTACTTATTCAAATCCATAAATCTAATTATGTTTTAAATAATTAGTAATTATTTTTATGGTATAAAGTATATTTTAATTGTCATATAAAAACTATTTTATCATGGACAACATTCAATGTCTGAAAAAACATTTTGTAAATGATATGATTTGATACAATATTTATTATGTACTTCTCTATTTAAAGATAAGTACTATGCAGTTGATTAAAAATCATTACTCTCTAAAAAAATATTTCTTACTTAAGATCCATTCACAAAGATCTTTTTTGATTGAATAAAATACAATGGTACTAAAACCTTCACGGATATAGAAATATTAGTATGAATGGTTTATAAAATGGTCTTCTTAAAATATAATTTCTAAAAGAAAAACATTATATCCAGTATCAAAATGGGAAAGGAAATAATATTTTTTCAAACTAAAGAATGAACTTTTAAGTTATCATCCATTAGAGTATGATCATAAGGTATTTTCGGGACATTTATAGTTTCTAGAATAAATGGGAAGAAATATACATATGTTATTATATATGAATATTCTATATACACATGGGTATTATTTTTTCTCAAAAAAGTTAATCTTGTTCCTATTTTGAAAGATATGGTAAGTCAACAGAAAATAGATGTGGAGATACTATTAAGACTATAATTAGTGATCATGGACATTAGTATGAAAATAATTACATTTAATATTAACTCTCAAAAAATTGTTAAAATAAAAAATTTCTTATCCTAAGACAACATACTACAATGTTAATCTAATACTAATGTATTTCATATATTAATATATTTTCTGGACCATGCTCAATAAGCAAGACATACCTTTTTTTGAAGAATCTATCAATAAATCCTTCTATTTTTTCTATAGAGTTATTATAAAAAATATATTTAAATAATAATCCATATTATTTGTGGAATAAAGTATAACTAAAGGTTAATTAAATTAGTGTGTTTTCTAAAATTTCATTATCCTTAATAAAATGTTGATTTTAGATTAATTTTCATCCCAAAATGATAATGGATTCATCTTTAGTTATTCACCCTCTGTTTAGCCATACATGGTGTTCGAGAGAAGTTCTAAACACATGGAAGAAACATTTCTTCTCATATATGATGAAATAGATACACATGGACCCATGAATTCTTTAGATAACTATTTAGATTATCATTCTAACATGAATATCAGTACCTCAACTATTCCTAGTAATATTTCTTCAAAAATGTTTTTAGAAAAATTTCCTGACACCAAGAAAATGATTTCACGAGATGGTGAAAAAGAAATTTATTTTGTCTTTACTTATATACATAGTTAAAATATAACACATTGATTCGATCCATATGGTTTTGTTATGGGAGAGCTATATTGAATTTATTATACTACAAAATATATTATAATCCATGTTAACATCAAGCCTTCTTTCTGAAATGTGAACCTAAAGACACCACTAAATTAAAAATTGATTTTTTTTATAATGGCTATGAAAAAGGAGTTAAATATATTTAAAAATAAAGAGTTTCTAGGAACTACTATAAATACCTAAAGAATTCAATACTATTAGCAATAAATGGGAGTTTGTGAACAATATTGATGTATCTAAAACATTAATGAGAAATAAATATTGGAAAGTTGAACAAGGGTAAAAATAGGCATACAGTTTCCAATACAAAGAATACTTTTCTCCTGTTTTAATACATTAATCTATTAGAATTTTTTTATAATGAAAATATTTTATTTGACAATATATTAAATCTATTTCAAGAATTATTTTCATAGTGGTTATAAATTTGTTGATTTTATTTTGTAAAAACTCCCTATATTTCTAAACCCTCATTATATAATTAATGATTTAAAATTAACTTATTCCATTTATGGTTTAAAAAATCATCATAGATATTATTTTTCTTGGATTATTTCATTTTATATTTATATTGGTATTTCAAAAGGAATATCTAAACGCATTTCATTCATATATATAGTTAACAAACATGTTTATTTATTTCAAATTTATATTGATGATATTATTTTTTGATCATCCTAAAACTCCTTGTGTGTTGAATTTAAATAAATGATTCAAAATGAAATGGAAAACAGTTTAATGGTAATTTAAAATTATTCCATAGTATTTAGATTTTTCTAAAAATAAAGGAATAATTTTTTGTAAACACATAAATAAAAATTATATTTGAAAATATTTTATAACGGATTACTCAAAATTAATTGATTCTCTAGTTAGTACAACCTAAAAAAATTAACCTTGATGAATATATGAAACTAGTTGATCTAACTATCTACATAATTAAGATGTTTATTTTAAATTACTTGATATCTAATTTTACTAATATTTTGTTTAGTGATTTAATGTTTTTATGTTTTCATGAAAATCCAAAATAATCCCATTTAATTTCAATCAGTATATTTTTTTAATGTCTCAATAGTAATATCCATTTTGGATTATTTTAGTATAAAGGGAATACATTGAAGTTGTTAGTAATTTATATTTTTCTATTTATGGTTGTAATTTAGATAGGAACATAACCTTTGGAATGTTTTACTTTTTTAGAAAGTCTCATGTTTCATAGTATATAATGAAGTAAAATCTGGAGTATCTACTACTAAAATTGAGCACCTAGTTATAGGAAATTTTTTCACATAGATGTTGTTGATGAAATATAAATTATTATAATAATGATATCACTTTATCAAAATCCCTATAAACCTCGATTATACATGTGATATAAATAATTTTATATATTCACTGGCTTACTCATGGAAAAAACATCTTGATATAAGACATCACTTTTGAGAGACCATTTTCAAAAGGGTGATATAAATCTAGAAATCATTGGTACAATTTTTTTTAATAATACTGGATTTCAAAATCCATTAAATATTGGAAGTCTTAATTATACTAGAAATGAGTTAGGATTGATTGATTATTCAAAAATAATTCAATATAATTCTGAATTTTATATTTTTAAAAATTATTTTTATAATTCCTCATATCTATATTCATTAATCTGTTTCATAATTAAATATTATTTTATATTTCTCTTACATCCATTGTTATTAGGTACCAAGAAGGTTAGTTCAAAAGGCCATTAAACTTACCAAGATTTTTTTCACATGGTCAATTAATTGGCCATGATACATTTTTTCATACGATCAGTATACCTACCAGAACGTAATTATGTAGGTGTCTGATTTTGGTAAGTATACATATGTTTAATTTATGTGATTGAATTATCATTTAATCTGTATTTGAATAATTATACAAAGATTTTAGTTATTATTTTATCACATAATTTATTTAATAAAATTTAAAATAATATTAAAATTCAGTTCATATATATTTGCTAAAAATCCATTCTCTTTCTCAGATTCATAAGTGATGTCATTTTCTCAGATCAATTTTTCTTGAACTAATATCTCAAACTCAAACCCAGCCCTTATAAGATTAAAATTGTATTGTGAATGCGGTTATAGTAAGAATAGATCAATTTTCTTCATATAATGATAGATCTCCTCATCCAAATAGATCAAAGAATGAAAAATGATGTTCTAATTCTGTAGTCATTCAAATAAATCCTCATTATACATATTAAATAGTGTATAAAAGTTCGGAAGTTGATTTTGAGAGACTTAAGATATATAAATATTTTTTCTTTAATTATATTAATATGAAAGGGTGGAGTGAATGTTTTATAGATAATGGTTAAATATTTTACTAAAAAAAATTGGAGAATTTATTCCCATTTGGACATATTTCCTTGGCATTCAATGGAAATAATTACAAAAATAGAAAATTGATAATGTATGGTATATTACTGAAAACTATTGGAAACATTATTATGTATGGAACATGTTAGATTTCATAAATACTATCAAATATAATATCCCATAAATATTGATCACATTGTGATTTCAAATACTCTTGAGGAATTATTAGGGATGAGAACCCAAAGGAAACACACATTATTGGAACTAAGTGGATTAATTATATGTTTTTATATTTTTATCAAATATAAGATCAGTACCATGAATGGGGACTTTATCATCTTTAGGAAAAAAGATCCATTAATTCATTATATGATGAAAAATGGAATTTATATAATAATATCATCGAATGTGATGAGCTATATGAATGAGGTATGAAATACCTCTTTAATGTATAATTCTTTTATATATAATATGATTAAATCATCCCATTTAGAGATTAAAAGATTAATTCATAAGGTGGAGGAATTAATCACTTCATCTAATAAAAGACTCATAAATAAAAGAACCACGTGAAATTGAAAGTGAACTCGAAGACACAGATATATTATTTGGTTTTATAAAAATAAAAACATTACGAAATGTTAAATCATTATAAAAATACATTCACACCATGAGACCAAGTGTTATTTAGTGTAGAGCATGATGAAATATTTGAATATACTTTTTATGATGAGAAAAATTAAATTATGGAATTTAAAAATGATAAATAAAGGTCTATGACCTTAGTGGGAAAACTATGGTAGCCTTTTTAGATGTCAGGAATCCACCTACAATACTGTTTGGTTCTACTAAATCTCAATCACCATTAACATCTCAAGAATTATAGTTCGAAGATGATGATCATGAGGATACTGATGCATCATGGATTAGTAATTTTGAAAAAACAGAATTAGATAACTTGGATGAGTTTAAATAAAGTGATTATAGTGAATAAATATCCAAATATTATTCAATGCTAATCTCTATCATTGGATGTATACCTAGGTTAAGCGTAAGAGGTATATCTTCTTTAGGGGAGAAGATGCATTTATTAGTTATACATAGATGTGTTTTTTTTAAATTTGATGATTATGAATATGTAGGAATCCCACCTATGTATGGTGGAATTTCCATCTCTTTTGTTTAGATAGAAATTGAAGGATCTATGATTGATGAGAATGATTCTCCAGAAAGGTATGAAGTGTCTCTTCAATTTCCATCTATAGAGAAAATAAATATTGAAATTTTGGCTCGAATCCAAAAACAATGATGGTAACTATTGGATATGATTATAACACCTCATTTTGGATACTCCATACAAATTTTCTAAAATTTATGGGGATGATGATTTTCAGCCTTGAGTTTAGTCCTTTGAAGAAAAGTAGGACAAGTTTGAAGGACAGTTAGATTATAGGAAACTTTTTTATAACCCATATCATACTCTTCCTAATTCTACACATTACATATAATAATTGAATATAGGTGATTTGGAATTACTAAATTTAATCATGACGGTTATTCTGAAGGAAATATTTTGCGGTTTTTGATATTGAGTAGAACATATTAGAGAAGAAGAAATATCCTGGATTATAAATATAGTCTATACTCATTTTTAACAAAACCTCCTTATTACATTGTATCTTAGGTGTATGTATGCTGAATAATAGAGGGATTATGTTTTGTCTATATATGATGATCTATAGTATAGGATGTTGAATCTAGATCAAAGGTTTCGGAATATTATTTTTTCGGCTTTTGCGTTAGCTGATCCCCTTTCATAATCCTCTCTTAAACCGCATACCCTAGTAAAATAAGTTTTTAGTGAAGAGCATATCAAATAAATAATTTTTAAGAGATAAAATTTATATCTAAATATTTTTATAAAACAAGAGAATTAGTTTTTGAGATACCAAAAACCCATGGACAAAATATGTCGGAACGTTCTAGAATGCATATAAAATAGGTTAAAAGAGATTGAGATGCAATACTAAGTGGAATCTAACTATATCTTAATTGGATCCTAACATATTCCTATTCAAAGAAGATGTTAAAATAAATTTCCATTGATATCAAATGTCCTCCCTTATCTCAAGTCATCGAATGTCAATTGGGGAAGATGAATATTCTTAGTCTTGTTTTGGATGAATTTTTTTTGAAAACATAAAGGATTTAGTCCATGAAATGGTACATATATCAGGGGATAAAAAATATTCCAATAAATTCCTAAAGACTTTCCTTTATAATACATAAAAATACAACATATATCCACCAACCATACCTAGTACTTCAACCTGTAAATCAAATACAACCTCTTTGTTAACTATTTGGCATTATCTCTAATACAAGATACTCAACACCTTCTCCCTATCACGAGAACTGTGGTAATCCAAGATAATGTTTCCACATACACACAAAAACCAAAACCTCTTTCCTAATCCTATACATAAAAATTACTAGATTCTATTCTACCTACAAACATAATTCATTTGCATATTGTTTCTTCTTATTATAATTTATAATTTCTTCCCTTTTTGTAATCATTTTGTTATTTGATATCATTGAAATAATTTTTTATTAATTATTTCCTTTTGGTTATCAAATTGTTTTATATTTTCAATTCTTATTATATTTATTTCTAATTTACCCTATATTAATTTATTATACTGAAAATAGTTGGATAAAACTAATTTATTAAATTCCATTCATATATCAATCATGATTTTTGATTATAGAAAGGTGTAGATTTTTTTCCATGTCTAGTAACTCTATATATTAAACCCCATAAATCTTGTTTCGTATGTTTTTTATTATTCTTTTTATGAAATTCAATTGTTTTTAAGTTAAAATTATAAACATTTCTATTTCTTGAATTAAACATGTCAACTAAGCACATGAAGAATATAAATTGACCAAGAAGACTGAGTTATAGTGTGGAAGTGACAATTTCTTGAAATCTATTCTGTCTAAAAAACTAATCTAGTAACCATATGCCTGGTGAAATTTTATTTCTATGTATTGAACTAACCAAATGTTGAATATCAAGTGACTATATATATGATTTAGACTACCGTAAGAAACAAAATATGCCACTACAAAAATAATTATGTGAAAGTAAGAATAAATGAACTGGATGGAAGAAGAAAAATATCCACTATATCATAAAATGAGGTTACTATAAGAATAAATAATGTGACCATAAGAAGTAAATAAGTGGCCACAAGAAGAAAAGAACCTATCATGTGATGAAAATAAAGGACCCCATGAAGAAGAGAATTAACTGCATAAAGAATCCATTTTACAGTAGAAAGTATCCCAAATCCAAAGTATATGTGCTTAATTCAGGGCCAATAGGTTGTGTATAACTTAATAATGGAGGTATTTTCAAATCACCAATGAATATATATTGAAGAATTTATTAAAAATCCATTTAATTTATATTTCAAAAGAGTATAATTATTATTTATTAAATAACCTCTAATGGTTAATTGGAAAAGGTTATCCATTTAAGAAGTAGAGCTACTCATGGAAACAAATTAGTGTTGAATATGTGTGTGTAATTGAGAGACACTATGACACACTGATGACCTATAATAACATAATACCGAAATAAACTATTTCTGGACACTCTATTTTATAAAATCTCAGTGAAACTATAACACCTCATGCTTACATTGTATGTTTGTCCTCGAATAATACAATATCTTGCATTGTACGCAACTTCGAGTTCCAGCACACCACGACCAATCAAACTATACATTTAAAAATGAATTTATGAACATTAATACCCACTTTTTGAAATTTTATCAGTTAAATTTTTCAAAATGGAATTCATTTTTTGGAATTGGAATATCAAAAATAGTTTTTGCTGAATTTTTCGTATTTCTCTGATAACATTCAATTTTTATGAATAGTGAAAACCACAATGTTATTATTTAAAACTGAATTTTTAATTGAATAAGTTTTTTTAATTTAAATTTATTTTAAATTAAAAATAAATACATAATATCTATATTTTTCCAATGTAATTCATTGGAGTAATTTTATAATAATACTAGATATATAAAAATTAATTGAACTTTTTAACCTCTTTTTCCCACCATATAGGCACATTTTCAATTTGACATAAAATGTAATTTTTCTTCTTTTGTGAATTTAATTTCAAAAATCTGATACACACGGTTTTTATCAATAAGTAAATCTTGGTTCAAAAGGTTAAAAAAAAATTGGTGAATATTATCTTTTGAATATTATTTATCACAATTAAAAGTAAATAGCGTAATTAATGGTAAAAACAATTATTATAATTACCCTAAGACGTGTCCTAATTTTAATGGTTAAGTTTATTTGGACTTAACCAACCTTAGGTAAAAAATATGATCCTTTTTGATCCACATGGATTAGATTAGAACTTTTATTATATTTTATTTCAAGAAGTGTTGAAAGTGTTATATTCAAATTTTACTAACTAATCCATTTTAATATAGATTTATACATAAGATAAATTTGATTATAAATATTCATTATAAATATATAATTATTTCCTACATCATGCTATTTTTTTAATAATTTTTATACATTAAATAATTCAATTAATTTATGACACAATGGTGATGTAGTAATTACCTTATTAATGAAGGATAAAAATAATTGATGTTATAAATATAAAAAAAATTAAATTGAAACTTTTGATGCCATAAAATAATTTTATCGGTCAATATGACATGTTATGGTTTATTCAATGTATTTTTTGGAATTAATCAAGTTTTTATGACTTTCATTAAAACCAAATACTAAATTGTTTCAAAATTGACATAAATGAGTTTTGAATAAAAAAATATTATATTATTAAATGAAATAATGTTACTAAAAATCTATGATTCGTCCAAAGGACAATGATAATGTTTTATATGACATTAATTAACCACTTTAGGTTCTCTTGGCATGTTACAGTAAATATATTACCCATGTAGTATAAAAATACAAGATGACATGGTAAAAGTTAAACTATTTAACTAAGAGTTAAATCTAAAATATAAGGTTAATATGGTGACCAACACTTGTCTAAAAACTATTTGTTGAGAGTATTTAGAACCATACCCACCTTATCCTAGAAATAAATTCATTTTTAGCTATTAGAAACCATAAATTATTTTATAATAAATTAATATTTCAAGCTTTTATTAAAGTTTCCATCACCTCTCTTATAAAAGGGTACATCTCCTTCTCTTAAATTCACACCTCAAAGGCCATTTTTCATGGCCAAAAACTAATCAAATATCCTACAAACTACCCTAAATAACACCTAGATTCCATAATTTTCTCAAAAATCTAACCTAAGGAGCCCATTGGTTCAAATCATTAAGAAGCACCAAAATAAGAGGTTATTATTTCATCACCACTTTCAAAGTTATTTTCTTCTTCCACTTCCTCTTTCTTTTTTTGACATAAAAAATAATGAATCTAGTAACTTATACATAATTAGATGTTATTATAAATATGGTATGTTGGTTGGAGTGGATACTCAAGAGGGGGTGAATTGAGTTTGAATTAAAATTTATGTTAAAAACATTATGATAAAAATCCCCCAATTCGAAACAGCCAATTCAATTAAGGTAGTAGAGATATAAATTTTTAATTGATCAACATGTTTATATAAGTTTTATTAGTCCTAATTTGAATCAATGTAATCCATAATTCAACTTTTGAAACATTTTTACTCAATTAAGCATAAATACACACTAACCAAAACTAACTATCAAAGTTAAAGTAAAAACATTTTGTTGTCTTTAAAAAATATAAGTTGCAGATAAAATAAAATAGAGTAATTGAATATTGGCCCCAAAATGTAAGCAAGAGGTTATTTATCAAGTGGATACTTAATCCTCTCCACTTGGTGATCACCTGCCACCAAGCTGTTTATATAAATAATCTTTTCATCCACACCCCAGATCGGGGTTTACCACAGCACACCCGACTTTCAAGGTCACACTTGACCTCTACCATAGTTATTCATGGGAAAAAAATGTAATAAGTGATTAAGTATGTGGATATTTTGGTATCCTTCAGTTATTCTCAGGAGATAGTGTGTGTTATACAAACAAATATACACACTTCTCAAATAGTGTATATAAAACACAGTAGAGTTAAGAAGATAATAGAGTTATGAATTCTCTTCGTGTTGTGAAGTAATCCTCTAGACTCAATGAATGTTGAGAAAATGGTATTTGAGTCTTCTTTTGTAAGATGTCTTCGAAAAAGTGTATTGGAGTTTCTATAATATAGCTTCAAAGAGTGAAAGGGTTCATCTCTCTAGTGTATCGATGTATACAGAAGCTCTTTTTTGGAGAAGGTAGCTTGTTAGAGTCGTCTTGTAATCTCGATCGTTGAGTTCTTCTCTTTTGGCATTCACACAATCTGTATCTCAGCATGTACTAATATTGTCATGTATTTATCATGAAATATGTGTACCTTTTATATTCCATGATCCTTTAGCCATGAAGATCATTTCACATGCACATACCTCGTACTGTCTACGGATTCTCCTACAGACAACATTTAATAATGTACAGAATATTAATTTGTCTGAATATGACCATTAGAAATAAATATGAATTAATGAAATGGAAATAGTCATTTATATAAATCAGTGAGTCATCTTCGGTCTGTTGTCTTTGGTTTGATAACATCAGTCTATCATCTTCGGTGTGTCGAACATCAGTGTGTCATACTTCGTTGTGTCATACTTCAGTGTGTTGACTTTGATGTGTCAAACTCCGGTGTGTCAACTTCGGTCTGTCAATCTTCGGTGTGTCATACTTCGGTCTGTCGATCTTCAGTTTCTGTGTGTTGGCTTCGGTTTGTCAAACTTCAGTCTGTCATTCTTCGGTCTGTCGAAATTCGGTTTCGGTGTGTCGATTTCGATTCCGGTGTGTCAATTTCGTTTTCAGTGGGTCGACATCAGTTTTTTAGGGAATCCAAAAAAGATTATGAAGATTCTGTCTTATATATACCATTACAAGACAATGTGTTAATCAAAAATTACATGTAAAAATGCACTTGTGAACATATTTATTCATGATTATAAGAAATTGACTTATTAAAGTATATGATTTTGTATGACAGAATTGATTTTCATAGAGATATTAAAATTGGCATGAAATATTACAATCTGTATATAGAAATTATTTGTGGTTATGAAAAATACAATATCTTGAAGTGTCCAATAATCTCCTACATTTTGATAATCACAAATTATGGCATACATGAAAATATAGAGAATAAAGATATCTTCGACATAGAAGTTATTTAAAACAAATCTCCTAATCTCCCCCTCACTAAATGGATAAAGGAGTGTATGTTCCATCCTTAAATTCCATCCTTATTATCTCCCCCGTTTGTGATTAACAATAAGAGAAAATGAGTAAGGATAAATGAGAGAAATGAAAGACATAGTAAGAATTTTCATTAAAAGTCATAAGAGTACAAGAAAAACAAGAATTAAAATTCCCTATCAATAAGAAACAATCCATCACTAAGGGTTTGGATGTAGTGGAGCATTGCCTTTATCCGAAGGATCCAATGGAGAAGGATAAGGTTTGAGAGTGGAAGAGGATGGAGGTGATATGATTACAACACCAGGAACAACAACACCTATAGAAACAGTATCTGCAATGGTAGGCCTTCTCTCTGACAACACACGACTTGGAGAGTTTTCAGTAATGATTGGTCGAATCTATGTTTGAGGCTGAGAGACAGTCATTGGAGCAGGAGGATGAGAGGTAGTACCTATTGAACCAGTTAGCGGGACCACAATAGCCTCAGACTAAACATGCAGATAAGGTTTGAGTAGATTGATGAATTCATTAATGATTTCTCATTCATATGGAATTGCCTTCTCAAAGTCATACTTATTCTCTATAAATTTACTCTCTAAAGGTGTAAACTCTTTCAATTGTAGAACATGATTTTTGAATACTTTTGTGACTGTGGGAATTCGAATATTTTTTGCTAGAAAAATGAAGCTATTGATGGGTTCATGCTTGGTATATATCTTAGAGAAATACTTATCCACTTTTTCATGTATATATTTCTGAGCTGTAGAGTCTTCATTAGTACATTTTCTAACCATATTGTATAAAATTTCGGTGTTCCGATGTAAGTTTTCAAGCGTTTCCTTGTTTGAAAGAATCTGGAGATTCTAAATATCCTCTCTCTTCATAGCCTTGAGATCCTCTATATCAGCAACAACACTTCTTCTACTCCTGGAACTGGATGGGCCAGTCAAAAGTTTTCCAAGCTCTTCTTTAATCTTTTTCAATTCTACACTGAGTAGATGAGTTATCAAGTTCCTAAGAACTTTCAGAACACCACTAAAGGAGGTCTTGAAGTCAGAGGTTAAGGAATTCATCTCATTTATCATCCTTCTTACTTTCTCTCTTAGCAAAGTGTTGTGTCTAATAATGGTTTCTGGTGTAGTAATAAGATTCGGTTGAATCTATTAAATCATGATTCTTGTAATTTCTTGCTGCATCAGCATCCGAGTTACTTATTGATGTGGAGAATTCATTTCTGGATCCCATTGAAGCTATCATATACTCACGTAGCTCATTATTAATATTTTCCAAATTATATTTAGTGACACACTCACTGGGCACTGACTAAGAAACTGGGTCTACTGTTGTAGATGCAACAGGTGGAATAGGTGCAGCAGGCTCTGGGTCAGCATAGACTTGTGGAACACGAGGAGGAGGTATCATCTCTTCATCTAAGTCATTTTCTAAACCGAAAACAAATGTATCATGTATTAGTATTTGACACTCTAGCACAGGTCCAATCTCTTGGCTCAACGATATCATTTCTTACCAGTCATCCCTGAGGCTCAAGAATAACATCAATATCATCAATTTCTTCATCCGGGTCTCTTGCCATAACACCTTGCCAGGGGACAAGAACCAACTGAAATTCAGGTTCTTCCTGAACTCCAGCTTCGTTAGCATCACCAAGTACTTCTTCAAATTGAGGCAGTAGAACTACATATTCTTTGTCACGAACCAGCCTGGGTCGACCCTGAACCGGTCACCCGAGCCAGCCTGCGGCATGTCCCGAGGGGCCCTCCCGATCCCCCTATAATGGAAACTAGTGTCGGGCATCAAAAATTAAACGTTGGGAATGATTTGGCCCATGAGAAATAGATAAACAGGAAAATAAGAATTGACAATAAAAATAAACACTAGCAGCGGGAAAAAAATAAAGTAAACAGTAGACATACCTCCTTGTGACCCTTCGATCACCTCCCAACAAAGGCCAACATTGCTCCCAAAATGAGAAACTCATCCATGGAACCTTGAATAAGGGAAACCTGCAACTGAATTGATAAAATAGGAATGAGCATTAAAAATGATTAGTAGGGATGCCGAAGTAAACCACAAAATCCAACCAAGACTGCTTTCCAGAAACAAACACAGAAACACTAGTTTTCATATACAAGGATAGAAAATAGGGTTTTCATAATTTAATATGAAATGGATCCTGATTTACCACTTCAAAAACCAACACAAACCACAAAATATTTTTCCTAAAACAATGAATTACTTAAGAAAAATTGAATTTCAAATTCATTTTTTTCACATTTGTGCAAAAGAAGAACATATAATAAGTAAAAGATAGAAACCAAGATCAAGTAAAAGCAACCAATCAAATATAAGCAATAACCATGGGTGATCCTAAACATCCCTAGAAAACCCCTGGATGAACTTGGTTTCATACTACCTGCCAGCGTGGTACTCCGTAGTCAATTACCAATTGGTCACCCTAATAGCCAACCAGTGGCATGCCCCACAAGGCCTATCTACCAAGGGGGAACCAACCCGTCTAATCGGGGATGCCGAGCAACCATCACTCGATATTTTAAAGGACGCCTAGGAACCCATGGTGATTTTGATAATGTTGTGTAAGTAGGAGGCCCTCGCATGCATGACTCATCTCACTGCACTTTCCAACCCCTTACACGAACACCACTACATGACAATCCTCGAAGGGAAGTCCCCCTGTAGAGATGCGTTACAAATATGCATATATGAAATTCCTTCACATTCAACAAGGTAACAACTGGGCCTTCACAGCATGTGCAATTTCAAAACATTTCATAAATGAGTTATGTTGCCAATCAGGCACACAGACCTTTCCCAAAAGTCATTATAAACGCCCCACTCAAAACCCAATTCCAAATGGGCTTTCAAACCAAACATCCATTCAACCCACACCAAAGGCCAATCAGGCCAACTTCTTTTCATCCCTCTTTGAAATAACACATTTGTTTCTCTAAAACCTAGTTTTAGGAAAACATAGCTTTAATGTGTCATTTTCATTTGGAGGCACATCCAATGGAACATCTAGTTTTTAGAAGAATCACCTTAGAAACCATCTTTCATAAAACAATTTAGCATTGAAAACCAAAACCAATTCTTTCACAACACTTTATAAAAGAAAAATGCATCTTTCAAACCAACCACCATTTCCAAATCATTTCAAAAACAACGTATTAGTCCATATTTTTGTTAAACAAACACACCAAAGCAATTTTAAATTTCCAAAACACAATCACTATCAATTAAAACCAAACACATCAAAAAGTATTTAATATATCCTTACCAAGAACCTATGCATTTCATAGAAACCAACATCAAAATCCACAATCAAAAATTTAAAACAACAATATCACTATGTCAGATGCTTTTCATAAATACAATAGAGATGAAAATGATATAAAAGGATTAATTGAAAACATTCAAGTGCTCAAGGTTTGAATCAAAAAGGGAAATGGTTGGAAACATGTACCTCAAGGATTTGGCTGATCCAATGCTTTCGAAAACACACCTACATCTACTCACGTACATGCACTCCCACTAAAGCACACACACTACAAAAAATTATCACCACACCTTAACAAGACAGTAGACACCCAAAGTCAGTGCGGCGCAGACCAACAGACAACCAAATAAATACCAGGGACTCAAAAATAACATAAGACACTAAATTGGATGGTGCAAAACAAAATTGCGGGTGCATTAACCATACCCGAAAAATTGGAGTCAAGGAAAAACAAGTTCATTCGCCTCGCCCTTGGCGATGGATGCCAGAACCTCGACCAACGGGCCCCAAAACTTCAATTTCCCACTCTAAACATCGTGAAAACAATGTGAATCACAATCTGAGACATCAATGTTCAGTGAAAATGAAGAAAAACCAAATTTTGAATGAGATGAAAACCATGGTTTGACGGAGAGGGGAATCGAGACCACACTCGAGCAGAGCGGAGGTGCTGCGCAAGGGAATTCAGGTTTTGCGTCGGAAGATAGTCGGAAGGTAGGGGTCAGGTTCGCTGGAAAAAGGGTGCACAAGTGGGTTCAATGCAGCGGGTTGCCAGAGTCGGTTCTGCCGGAGACGGATGTGGCCGGCCGGAGGGACGCCGGCGGAGGTGAGGGATGTTGGCGGAGGTGCGGGAGAGGGGAGGTCTGGCGAGCGGCCGAGGAGGACGGCCGATGCGGGGTCCAGGAGCAGCATCGAGGGGGTGTGGCGCGGTCGGTCGGCGAGAGCGGAGGGGGAGCCGGTGGGGATAGTGCGACAGAGGGAGAGGAAATTTCGGCCGAGGGGGGGGGGGTCTTGGCAGACATAAGGAAGGGGGGGCACCAAAGAAAAGAGGGGGGGGGGGGGAATTAGGGTTAGGCATTTTATTTGTATTTTTTTTTTCTATATAATAATAATGATAATCATAATAGTAATAATAATTAGTTAATTATGATAAAAAATTATTATAATCAAAACATTTATAATAATAAAACCATTTAAAAATAGAAACACACACACACATATATATATACATACATACATACATATATATATACTTATATAGACATATGTACCTATATATAAACATATATAAACATAAATTTATTTATTTATTTATCCTCTCAACAAAATAATTTAATAATTTTAAAACTGGATGACCGTGCGGTGATTATACACCATACAGTACCCAAGCGGACTATAAACGGGCTTCATGTACCCAAGCGGAAAGCACGTACCCAAGCGGACTGCACGTCTTAAACGTACGGTGTTTGCGCACTATCCAAAACCATAAACTCATCCCAACATTAAAATTTTAAACTAGGACTCACCCACACTTACGAAAAATCACCTGCTGCCAAGAGAAATGAAATAAATAAAATGACAAAAAATTGGTGTGACAATTCTCCCCACCACTAACACTTTCTTCCCCTAGAAAGTCACCCAGCCAACAGTTAGCATAACTCGAGTCTGTACCCAGGCAAAACAAGAATAAACTGAGAGGCTCAGGGTGACCATTACCAAAAAAAGTCACACTAGACCACCTCTAGTACAATAATTGTTCGAGGTTGAGGGGAGAACACGGGAGGGTTCTCCCCACCTAAGAAATTCACTAACACGAAGAACGTGAAACTCAAACACACCACCCCAGGGGGGGCAACGCGGTTACTCCCCAAACTCAATTCATCCCAACTTCTCAATGCTAACGAAACAACTCAACCACTAGGATTTAAACTATTCTGGAAAAAACTAGTAGACGGAGACACCGAGAAGGAGGAATTACCTACAAAACTCAAACACTATAAATGAAAATCCATGGAGAGGCGTCTAGCCAAATAAATAGCCCAGAAATGACTCCCATTAATTTTGTAGAGACAAATATCTCCCTAATGTACGTAGCTGAGACCATCCCTAAGATCAAAACGGGTTTATTTAGTCACGGACTCGACGACCTTCAAAGAATAGGAATGATTTAGAAACTACACCAAGAGAAAATGAGGCCACATGGATTGTAGTAGAACAAGCTCATCGCGCAACAACAATAAGGATGAGCTTACAACAAAGACAAGAATAGAACAAGAAAACTTTGGATATTTCCCTTTAGAAGGCTGAAAACATGGACTGGACCAAGGTTCCACACACTCTCGGCAATTCCTGACTATGCGTGAGCTTCACCCCGAGACCTGTGGTTGGGGCTCTGATGGCTGAAGCATCTCATGCCACACAATCAGCCATTTGCATCCCCCAGTCCCCAAATTCTTCTCCTCAATGATTCAAACACCCACGATGGTGGCACATTTTCAAAGGGATGCAATATGATGGATTACAATCCCCAAAGAGGCTACACTAGTGGCACATAAGAGAATAGTTAGACAACCTGGAAGTCAGCACCGACGAAGATGATATCTCGGTGACAGGTTCCTCCAGTATCCACTCCTTGCCAGACGGGGAACCATCACTAGATACAATTACCATCAAACACACCCCAAACATCAATGATGGAGAGACATTTCACATTCACTAGTCCAAAAATGGACCCTCAAATAATCCTAAGATGGTACAAACCCTAACAACCCCGGGAGTTCCCAACAACCCGAAGACCCACTCTAATTACACAACCTCACAACTACCCCTCACGGACTTTGATTACATTTATCTATAGGCAACATGAAAAAAGAACTGAAAACTGGGCATCACTCATTGGCAACCTTAGTGACCTTTCTGGGCGGCATACTCAGAACAACACGAAAAACACAACTGAAAATGGCATCTAGCCAAAACTCAATCAAAGCAATAGCCTGATCATAGGGAAACAAACTCATAATTTAAACATATACAAACATGATTAAAAAGTTTCTTTTCAGAAAACCATCATTTCTTTTAAATTTTAAAACTCGCCTATGGACCCTTATTGACCATCACTTGTGCGTTCACCCAATCCCAGCTACATCGCTCGCGGACAAGTGCTCTGACACACTCTCTGCATATATCGATGCACATGTGATCCTCCATAAGGAATACCAAGGTTCGAACACTTCATTCCCACATCAAATCTAAACAACCAATAAAACATTGCAAATCGAAACACTCCCACTTTAAAAACCCAATTCACCAATTTCAAAACAATTTTTAAAGAAACACTTTTCCATTTTTAAACCACTTGCATTTTTAACACATGCTCACATCGATCGAGATCAGAACTAAACATCGTCAACAAAAAACCATTGGAATGAGGAACTAGTGCACATTCCTAACTAGGCGACATGGTGGTGAGCCATATCACAAGTAATGTATATCACTAAAGGGACCTTGAACTGGACATATAGACTCCACATGGGTCACCACCCCATGTGAGGCCACAACATGAACCAGTTCGCCTTCATTATCATCCCTCAAAATATAACAATAAAAGGCAAAATACACAAAACCCAGAATACCCCTAGAAACTCAGGTCTCGTCACTGGCGGTGGTGATCAAGCACCAAACCGCAACCTACATCCTGAGTCCCGAAAAATCCTAATCTCCTTCTACCAGACATCCCAAATATCATGGGCCTCCTCTGATACCATTTTGTCATGAACCAGCCTAGGTCGTCCCTGAACCAGTAACCCGAGCCGGCCCGTGGCATGTCCCAAGGTGTGCTCCCTATCCCCTCTGGATGGAAGCTAGTGTCAGGCATCAAAAATTTAACGTTAGGATTTATTTGGCCCATGAGAAAAAGATAAACAGGTAAATAAAAATTGATGATAAAAATATAAACTAGCAGTGGAAAGAAATAAAACTAAACAGTAGACATACCTCCAGGTGAACCTTTGGTCACCTCCCAACAAAGGCCAACATTGCTCCCAAAATGAGAAACTCAGCCAAGGAAACTTGAATAAGGGAAACCTGCAACTGAAATTATAAAATAGGTGTGAGCATTAAAAATGCTCAGTAGGGATGTCGAAGTAAACCACAGAATCCAACCAATAAAACATTCCAGAAACAAACCCAAAAACACTAGTTTGCACATAAAAGGATAGAAAATAGTGTTTTCATAATTTAAAGTAAAAAGGATCCTGATTTAACTCTTCAAAAACCAACACACACCACAAAACGTTTTTCCTCAAACAATGCATTACTTAAGAAAAACTGAATTTCAAATCCATGTTTATCACATTTGTAGAAAAGAAGAACATATAATAAGTAAATGCTGGAAACCAAGTGCAAGTAAAAGCAACCAAGTAGATATAAGCAATAACCATGGGTGATCCTAAACATCCCTAGAAAACCCCTGGATGTACTCGGTTTCAGACTACCTGCCGGTGTTGTACTCCATAGTCAATAAGAAACTGGTCACCTTAATAGCCAACCAGTGGCACGCCCCACAAGGCCTATCTACCAAGGGGGAACCAACCCATCTAATTGGGGCTGGCTAGCAACCGTCGCTCGATATTCTAAAGGATTACCAGGAACCCATGGTGATTTTGATAATGTTTTGTAAGTAGGAGGCCCTCGCACGCGTGACTCATCTCACCGCACTTGCCAACGCCTTACACGGACACCACTACACAACCATCCTTGAAGGGAAGTCCCCCTATAGAGATTCCTCAAAAATATGCATATATGAAATTCCATCACATTCAACAAGGTTCCAACTGGGCCTCCACAACATGTTCAGTTACAAAACATTTCGTAAATGAGTTAAGTTGCCAATCGGGCACACACACCTTTCTGAAAAGTTAGTATAAACACCCCACTCAAAACCCAATACCAAACGGGATTTCAAAACAAAAAACCACTAAAACCATACCAAAGGCCAATCGGGCCAACTACTTTTCATCCCACTTTTAAATAACACATAATTTTCTCTGAAACCTAGTTTTAAGAAAACATAGCTTTAATGTGTCATTTTCATTTGGATGAACATCCATGTGAGCACCTAGTGTTCCCATGGATGTGCAAACATCCAATGGAACATCTAGTTTTTAGAAGAATCACCTTAGAAACCATATTTCATAAAACACTTTAGCATTGAAAACCAAACTGAATTCTTTCACAACACTATATAAAAGCAAAATTCATCTTTCAAACCAACCACCATTTCGAAATCTTTTCTAAAACAACTTATTGTTCCATATTTTTGTTAAAAAAACACACCAATGCAATTTTACATTTCCAAAACTCAATAACTATCAATTACAACCAAAAACATCACAAATCACTTAATTTAACTTTACCAAGAACCTATTCATTTCATAGAAACCAACATCAATATCCACTTTAAAAAATTTAAAACAACAATATCACTATGTGAAATGCTTTGCATAAATACAATAGAGATGAAAACAATATAAAAGGATTAATTGAAAACATTCAAGTGCTCAAGGTTTGAATCAAAAAGGGAAATGGTTGGAAACACCTACCTCAAGGATTTTTCCAAGCCAATATGTTCAAAAACACCCCTCCATATGCTCACGTACACACACTCCCACAAAAGCACATGCACTAGAAAAAAATCTCGCCACAACTTAACAAGACAATCGACACCCAAAGTCAGTGCAGCGTGGAACAATGCACAACCAAATAAACACTAGGGACTCAAAAATAACATAAGAAACTAAATTGGATGGCGCAAAACAAAATGGTGGGTGCATTAACCTTACCTGAAAAACTTGCAACAAGGAAAAATAAGTTCATTCTCCTCGCCCTTGGTGGAAGATGCCAGAACCTTGACCAACGGGTCCCAAAACATCAATTGCCCACTCTAAACACCATGAAAACAATGTGAATCACAAACTGAGAAATCAATGTTCAGTGAAAATGAAGAAACACCAAAATTGGAATGAGATGAAAATCGTGGTTTGACGGCGAGGGGAATCGAGATCGTGCCTGAGCAGAGATGAGGTGTTGTGCAGGGGAATTTGGATTTTGTGCCGGAAGATAGTCAGACGATAGGGGTTGGGTTCGCTGGAAAAAGGGCGCGCAAGTGGGTTCAAGGATGCGGGTCACCAGAGTTGGTTCTAGCAGAGATGGCTACGGCCGGCCGGAGGGACGCCGACAGATGGGAGGGATGTCAGCGGAGGTATGGGGGAAGGGAGACCCGGCGAGCGGCT
Source organism: Viscum album (assembly GCA_963277665.1). Lineage (NCBI taxonomy): Eukaryota > Viridiplantae > Streptophyta > Magnoliopsida > Santalales > Viscaceae > Viscum > Viscum album. Next base: position 351,444,000 of record OY728134.1, on the reverse strand, counting down.
GAGGAGGAGGGCCGACGCGGGATTCGGGAGCGGCATCGAGGGGGGTGCGGCGTAGTCATCCGGCGAGAGCTGAGGGCGAGCCGGCGGGGTCTGGGAGCGGCGTCGAGGGGGGTACGGAGCGGTCGGCCAGCGAGAGCGGAGGGGGAGCTGGCAGGGACGGCGTGGGAGGGGGAGAGGAAATTCCGACTGAGGGGGGGAGGGGTTCATTGCAGATAGAAGGAAGGGGGGCGCCAAACAGAAGAGGGGGGGATTAGGGTTAGGCTATTTTATTTTTATTTTTTTCCTTTTTTTCTTCATAATAATAATGATAATAATAATAATAATAATTAGTTAATTATAATAAAAATAATTATTATAATAAAAACATTTATAATAATAAAACCATTTAAAAATATAAACACACACATATATATATACATACATAAATATATATATATATATACTTATATAGAAATATTTACCTATATATAAGCATATATAAACATATATTTATTTATTTATTTATTCGCTCAACCAACAAATTTAATAACATTAAAATTGGATGTCCGTGCGGTATTCACGTGCCCTACAGTACCCAAGAAGACTGCAAGTGGGTTGCACGTAGCCAAGCGGAAAGCACGTTCCCAAGAGGACTGTGCGTCTTAAATGTACGATGTTCACACACTATCCCAAACCATAAAATCATCCCATCATCAAAATTTTAAACCGGGACTCACCCACACTTATGAAAAATCACCGTACGCCAAGAGAAATTAAATAAATAAAATGACAAAAAAAATGGGTGTGACATTATTTTTCCTAGCCAGCAGCCATAAGATCATTCAATTCATGATTGAGATCTTGGTTTTTAGCATTGGGATAGAGTGTTTTGTCCTCATGTCTAGCATCTCTATGATCATCAACCTATTGATCAGCAGGCCCAATTCCGTCACCAGCTCCATGAATAGATTCCCCACTGGATCTATCAACCCCTGGTTGTCCCACAATTAGAGAATCACTCACATGCTCAACACTTCCTCCATTATCACCATTATCACAATCATCATCCTCATAATCATCATCATCATCATCATCATAAGATTCATCGTCTGATTTGCAAACATGACCTTCAACTCCAGTAACATCAGTTTCTTCCTCCTCTTCATCACCTAGAATAGTTTCACCTGATGTAAATTCCATAGGTTGACTAGTAGGTCCATGAGTCATATCCTTGGGACATTCAGGAAAATCAGGATCACTACTATCATCAAAAGGAGATCCTTCTTAACTAGGCACTTCATCCTCAGCTTCCTCATCAGAATGGAGAGGAACATCTCCTGGTTTGATACCTGGATCAACTTTGTCCTTTGGTCTAAAAGTATGGTCAACTGGATTGAAATCCTCATACAACCTTTCTTCATCTCCTACCTAACATCTCTTCCATGGGTTCTAAAATATTTTAATCCTTTTAAAAATGTCTCTCTGAAGACAAAACCCACTAAAGGCAGTTATCAATTCATCTCCATCTTCTACACAGTCTAATTTTTTCAACATGGTAGAAATCATTCTCAGAGAGTATAAGTAGGTTTCATTCTTAGATGGATTAATCAAAAAAGAAATATGTACCATAAGATACCTACACAGATTCACCTTTATTCCATGTTTCAAAAAAAATATCAAGAATACATCCTCGTATTTCACAGAAGAGAAATCTCTCATGGGTATATTTGATGATGTGTGAACTTAAAAAGCAATCTCACTTCTCCTTCAAATTCATTTTCAACTGTTATTCTAGATTCTTCATTTACATTTAGTTCCTTCAGAGCATATTCATATGAAAGAAAATTTGATTAAGGTGGAATATTACTAGGATCGTTAGTATAGACACCCTTATGAGGTACTTCTAAGAATTCAGTCCATTCCTTAGATAAAAAAAGCTAATTTCTTTCCTTTTACCACAGATTTTGTCACTACTTCCCTGGATTCATCCAGTGTTATACTCAAATACTGATAGAACTCATGAAATGGCTGGGGATAATAGGGTCTTTCATTGTTGGTAAACAAATAGATCCACCCTTGAGATTCTAGTACCATTAGCAGAAAAGATCTTCTTGAGAGAACCAACTTAGTAGACGCTTCCTTTTTAGTTGTAACTACTTGACAATCTAAGCTTTGTTTCGCAGTCCCAATGCTCTCACCCTTCTGACACATAGTAGGTGGATATTTTTGAGGTTCATCCGTTTTACTATTAGTCCTTTCAATGGAGAACATGAAAATTCTAACTGTGTTGAGAGGCCGAGAGTCGAGAGAGAAAGAGAGAGAGTATATGTAGAAGGCTTTACGGCTACGGAGAAGGTGAATGGTCGGGATGGATTGGAAATAATATGTCATTTAGGGATTATAAATCGTAAAACATAAAATTTAAAGGTGACAAGGTGGAAAAGATAAAACCACATCGTTTCGCATAATGTAGATGTAATTTTCAAAACATCACATAAATATATTGGTGTCAAAGAATCAGTTTTAAGATCAGTTTCACAAAAAATGGTTTCACAAAGATCAATTTTATAAAGATCATTTTCACAAAGATATCTTTCACAAATACCAGTTTTACAAATATCGGTTTTACAGAGATCGGTTTTAAAAAGATCGGTTTTACAAAGAACTGTTTTACAAAGATCGGTTTTATAAAGATCGGTTTTACAAAGATAGTTTACTTATTTATCATTCCTAGTTCATGTCTGATGTAATTCATTCTCTTATAATTTAAGGGTTTAGTAAATATATCAGAAAGCTGATGTTCAGTCCTAATGAACTAAAGAGTTATATCACCTTTTGGATAATGATCTCTCAAAAACTGATGTCTTACATCAATATACTTTGTTCTAGAATGAGATATTAGATTTCTAGAAATGTTAATTTCACTTTTGTTGTCACAGTTAATGGATACATGTTTAAATTGATATCTATAGTCTAGTAATGTTTGTTTCATCAATGAAATTTGTTAACAACAACTACCAGTAGAAATCTATTCTACTTCGGCAGTAAGTAATTCAATAGAATTCTATTTTTTATTACACCATGATTCTAGTGACTTGCCTAACAAGTGAAATGTCCCAGAGGTTCTTTTTATTTCTAACTTACAACCAGAAAAGTCATCATCTGAATAACTTTTTAAATCAAATGGTTATCCTCTTGGATAAAATAGTCATAATTTGAGATTATATTTGAGATATTTGAAAATCCTTTTAACATCATTTCAATGAGATTCTTTGTATTGGATTTGAAACGAGAACACATGCATACACTAATCATAATATTAGGTCTACTAGCACAAAGGTAGAGTAGACTCCCTATCATACCTCTGTAATTGGTTTGATCCACTAGTTCTCAAGCTTCATCACCATCCAACTTACAAGTAGTACTCATAGGTGTATCACTACCTTAACTACCATCCAAACCAATATGTTTTAAAAGATCTTTAGTATGTTTATTTTGATTTAAAAAAATACAATCTTTATTTTGAAAAATCTGAAATCCAAGGAAAACTTTAAGTTCTCTCATCAAACATATTTCAAATTCATTTTGAATTGTTTTTAAAAAATCAGTACATAATGAATTTTTTGATGATCCAAAAATTATATCATCAATATAAATTTGTACTGTCAAAACATCTTTGGAAATCCTTTTAATAAACAAAGTAGGATCTACTATTTTTTTAGGTAAACCTTTGGAAATAAGAACGGACCTAAGTCTATCATACCAAGCTCTAGGACCATTCTTTAAACCATATAATGCTTTAGAAATATTAAAAACATCGTTTGAAAAATGGGGATTTGTAAATCCATGGGTTTTTCAACAAATACATCAACAAATATATAACCAATTAGAAAAATCACTTTTGACATCCATTTGATAATGTTTGAAATTCAAATGAGTTTTAAAATAAAGTAGTATCCTAATGGACACTAACCTAGCTACAGGTGTAAAGGTCACCTCATAGAATATTCCATCCTATTGACTGTAACCTTGTGCAGCTAACCTATCTTTGTTTATAAATATATTTCTAGTCTCATAATCTTTGTTTCTAAAAACCCATTTAGTGCCTATTGTCTATGTGTCCTTAGGTCTTTCAACTAGTTCCCAGACTATGTTTATTTCAAATTGATTTAATTCTTCTTGCATAGCCATCAACCAAAACTCATTATTGATAGCATCATTAATAATTTTGGGTTCAAGTTTTGAAAGAAAAGCTTGATGTTCAACCTAATTTCTTAGAGAAGTTGTAGTTTGTGTACCTTGATTTAAATAACCTACTACAACCTCTAAAAGGTGATTCTTGAGAGTTTGAATACCTCTTGAAAGATTTTAACTAGACTCCTCATGATTGTCTATTTGTTCGGACTCAAAAGGGAAAGATTCTGGAAGATTCCTAGAACTGGTTACTTTTACATGGTATTCATCATCATTATCATTATGGTTCATAATTGACATATCTTCCTCAATAAATTCAAGAGTGGTTTTGGGTTCATGTGGACCAGTCTCATAAAATTTTACATGAACAAACTCTTCCACACATTTGGTTTTCTTATTGAATATTCTATAGGCTTTACTCAACATTGAGTAACCTAGTAAAATTCATTCATCACTCTTGGAGGAAACTTGTCAAGATTGTCCTTAGTGTTAAGGATAAAGACTTTTCAACCAAAAACTCTGAAGTAGTTAACCTTAGGAATCCAATTTTTCTAAAGTTCATAAGGGGTATTCTTAAGAACAAGTCTAATCAAGACTCTATTAATGGTATAACAAGTTGTATTTATAGCTTCATCCCAAAAATGAATAGGTAGATTATACTCACTGAGCATATTCCTAGAAATTCCTTAAAGGGTCTTACTTCTTCTATCCATGACTCCATTTTTCTGAGGTGTTCTATGAGTAGATAAATTGTGACTATATCCATTGTGAGAGAAATAGGATTCCAACTCCTGATTTAAGAACTCATGACCATGATCCATTATCAATGTCTTAATTCAAAATCCCCCATGGCTTTCCATATACTTGTAGTATTTGATAAAATAAGAACAAGCTTCAGATTTGTGGGCTAAAAATTATACCCAAGTGTACCTTGAAATATCATCTATAAGAACATAAACATAGTGTTTACCATTTAATTATGAAAATCTTGATAGGCCAAACAAATCCATGTGAACCAACTCTTGCGGTTGAGAAGTAGAAACTTCTTTCTTTGGATTGAAAATAAACATTGATTTTCTTTTCTTTTGAAATGGATTTGACACTTTTTTATGTGTGAATTCCATTTTGGTAAGTCTCTAACTAAACATTTCCTAGTCAATTTCCTATGTGAGTGCACATTACAGTGTCCTAATATTCTGTACCATGGCCAGGATTCCATATGAAAAGCATTTAATCAAGAAGAATTTTTCATAGCTAAATAATTTAATTCAATAGTATCCACATTCTCATTTATGAGAGAAGTAAATATTAAATAATTTTTTGAATTAAAAACATTAAATTCATCATTTTAACATTTTACATTGAAACCATCATCAAACAACTATGATATGTTGAGTAAATTGTACTTCAATCCATTAAAAAAGAACTTTGGAAATTAATACTGTATTAGGGTTACCAATCTGGCCTAAGTCGATGATTTTCCCTTTAGCATTATCACCCAAATTTACACGAACACCATCAACATTGATTAGGCTCCTGAAGCATGATTAGTCTCTTATCATATGTCTTGAACATCCACTGTATATGTAACACAAGTTCTTACAGGAAATCTTTAGGCAACATCCCCACAAAAACAGATTAGACCTGGGGTAACTTTGTTACCCAGATTTTCTTGGGTCTTGAGAGGTTATCAAGTAAGCCTTTTGGAACCCATACTTGTCTCACAGATTTCCAATAATCAGAAGATATATTTTGATACATAAACACTTTGTTCGGTCCATTAGTGAATTGTTTTTCAAGAAATGGTCCAGAGCTTGAACTAGCTGTGGATTGTCCTGATTTTGGAATAAATTTAGTTTTAATGATCCTTCACTGTCCTGGTTGATATCCCAGACCAGTTTTATATTTTGGGGCAATCTGTTTTCCTAGAAACTGATTCAAGGTATCTCTACCTTCAGTAAACATCTCAATATCTCTTCTTAGTTTCTCATTGGATAACATAAGTTCAGTGTTTTCCTTTAACAATTTGAAGAATTTATCTTTTTCAATATCAAGACTTAACTTATAATTTTCATTTAAAGCATGTTGTCTCTTTAGATATTTATATTTTTCCTTGATATCATTAAAGGTATCCTCAAGAATTTCACAATATTAAATATGTTCATCATTATTCATATCTTCATCATTATGTGACTCACTCTTATTCCCAGAATAATGGGTATTATGTATAGGAGAGTTAAGTGTTACCTCAGATGTTTCTATCATGAAACATAAGTTTTCATGATTGTTCTATTCACTATATGAAGCATCTGATCCACTAGAGTTGTCTTCTGAAGCACTCCAGGTAGCTTCCATATCCTTTTTATATCCTTTTCCCTTGAATTCATATTTCATCTTAAATTTTATCTTGGGACAGTCTGCCTTTACATGACCTTTTCATTTTCACTCATAGTAGATTATTTCATTTGAGTTGTCATTCCATTTTCTATCATTATTTCATGGTCTTTTGCTATCATACAATCCTTTGTAGTTTGAATTCCTGATGTATCTCTTTTTTAGGAAAGGATTTTTGAATCTCCTTGCAAGATGAGCCTTCTCCTCGTCACTGTCTGAATCTGACTCTTCACTATTGGAATTGTCTATACGAATTTGAGATTTTTCATTGATTTTTCTATTTGAGGTAGTAGACTTAAATGTTACTAACTTCTTCCTTGGTTCCTCATCTTCTTATTGATTCACATTATTTTCTTACACATACATCATAATCTTTCCTATTAGTTCCTTAACTGGTTGCTTGCTTATATCACAAGATTCTAGGATGGAAACAGAAGTTCCCCTCCATATGTCAGGTAGGAATCGAAGCAGTCTCATGATTTGGTCCCTGTTGTCCACTGGTTTTCCAAGAAGACTCATAGTGTTCACTATTTCATTGAACCTGAGATACATTTCAGAGATAGGTTCATCATGATTCATTTTAAAAGTATCATACTCAATAGTGTATATATATATAGTCTCATTTCATTAACATTAGTTGTTCCCTCATGAGAAACAGCTAAAGTATCCCAAAATTCATATGTAGTTTTCCAAGTTGATATTCTATGGAATTCATCATCACCTAGAGAACAGTAAAAGACATTCATTGATTTAAAGTTATTTTTATAAGTATCTTTAGTGAACTAAGACAATGTTCCCCTAGAAGTAGTAGGAAATATATGTTGCTATTAAATTTTATCCCAGATTTCAGGTCCCATACTCTGAAGATACATTTTCATTTTTAATTTCTACTGAGCATAGTTATTACCATTAAATAAATGTGTCTTGTTAGTAGCATCACCCTCAACTCTAGTTTCCATAGTTACTTAGAATTTAAAGAATTGGAAATTTAGATATGATAGAAATTTTATGATATTTAATATACAACTAAAATCACACATGAAAACAATTTGAAAAACATAAAAATAAATTAACATTTGATCCCAAATTTTGGTCAGAGTGGATACTCAAGAGGGGGGTGAATTGAGTTTGAATTAATATTTTTGTTAAAAACATTATGATACAAATTCCCCAATTCGGGATTTTCCAGTAAATTAATTTAGTAGATATATTAATGTTAAATTGCTCAACAAGTTTATCTAAGTTTGATTAGTCCTCAGTTGAATCAATTTAATAACTAATTAAACATTTTAAACATGTTTACGAAATTAATAATAAATACACACTAACCAAAACTAACTATCAGAGTTAAAGTCAAAACAGTTTTTTGTCTTTAAAAAATATGAGCAGTGGAGAAAACAAAATAGTGTAATTGAAGATTAGAACAACAATGTAAAAAAGAGGTTCAATATCAACTAGATACTTAATCCTCTCTACTTGGTGATCACGTACCACCAATCTATTTATATAAACAAACTTTTGATCCACACCATGGATTGGGGTTTACAACCACACACCCGACTGTACAGGTCACACATGACCTCTACCACAGTTATTCATGGGAATCATATGTAATAAGTTATTGAGTATGAAGATAGTTTTATATCCTCCAGTAATTCTCAGGAGACAGTGTGTGTTATAAATCAAATATACACACTACTCAAATATTGAATATAAAACACAATAGAGTTAAAAAGAGAATAGAGTTAAGGATTCTTTGTGTGTTGTGAAGTAATACTCTAGACTCAATGAATGATTGGAAAATGGTATTTGAGTCTTATTCTAGATGATTTATTGAGAACAAAGTTTCGCAGTTTCTGTAATCCAACTTCAAAGAGTGAAATGGTTCAGCACTCTAGTGTATCGATGTATACTGAAGCCCTTTTTTGGAGAAGGTAGCTTGTAAGAGTCTTCTTGTTATCTCAAGTGTTGAGTTCTTCACTTTTGGTATTAGCACAGTATGTATATCTAAGTGTAATGATATTTTCATATATTTATCGTGAAATATGAAGATCTTTTATATTCCATGATCATCTAGTCATGAAGATCTTCTCATGTGCACGTACCTCGTACTCTATACGGATTGTTCTAAAGACAACATTAAATAATGTAAGAAATATTAATTTGTCTATATATGACTGTAAGAAATAAATTTGAATTAATGAAAAGGAAATAGTTATTTATATCAATTGGGGAGTCATATTCAGTCTGTTTTCTTCAGTTTGATAACATTAGTCTGTTATCTTTGGTGTATAGAACTTCGGTGTTTCATACTTAGGTGTGTCATACTTCGGTGTGTCAGCTTCGGTGTGTCGACTTCAGTCTGTCGAACATCGGTGTGTCATACCTCGTTGTGTCACCATCAGTCTGTCGAATGTCATTGTTTCATACTTCGGTTTGTTGAACATCAGTTTTAGTGTATTAGATTCGGTTTGAAAAACATCAATTTTTCATTCATTGTTCTGTCAAACTTCGGTTTTGGTGTGTCGATTTCGGTTTCGGTGTATCGATTTCGGTTTCAGTGTGTCGACTTTGGTTTGTCAGGGAATCCAAAAAATATTATATAGAGTCTGTATTACATATACTATTACAAGATGAAGTATTAATAAAAATATACATATAAAAATGTACTTGTAAACATATTTATTCATGACTATAATCAATTGATTTATTAAAGTATATGTTGTTGTATGACATAATTGATTTTCATAGAGATATTAAAATTGGCATGAAAGATTTGAATCTGTATATTGACATTATTTTTTATTATGAAAAATAAAATACCATGAAGGGTCCAACATGGTACAACCATATTCATTATTCTATCCATCCTATGAATGACAAAGTCACTATACATGCATACATATGTCTTACCGTATCCATGTCATGGTGTTGTTTTTTATTCAACACTTCATTATTTGGATGGGTATAATAATGATGTATAATTGATTTAAATAATAAATATAACACGTTAATGATTGTTTATATATAATATAGAATCCAATTACATATGATTTCACCATCAGTAGAATGATATTGTCGCTTGTGTGTACGTACGTCTTACCGTCTCCACGACGCAAGGAGATTTCATTCCCTGTCATAACCATCCAAGAATTATTATCATTTGATGATTAAAAAAATAATGGTTAAGAACACAATTTCATTTTATATATGATTAAAATATATCCAATCCATAATAAATATGACTTACGTAACAGAATATAAAAAGGAAAACGAATCTGTTAACACCTAAAACAATGATACTATTGAAACATTAATAACAAAGAAATATTAGAGGATCACATATAATATAATATTTATTTATATGGTTATTTTATAATTCAATAACAATTATTTAACCATTAAAAAGTTGGATAACATACTTTCGATTAAGGAAATGTTCACGGTAAGGGTAAATTTTACAAACTCTTCATTATCAAAAATTGTTTATACATATCTACTAAGACTACTTTAGCACCCATAACTGTGTTTCTTAAAAATGTATTTCAAAACATTTTTAATATTTCCTAGACTATGGTTTGACATCATTTATACCTTTTTTTATGTTTTATAAAATCATTTTAAAGGAATCTTTCCGTAATTTTCCAAAAAATGTATTTAATGACCTTTTTGACAAAATAAGGAATGATTTTTTTAACTTATACCATCGGTGTGGCTATTTTATGCCATTATAACTCCTTAAAAGATTCCCTTACAAGCTTATATGATTATTTTCAAAATAAATGTTTTCTTTTATAATTATGTAAATTTTAAATGATATCCAATTTGGAAGATTTATCTCTTTGAAATGGTTTTTTGGATTGATTTAATACATGTCAACATCTATTGGTGGATTTTATGTTTAATTGAAGTTTATTTATTATGATACAATATTTCATATCATATTTGTAGTTTTATGATATGTTTTACTATGGATGTTCTATTTTTATGTCATTCATGGTTTATGGTTGAAGTATTAAAATTTCATATGTTAGTTTAATAAAAAAAATTATGTTCTGTTTCCCTTTTCATATGAGGAATACATTGGACCTAGTAAGTGATGTGAAGGGATATCTATATCCCCTCGAAGCATCGGTAGGTCTCACGAGACAAACTACTGTCTTGGCACAAGTCCTTGACAATAATTTTTATTTGTATTACTGGTATGAGGAATTTAATATGTGGTTATGATGTCCGACATTATACATTCCATCATTATGAGATTAGATATGGATATTACATGTGATAATTAGATTAGTAGAATATCCATGTGAATACAACAACAACATTTATTTTATTGAAGGGGGAAGCAGAGGAAAATGTTTAGTGGGGCCTAAAATGATGCAGACCAATGGAGTCCTCAATTACATAATAAACACATCCTGAGGTGAGAGAGCTAGTTCTAGAGTACACCTTTAGAGAAGAGTTGGAAGGCGCCTTGGAGGCGAGGAAGTCAGCTACACTATTCCCTTCATTCCATGTGTGATTAATTACCATCCTGCTGGTGATGAACTTCTTGCAATTACGGATCACATAAGAAATCTTCCACAGAGTGGGAGAGAGACCCTTGAGAGAGTCACAGATAATTTTCGAATCTGATTCAATGGCCGTTAAGGTGATTCCTTTAGAATATCCATGTGAATATGTTAGTGGAATTATTTAATTTATAATTTCAATATTATGCTGAATTTTGTGTTTAAAAGTCTTGTGTTTTAGTCATATATATTGGCTTAAATGTTTATACATATTTATGATGATTTTTGATATTTTTTATCCTTATTGAGCATCTGAGCTCAACCCTTTATTATGTTTTATTTTTTCCAGGATGCAAAGAAGTATATTATGATTGACCTGTAGGGATAGGATAAGGGATATGAGTGTGTTCAAAGGAGACACAATATTTTTTTAATTTCCTAATATAATATAAAACTTATGTATTTATCTAGTACTTATAAGGTTACTAAACTAATTGTTCTTTTGGGACATGATCTCTTCTGATCATGCCAATGTTATGTAATAATGCACCGACTATGGGTAACTGGGTTCGGGGTGTTACAGTTGGTATCAAAGGAAGTTTAGTACAAACTTTAGAAACTAGATTTAGAGAAATAAGATAATTAAATAATATTACCCTAATATAGACATTGAGGATTAGTAAAGAAAAACATCCAAGAACTTTTGATAATATAGTTATTATTTGGGTTTTCCAAGAAATAAATCTCTATCTGGATACTACAAGTGGGCATGGTTTTGGAACAGATGTACCTAGAATTGAAAACTCTGACATGGAGTTTCGGGCTAGACCCGAGGTATCCAGGTACATGAAAATGGGCCTTACTACACACCTGGTTTGAGACACCCATGGGATATGTTTAGGATAATTCACATTTTATTTACAACCAATTATTAAGGATTTGTGAGTAAATAAATCACCAAAGAATTTTTTTTATTTCGTATTATATTCATAAACAATTAAATTTTTGTTATGTATTTTACAAGTATGAGATTATGCATTGTGATTCATAAACTAATCAACTCTATTCCATTGTTTAGAAATGATGCCTAGTTGAAGGAATAGAAACTGTATCAATGCCCATAATCTATGGAGGTATTTCCTTCCTATTAAATATAATTATAATGGAGATGGTGATAAAACTGGTGTTGAACAGGTTATAACCATACTAGGACAAATCACCCAGGATATGAATAATAACATTACCAGTATGGAGGACCCTGATAAAAAATGTGTAGGATCAATGTTAGATCGTTCCATGAGTAACAACTACCAACATTCAATTAGAAAAAAATCTATTTATAGCTGAGTAGTGGATACATTACTCAGGGAAATTATTTCATACATTGTAAAGTATAGAAAGGGAAAGGGTTATCATGGCGGTTTATCACCTCTCAGCATATGAACATCAATGGTGATCATTAATTCAAAACACAAAAGAGGATAAAGAAGTATCAAATATGGAATTTAGGTAGTTTAAATAGTTTTTCATAGAAAAATAATATCCTCGTGAACATTGAGATGTTATGGAATGGAAATTTCTAATTCTGAGAAAAAAGGATGATGATAATTTCATAATATATGTGGAAAACATTACATGCTTAAGAAGGAATGATTCATATTATATACATACCAAAAATTAATATTGATTGATTCATTGATTTTTTAAAACCATTTCCCTATCAATAATTTGTCTTACAATACTTCTCATTGTACGAAGACAAAGACTCATATGCTATCAAGATAGAAAATTAATACTCTAAGTCTAATGACTCCAAAATGAATCAAGAGAAGAAGATATCTACTAAACACTCTAGAAAAGGAAATAAGGGGAAGAAAGGAAAAGATAAGTTTCAATCGTGCAATAATTGTGGGAAGAAACAACTTGGTACATGACCGAAGGGAATGGGAGTTTATTGCCACCACTGAGCTATTGATTACAAGGGGAAAAAAGAGGTTGAAAATACTCAATTATACAATTGTAAAGAGATGAGAAATTATTCAAATGAATGTCCTAAGCTTCAAGAAAATTTACCTTAGAAAAGGACAAGGGAGAAAGTCCATGCTTATGAAATCACTACTACTAAGATTTATGTTCCTAATTACTTGGGGGAAGGTACTTTAAAAATTTCCTCAAAATTAGAAAATGCATTATTATATTCTAGATCATCCCATTCTTTAATATCTTTCTAGTTTTCCATGAAAATTAGATATTTCAAATTTTACTTATTTAGGGATTTTTCATTAAAAACTCCAAAAGTAAGTATCAAAGAAATAATGTTTTTTCAATCAGTTACCATTATGGCATATAAACATTCATTATCTACTAATCTTATTGGCATGATAATTACATAATTTAATAGAATCCCTATTATGGATTGGCTTTTGGACCATGATGTGAAAAGATATTGTAAGAAAAATTATGTTACAATTTTGGATGATTATAAGGAATCCCTTTTCAATAGAGCATAAACATCACTACCTGATTCTCATCTTGATCCACCCCCAGAAGCTCTACTAAATTCAATTATTGGGGAGGAATGGAGTGAAATAACTCTAGGTGAGAATTGGAATGTTCAAATAGAGGATGTACCTATTGTAAAAGAATATGTTGATTTGTATCCAGTGGATTTAACTGGAAGTCATCGAGAATGAGAAATTTAGTTTTCCATTAACTTAATACTTGGTAAAAATCCTATATCGAAGACCTCTTATAGAATGGACACTTTGGAATTAGTGGAAATATAGAAACATCTTGAGAAATTGAGTAATAAATGAGTTATTTGCGCAATGTTTTCTCTATTATGATCCCATATTCTTATTGTTAATAAGAATGATGGATTTATGAGGTTGTACATTGAATATAGGGAGAACAATGAAATAACAATGAAGAACATGTATCTCTTACCTCCCATTAATGATTTATTTGATCAAATTCATGGAGCTCAATATTTTTCAGTGATTGACCATCGATCTGGATACAATGAGTTTTGTGTGAAAATAGAAGACATTCCAAAGACATCATTTCGAACAAGGTATATGAATTATGAGTTTACAGTAATGCCTTTTGGACAAACTAACGCACCCTCTATTTTCATGGATCTAATTAATAAAGTTTTCAAAGAAAATCTAGATAAATTTTTAGAGGTATTTATTAATGATATCTAGGTATACTCTAAAATCTATGAAGATCATGAAAATCACTTGGGAACTATTTTGAAAACACTTAGAAGAAATGAATTATATGGGATGTTTAGCCAGTTTTAATTCTTACTTTAGGAAATTTCTTTTCATGGACATATTATCTCTAATGATGTAATCTATGATGAGAAATTAAAGAAATGGTCAATCCAATAATGTCTTGCAGCAATGAATATAATTGAGGAACGTTTTTTTATTGCATTAGTAGGTTACTATCGGCATTTCTTCCAAAATATTTCTTGATTGGCTAACCCATTAACCAAGATCACAAGTAAAGGGGAAAATTTTTGACAAATTATTGTGGAGAATATTTTGAATAATTGATGATAATATTAGTCAATGTGTTTATCTTGACAATACCTTTGGGGAATGATGAGTTTGTTATTTGTAGTGATATTTCAAATAAAGGAATTGGTTGTGTTTTTATACAGAATGATATATTTATATCCTATGTGTCCCAAAAGCTAAAAATTTGTGAACAAACATATCCCACTAATGATCATGAGTTAGAATATATAATATTTACTCTGAATATATGGAGACCCAATCTTTAGGGTAAAACATTTGAGATATATACTAATAAAAAGTGTTGTAAGTATATTTTCTCACATAATGAACTCAACATTTGGCAAAGGCGATGGCTCGAACTACTCAAGAATAATTATTTCACTATAAAATACCACACGGGGAAGGAAAAATAAGGTGGAAAATTATTTGATATGAAAGGATCATGAAGTAATGAACAAGATGAGAGTTAAAAGGGGTCCTATTTTCATAGATCTAGTATAGGTGGATATAGGAATAATCATGGAAGGTGAAACAGCAATAATGTTTCAAATGGGTTCCAAACCATCTTTAATAAAAAGGAAAAAATGTTATCAGACTGATGAGGAGGAGTTCCAAATGAAAATTAATGTTGTGAATGATGGGAGATCGATCGACATCATATATGAAGATGGAATTTTGAAATATTGGAAGATTCTTTGTGTACCCAATATACATGATCTATAAAATGAATTTCTAGATGATATTCATAAATCCAATTTCTCTACACACCCTAGTAGCATTTTTATGTATAGTTATTTGAAGTAACATTTTTTGTGGGACAAAATGAAGATGTAGATTGCTGATTAAGTGTCAAGATGTATGGTTATTCAATGGGTAAAGGCTAAAAGGCAACATCCTAGAGGATTCATTCCACCTCTTCTCATACATGAGTGTAAATGGGATGATATTATGATGGAATTTTTCATGGGGATACCAAAGACTCCTCGAAGGAATGATGTAATATGGGTCATTGTATATTTTCTTACAATGTCAGCACATTTTCATGCTATAAGAGAATATTTACCACTTGAACGTTTAGCAAGGCTATATATTAATAATGTTGTACGACTTCATGGTGTACGCCTATAGATTTTTTCTGATCATGATCCTCATTTTACATCAGGATTATAGTAATCTATTTAGAATGCTATGGATATTGAACTTTGTTTTTGAATAGCATTCCACCCTCAAACTAATGGAAAATTAGAATTGACTATTCAAACCATAGAAGACATGTTTATATCTTGATCACTAGAATTTCAAGGTATATGGGACCATTATTTACCTATGGTTGAATTTTTCATATAGAAATAGCTTCCATTCAAGTATACAGATGGCACCTTATGAAGCATTATATGGAAAGAGATCTCACACACCTACTTTTAGGGATGATGTTGGTGAAAGAAACAATGTAGGCCAAGAGCATGTCGAGGAAACAATGGAAAAGGTTAATATTATTCCAAACAATGCCAAAGAACATCAATGTAGGTAAAATAGCGATGCCGATAACCGAATGGAGGATTTCAAATTTCAGGTAGGTGATCATGTATTCTTGAAGGTATCTTCAGGGAAGGGTGTTTTATGATTCGGTGAGAAGGGTAAATTATGCCACAAGCACATCGGGCCTTTTGGAATTCTAGAACGAATTAGATTTGTAACCAACCATTTGGAAATTCCATAAATTCTCTCCAAACTTCATGATGTTTTCCACGTAACATTGTACAAGAAATACATGCCCGACACACCCCATGTACTAACCTATGATGAAATAGAACTGGAACCTGGTCAGTATTATTTTGAAGAGCCTATCAAGATTATTGATACTAGAGAACAAGTGTTGAGAAATAGGATGACTTGTCTAGTAAAAGTTCTCTGTTGAATCCATATAATGGAAGAGACAATGTGGAAACCTAAGGAACTTATGATGAATAACCACCCGAATCATTTTATACAGTAATACTCTAGAAATTTTGAGGGTGAAATTATTTTAAGGCAGGAATAATGTTAGACCCCAAGTTTCCACTATATGTTTATCTTTTAATAATTCAGTAGCTTCTGTTTTACACAACATCGAGTTCTAGCACACCACAACTAATTAGACTAGCCATTTAAAAAATCATTTATGAATAGTAATATGCACGTGTTTAAATTTCATAAATATTGTTTTTCAAAATGACTCCATTTTTGGATTCGGAATATCAAAATTATCTTCGAGTTATTTTTGGGTATTTTTCTGAAAACAGTAAATTTTTTATGAATAGTGAAAAACACTACGTTATTGTTTAAAACCGACTTGTTATATAATTAATTATTTTTTATTTAAATTTTTTTAATGTAAAAATATATAAATAATATATAAATTAGTCTAATTTAATTCATTAGTCATTTTATAATAATATTAGATATAAAAATTTTATTGAACCTTTTAACGCCTTTTACCCACCTTCTAGGAACATTTGCGAAATTGCATAAAATATAATTTTTCCACTTTTATGATTTTAATTTCCAAAATCCAGTAGATACAATTGGAATCAATATTTCGAAGGTGGTTCAATAGGATGAAAAAAGTATTTGGTGAATATTTTCTTTTGAATATTATTTACCACGGTTAAAAGTAAATAGGGAAATTAAAGGTAAAATGATATTATAATTACCCTAACCCATGACCTAATTATTTTGTATAAGTGTATTTCGACCAAAATCAACATTAGGAAAAAAATATTATCATTTTTGATCCACATGGATTAGAATAGAACATTTATTGTTTTTTATGTAAAGAATGGTTAAAAGTGTTCAATTCAAATTTTATTAAATAATAAATTTATAATATAGATTTATAAATAAGATAAATTTGACTATAAATATTCATCATAAAGCTAAAACTATTTCATACATCATGGTATTTTATTAATAATTTTTAGACATTATATAATTAAATTTATCTATGACGCAATGATGATGATGTAATTACCTTATTAATTGATGATTAAAATTATAGATGTTTTAAATATTAAAATAAATATAAATTGAAATTTTGATGCCATAAGAAAATTATAGGTTAATATGAAATTTTAGGGTCGATTCAATGTATTTTTTTCAA
Source organism: Viscum album (assembly GCA_963277665.1). NCBI lineage: Eukaryota > Viridiplantae > Streptophyta > Magnoliopsida > Santalales > Viscaceae > Viscum > Viscum album. The sequence continues at coordinate 351,426,253 of OY728134.1, read as the reverse complement.
TGTAATCATGTTGTTATGACTTTCACAAAAATAAAATACCAAATATTGTCAAAATTAACATAAATGTGTTTTTAAAAATATTTCATTTTTATTTAATGATATAATATATATATAAATATAATATTCATAAAAAAGAAAATATATAATGTTATATATGTAATTAATAAACCAATTGAGGTTCACATGTTACTTTATATTAACTATATTAACCATATAGTATAAAAATACAAGATGACATGGTAAAAGATAAACTATTTGACTAAGAGTTAAATCTAAACGATATGGTTAATTTGGTGACTTAAACACGTCTAAAACCTATTGGTTGAGGTAATGGCGACCCATACCTACCTTATCATATAAATAAATCCATTTTAATCTATTAGAAACCAAAAATAATTTTTTAATAAATTAATATTTCATGATTTTCCTAAAGTGCCCTTCACCACTCTTATAAAAAGGTACATCCCCTTCTCTTAAATTCACACCTCAAAATCTATTTTTCTGGATAAAACCTGATCAAATATCCTCCCAAATACCCTCAATTAAACATTTTGGACTTACTATGTCCGTAAATCTAACCTATGGGACCCTTGTTTCAAACCAAAATGAAGCACCTGAAGAAGATGTAATTATTTCATCACCTCTTTCAAAGTTCTTTTCTTCTACCACATCCTCTTTAATTGTTATTTCCATACTATTATTAAAAAAACTAGTACATTTTACATACTAATATTTTATTATAAATATGGTACAATTGTATTAATTATTCTATCTATCCTATGAATGACAAAGTCAACATAGGTGCATGCGTACGACTTATCTTCTCCACGCCATGATGTAGTTTGTTTTTCAACAATTCATTATTTGGATGGGTTTCATAATGATGTATTATTTATGTTAATAATAAATTTAACATGTTAATTATTCTTTATAAATAATATACCATCCAATTACATACTATTTTACCATCAATAAAATGATATTGTCGCTCATGCGTACATACGGCTTACCATATCAACGATGCAATGAGATTTCATTCCCCATCACAACCATTCAAGAATAATTTTTATTTGATGATTAAAAAATTAATTTTTAAGAACATAATATCATTATATATATGAATCATATACTTCCTATCCATAATATACATGAATATCGTAGCAGAACATATAAAGGAAAATGAATCATTTAACACCAAAAACAATGATACTACTAAAATATTATTAGAAAACCAATATTAGAGAATCTTATATGATATAATATTAATGTATGTGGTTCTTTTATAATTTAATAACAATTATTTAACCATTATATATGAGTTTTACATACCCTAGACTACATAAAAGTACAAGGTAAGGTTTAATTTAACAATATCTTTATTATCCGAGGTTGTTTGTACGTAAGTATCTACTAGGACCTATTCATCTTCCACATTCGTGATTGTTAAAAATGTGTTTCAAAACATTATTACTATTTCATAGACTATGAATTATTTTAATTTATAACCTTGTTTGAATTTTCATTAACTTTTTGAAATGAATCTTTCTGTCGTTTTCCAAAAAAGGTACTTTATGACCTTTTCGAAAAATTAAATAAGGAGTTTTTTTACTTATATGGCGGGTGTGGATATTTTTCACCATTATAAAACATTTGAAGATTACCATAAAATATTATATGACTATTTTCAAAAAAAGTGTTTTCTATTATAATTATTAAGCATTTAAATGATTTCAATGTAGAAATATATATTTCACTCAAATGTTTTTTGGATTGATTTCATATATGTCAACATCAATTGTTGGATTTTATGATTAATTGAAGTTGATTTATTATGATACAATATTCCTTATTGTATTGATAGTATTATGATATGTTTGACTGTGGATTTTCCATTTTTATGTCATTCATGGATTATGGTTAAAGTATTAACATTTCGTATGTCAGTTTAATAATCATTTCTATGTTATGTTTCATCATTTTCATATGAGGAATTCATTGGATATATCAAGTGATGAGAGGGGTCCACTATAGCCCCTCAATTCATAATATGGCCTCATGAGACAAACTAGTGTCTTGGGACAAGGCCTTGAAAATATTTTTTATTTGTAGTCTTGGCACGTGGCCTTGACTATGTGATTATGATGTCCAGAATTTTGTATTCCATCGTTATGAGATTAGATGCTTATATTACAGGTGATTATTCTACTAGTAGAATATCTATGTGAATATGTATATAGCATTATAGGATTTATCATTGCCATATTATTCTGATTTTTATGTTCAAAAGGCTTGTGTTTTAGTCTTATACATATCCTTAAATGTTTTTTCTTATTTATGATAACTTCTTCTATATTGTTATCCTTACTGAGCATTTAAGGTCACCCCTTTCTTATTATTTATTTTTCCCAAGATGTGAAGTTGTATATTATGATTGACCTGAAGGGATAGTCTAAAGGGTATGAGTGTGTTCAAAGGAGACAGAATGTTGTTTTTTTTCATTTCATAATTTAATTTAATACATATGTATGCATCTAGTACTTACAAGGCTACTAATCTAATCGGTTGTCCGGGACTTGGTCTCTTGTGATCATGCCAATGTTATGTAATAATGCACTAACATTGGGTAACTAGGGTCGGGTTCTATAGATACACTTGGTTGATGATTTTAAAGATGGACATTTAGATAATTTGATCAAATAAATCTTTCAAAATTGATCTCCTTTATACATCCACTCCACTTATATATATTTATATATATGTATATATATATTTTAACATAATTTTGATCTGTGGTTTATCTAACCATAATTTTTATTCTAATTTGATATTGCATTGTATTGAATAGTCCCAGAAACGCATTAATTTATTATTGTATTCCTATTATCCAATCAAGAATCGTGGAAGAGAAAACTTTTATCATAAACTTATTGGGGGAACTTTTTTGATTTACAACCAAATAATAGTAATAGATCATTTTTATTATTTAATAAAATATTTGGATGTTGGTGATTTCCATGTGGAGAGGACTACTTCTTGAGATTGTATTGATCATATTTTTTTATTCCCCTATGTTATTTCTTTGTTTATTATGATTTTTTTAATATTGAATTGTTTTATTTTTTGATACCACAAAAAAACAATACTTTAATAATTGTATTTAATAAGTGCTTTATATAATTTTTTCTCGTGATTAATTTTTTTCTAATGTTATTTTAATTTTTAAATTGGTTCCACAATATTGTTATAAATCTAATGATAAATATTTTAGAAAAAAGTGAATTACATATTTATAATATTTTGTCAACATAGAATTCCTATAAACCAGATATTTTTTTAAAACATTTTAAACTAGAAATTTTAACATGATTATCAATTCATCCAACACTTGAGTTGTCCACTCTGATGAACCTCTATGATAATGATGATTGAAATATAAATATTGAATGTGTTGGCACTAGTATATTCTAAATTATGGACTTTTCATAATATGTAAGTATATAATATTATATAGAAAGAAACAGACCATTTCAAAAACTAATTGAATGATGTAATGATTAAATAAATATATTCATAAAATATAAAAAAAAATTCAATTGATTCATTGATGTTTAGTGATAAAAAATTTCATTATTTTTATTCTATGAGGTATGATTTAATTAGTATATCTATACTTTATTTTAAATGTAAAAATTTATTTGCAGATATTAGTAATGACTTGTTTCCTTTTGAATGATTTATGTAGTAATTTTATTGACCCATAAATGTTCCAAACTATGGAAACTAAAATTTATATCATATTAATTAAATTACTTATATTACACCCACTTTATTCATTGATATAATGGATTAAATTATGGTTCACTTAGATAGAGTGATCCTAATATATTGTGTCATATAATATAGATTGATGTATCTCATTGAATTGTATATTAGAATTTTAAAATGGATATTAAAAAATATAAGTTGGTTCAAAGGTTGTATTATAAAATGATATATTTTTATGAAAACTATTTAATATTACACTTACTACATATCTAATGTGGAAAAAGTTGTTCTCTCGGAATATCATTATAATTGAATCCTTGGGGAGATCTAATTTATAGAATATAAATGTACTCAGCTACCATTATAGAGTGGTTGTATAATCCCATTATGATTGAAAATACATTTAAAATTATTATTCGTTTGATGAAACTAAAATAATTTTATTTCCATTTTAAATAGATCAAATTATAAAATTAAGATATCAAATAAACACAAAAAAATTATATAATTCTCATGAAATATTATTAAGGAAACTTTTATAAATTTTTATTCAATTTTAGAATGATTATGATGACTATCTAGGGGACCAATTGTTCATCTATTATAGTTTAATGGTTATGGATTTTTTTGTTATAAATTTTATATAAAAGAATATGAAAAATTTAGTACCATTAAATATATTTGGCATAATATTGTGGGGAATTCAATGAATGTATCCAGTACCAAGGATTCAAATTCAATGTATGTTAATATGTTACAATTTTGTTTCATTGAATAATTATGGGAGATTGATTTTACAATATTCCATGTGTTGAATTTTAAATTATAATGGGGATTGAATATAAGTGTTGTTAAAATAGAAGAAGCAGGATGCATGAAATCATATATTTTTTAATATGAGTACAAGGACAAACTATTCATAATTCAATCAAAAGATGTAATAGAATATTATGTCTCAAATCCTATTAATGAAAAAGGTAAAAATATTTTATATTGAAAAAAACCAATGTTTGTTTAAAAACTGTTCCAATTGATAGGGAAATATTAATCGGGATGTACTAAAACATTTTGGGAGGTCCAAATAAAGATATGGTGTTACATATCATATTGGACCACATGGAAATTATTTTGATACTTAATAGAGGGGTCAGATCCCTCAAACATTTAAGGGGAAATTAATATTCAATGAACATGTTATTATTTTAATATATAGTATGATTACTAAAAATACTATTAATTGATTACTTTATCTATATTAAATAAAATAAATTATTATTCAATTATATAGATAATGGTTACTTTCACAACATCTTCTTCCAATCCCAAGGAACAACAGGTTTATGAGCATACATAAGATAAACGTAATAGTGTTTTTGAAAATAAATAAAGTTTAGAGGGAGATTAATTTATATATGAGATAAAAAATAGAATTGTATCATTGATATCATAATCAGAATTATAATGGTGAGAATGAAAATAATATAATTTTAAGTATTGTGGAATGTATGTGGAGAAAAAATTGACTCCAACAAGCCTAAATTTATTAGTTAAATTGATTCCCACACTTCAATGAATGTCATTACTGATATGGAATCATGTAACAATGGTGTTTAGATGTTAATGGGACTAATTTATAGGGAGATTAGGGAATCATTATAATTTATTTTCTCTATTTTATTAAAAAAATTAAATAAATAAATGTTCTTTTAATCAACATTAACCCTTATATAGTGAAATTATATTTAATGAATGATGAATCAATTTTTTAATAATTGATTATATAAGTGATTATAGATCTTATTAAACAGTAACTATGAAGATCCATATTCGGTAAAATGAAATTATATTAAACCTTATCCCACCCCATATATATACTCACGTGTTAAGCATAAAAAAATGGAATATGTTCATTATTAATTATAGTGATACATAATTTCATGTACACTATATGTGGAAATATTTTACTCATCATTACATGTTTTAATCACATTGATTAAGAATTCATTTTTATGAATCACAAAATGACTACTAAAATTAAATAGCTTGAATCAATACAAAAATATCCCGACTATACGGCATGGTTGAAGTAAAATTCACTTGAAAAATGTATATATTTTAAAAATAAATTAATAATTTTATGTCATTTGAAGGAATGAAATAACTCTCTTCAATTATTTCATGTATATTGGTGAATCAAAATAAAAAACAACACCCATGTAATGTAATTTTATTTAGAAGGTGTATTTTTATATAAATTGGGGAATGTTGTAGTTGAAACCCAACAAATATAATGGGAATCATGTGTAATTATTTAATATTAAAAATTTATTTTTCATCAAATCAATATCACAAAACAAATAATTCTTATTTTGAAATATTTTTATCTTGATTAGAGGTAAGAATAATTACAGATTACACATACTAGATACCTACTTTTAGAGGCCTTAAACTGATCATAAAAATATGGTAGTGTCAGAGGTACATGATTGGGAGATTCACTGTGAATATATATTGTGAAATGAACGAAAATAGAGAGACATATTAGATAATATATGAAATGGTGAAATAGATTGATATTTTAAAAAACATAATTATTTGACTAACTTTTCATATAAAATTTTTGGAAGGGATCAATAAAACAACAACAAAGAAATGGACAATTCATAACAAGCCATCCCCATAGTATTATGTATTTCTAGTTCCCTAAAAGGACTTCCATTGTAGTGGAAATAAATTATTTTATAAATATTTCTGTTAATTGTGAATAAAATATCTAGTGATACCTTTCAAATAATAAAAATGAACAATGTGAAATGGATTTTGATTTATGTCAATCGCCACCGACATCTCACCTGGTCTTGAGGATCACAATCTATAATATATATTGAGAAATTCTATATAATAAAAAAATTATAAAAGATCAAGTGATAGTAGGGATTGACGTATCTATGGAGATGTGCACTAAGCTACATGATCCAAATAATGAATTTTATTTTAATATAGTAGAACATGTTATTGGAACATTCACATCATAGTCATATAATGTTATAAAATGCTTCATGATAAACATTCATTCTTTATCTAAATTATATTTCATGAAAAAACCAAAAAAATGAAAATAGCTATAAATTGTGGATTTTATAATATATAGAAGGAAAATATGGGGAAATTAATGTTGGAATAAAAAAAAATAATGATCCTTTAATAAATTGAAAAATAGTTCAGATAGTACTTTTACCAATCAAATTTGAACTTTCACATTTACTCATATAACATGACTATGAATATACAAAATTAATATATAATAATTCGGTATATATTGAATTTGATGAACTAATTTTATAAGGGACCACCCAAAAAATAATTGTTCTTGACAGTGTAAATTATATTCTCAATCAGGGTTGTCAGTGAGCCTTAGTATGGATTGTATTAGGGAGTTATATTTTCATATTGATATGGTAGTATATATCAATAAAATCTGAAATGAAAATCGTAAGGATAAGAACATGGTCTCAGTGGATTTCACATCACCTTCATAGAAATAGAATAAATAAAAAAATCAAAAAAATAGTTTACCAAAATCATAATCCCAGTATTTATGAATTGGTTACAGTGAAAAAAATATCTAATAAATAAAACATAAATGATCACCATTAATATATTGAAATACAGTTTAATATGTATTTTAATAATAATCATCATATTATAGTTTAATACTATGTTTTAAACATATTTTTATTGATTGGGTGGTGGTTTAAAATCCTAACAATCATGTTAAGTGGTGGTATCAGAGGATAATAAGCCTAAAAATTTAATGAAATTAATAATTATTGGAGAATGTAAACCTATATATCACTATATAAATATAATGTTTAAAATAATTAAAAATTATATAAATATTTTTATACTATATCAATTAAAATTCCAATGATAATGGCCATTAAATTTTTAAAATTATCAAGTATATAAAAATATATTAAAAATAGAATACATTAAAATATATTTATCATTTTAATTATAATTTCATTAAAAATATTTTCATGTCATTTTTTATTTATATTTTTTCAATTCTTCTATGACATTCAACATTATAAATATTAATAATGTATAATATAAATATTTAGACATGAGTGGTAAGAATATTTTTTGTTAGAATGTTTGTATGCATCATGAAGATGTTGTTTACATATACTAACATAGTTATATTTCTTATAATTTTTAATATATTTTTAATTAATGTTATTATACATATCATCTATATATTATTTAGTTTATTTTCGCTGAGATTAGGAATAATTTATTTCCTTTATATTTTTATGCAATAATTTGGTGACAATAACAAGAACAAAATGTCATTATACATAGTTTTGGATACTTTTTAAAGGGTAAAATAATTTCCATTAATATGAACCAAAAATTATGTAGGGAAAATGATTAGTTTACATGAAGTGGGTTTATAAAGGGTAAATGAAATTAGAAATTGAGAAGGACCCTGAATGTTATTTATACACATTTAGTGAACTACATAGGCACACCATTATTATACAAAAACAATTATCAATAAAGGATGATACACTAAAATATTAATTAATGATCAAGTTTTTGATATTTTTCTCTTTATTTTTTTTATGTACACTATGAATGGAATTTATTAAATTATTTGAAGAAGAACTTTTAAAAACATACCAGTGTGAGAAATTTGTATTTTATTGAAGATAATCAAGCAGTACTTGAATACATTTCAATCAAATCCATTTAGGGAACTTTTATACATTTAGTTAAACTCACTTTGTAATTTACAATTTAAAATATATGAAAGTTATCTAACATTATTTGTATTCATTAGGAAAAGAATCTATAAATCATTTTTTTTATGAATCGAATGAACATATATATGATCCATTGTGATTTATATATGATTGAAATTGTATTTTTTATTTAAAACAATAATTTTCATTTAAATTAATTATTACATATCAATAACTGAGAAAACAAACTTGTATATTCCAGATACATTGTATAAAATTATAATTAGTGAATTTATATGTTTACATAGTCATCTGCTTATCAATCTGATACATTTGGGGTCCAAAATCACTCATAGTTCATATTTGTAATTTAAAATTGAAATTTTAGTTATAATAAGAGCCACGTACTCAAGAACTATAAAACACACTCAGATTATCATCATAATTTAATAAATGATCAATATATAATTTTTGAGGAGTAGTAATCAATACTATATGAAAATAGTAAATGGTGTGTTCAGTATGATTGAAAGGGAAGGTTTTTATTTGAAAATTAAAAATTATATCAATACATGTTCCACATTATCACAACTAAAAATACATTATTGGGTCATCTTGATAATTTACATTAATGATTCATAGGTTATTTATCATTTATTGGAATTTATCATAAATTAATTTGACAAATGATGTGTTTGATATGATTCAATGTTCTTGTTTAAAAATTAAAATTATCATTTTAGTTCAAAATGTACGCCAATAATTGAAAACTAAGAGAAAAAATTAAACTTCATTAAATTTTTAATATGTTGATTCATAATTCATTTGATAATTGTATTAATGAATCAGAAATCATTTTTTCACATGGGTTTTCTAGAATGACACAATGTTCATGTTTTATGTTTTAAAGTTAAATTTTATTTTAAAAACTGAATCAATAACTAAAAAAAATTAACATAGAATGAACTTATAATTCTTGAAAATGATCTAGAAATCCACTTTTATGTGTATGAATCAACATAGTGTAAATCTATAAAATTATGTTTGTAATATGACTATATATTAATATTATCCATTTAAAATCAACATTTTAATTCAAAACAAACCTCAAATACTCAAAATTGAAAAATTGATCTTGTTGATCTTGATATATTAGAAAAAATATATGAAAATATATTTTTATTTGTAGGAGTCAACTTCACATCAATTTTACACATGAAACTCCGAACATGATTACAAGTAAATGTTTTCATATTTAAATAAAAAATTTAAATTGAAATAATAATCACATACTCCAAAATAATAAAAGGCAATGGAATTATCTTGATAATTTACCAAAATGATCTATATGTTATATTTTTGTGTATGATTTGGCCACACATCATTATGACACACAATATTCCCAATAAGATGGATCTTTTTATTTAAACAAAACATTTTAATTTTATATAATTATAAAGTACCCAAAATGTCAAAAAACATTATCAGTTTCCTTATAAATTATAAGGTTAATCTATAAATTATTTTTGATCTATAAAAATCATCCAGGATATCATCTAGCATATGGTTTTCCCAGCAGGAATCAATGTGTATATTTTATGTTTAAAATCAATATTTTAGTTTAAAACATGATCTATTATCTACAAACCATTCATATAATATATAATTTTTTTTCTAATTTTATAATATTAATTTCAATTAGTTTTTTAGGTTTATAAATATATCTCACTTCAATATGGCACATGGTGTACTCTGTATGACTTCGAGTGTGTGCATTCAGTTCAAAATTAACATTTTTGTTCAAAACATGTATTACTCTTTGAAAAGAAATAAAACAGACATAAATTTTATTTTAAATTTTTAATTTTATCCAAATATTAATAATGATGATTAAGAATCGACCAAATGTAAATTTGAAATATGATAAGCCCAGTATGATGCAATGTTCATGTTTTCAATTTAAAATCAATATTTTAGTTCAAAACATGACTCAGCACAAAAAATAATGAAAACCAGTAAGACTATATTGAGAAATTTATAAATTTTCCGGAATTCATTTCTGACATATGATAATCAATCTCACATGTATTAGACACACTAATATTCTAATTTTACTAAAAGGGAATTTTAATATTTCAAATTTACATATTAGTTAGAAAGATGCTTCTCCTACTGAAACATGATAAAAATCATAATCCTTTATTGTATTTATAGATATTTTATTTCTTTTTTGGAATCATTCATACATTAATATAACATACGGTAATCCCAATATGTCTCAAAGTCCATGTTTTCAGTTTAAAATCATCTTTTTTGTACAAAACATGTACCATTCAAGGAAAAGTTATAAGACATGATTAAATTGTGTTGATTCATTAGTAAAATGATCTATAAATAATTTTTCCAACATAAGAAACTATTTAACATAAATTTAACACATTTTGTGACCTATACAACTCAAAATACATATTTTAGTATAAAAGTTATATTTTAGTTCAAAACATGCTTTAGTCATTGAAAAAAATGTGGTTGGATTGTATTAATAAGTTCTGAAGCCAATTTATTTATCATTATTATTTTTATGACATAATTACCTGAAAGTAAAATAAATATTGTTACTAATAAGAGTGAATGTAAGTGTTTTCATTTAAAATTGACAATATTATTGGAAACACATGTTACACAGTAAAAACTAAGTAACCACCCTAATATTTTGTTGACACTTTAGTAAAATTATCCCTTTTTAATTTATGAATTTTCATAATTAACCATTATAATTTAAACAAATGGTGTTCTATATATGACATCGAGTGTGTGAGTTTTGTTTAAAATAATTCATCTTTGTTCAAAAAATGAGTTAGTCACTAAAGGTTGAGAAAAATCATTGATTGTTTCGATAATTAATAAAAATTAAATATAAGTAAATTTTTATTTTTTGGAATCAACCACACATTAACTTTTCATATGGTGTTCCTTTTAAAAATCAAATGTGTGTATTCAGTTTAAAAGTGAATGTTTAGTTCAAACATGTTTCACTTGTAGATAATAGATAAAAAACTAATATTGTTTTATAATATCATGGAAATTATCCATAAATCATTTTTGGAATATAAAAGGCAGTTTCACATAGATCAGACACATTGTGTGACCATTATTATGCTGAGTGATAAATTTTAGTTTAAAAGTGACATTTTAGTTCAAAAAATGTGTCACTCACTAAAAATAATGATAAAACACTCATTTTTTCTTAATAATTTAGGAAATATATTTATAATTCATTTTTAAAAATTAAAAATAAACTAATAAATAAATTTAAAGATGGAATTCATTGTTTGAAAAAATGTGATTTTTTCAGTTTTAAAATGAAAATTTTATTTCAAAACACATAAAAACTCATCAATACCTATGAAAACACACACAAATATTTTTTAATATATAATGGGAAAATCAATATGTAATTTGTGATGTTTTGGTATCAAGAACTTTTCGGTGCAACAAATGATGATATTAGTATTATTGAATGTTTATGTTTTTATTGAATTGTTCATTTTAGCTCAAAACAAGTGTCTCATACTCAAAACCAATAAATCATGCTGAAAATTTCTTGATAATTTAAGAAAAATCCATATATAAATTTTGATTTATATGAATCAACCAAACATGAATCCAACAGAAGGTGCACAGATTATGGATTATAGTAAATGTTTTTTTTCAAATGCGGAATTTTTTTAATTAATTATTGTATCATATTTATGCATAATTTTTTTCATCATTGTACTTCTTACGTTCTCATTTTTTCGTGAGGTACATTATTATTTTTTTTATGGTGTGCTCTAAAACCTGTATCATTATTGTGTTCTTCTGAAATGGGGTAAAAAATGTTGAGGAATACTAGGAAGACCGTGTAATTTTTTAATTTTGTATAAATTTTTATATTTATAAAAATGTATATAAAAATACAATTTAAATTTATTAAAATGTTTCAAATATATATTTATTTGGATAAAATATGGTAGTGAGAGATAATCATATTAAAATATTTGAAATTTTTTATAATTATAATTTGTTATAGTGTTATTGAAAAAAAGTAGCAGACTAATGTAACTAGTTATTTTATCCATAATAATTATAGAAATGAGAGAAATATATTTTATCACTACAAGAGTTATTGGTGATAAAATACACATTTATCAACACCAGAAATAGTTCTTATAAAATAAAATTTTATCAGTGAAAAAAAAATAACTAATAAATACTACCTATCAATTCATTTTTATCGATGATATAAGTGATCATATTTTACAGGAGCATAAAATATCACCAATTATTTGTCATATAAGATAGTGATTTTTTGTTATCATAATTTCATATTCTATTGAAGTGATATATTTGGAACCCTCATAATTTTACATGAATACCTTTGAATGTGAAAATGGTTATAGAATGGAATGGTACCCATGGGTGGTTATTATGGTAGAGTTGGGATTCCATTGAGATATAGATTTTAGAAATGTGATTTTATAGCCACTATAAATTATTGTTAATATAGGACCATAAAATATTTCATGATTAATTCATAATAAGAATAAGGATTATAAAATTTTTATCATTAGTGAATCAGATTGCATTGTAGTATTGAATTAAGATCTGGATAAATGACACATATTACATCAATTTAGGACATTAGTTCTCTCCCTCCACTCCTTAAAAATTCAATTGTTTTCCTCGATGTATATATATTTTTATGGGTTCTATTGTTCTACAATTATTTTTTATAATAGTGTCTCAAAATATTAGTATATGGGATGTAACTGTGTAGAAAATGAGTTATTTAGCATTGTTGAAATTTCATTCTACAAAAAATCATAAAAATATCTTCATTTTATATTTTTACATGAAGCGTATATTTAATTAATGTATGCATATGGAAACAAGGTTGGGATCTATGATGAACTACAATAGTATGAAAATAATATGTTACCTAAATATTAATAGAGATTGAATGTGTTTCCTGAGGATAGATATATGAAATTTTGTAATGATATAGTCTTATGAAACATATTTCATGAAATTATAATGATAAAAAATGATGACTAGTGAAAAATGTATGGTCTATGGAAACATCATGTATATTTTTTAATTGGGGAAATATTTCTAGAGAATAGAGAAATAATATATAAATGGTGAATTATTTTGGTTTAGAAAATGCTAGATGGATGAGCCAACTCAGGGGAAAGACTGCCTTGATTTTGGATTCCTATAGATTTCTAGGATTCATAGCTTATATAATTTAAATCTAAATAATGGTGAGAATCAAGAAACTTTCTAGTAGAGAACTATAGATAATTAAAAGTGGAATCCATGATCATGATTTATAGGTATGCAGGTTTTGGTATATGTAGAACAAGAATATGAATCATCTAATTCATATTGGTCTTGGTATATATTTCACTGATGTATCTAATCTTGGTGGCTGGATAAAACTATTATTAACATCTGAAAATAAAAGGGTAGTGTGGAAATACCTCTGAAATTCATCTATGAGTAGATAAATGGAAATTAAATCTGTGTGATGTATCTACAACTTTGGGCTTCCACTATGAAGTGTGAGAAGTAACCTCCCTTAGAAATACCACATGTTTTTTCTCAAGATATTTTTACCTTCCATTCCTATCCAATAACCTCTATACTTCTACACCAAACACCAAGATTTGTATCTTTTATTTATAATGGATAAAATAATATGAATCCTATCATTCCACCAATCCTTGAAAATCATTGACATGAATCATATCTTATTTTCCCTAATGATATTGAGCACATTTTTCACCATTCCCTTGATTAAAATTATCCCTTATAACCAATGGTGGATGATAAATCATGTTATACTCACCTTCATTAACATATTTGAAGAGTATTTGAGAAACATCATTCCTATCAGTATCACCCTCAACAAATGTATTATGTATGGTTGAATGATCCACATTCCACATTATATATGATGCTCGAACCCTTCCATAATCAGCCCCTTCAAAATGAGGTTTGGATTTATTTCAACCTATACAAGTAAAATTCCCATATAAATAGACTAAAATATTATTCCAACCTATTAATAAATATTTATATCACATTACAATTTAAAATGAAAAAAAAATAAATTTAACAAATATCATTAATATGAAAATTTGATTGAAATAATGAATAAGATAATGATTTCCTTCGATAATCAACAAAAAAGGAAATATAATCATCAAACATAGATATAACTTCATTAACAATCAATTTATTATATTGAGTAATAGCAAATAATGTTCTTGAGAAATTCCCATACCTAGATTCATTGGGTTAGCTATCAACTTTTATCAGCATTTCATTTTAAGAACAAATATAAAATAGAAATCATGGATTCTAAACCGTATAATTGATTCCAAAGACCTTGATCCGTTCATATAGTATAGATTTTATAACGGGAAGGGGTTAAAATAGTAGTTTCACACTATATATTAGCTAGTTTCAATGCAATGATACCATGAAACAAATCATGATGATTCAACATGAATGGGATATAATTCGAAAGTATTCACCCCTTACAAGATTACACATTAATTTTGGAAAACCCAAGTCCACCAAGAATAAATATACTAGATATTTGGTACTCTATGGATTATCTTAAGTAGGCATGAAAATTGTTGTCATTATCAAATGCATTAAATTCAAATAATTATTTTAAATTTCATCACTGTTAAAGACCACATGAGTATTTTTTCTTTATACAATAATTATTTTTGAAGCCACATCCATTATTTAAGAAACTTTCATCGATATAAGGTCCTATGATATGCCAAATTATTAAATGTTTTGAAACCCACCTTTATTAATAGTTTCTATATTTTTTATTTGGAGATTTATATTTTAAAAAACATATAATTTACTATTTTATGGATTCATGTAATAGTAAAATGTGTTTGAAGGTCCTTATGTAAGGGAAAATACCCCTACCATACTCAACATAAGGTTATGTTATTATTTAAATATGGTAAGGACACACTCTGTATGTGATGGCCCTAAATATTTGAAATACATAAGGGTCATATAGTGATGAGTAAGGGTAGCTAGCTATATGAGGGTACCTACATAAGGGAATGTCACTACAATAAGGGTACCACAAAATGTTTCATGTGTGTTGTGTATGGGAAAATAATTATATAAGTGTACTATGTAACATTATACCAGGACTCCTGTAAGGGAACTAGCAACACGAAGGTACTTGTTTAAGTGTATCCAGGCCCTGTGGAGTGGTATCCAATCATGTAAGGGTACTCTGTAATGGTAATGGGAGTTATATTAGGGTAGAGGGACTGATGTATAATGGTATATTCTACTATGTAATGGTAAAATAGGTAATCTATATAACTCATATATCACATGTGTAATAGTATGTATTTAACAGAATGTTTTCAATTTTTCTATTCAACTTCCTAGGAATTAATCTGCAACACGGTTATGAATATTTTAAATTCCATCATTTATGGAATTAAATCCATGGACTATTTTTAATATGTAACTCATATGTATGGATGAGTATAAAGTTCATATTATCCAAGATCGCATAAAAACAATTTTTATGATGGTTTTGAAAGGTGGTTTTAATAATTTTAACCTATATATAGCTTAGTATTTCTCTAACAACTAAAAAATGCTGACCATTTTGGTTCATATTTTTTCCTAAGAATCATATTCACTCATATGTTATATTATAGTGAAGCCTTTATTTATAGTGTGGAATGATCTTCCAAAATCCAATCAGGTTATAACTTTTATCTCTCACTACTCTTCTTAAGTTGACTACTATGATAGGTAATTCCATGTAGGCTTATATTATCATATTTTAATTATATTTCTTGATTATAATGAAGAAATTAGGGAATCTGAATAAATTAATTTGAAAAGATAATAACCCAATCATTATTTAGTGAATGATAAAGGAATATTAACCTCAAAATAATGAAATATAATAAAAGAATTATAATCCTATAATATCATGGAATAATAATAAATGGCTTGTCATTAGAATTTTATTCTTTTGTTATAGAGTTTTATTACTTCTTGTTTTATTAGTATTCATTAAGGAAAAAATTTATAGTACATTGGTATAAATTATTTACAAATTCAAATGATTATACAAGATATATAAATTTTATCCCATGTGTTATTTTATTTGTTTTTGAAATAAAGTAGTTTGAGTTGGTGATAGGGATTTTTGATGAACCATGAATGTTGATATGTCAAGAAGTATTGAAATAAGACCTTGAAAGAGGTCTTCCTGGCAGTATAAGATTCCACTCTAGCTTTTGAACAATATATGGTGGCTTATATTAGAAATTAATGTCAACAACTTTGAGATTTGTTTCCTTGAATTTTGGGGATCTTGTTTATTTATGTTTCCTTGGTATAATTCTTTTGTTGGAATACCTTCCTTTCAATCAACTATAATGATCAAATCTTGGTGGGTGTGTGTGTTTTTAGCCTCCGATGCCTATTATGAAATTTCATTCCATGAGTATTTCTAGAGAATTTTTCCCATGTTTAATTATGTTAAAATGTTTTATGTGTTTCTAATGTATTCTAATAATGGTATTCGATTCATCCCTTTTATTTTCTGCCCTATTATGTATGATACCATCTCTTTGAGGATATTATTAGGACATGGTATTGGTGGACTTAAACTTTTTTATCCCTTAGAGGGGGTAGTGTGCATAGATTCAAAGAATAATAATGATGGACCTGAGCATGGGGTAAGAGAATGATGGTATGGGGCCCTGACATAAGGTTGTGTGCTAGGAGAATGACCTCAAGTGGGTCTTACTTGAGGAATATATGGGGTACTATGGTCTATGGGATCGAACCATGATAAATTCCGGATATAAAAATCATTTTTCTTGATCTGACTTAATTAATGTGGTTGTTTAGAGATGTGTTATAAGCATATTAGCATTCTATTTCTAACATTGAAATTCCATGATTTTACTTCTAGAATGTAGTTGAAGTATGTACATCAATGGGTTTTTTGTAACCTGGTTTTCTCACGACAAATCGGTTTTGGTTTTAATAATTTTAGGATATTCACCCTTTTATTATAGTCCTACCATACACATGATATACACAATTACACATGGTATGGATACAATGTTGGTTTCTTACTGAGTTATTTACTCACACCCTACAAGGGGTCTTATTTGTGCTTATAGATTTTCTGACTTGTGAATCTAGTTCATGGAAAGGGAATGTTGTGGAATGATGAGAAGAGGACCACTTTGATGATAGAAGAATGAAATGATATTGGAGGGCCATGATGTTTGATTTATTTTTATATTTGCACTGTATATACTAGTTCAAATTTCACCTTTCGAGCCACTTATATATCCATAACCATTATACCAACATTATTATTATTTTTCCACTTGGTTCTCAGATCATTGTATGGTTTTCATGATAACATCATTTAATTTCTAAAAACCTTTTACATTATTTAATGTAGATATCTATATGGGACTCAAGTAGTGGATTTATCTTGTGTAGGCTAACACATATGTAATTGACCTCCATGTTGTTGAAGATGTTATTTATTAAATGTTTTAATCATATTTGGGTGGGTTCATTCATCATAATTTGGAACCTATGTTCACATTCCATATATATACTTTTTTGTGGTATAGTTGTCCTTTAATTTAATTACTTGAATTTTCCTATTTGTTTTATAAAGATTACATGATTGAATGATATAGATTCATTCCTTAATGTTATGATATATCTCTATTTTTAATTAATTAATTGATAAGATCGACTTATTTTATTAGTATATAAAATTATAGTATCAATAATGTGTATGGATGAGGAATAGGGTTATTATTAAGAGGGGTATACATTAGGCAATGGGTTGTCTCATATGAGAATAATGTGTGATCCCACAGACCATTTAGGATTAATTTATATTTCCAATGTTATATTTTTTAGATTAGAAACCATAACGTATATGTTTTGAGGACCATTAGTTAAGTTGGAAGTGTTGGAGATCCAATTCTCACATATACTCTAGTTATAAAAATATCTCTAGTGGTGATTCTAGTATGCCATATCGAACTTAGATCTTCCCCACTAAGATCCCTGGATGACATTTTGAGGGATTTTCAGGTCAAGCATCCTCAATCATTTCATGTAACTAGTAGACCATATAATGTTGAGGATTGGTTTCCTAGAATAAATGGTATCTTCAATATCATTGACAAAATAACAGAAACGAATGTGAAAATATATGATTTCAAGATACAAGAACCCTCTAATTGATTTTAGAGAGTCATGGGGCAGGCTATGTGATGTGGAGGTCTAATCTAGGAGGCCTTCAAGGAAATTTTCATCAGCTATTTATTCCCCTATATACTAAATCATGACTATTCACATGAGCTAATGGGGTTATATAAGTTATCCATGACTATTTATATTTTTTATTTTTTATTTTACCAATATTGTCTACATTTTACTACTTCAATATTAGAATGATACTATGATGGCTATGAATTTCATGCTCCTAAAATAATTTGATATCTAATTGAGGGTTTGGATATTCGATCTAGATTCATACTCAGTGTTTTTATTGATGTAATTTACTATTGAGTGGGCCTTGGAGGATGGTTGGGATAATGGTATTTTTCTAACCTTTAATATTGATATGATTTAGCCTCTTATTACTACCATGAGTACCTCTTCTAACGGTATGAAGTGGAAGGCCAGAGGCAGGGAGCATAGGAGTGGCATGTAAGTGTAGAAGAGTTCAATATGTTCAGTCCACTTAATTTTCAAACCAAAATACATAAAGTATTGGAAGATCAAACACATCATTAGGTAATTTTAAACACATTAGATAATGTTCCAATAGTGTGTAAATGTGGTCCATATCCAATAGTTTTTTCTAGTAGTTATGAGATTAGTCTTCCATAAGGGGGAAGGAGGACATGGCTAGGGAGCTAGGGATTTAGTTGGGGTCCTTGATTGTATATTAATAATGGCCTTGAATATCTAGTATATAGTCATGAATTTTAGGTACCCATATTATATATATTTTATTATTTTCTAGCTACTGGTGGTTATGGTACATCTATTATTCGAGGTATGCTCTTGATCACGTCAAAATTATATTCAACCTTGTCCGATAATGTTGCTTTTTATTCATTAATATATGGATATGTAGTTGTCAATCATGATATTCTAGTGATTTTATCCTCTAAGAGAGTCTCCCTTAATAAACCATTGTTCACGATAGTAGACTATATTCAATAATTCCTAGATTACCCTATAGTTATCATAAGATAAGGAAATATATAGTAATTCATGATTATAGAGTTGAAGAACATTAATGTGATTATAAATATACAGTGGACAACCAGTTCCTAAGAATATATATATATATATATATATGTATATATATTATCAAATTCTTATTTCATT
The DNA here is from genome assembly GCA_963277665.1 of Viscum album. Taxonomy (NCBI): domain Eukaryota; kingdom Viridiplantae; phylum Streptophyta; class Magnoliopsida; order Santalales; family Viscaceae; genus Viscum; species Viscum album. The sequence goes on along the minus strand of OY728134.1, from coordinate 351,406,238 downwards.
TACTTCACCAAATAAATATATTCTAACACTGACTAGAGAGTGAGAACTGGTAGCTACTACTGTTTGACCAAACATATGTCCTCTTAGTATGATCTTGATATATATGTCGGATTTTTTATTTCTATGGGATTACTTGCAGCTGCCTCATCTTCTTCCAGAGTGGTCGATCTCTATCAGTATTTTCTTCTAGATGAATTTATATGAAATCCAATATATAGAAATGTTTAATTTTATATAGATCTCTTAATGACTACGTATACCATTCGGAAACCAAATTATCTTATGTAAACATCATAGTTTAGAGAGATCATGGTAAAACCTAACATCTTAGAGAAGAAGGTATCTTTCATTCTATGTACATCACATTAGTGTGAACTTCTATTATTCTCTATTAAGGAAAAATGTACCCTTCAGCTCTTTGTTTATTATTTGATGTTGAACCCTGTGATACTAAAAAACCTATATCAATTTACCAAGATCAACAACATTTATGATCAGTTTTGAGTAGTTTGAATTATCACCAATGTTGATCTTCAGTTAGGCTATCACAAGATATGTTTTTTAGAGGAGGAAATTTTGACAATGGAATTTTAGAGTAGGTATCAACTATATGAGTATCCAATGATGTATTTTTGATTTACCAAGGAATCATAAGTATTCATGGGACTCGTTATCAAGATAAGTTATCATAAAATAGACTCATTCATCATGTTTTCATCAATGAAATCCTCATCTACTCACAAATTCTATATCATTCTGGATGATATTTTATTATAGTCCTATGTAAAATTTCAGAACATAAGATTTACACAATATATTCAACGAAAAAAAATTTGATTTAAAAGGTGATGTTTTTAGGAAATATACATTTTGAGATATTTATATTTATTGACCCTGAAAATTTGGGGTTATTTATGTCCATGAATCATTCCCATAACATGTTTGAGATTATGAATGTTCTAGGATTGACAGAATATTACCACTGATCTACAATATATTTCTTCCTATTATCAGCACCCTTGTATTCCTGAACGATTAAGGGTGTGATGTTCTAGTTGATATAACATTCTAGAGAGTAATTCATTAAGATGAAGAGGATTCTAGAAATATCTCTAATAATTATACATCCCAATCTTAGTATTGGATATTTAGTATACTATGATGCATCTGGTGTTGTTATGGGAGTGGAATTAATTTTGAGAGAGTTGGTAGTAGATTATTGGTCATGATCGTTGTTATTCCATGAGTGGTACTACCACACTAATTATGTAGATATGGTAGCCTCCATCCACAATCTGAAGTTATAGAGATTCTATCTCATTGGTGTGAGTTTTTTGTCTATACTGACCACAATACCATCCATTATATCTTCACATAGAGGGACCTCAACCTAAAACAATGGCATTGGGTGGATAATCTATTTTGGTTTTAATTTGAGTTGATATATGAAATTGTAAATGACAATGTTTTTTCCAATCCAATAATATATACGACATAGAAAAAGAAAGATCTTGGTGAGTATCCATCAGAGGATAAGTAGTGCTTCATAAGCATATTATATGACTGGGGGATAGAGGCCTCTAAGGATCGGATACTTATGAATTGTGCTATACAAGGTGTCACATAATAAAATAGTAGACTTGGTAAAGGTAAGATAGGATACTAACTAAGAGTGCACTATGATGTGGGTATAAATTACTAGAGGTTATCTGATACCTAGGTGGTTGTTGTATGATGAAAATTTATCCCATTTAAAAGATAAAGTAGTAATCCCTATATCGATAAGAGAGGAGAAGATGAGGTAATTTAATAACATTATGTTAGATGTATATCATGTGTGATAATGATTTATAATTAAATCAAAAAATAATTGGTGGAGAGGGATTAAGGGGGACATTTCTTTCTTTTTTTTCTGATGACATAATTTTCCAAGGGTAATGGTCGACCAGAAACATCCATGTGGTTTTCTCAAAATAACTCGGTATTCCAATATAGATATGGGAGGTCATCATGATCGAATTTTTGTTCGGTTAACCTATTACCTTGATGATTTGTGGCACATTCTCGGTGATTTTTAATCATATGATGAAGACTAGTCAATTCATTTTGAGTTTAGAGACTCACTCAGTAGATGATATGGAGAAACCATACATCTGTGAGATTTTATACTTCAATCATGTTCCCTTGATCATTTTATTTGAAATATATGAACATGTTACTCATTAGTTTTTAGGGATAATAGAAATACCTATAAAATAATTTCATAATGATTATAGTGTGTTATCCGTAGAGAGATGGATACTCTGAGTGGACTATAATAATACCAGATGATATGAATAGAGAAAAAATTATAGAATTCATTGGATCACGGAATGATCATCTATAATTCATTGATTTTACATAAAAATATATTCTAGAACTAGATTGACATGGAACCCTAGGATGTTCTTAATGGGAGGCCATATTGGTCACTTATTTTTTAGCATGAGGCAAGTGAGGTAGCAATTGTGGGGGCTACGTTTTGTATTTGATACATTTGAGAGTGTGTAACTAATTCAAATGAGTTTGATCCCTACATATATTAGGAATAGGTCTAATTTTTACCTCAAGAGGACACCTTTGGATTTGACTATGGTTGATTAGGTTTTCTTGAGAGAGAATCCTTAATTAGGAAACAAACATTCGAGGATGAAAAGAAAACTAGCACCATGTCTTGCAGGACCCTTTTTGTTTATTGAGTGTGTGGGGAAAAGTTTTTACCATACATATATTCATTCCCACTAACAAGTTTTGAATGACATGTTTTATGTGTCACAACCTAAGGGGGACATGAAATATCCTATAGATAGAATCAATTTTGCGGTCATTGACTTGGATCCTGATACATGATGTGAGGACCATTCAATGGTGATTATAGATCAGAGTATGAATGTTCTTAAAATGAATAGGGTTCAACTTATTTAGATTTAATGTTTGATTGGAATGGTCAAGGATTGTATATGAGAGGATGTGAATAATGTTCATGCTCTATGTCCAGAATTTTTAGAACAAGACCTATAAAGATACTTCTCAAGGTCAAGAAGAAATTATAGGGAATAATTGAAATATTCACAATTTATAAATTTTGTGAAACAATATTCTGTTATTTTGTATGTCTTTTTATTTGGTATTTTATTATTTTAAAGAAAGAAACATTGTTTATTCTTTTAAGGATTCTTATAAGGTACATTGTGTTTTTGTTGGCCTTTAATAATTATATATAAATTTTACCATGCATTGCATAATGATAAGTTGTCCTTTTATAATTTTTAGGCCTTATCGTATAATGGTTAGACCAGAATATAATACATGTGTAATATTTATATGACAATACATTAGTGTATTCATCCATATGATATTTCTTTTGTAATTTTGTGGTGTTCGCGTAAGGGTATGACATAAGTGTTCTAATACGTTGTTAATGGTAACTAATCATGTATGGTTAAAACAATCCTTAAATAAGGGTACTGGTTGTGTTAGGGTGGCCAAAAAATACGCAAAGGTATATGATCATTTAACGGTATTACATAATGTTAATTTGGGATATGTAAAGGTTGAGGGATCACTATGTAAGGGTATATGCCTCTACATATGGTTAAACCATGTCGCCATTATATATGGTATTCCCTATTCATAAATGTAACTATTTTACCCTATATTTTATTTATTTTCCACTTATTATTCCAATGAATTATTATATAACCCAATTTTTACTATTATATTTTCCATAATTATGTGGATTTAATAATTTTTTTCATATTACTATGAAACTCTTATTTATCGATGAAATTAAACACCACATAATGAAAGAATCATATAAAACTAAAATAAGAAAATGGAATTTAATTTTTGTTTAAATAACCTAAAACGGTACACGGTTTGGTTTTCCAAAATTATTTGAATCTTGTTATCTTTTTTTACTCATCCTTTAGAGTTTTTGGTATAAGTTGATTTTCTAGTTGTAGTCTGGTGACGTAGCCGATGAATGTCTAACCACTTCTTTCAAATTATAGTTGTGGAAGAACCCACAGCACTCTATCCTCTTCCAGGGTGCAATGCCAATGAGAAGTAGTTCTAGGTAGGATTATATTCACTTATATTCCATGTATTTTTTTGTATCATGATGAAACTAGATAAATTGAATATGTTTTTTATAAATAATAATAAACTACAAATTATTAAATAATGATAATGTAATATTGTCCTAGAAATTATCATTGGTAATTAAAGAATTACTATACTAGAAAAAAATGAATAATAATAAATGTATTATCTTATATGTAGTATTCTTGTGATTTATGGAATTATCACATGTGGTTTTTTAATTATTCATTGATGATGAAATTTCTAGGACATGTTACAAAATGATTTGATAATTGTAAATTTTTTTCCAAGATACACAATACTTTATCTGAAGTGTTATTTTATTTCAATTGTTAAATAAAATAGGTGTAATTGGTGATGGGGATTCTTGAATAATCGTGAACATTTACATATTGGAAAATTAAATAATAAGTCCTATATGGTGGTGTTCTTTCCTGTAGTGATATCCACTACATATTTTGATCGCTCCAGAGTATATTATATTGGACGTTGACATCAATAACTTTACAAAGGAATGTTTGTTACATTTTGGGTCTCTTGTTTACACATGTTTCCTTAGTATAATTCTCGAATTGGCATACCACCCTTACCATACCTTATTGTGATAACATTTGGGTGTGTATTTTCTCTGTGAGACCCGTTATGATATTTGATTCTAGTAGTATTTCTATTGTATCTAATTTTAGCATTTAATTATGATAACATTTTCTAGTGTTTTCCTGATAAATATTATTTATGATATGATCTTATTGACTTGTATTATATAAACAGTTAGGTATTTTACCATGACTTATATGTTGTTGTTGGTTCTTTAGATAGTTAGACCATCATGTGTCATTTATTCCATAGAGGGGGAGCCTTCTAAACCGACAATGATAATAAAATTTGATCTAATAATTGGGTAGTGGTTTGGGGGTCTGGGGGCTTCAACTGAGGAAATGTTTTAGGGGAGTGGTAGCATATGGCCCTGAATAGAGGCATATAAGGGATATTATGAACATGTGACCATATACATTATGTTTGAACTCAGTTCTTTCTTCATGTGAAAATCCTTTTAATTTTTAGTCAAATCCTTTTTTATAGTCATCTAATGGATTAAAATCAGAAACTACACCTTAGGGAGGTTGTTTTGAGTTACGATATAATGAAGGAGGGGACCGAATGATTTCTACAATCCATGCACATGAATTATATTTGGAATATATGATATATCATGGAAATTTTCTATATGGTCAAGCCTGTTATTTACATTATGTGTAGAGAATCTACACATCAATAAATTTTAGTTTGGTGTTTTTAATGTGAAAAAACAATTTTAATTTTTTACCCTCTCGCTTCTCTTTCTCTCACACAAAAAAAATTCATGTCCCTTTGGAGTTCTTTTGAAGCCTAAAATAGGTATTTGAAGTCTTTCATTTGCCCAGAACCATTTTTTACTCTTGTTTATCTCATTTGATATGCACCGGTAAGATCTCTATTCATCAGAGGCCTTTAATTATTTTTCTTTCTCATTATGAGGTTATTTTAATACATGATCATATTCCTTGTTCTCACATAATTGATCTATTATTTTGTTTTATTATAAAATGGTCAAATGTAAGGGGTAATAATATATGAGGAGTGTACTATAGGACTATGGTATGTGGAATTTGAATTTTCCCTAAATTGATAATTGATTATAAATTGTTTTCATTTTTTGAATTCAGGATTCACCATGTGTTGCTTATAAAAAATTATTAATCATTAATTATAATTAATGAGGTCATATTTTAATTAAATTTTGATTAATTTTCATCAGACTGATGGAGGTTGAGACCTCAACACCTTCCACCCAATTAGGGTGTCTATAATGTTAGGGCTTTTTTCCTTTTTAAACATTTTTCAGGTGTATTTTTCTACATGGACTTTTGATTTTAAGTGTTATTTATTAATTAAATGAACCATTAAAATTTTATTTGGTAGTATATATATATATATCACATGGACTAAAATTTTATAATAGAATCGAATTGGATTCATTTCCTATCTAACATTTTCAGCTCGGATGAATGGTAATCTAATGATTCAAATTAATTAATGGATGGTATATTATTATATATCACCATTCCAAGTTAATTATTACTGAATTGTAATTGGTTTCATGTCCTTAGACACCTTTTCATGTTTAGTGAAGGGTACTAGGATAAACCTAATAAATGATTATGAGGGATGATCCCTACATGAACTATGATAACATGTGATATAAATAGAATTTTTAAAAGGTATCTATTACATATGGATCGTTCAGTCATTACAAGAATGTTCATACTTAATCCATACATGGATTTCCATGGTAATTTTTTGAGAACATAAAGTATTTCATTTTGATTTAAGAAGATAGTTTCCATGGGTGATACCAAGCTTGGTAAATAGTCCTTGTCTAACAGTGGTTTCCCGACATAATGTTGTAGGATTTCTTCACTATCTCCCTAGATATTTGGATACTTTAGTACACTTTAAGGATCTAGCTGGATGAATTATGAAATGAGGATCAATGGATTCAACCCATTTTTCCAAGTCATTAAAATATCATTCTTACTAGGGATGAGATCGTTGAACTCTATTATAATTTTTTTTATAAAATTACTTTAGAGATTTCCCATTGGATTACACTCAAAACCCCATTATTTCCAAACTTCAATATTTATTGATATGAGAACTAAAACCCCAGAGATAAAGGATGCCTTGATTTTACCATGGATCTTCTTTCAATATTATGATCTACTTCTGTGATTTTGGAACATTCACATGGTCTAAATATAAAAATTGATCCAAATTTAATTAAGTAAATGTTGTCTTGTTAAGATACATTACTATACAAGGTTAAAGTAGGTGTGATTTTTTATTTTTGTAATTTATTTAAATTTATATATACCTGCACAAAACATAGTTTCTATTCATATACTTGATTTTTTTAGACACTATTTCTAGTGGCCTACATAGATTTATATCACAACCTATCTAGGAAATCATTGTTACACAGAAAAGTTATATTATTCCATGTATGGACAAGGATAAGTGTCATGACATGGACACCACACATTGATTCATTCTTAGGACGGAGCTTTGTAGCTGATGATCATGCCAATGATTGTGATGGTTTGATAGTTTTTGTTATTTTTGAAATCATGTATTGTGATGTAATTCCTACTTATTTTTATTGTTATTTTCCTTTTTTGTTAATACTTACCTCCATAGTCTATTTTTATATGATACTTTTCATCTTTTGAGTTGATTAGTATTGATGGTTGTCTACTCTATTCTTCTACTTCTAATTTTTTATTAATTATTATGATTTGACTATTATTTTACCTTTATTTTAAAGACATTAATTTTTTTCCACTCCGGAATAAGGATGTAGTCTCCTCTTAGACATCCAATAGGAACTCACTACTAGTCAGACTCTATCATATGGGTAGGTTCTCTTAAGGAAATATAGACCACTGGATCATCGAACCATTGAGTGGAACTCTGGTTAGGATGTCACAATGTGGTATGAGGGAATTTTTTTATTTTTTTATTTTTTTGGAATATGGATCGGAGAATAGAAACATGTTGGAAATTGGTATTAACTTGTTCCTTGGATTAGATAACTCATTTTTAGTTTAAATACCATATTTTTTGGGAATGGGAAATCTTGTTCTGCATTATCCCTATGATAGTGGATATACTTTCACTATAGGGTGAGGGACATGAAATTTGGTATTTGATATGCTTTATAGATATTTTACATTTTTCTATTACAACAAAGATCACTGTTATATGCATCATTATAGGAACCTAGGTCTCATTGTCCATTCATATGGCTAGACATATAAGTGCACTTCAAGGATTTCATTAACTATGTTGCCTATAATTTTTGAGTGACATGTGGTTGTTATATATTCATGTGTTGATTACATCTTCTGCATGGTAATATAATTGGTTATTTAAAGTGTTAGTATTAATATAAATAGTGTTTTCATATATAGGTTTATGGTTTTATCTTATGTATCTAATTTTAACCATGTCATATATGTAATTCTATTTTCTTGAACATTGTTTTGGCTATTATTGAGTTAATACTAGTTTCAATTAATGATTTTTATGGTCCCTTTTAAATAATAATGGTAACTTCACAAATTCATGACATATTTTATTAACTGATACATTAAGAGACAAAATTTTACAAGTACTAATTAATATTAAATTGTTCTTTTACAATTATAATGTGTATGGGCCTTTATTATCATTTAATGAAGATCCATTTAATTGAAAATTGATATGTTTATACAATAAAATAAAAATTACATATGTAAATCATGACATATAAAATAAAATGGTTTCTAATAAATGATTTTGAAAGGTGTAATTAACAATTCCATAATGGAATATCTAGAAATAATATTTCAACACATACTTATACCTTGTACTTCTTTGAAGGTAGTTGGGGTACTGTCTGGGGTAGTTATACCATATTATTGTGATCTAATTATACTAGTTCATCTATATTCACTCAAATAATGATATGAAGTGTGTTCTTGGATTTTGTAGACCAATGCCACCATAAAATTCTCTAGATATGTGCCAAGTGGGTGGAAATGATCATTCACAAGAGTTGGTGGATCTGATCCACTAGTAATCCCTATAGTAATTCAACATGAGGCACCACATATTATTCCTACATTCAGAACATCAACTAAACTATGTGAGAGTTTCTGACCTTTGAGGCAATCCATGAAGGGTTCTCCACGATCTTCACCTATTGTTGATGATCTAAATCTCATGTTTCAGCAGTAATAGCTTCCTATATTATATGAGAATAAAAGACTATAGGCTAATGCGTCTTTGAGGGAGTCTAAATTAGGTATCTTGGAGCTACTAGAGATGCCTCTAGATGGTAGGTTCAAGATTTCCACCTATATGTAGTTTGATTTGGACAAGAACTAGTGGGATGTGTTTACTCAAGATGGTTAGTATTAAGGTATGGAATGAGATGACATTTAATAAGTCTTATATGATTACTTATTTACTCTAAAACTAAGAGATAACTGAGAGAGGGAGTTTATACACCAAGAGTATGGTCTCGTGTCCATCATTGACTATTCAACATGCTTTATTGAGTTTCAATTACTTTCACCACTACTAGCTGTTAATGAGTAATCATGACTGCGATGTTTGGATAATGGGATTAATTTTTCCTTCTTCTTGAAGTTCAATGTATTTATAAAATCTATATTTTATGAGAACATTAATCGAAAGCATCACATTAAGAGAATCCTATGAAAAGATGATAGTTTTGTGAAAATAGGTTCAGTTCTATGATAGGGTTGTAGTTCTTTTCGCATCATGTATTGTAGCCTTGAAGATTCTTGTTAAATTAGTGTTGTCCATATTATCTATATTGGAAAATCCATTACATTCCTTCTATGTGAGATTTTGTGATATCTAAAGCCTTGGTGTGATAGCGGCCCTTTTGAGTGTCTTGATTTCATATGTAGGGGTCATCTTGAGAGATTATGTTGGACCATTGATCCTCCTTAAAGGGGAAGATAATCCATTGTAGCTCCACCTTCAAGGGAAGGATCTGTTTTTCCAGATCAGGTATGGAGTTTCTATAGCCACTATAGCACATGATGAGGATAAATTAATTTCCATGGTATTCAGACTAGTGATCATCAATTCTAGTATAACATGCCTACTTAGGGTAGTCCAGTTATAGCACAGGTGTTGGATAGGGTTTGTTTATTTCCTTATAGCCAATTCTTGAGGATCATAATGTAGGCTTATAACATCACAGGTAAATAAAGAATATGAAATTTTAATATTTATTAAATTTTGTGAAATAAATACTAATTTAATTTATAATGGGGATTCTATGTCTGATAACGTACTCAACACACAACAACAGATTTCTCCAAAATCATAAGTTTCTCACAACATTGAGTTATAACAAAAAAATAATTTAGGAATATTATTATTTTAAATGGTAGTTAATGACCAGCCATTTTATTATAAATAACTAAAATAAATATCTAAAATATGATTATTAAATATCTTTACATTTTTACAATAAATTTTAGAGGCTTAAAAAAAGAATGAATCTAATTTTATAATTTAAAATACTATAATATTTATAAAATGTCTTTTTACCGCCTTTTGATAGAGAACCATTTTTAAATATAATTTTTGAAACCTTTATATGATCTATTTGAAAAAATAACCTTATTATTTAGAATTGGAAAATCAAATTTTACTTTGGATTAAATATTTTTATTTTTCTGGTAATGTTCATTTTTTAATGAATAGTGAAAAATACTTCATTTTATTCAAAACAAACTTTTTACCTAAAATACTTATAAATTTATATTATAATTATAATAAATTTTAAAGAGTAATTAGATTATATTTTTACTATTTATTCCAATGTTGTTCATTTTATGTAATTTCACTTTTAAATTGGACATAAACACATGTCAATCCTTTGATAGTTTTTACTTCATAAAAACATGTTTTTTGGTTTTGACAACGGGAATTAATTTTAAATTAATTTCTGCCACTTCAAAATTTTGAATTTTGAAAAATGGATTCAACATTTGGAATCAGGTAGTAAAATTTGTTTAGAAAGATACCATTTATTTTTAGACATTATGAATAGCAACTTCTATAAATATTTTATTTACCATTGTTAAAGTGTAAATATGGTAAATATGTGTAAAAATAATATTATAATAATATTAAGTTACCCTAACACATGTCCTAATTCTATTTTATGAGATATGTCCGACCATGGTTATCTTTTTGTTGATTTTAGAACCCCACGGAGCCACTTGTGTGTGAAAATGACTTTTAATTACATTATATTTTATGTTAGTGAAAATATAACACTAACATGTATCTTTTAGTAAAACAATTTTTTATGGGGTTTTATAAGTTAAGTTTTTTACTAAAAATAGTAATTATAAATCTAAAACTATTTCCTACATCTTGGTATTTTATTTATAATTTTTAAACGACATATAAATAAATTGTTTTATGACATAATGATGATGTTGTGATTACTATATTAATGAATTATTTAAATAAAAGAGATTATAATTATTAAAATAAAATTATTTTAAAACTATTGATGACATAAAGTATTTTTAGGGATTAGTATGACTTCTAATAATTAAATTAATGATTTTTTTTGAAAAAATCATGTTGTTATGGATTTTTAAAAAGTCATGATATAAATAGTATAAAAATTGACATAAATGAGTTTTTAAAACAAAAACTATTTCATTAAATGATATAATAGACTTAAGAATCTTAGATTTGGAAAACTAACATAGATTATGTTGAAACCGTCCTTAGTTAACCACTTGAGTTTCTATTGGAATCTTATATTAACTATATTATCCATAAAGTATGAATATACATGAAGACTTGGTAGAAGTTAAATTAGTTGACTAAGGGTTAATGCTAAAGGATAAGGTTAAATTTTTGAACTAGACATGTCTAAAACGTATTGTTTGAGAGGTTTTCAACCCAAAATTATGTTATAGTTTAAATAAATGACTTTGGGAACATTTTAAACTGAAAACCATTTTATAATAAAAAAATATTTCAATACCATCATAAAGTGTCCCTCCTCCCTCTTACAAAAGCGAATCACATCTAACCCTTACTCGCACCTCTCAATTCCCCATGGATCATCCAAACAATATTTCAATAAGCTTGTTACATCCATATCTTCCTCCTATAAGCCTTAACATCAGTAGAAGACAATTCCAGAAAGCCTTTTTTTAAATGAATAAGAGTTAGCTAATTTTAGGTAATGACTTCTCTTTGGATTCTTTCATTTATTTTCCATTATCCAACCCCATAAAATCCATTTATTAGATTATTTTAAAACAACACCAGTATAACAAATATACAGGAAAACATTTATTCCAATTATTCAACCTACACTCACACCAACATCCATCTCTTGGATTTAGAGCATACTGTTTCTGTGGCTGGTGAACTACTACCTCACGAAACGATGATTGGTCAATTATATCATATTGCCTCTCATTGTGGCCATTATGATAGAAATATATTTATATATGATATATATTATATTTATATTGTCCATATTCTTCTTTATTTTCTGTTTACAGCAATCCTTTATGCTTTCCATAACGTTTAATTATGATAATTTCATTAGTGGAAGTGCAGACTACCGCCCCCTCAATGTTATATGACTCATTCATTCTATACATGGAACATATATAGGAGAAAAATGATGAAATTATGTAACTTATATAACATAAATATTATATTATAATTATAACATACCTATGTATCAGCTAGTATTCATTCCTTTAAATATGAAAAAGAAATGAATGTAGTGTTCATGTGTACGTACGGCATACCGTCTACAAGAACGGTGCTTTTCATTTCTTATATCCAAATGTTATGGACTATTTTAAATTCATATATACTAGATATAAATATATATATACTTGATATAAATGGTATTTAAATCAGGAATATCATTCTATAGATAATAGACTATTGACCACATGGACAACTTTTAATTATAACAAGTTCATTTTTTACTCAAGTACTGAACATCGATAAAATGACCAATATTAACATAAATAATTATGTAATGTTTATTAAGATGTAATAAGTGATATATAAGGAATAATAAACGTTCGAAATGTTCTTAATCCTGATGAAATTAAATTGTGTTTATTATTCAGGATGAACAAGGAACATACATGATGAGTTGGACTCAAGGTAAGGGACTTTATCTCAATATCCTTTCATTGAGGCATATGTTTATTTATACATGAAATTATTTTATTTGGTGTATAAAACACATTTATTTTTTAAAATTTAAATAGAACTTCTCCAATGAATTGTTTCACTAAATGACAAAAAGAATGTTTCTTTTTAACATACACAGTGGAAAAGTCCTTTTCATTGCCGCATGCATTATTTGATATTCGACTTCCTATAAAAGTTGAAGTATTTTTTTTAAATCAAAAGTAAATACCATATACCATTTTTTAAGTATTTTGGTATTGAAAATTGATTTATGAATGCATTTATTATGTCATTATATATAACTGATATATTGTGATTGTTATGTGTAAACGTTATCTTTCCTTTATGCTTGTTTTATGTGTTATGAATATGTTATGATTTTGGGGAATTAATCATGTATATGGGCAGTTCCGTGATAAACTGAGGGTGGGTGAGCATAAGATATCTCTCCAATGTATTGGGTAACATGACAGAGGTAAGTGTAAATATTTCTCCTAAGAGATTTATGGAATATACTGTGATGGGTATTCCAAACATACCTCCCTATATAGCTTTGAAATCTACAATTTAAGTATCTTATGGATGAAAAGGTTACATTTTTTATTTATTATTTCTATTTGTTATTCATAAATAATATTATTTCCTGGGTTCTCCTAAAGATTTTATGTTTTATGATTGAAAATTATGATTTAATTTATTTGTATGTATTCATGGACTAAGTTTTTCTTTCCTTATTTTATAACCCATACTTAGCCTTTTAAGATAATCCCAAGTTTTTAAAATGTTTTCACAATGTACAAGAAAGTGTAAGAGAAAGGAATAATTAAAGAATATTTTTATCAATAAAAAAATATTGTTTTGTTTTAGATGCTTTATTTTAGTGAAAATCAATTTGATAGAGTAGAAGTGTCTACTTTGTAATTTTTTAGATGTAATGTAATATTTATGAGCTATTTTTATAAAACTCTAAATTTGAAAAGATATTCAATTTGAATTATTAACTTACATCAAGATTATGTAATGATTAAGGATGGGGCCTTATTGTTTGTATCAGAGGTCGGTTTTGACAACTTTGGGAGTTATGATATTGTTAAATTAATATCCATAAATTAATTTATGGTAATATTGAATTGATATAGCATTTAAAGATTACCATGTTGCTTTATGCAACATATTTCTATGTTTGTAATGGTTTTCCGTAGAGGAAATAGGGAATCTATGATAGAATGAAATCAAGAGGAAATCAACCATCCAAATGAGCATCCTAAAATAGATAGAATCAGAACTAAATAGTTTGTTGCAGTGATGGAATATTTGACTCAGGAGATAAATGGTGGTCATATCCATGCATGAGATCAGCCAGATCAACCCCAAAATAACATGTCAGTAGTGGAGAATTTAATGAGGCAATAACCTCCATAATTCATAGGATCATATGACCCAGTGCGAGCTGAAGGGTGGATTAAAGCACTAGAAATGATTTTCAATGTCCAGGGATGTTCAGAACATCAAAAGCTTAGTCATTCAATTTACCATTCTAAGGGTGAAGCTGATCAGTGGTGGTTTATGGTTAAAAATATCATGGATAGTGAAGAGATTGATTCTCTTGATTTGTATAAATTGAAAGGTATGTTTCTTAAAAGTATTTTCTTACGGTGGTTTGACTTAGGATAGAAAGACAATTCTGGGTATTGAGGAAGCAGGATGACTCATTGGCTACATATGAAGAAAATATCCCTTGACATGAAAAGTATGCTCTAAATTTTATACAGGATCTTGATAATAAACTCAGTAATGTTTACTCAAGATTAATCCCAAAGTATAGAAAGGAATTATCTTCTCATGAGTTAAAAAGTTATGAAAAATATGTCGATCTTTGGAGAAGTTTGAAATGGAGTTTTTCGATGATCATGTATTCTTCAGAAAACAACAGAATAAGAGGTCGAGGTTGAAGATGAAAGGGAAGAACTCTTCAAAAAAGTATGATGGTAAGAAACTAATGTTTATAGTTTGATAAAATTGTGGTAAAAACAGTGGGGAATTCCTTTTTATTTCTGGTATGTTCTTCTAATTTTGTAAAATGGGATATAAGTCTCATAATTCCACTGAAAAAGATTGAGTAGTTGTAATAAAAAGTCTTATTTACAGTCAGTAAAAATTTTTAAGTGAAATGAAATGGTTTTTTACGAAAATGAGTGTCCAACGAAGAACTCAACTATGGGAATGAAACTAGTATACACGAAGATGGGGGGTGAAATCCTTTGCAACTACATCAGTAGATGTTGGGCCATAAAATTAACTAGTTCCAAGTACTCTATTTTTTTATTCTGATTATACCAATGTGTTGTTTGATTCATTGTCTACAAATTCTATCATTTTAATGAAACATTCTAGTAAATTGGGAATTCCATATCATGATATGAATCCTAACCATAAGGTAAAAACACTAGAAAGATATGTTTAAGTAAAAATGAAATTATAATAACCTTCATTTCCTTGTGTGTGGAATGAATCTACCTGTAACCATATTGTTTTTCCCTATTAGAGTTTGATGTTATTTTGGGTATGGATTGGCTTTCTTTTTATCATGATAATATTGACTACAGAGCTAAAAAGGTTTATTTTCAGAAAGAATTTTAGTTTATTTAAAAGAATGAACACTTAATTTTAACAACATATGAGGAAGGTGAGAAACTAATAAAAGATGGAAATTAATGTTACCTTGAAAAAAAAATTAAAACAAAGAAACTATTCATATTAATGTTGTGTCAGTGGTAAATGAGTATCTTGATATTTTTTTGTGATGAGTTATCTCATATAATACATGATCGGGAAGATGAATTTATAGTTGACTTAGTTTCTGATGCTAATCCAATTTCAAAACCCCCTTATTAAATGGATCAAATTGAACTTTTGATGTTATGGAATAAATTGAAGGAATTATAAAATAAAGGTTTCATTCAACCTATAACATCGCCAAGGGGTACTCCTACCTTGATTGTTAAAAATAATAATGGTTCAATGAAACTTTAAATTGATTATAGATCCTTGAATAATATCACTGTTAAGAATATGAGTACATTGCCTCATATCAATGATTTGATTAATCAACTCCAGGGAGCTCAGTATTTTCAAATATTTTCATGAGGTTGGGGTTCCATCAATTGAATGAAAAGGAAGTATATAATCTGAATACTTTTTTCCATAATAGATATTACCATTATGAATTTGTAGTTATTCATTTTGGTCTAACCAATGAACCTTCTATATTCAAGGATATTATGAATATATGTTTCCATGATTTAATGGATAAGTTTGTGGTTGTGTTTATAGATGATATTTTGGTATATTATAAAAGTAATGAGGATTAGGAATGTCATTTAAGTGTTGTCTTTCAAACCATAAAAGAAAATATACTGTATAGGATATTCAACAAGAGTGATTTTTGGTTGCAAAAAATTTCAGTATTTGGTTATATTGTTTCAAAAGTGGGCATAACTATTAAACCTTATAAAAATATTTGTTGAAGAGAGGCCAAGACAAACCAATACCATAGATATTGGTAGTTATCTTGGATTATCAATTAATTTATAGTGTTTTGTTGAAAAATATATCTTGGTAATCTATCCCACTAACTATGTTAACTCGAAATGGGAATAAATTTAACTTTACAAAATAAGGTGACTATTTTTTTCATGGATTGAAAATAAGATTGATCAATAATACTGTAATTCCATTACCTTCTATAAATTAAGATATTGTTATCTAAGGTGATTCTTTGTTGAAAGGAATTGGTTGTGTCCTAATGCAGAATGATCAAGTAATTTCTTATTCTTCACGTATGTTGACACCTCATGAGTTAAAATACATTACATATGATTTGGATATAGTTGATGTTTTTTTTAAATTAAAAATTTGGAGGATTCATTTGTATGGAGTAAAGTGTGAAATATATATTGATCAGAAATTTTTTAATTATATATTCACTCAAAAAGAATAAAACATGAAACAGGGGAGATTTCTAGAATTAATCATGGATTTTTACTGTACGATCCATTACCAACTAGGAAAGGGAAATAAATTGGATGACCCTTTGAGTAGAAAAATTAATGAAACATTAACCATGCTATGTTTGGAACAAGATCATTTGGTTTTTTTATTTGATTACCTTTGTCATGGATGTTGTTAGTGCGGGAAATTCCTCGGTTTTGTTTTAGGTTTCAGTACAATTGTCCCTAGCAGACATAATAAAGAAAGTGTAGAAATATGATAGTAAGTTGCAGAAAAAGTTAATACTAGTTCAAAAGGGTAATATGCTTGAATTTAACATGGATATTGATTGTGTTTTGTGATTTGGGGATAGATTAGGTGGGTCTTTTGATTCACATTGAAGATTTAGTTGTTATATGAATCCCATAGTTCACTATTTTCAGTTCATCCTTGCAGTACAAAATTGTACAGAGATCATCGAGAGTATTACTATTGGAATGGAATGAAAGGAGATATTTTTGACTTTACCCTGATATGTTTTATTTTTCAATAGGTTAATGTAGAGATAAAGTTACAAAAATGGATGCTTTAGCATTTTACATAGCCATAGTGGAAATGGGAAAATACATCCACTGACTTCGTAGTGGGATTACCAAAGACTTCTTGAGGTAACAATGCAATCTAGATTATTGTTGATTGATTGATCAAATTTTCCCATTTTCATCCTATGAGATATACCCTATATCTCGGTCATCATTACATATTTTATATTATTGAGATATTCATGTTATAAGAATTTACACTCTCCATTGTATCTGATCATGAACCCTTGTTCACTTATAACTTTTGGAAGGGCCTTCAGATGTCGTTGGGTCCTGATTTAAATTTTATTATAGCTTGTTGGCTCATAGATGTTGTTGGCCACTATCTCTAGCTATATAGGTTTTAATTATCACAAATCTAGTCATATATTAGCATATGTATTATTTAATGTTACATATTATATTCTGACAAAATATTATCCTGAATATCGGATCATTTCATTCATATAACCATTTATGTGAAGTCTAAACAAGCTTTTAATTAATTTTCAGTTTTCAACTATGAGGATTACTAGTTTTTAACATTGTAGGATTTCAAGACAGATATAACATCTAAAATTTTCTATGTATGAGTCACTGACACAAAATGATAGATGACTCACCGTCATTCATATGTCTTACTGACAGACAGATCAAACAATCATATTTTCTATGTATGTGAAGATAACACTGTGAGAAAAGACTCATCATTGAACACGACACTGAAAGACAGAGGGCTCACTATTTCAAATACTATCTATGAACATGACCAATCATTATTTCAAGTGACCTACCATTCCATGATGGTACTGATGTAAGGAGTCACCGACAGTTCAAAATGAGTCACTGTTGGCTCAACTATTTCACTGACAGAAGGAAGGACTAATCAATGAATGAGTCAACAATAGGCGATACACTGATACTTCTAAATGAGTCACCATTAGTTCATCATTATCACTAATGAATGGAGAAACTGACACCCAGAGTCCTGGATACTGATGCAAAGGACTCAATGATGCAATGAGTCACCGATGCTGACTTACCGATGCTGACAGAACAATACTTATGAATAACTGATAGTCATAAAATATTGTTTTCATATTATTAAATAAAATTTATTTCAAATAGTCATATTTACACAAATTATTATTTCTAACATTATATAATGTTGTGTATAGAACTATCAGTAGACAGTATGAGGTACATGCACATGGGGAGATCTTCATGCCTACTGGACCTCGAAGTTTATAAGATTTACATACTAGATCTTTTAACATATGGATGTGGAATAAACTGAAAATAATAAAATAATAGAAGAACTAAAAACCCCTGCAGCTCTTGAGCTTTCTCAAAAATACCAAAAACACAAAGAAAAAAAATATGAGGACATGAACAAAATGAGAAATACCTTCTGATCTACATTGAATAACTTTCAAACAAAGAGGTGAACACTTTACTCATTCTAAACTAGAGCATAGTGTCTACAATACACTATTTCAAAGCCGACTTTCGTAATCAGACTAAAAATTCATTTCTACTACATCAAAAAAGTCCATATCTTCATTTCATAACACATAGAGAATTATAAGTCTTTATCTACATCTTTATCTTTATTATGTTCTTTTGTTTACATTTTTGAGCAGTGTGTGTATCTGTATGCTATACACACACTCACTCTCTTTCACAATGGGAGGATACTTGTTATCCTAAAACTCTCTCTCATTATTATCTTTTGTATCCCACTTAGAAGAGTGGAAGAGGTCAACTATGACATGTTTGTTTTTTTTCTGAGGAATAATAGTGGTAGAGGTCAAGTGTGACCTGGACAGCCCTGTGTGATATTGTGAAACTGATCCAGGGTGTGGATAAAGATAATTACTATAAACTACTTGGGGTAAAGTGTTCATTAAGTAAAGAAGACTATGTATTAGCTTAATACTGAACCACTTGATTATTTCCACTATGTTTTACTATTTATTTTTACACTTTTTTACCCCAATTTCATAAAACTACATGTAATATTGATATTTAGTATAGAAAGTGTTCGTAAATGTTTTGAACCAGTTGGTTAGTTTCAAAAGTTATACTAATCTTTATATTAGTACAACTGAGAACTAATAAATATTCTGAGAAATTAATTGAACATTCAGGATGTTTATAAATTCACTACAAACTAATTTTGATTATATTTTAATTGTGGGAAATTTTCAAAAAACTAATTTTAACAAATTTTTTTATAGATACTCAAATCACCCCCTTGTGAGTATTCTACTCCAATCAACATTTTGTATAATAGTTTGTTCATATTTTACATTTTCAAAGCTTTTCAAAATATTTTTCAATTTTGATTGTAGTTTTTTTTTCAAAGATCATAAATTTTCTATTATTTCTAAATTTTTATCTCTTTGAAATAATTTTAAAATTTATAATATGGAAAAAATATAGGAGTTTCTACTAATAGACCAACATTTTTAAGGGAACCAACTATGGTTAGTGGAAGGATAAAATAAAAATAAATCTAGAAATCATGTGATTTAAAATCTGGACTACTCTTGAAAGTAAATATGCAATTCCTGAAACATATAGAAACACTAGTGATTAACTTACCCAGACAGCCTATAAAAATAATTGTAAAGAAATGAATACTCTATACTATGCACTAGGAGGTTAACAGTGTAATTTTATTTCTGCTTGTAAAAATTCCCATGAGATTTGGGAAACTCTAACTATTTCTCAAGAGGGAACATAAAATGTGAAAGAAATGTAAGTAAATATTTATACTATTTAATATGATAATTTTATACTGATTCCTGATGAATCTATTTCTGATATGTATCTCAGGTTCATCGAAATTTTCAATACCATGGTCACTCTTAAAAGAGATGTCACTTCCCAAGAAAAAATCATGATAATTTTCAGATTCCCACATGATTGATGGAGATGAACCTCTGTCTAAATTATAGAATCATGTGACATCAACAAGTTACTGGTCATATAACATAATGGAGAGATTATGATGAATAAAAAGGAACTCAAAGTAAATCAATAGTAGAATGACGACCCTAAGGGGATGTCGGTTGCATTGAAGACTAATGTATCCAAATATAAAGACAAAGTGAAAGTTCAAGTTTATGTTTAAAGCACCCATAGTGAAGAATCAGCTTCAGGCAATGATGAAGAAATGGACCAGCTGGATAAGAGGTTCAAAAAAATTATAGGGAAAATAAGTTTTTCAGAATGTCTAATTATAAAGATAAGTATGATAACAAAGGAAATTTGAAAAGGTATTGGAATAGAAATGAAAAATTAGATAAGATTTTCTACTATGATTGCAAAAGGAAATGAAACGTCAAAGATGGCTGTCCAAATTTGAAATACAAAATAATGTATGATAATAAGGATAGAAAAAATAAGAAATCCATGAAGGCTTGGTGGATTTCCTATGAGGATATCTCCAGTGAAGATGCTTCTTCTCATTATGAGAAATATGATATGGAAAATATTTTTTTTATAAAAAAACACATCTGAGGTAATCTTAGACTCTCTTATTCATAATTCATACTATTTTGAAAATTAATGTGAATATGAGAAAGTGTTGACTGAAGAATTATTTGAATAGTGGAACATGTTGGAAGAGACATGTACTAAACTAAAAGATAAATTCAAATAATTTAAGAAGAAACATGCCGTTAATATAGCTATAAAATTAGAACTTACTACTAAAAAAGAAAATAATTATGAACATCTCAATAAAAAAAATGTGTTAAAGATTTCTAATGAGAAATTAAAGAATGATCTTGACAAGTTTACCAATGGAAAAAACACACTTACAAAAATTCATGGTAAAAATGATCTTTGGTTTACTTCTAGAATATGATATCAACCAAGACAAAGGAACTTATCAAAAACACATTTTATGACCAAAATCATAAAATTTACGTCTTTATTCAAAAACTATAATTTTATTGCAACCACTAGATCTAAATAGTTTTTTATGGCATCCAGTTCTTATGGAACAAACAAATTTTATTATTAAAATAATCTATATACTACATATAAGAAACCCATAATACATGTGTGGGTTATTAAAGATTTTATAACTAATTTTTGTTGACCCAGACAAATATAGGCACCAAAATCATTTCTTGGATAAAATATTTTTTAGGTAATCTAGCAAAGTAATTCCTATATAAATAAATTGTACATTGACAGTGGGTGTTCAAGACACATGACAAGGGATTAGTCAAGCTTCAAAAGTCTTATCAAAATTTATGGAGGGCATGTCACATTTGCTGGAAATTGTTTATAAAAAATTATCAACCAAGGACAGATCGGTAACCCTAACTATATTTCATTTTCCAATGTACTTTATTTTTATGGATTAAAGTATAATCTGCTTAGAATATCTCAACTATGTGATGATTAATTTAATAAAAAATTTAATAATTCTTACTTCTATGTTTCTGATGATAATAATAACATAGTATTTACTGCTCCTAAAAATTACAATGTGTATGATATAAATTTAGATACACTAGCCTTATAGAATGTTTCTGGTCTAGCTGATTTTCACAAATAGTATTGTCTCTATTACAAGAAGACTAGAATATTACAATGTACACTCTCTTAGAAAAACTAGGAAAAAATTAAAATTCAAGGATCTACCAAAATTAGAGTTTCCAGAAAATAACGTGTGTAATCCCTGTCAAAAAGGAAATCAACATAAAATCGCTTTCAAATTATTTAAAGAAGTTTTTACCTCTCCACCATTAGATTTGGTTCACATGGGTTTGTTTGGACCATCTTGAGTTTATATTTTAAATGGGAAAAACTAAGTATATGTTATGATATATGACTATTCTATGTATCCTTGTACATATTTCTTAGCTCGCAAAAGTGAAGCATATAATTACTTTACCATCTATGATAGAACTATAGAAAATATTAGTGGACTTAAATCTCGATAATATGATCATGGATGTGAGTTTGAAAACCAAGACTTTGAATCTTTTTTTCTCACACAATAGAAATAGTCATAACATATATTCCCCCTAGTACAACTCAAAAAAATAGATTTTTATAATGAATAAATAGGTACCTGCAATAAATTTATAGAATAATGCATAATGAATATGACCTGCCAACATACTTCTTGGATGAATCTATTAATATATAATTTTATATAATGAATAGGATCTTAATCAGAACCATCCTTAAAAAACATCCTTATGAGTTATAAAACACTAGAAAACCCAAAGTTAGTTATTTCAATGTTTTTGGTTCAAAATTATAGATTCTTAATACAAAGGATAATCTTGAAAAATTTACATCCAAAAGTGATGAAAGAATATTTATAGGTTATTCAACCTCAAGTAATACCTTTAGAGTCATTAATGAAATAATCTAGTTGGTGGAATAATATTTGCATATCAAATTTGATGAAAGAGATCTACAAGATCATAGGACCTCTCTAGACAACCTTGAAGATGATAAATAAAATATTTACATAAATTCAAAATCATCTAATCCATATTTCATGAAATTTGTGAAATAAAACAATTTTTTGAATTCTCTAGAATATAGCCATAATGAACCAAATCAAAATAATGAACCTGAAATTACTAATTTAATCCTTTACAGACCAACCATAACCCTTAAAACCCATATCATAGATGATATTATTGGATACATAGATAAAGGAACACAAACTAGAGCTTCTCTTTGAAATCAGGTTGGACATCAAGCATTATTAACACCGATTAAACCCAAAAATATTAATGATTCATTCAACGATAAATTTTTGTTGATGGCTATGCAATAAAAACTCAATAAATTTGAAATAAATAATGTTTTTAAAATTTTTGATAGACCCAAAGACACCATGGTCATAGGAACTACGTGGGTGTTTAGAAATAAGATAGATGTAGTTGGTAATACGGTTAGAAAGAAAGCTAAATTAGTTGCGCATGGTTATAATCAAGAAGATGGCATTGACTATGAATAAACGTTTTCATCGTTCTCTAGACAGGAATCCATCAGAATCCTTCTTTCTTATGATTCCAATATTAATTTGAAACTGTATCAAATGGATGTTAAGAGTGAATTTTTAAATGGATATATAGTTTAGGACTTTTTTTAATAACACCATGGTTTTATAAAATCGTCATTTTCAAAATCATGTTTTCAAATTTTCCAAATCTGTATTTGGTTTAAAACAAGATACAAGATCATGGAATGTTACATTAATAAACATTCATTTTTAAAAAGGTTTTACAAAAGGAATTGTTGATCCTAAACTTTTTATAAAGCAAATGTCTATTGATGTTTTAGTAGTCCAAATCTATGTTGATGATATTATTTTTGGATATTCATGATATTCTTTGTGTAATGAATTTTAAAAATTGATGCAAAATAAATTTAAAAGAGCTTAATGGGTGAACTCAAATTTTTCTTGGATTTAAAATTTTTCAAAATAAATAAGGTATCACTTTAAATCAGAGTAAAAATTCAACAGATCTATTAAAAATATTTTTCTTTGATAGCATTAAAAGTAGTGACACTCTCATTAGTACTAGTTCAACTTTGGATCTTGATGAAGATGGTAAGTCTATTGACTAATTACATAGGAATGATAGGAATCTTCTTCTACTAGACTGCAAGTAGACTAGATATAATGTTTAGTGTGATTATGTGCAATCTTTTTCAAGATAATCCCAAAGAATATCTCTTTAATTCTGTTAAAATATTTTTTAAATACCTCAAACATATAATCAATTTAGGGTTGTTTTACCCCAAAGGGAAATAATTTGATATAGTGAGTTATTCTGATGCTGATTTTGGTGGATGTAAGTTCAATAGAAAGATCACCTTTGGGAAATGTCACATTATGAGAAAATAATTGGTTTCATGGTGTAGTAAGAAGAAAAATTCTACTGCATTATCTAATGTAGAAGCTAAATACATAGATGATGGTAGTAGTTGTGAAAAAATTGTGTGGAGTAAGCTCACTCTTCTAGACTATGGATATCAATTTATACATGTACCTATAAAATGTGACAACACAAGTGCTATTAATATTTCTAAGAACCTAGTTTCTCAATCTAGAAAAAAAATTATTGTAGTAAGACATAACCTATTAGGAGATCATTATCAAAAGGGTAATATTACTTTAGAATTAATTGGCACTGAATATCAGATTGCTGATATATTCACTAATTAATTAAACTATTAAAGGATAAATTCCATCATACATGAGTTAGGAATGATCAACTAGTAAGACCCTATGTCTATGTCTCCTTTAATCTTTTTCTGTGACGTTGTCAGGCCAACACCATTGTAATGCTGGCACTATTGTAATGTCGACACCATTTTTATGCCGACATTGTTGTCATTCCAACACCATTTTAATGCTGACACCGTTGGTGTTTTTTATAATCTTTTATGCTTACACCGATGACTCGTCATTTTTATAAATTATATGTTCTTATCAAAATGATTGTGATTAATTAATTCTAGTGAACCCATTTCACAATTTTTCAATTCTAAAATCTTAAAATCTCTAAATGTTTTATATTTGAATCAATCCACTCTACTCTCATTACCACTACTCTCCCTCTCACTTTTTTCACCTTTATATATCAATATTCATGACCTTTCTAATTCTAAACTTCAAACTAAACTGATTAGAATGTCATGAGTAAAGCGAGCACTAGAAGAGGTTGAGTCTCATACATACATGAATCAAAAGGGGAATCAATAAAATCCTCAGGTCTTGTGAATCCGAGTCTGGTAAACTATGTTGTAACAGTGAAGAAGGATTTTTTAGTGGAATGGCTATTGGAGAGAATATCATTGTTGTTGAAAGTGTTGAAAGGTCAAGAATGGCTTGAATGGTTCAAAAATAATGATTGAGTCTTTTATCCGAAGTTGGTGTTTGATTTATATATGAATTTATAACTCTTTCTAGAATATAGTGATATTTCATGGATAAAGTAGATTGTTAAAGACAATAGAATTTTGTTCTCTTAAAGTCATTGGGTGGAATGTCTTATGGTACCTCATGAAATTGGGTTTGATGATTACCAAGGATAATGTACTTATGAAAGTTATTTCTTCTACTAGGAGACCGCTCTGAATGAGAAAACTATAAATTAAGAGCACAAAAGACCCATCACCTTAAGATAGAATGGTGAGTGCATAATTCTTTTTATATTTATTAAACATCATGTATGTCCTCGGAAAGGGGACTTCTTTCGGAAAGGGGACTTCTTTTATCTCTAGTATAAATATGTATACTAGGTTTATTTTATTCATAAAAATTTTAAATTAAGTCTTTGTATATATCAGATGGTTCACATCACTGAAATGATAAAACCTGGGTGTACATAAAATTCTCTCTTCAGTTCAAGAATGATTTCAGCTATGGTGAAGAAGAATGGCTATATAAATAAACCTAAGGATATGGTAGTTAGTGAATGAAATAGAATATGTTTGAGCTCCAAAATCTATAATAGAATAAAAATAAATATGAACCCTTGGAAGAAATAATGGGTTGTTAATAAATGTATATTGTATGAGAATTTCAATCCCATATATCAACATGTTAGACCAACAGATCTAGTGGATCCTAGTCTCAGTCCAGACGAACATGATTCCAATTTTCCAGATGAGGAAGAGGAATATGTTACCTCTATTATATATATGGGATCACCAATTGATGGTCGAAGTGACCCAGACACTATTGGACTGTCAAAATGAAACTCTATTGGACATGAAATTGCACCTCTGGATTTACCCTCTCATGAACCTATTCTCATATCCTCTCGAAGTGATGAAACCAATGTAGAAGGATGTGTAGAATATGTTAGTGAATCCAATAAAGAAGATGAATAAGAATATAAAGATGAAAAATCTGTTACTGATGAAAATGGTTCAAAATCATAAAGGGAATAAGGAGATGAACAAGTCAAAGATGATAGAAATGAAGATGATGATAATGAAGAAAGCAGTGAATATGAAAGGGACAGTGACTCTAGTCACCCTAATGAAAATCCATATGTTGTGAGTATGGAAGTCACTAAAGCTAATATTGCTGTCTCTGTTGAGGTTGATTCTCAAGAAAAAAATATTAATCTAGATGAACCTCTATCTCAAGTTGTGAACACTAGGAAAATAACTATACTTAAGGAAGAAAAATCCATCCATGAAATCTCAACAGAGAGGGGGGTATCAGTCATAAGAGTTGGCACATACAGGGAGCCTCAAGTACTATTTTCTCAAGCTGATGAAGTGAATTTAATAGTAAGAGTAAGGCTTGATACTATTTCTCCTTTGGATTCTGATATTCTTGCTAAATAGATAAGGAATCCTGGTTATGTAGCCTTGGGATTGGAAAATGAAGATTTAGATTATGAGATTGTTTCCCTTGCTGTAAAGGAACTAGTGGATGAGGTAACATCAAGTTACAATTTAAATAAAAAAGATTTTTATCAATTAAAATAAGAAATATGTGAACACATAAGGCACTCAATTCAATATCAAATGATTTATGAGATTGATTAAATCAGGAGACAGAATACTAAGTTGACTGATTATTTCAAAGAAATAAGATTTGTGGTTGATGGTGTAAATCATGTTCGTGCTTCTAGATCTTCTTGTGCTTCAACTAGTCTATCTCAAGATGATTTTGATTCTATTTAAAAGCTAGTGATAAAATAGATTCAGCCAAATATAATCAAAAGTATAGAGACAATTGTGAAAAGCAATACCAAGATATGAAATTATTTAAAGAAGTTGAAAATTGGGATCAATGCTTTGACCACATAGTATATGAATATAATGGAAATAGTCATGATGGATCTTGAAAACTCTGTTTATTATTTTAAATCTCATGAGTTTTCCAAGAAGAGAAAAGATGTTCAAGATCTCACCTCCTATGCTCTAGCTTCGGGTTCTGCTCCACCTTCTCAGTCCTCTCAATCTACAGACCTTGCACATCTTTGTACTATTATTTTAGTGTTGATAGAAGGGATACAAGTTTTGATTACGATTTTATCCAAAGTTTATGTTAATTTAGATAAAGTGAATGATCATTTCAAGTATTATATAACCGATGCTTCATGGACTCAAGACGAGTTGATCAAGAGGATTAATGAGTTTTCCCCCAAACTCATCACAAACCCCAAATGAATAGTCTATTCTATTACTTGAACACAAATCGTACTCTTCCTCCAGTAACAATACCCTTTAAGGATCATATTCAAAAACTCATAGAATTTAATTCTCTGTTGGAAAATTTTATATAAAACAAGGATGATTTTGAAAAATCTATGAGATATGATGTAGAGATCATTGAATAATTCATTAAGCTGTTGAATCTCTATCTTCAAGGCCAATGTGAAGCCATTGTGGTCCATCCTCCTATAACGATTGGCCCTGATAGATTTGTGGCTACTCAACCTCAAATATAATCTCCCCATGCCTTATCTCACATCAGAATAGTCAACATAGAAACTATTCCATCTCAGGTTCTTTCTCAAAAAAGAACTACCCTTGCTTCTAGAGTTCTTGAAGGTGCGCCTCTATCTCCCCTCAAAATCTATTCAGACCCACCTGCTCCTCAGCCTAACCTTCCTTCTCAACCTTCTACTGATCCTTCAAATAAGGGGAAGGAATATGTTGATCCAACCACTTGATCCAATCCTTTACAGTGGATTGAATTTTAATTTAAAAGGGTTGGATCGTTGTATGTCTTTTTTTCTTTTCTTGTTTTGGACTAATTAGTTTATGAATATTATTTTTATTCTTTCTAATTTATTGTTTTTCTAATTCATTCCTCCTATTACTTTTTACTAATCCCAAAAGGGGTAGTACTCTATGAAGTTTGATAATTTCATGATTTTTTATAATAAAAAAGGGATAGATTTTTGGCTATAGATGTTTTTGGCCGCTATCTCTAGCTATGTTGTTTATTATCTTTAGTTGTACTGTTTTTAATTATCACATGTCATGTCATATGTTAACATACATATTATTTCATATAAGATCTTATTTTATGAAAAAACATTAACTTGAATATCCTATCATTTCATTCATATAAAAAATTATGTGTTATTATGTATAAACAAGATTAAATTAATTATCTATGATAAAATATGAGGATTTACAGTTTCTAACATTGTTGTATTATAAGGAAGAAAAACAACTAAATATTTTGAGGTATGACTACCTAATACTGACAGATAGATGACTCACCACCATGCATACATCTTACTACTATATAGATCAAACATGCATATTTTCTATTTATGGGAAGCTGAAGCCATCAGGAAAGACTCACCATTGTACATGACACCGAGAGAAATAGAACTCATGTTACACATGCTACAGAAAAAAAACGACCTATAGTTAGTTCAAGTGACCTACCACTGTATGATATTGATGATGCAAGGACTCACTGATAGTTCAAAATGAGTTAATGTTGGCTCAGCTGTCTCACTGATAGAAGGAAGGACTGACCAATGAACGATTCTCCATGGGGTGACACAATTATAGTTCAATATGAGTCACTGTTAGTTCAAATGTCTCACTGATGAAAGGAGACACTGACACCTAGAGTCATTGATACACATAGAAAGGACTCTCTGATGAAAAGAGTCAATGATGCTGACTGAATGATGCTGACAGACAGATACTTATGACTCCCCAATAGTCATAAAATTTATATTTCCATATTATTAATTGAAATTTATATCTAACAGTCATATTTTGTCAAATTAATTTTTTTACATTATTTAATATTATCTATAGGACTATTAGTAGATAGTAATAGGTACATGAACGTGGGGAGATCATCATGCCTAATGGACCTTGAAGAATAAAATATTTACATACTATATATTTTAACATAAGGATGTAGAATACGCTGAAAAGAAAAAGGAATAAAAGAACTAAAAACTCTTGAAGCTCCCGATCTTTCTTCAAAATCCCAATATGTTAATGCAAGAATATACAGGGACATCAAAAAGATGAGAAATATTGGCGGAACTGTATTGAATATCTTTCCAACAAGGATATGAATACTTCACTCTTTCAAAACAAGACCACAGATTCTGCAATACTCTCTTTCAAATCTGACTTTTATAAGAGGGTTCCAAAATCATTTCCACTATATCAAATGAGTCTAGAGCATAATTTCATACCGTATATAGTCTTATAGTTCTTTGTCTACATCGTTAGCACTATTGTGTCCTATTTTTACCTTATTATGTAGTGTGTGCATCTGTTTGTTACACACAAAATGACTCCATTGCACAACTAAAGGATACATGATATCCTCAAATTCTCTCTCATTATTATCTTTTGTATCCCACATAGAAGAGTGGAAGAGGTCATGTATGACCTATTTGTTTTTCCCCCACAAATAATAGTGATGGAGGTCAAGTGCGACGTGGAGAGCCTTGTGTGCTGTTGTGAACCCATATCCAGGGTGTGTATCATGTTTATTAATATACATTTCTTGGTTGTATGTGATTACCAAGTGAAGAGGACTGAGTCTTATATTGAGACTAAAACACTTGTTTATTTATGTTGTATTTTATGTTTTTTTCCTCTATTTTATCATAATTTCATAAAACTAAATTGATTATGGATTTTTAGTTTAGCATGCGTCTGTATATTTTTTGAACCAGTAGGATTATTCCAAAAGTTATAATAATATTTGTATTAGTATGGCTGAGAACTAATCAATCTTCTGAGATATTAATTCAGCATTAAAAAATTTTATAAATTATCTACAAACTGTTTTTTATTATGTTTTTAATTGGGGGAATGTTTCAAAGAACCAATTTTAACATAAATTTTTATACATACTCAATTCATCCCCCTCTTGAGTGATCTACTCCATCCAACACAACGTTTCATCCACAATCAGATGGAAAGTTAGAATGAAAAATTCATAACATGGAATATATGATACGTTCTTGATCAATGGATTAAGAATGATGATCAGACGAACACATTACTTGGGTTGAGTTTTCTTATAATAATAGCTTTAATTCCAATATACAAATGGATCCATTTGAGGAATTATATAGAAAATAGTGTCGAACTCTAGTTTTTTAGGATGAAGTAGGTTAAAGAACGTTGACGGGACCAAAATTGGTAGAATAAATGGTAGAAAAAGTTTAGTTAATTTAGAAGAACATGTAAACAACTTAGAAGAGGTAGAAATTTTATGCGGATAACTTGATGAAGGATCTTCCTTTCGAGTTAAGTGGTCACGTCTTTTTCAATGATTATCTATGGAAAAGTGTGACGTGTTTGGGTTAGAAAGGAATGTTGAGTCTAAGGTTCATTTGATGCTATGAAATCCTAGAGAGATATGGATTAGAATCCTAAAAAGTGGATTTACATCAATGTTTATCCAACGTGCACAATGTTTTTCATGTTTCAATGTTGAGAAATTATATGCCACATCAATCTCATGTTTTGAGTTGAGACGTATT
Organism: Viscum album; assembly: GCA_963277665.1. Taxonomy (NCBI): domain Eukaryota; kingdom Viridiplantae; phylum Streptophyta; class Magnoliopsida; order Santalales; family Viscaceae; genus Viscum; species Viscum album. The sequence goes on along the minus strand of OY728134.1, from coordinate 351,375,202 downwards.
TTAGTTGAAAGAGAATATTTCTAATTTGGAACAACCAATCTAGATTCCTGACCACAGAGATCTAGTGTTGAGGAATAATTTAATTAATCAGGTAAAAAATATTTTCGAAAACCCATATATTTGAGGAGGAAACATGGGAATCTGAAAATGTTATTAGGGATAAATACCCCCACTTATTTGATAAGTGAATAGAATTGTAGGAACACAATTCCCAAAAGGGGGAAGGATGTAACATCCTTGGTAATTAAAGAATATGATATTTTCATATTTATTAATATTTTTTAATTAAATATTAATTTTAATTTAAAGGGGATTCGATGTCTGATAGCATACTCAATACGTAACAACGGATTTCTTCGAAATCATACATTGCACAAAACATTGAGTTATTCCAAAAAATAATATAATAATATTAATATTTTAAATGGTAATTAACACCTAGAAGTTGTATTAGAGGGAATTAACAGAACTATATACAATATTATTACTAAATATCTTTACATTTATCTTATAAATTTTAGAGTCTTAAAAAAAGAATGAAACTAATTTTAGGCATGAAATACTATAATATTTTTAAAAGGTCTTTTTACCAGCTTTTGATGGAGAACCCTTTTTAAATATAGTTTTTGACACCTTTATATGTTCTATTTGAAAAAAAAACTTCTTATATAGAATGGGAAGTTCAAAATTTACATTGGATGATATCTTAGAATTTTTCTGATAAAGTTCATTTTATAATGAATTATGAAAAATACTGCATATTATTTCAAAACTTCTTTTTAATCTATTTAATTTTTATAGTTTGATTGTACTTTTAATTTGTTTTAAAGTGTAATTGGATTATATTTTTAATATTTAGTCCAATTTTGGTCATTGGAAGTAATTTCATTTTTAAATTGGACATAAAAACATGTCAATCTTTTGGTAGTTATTACTTCTTAAAAACACGCTTTTTGATTTTAACAACGGGAATTAATTTAAAATTAATTTCTTCCACTTATATGTTTAGAATTGGGAAAAATGGATTTAATATTTTATTATTTAGGTACAAATTTTTTAAATAGGTACATTTTATTTTTAGACATTATGAATAGTTACTTCCGTATTTATTTTACATAACATGGTCAAATAATAAATTTGGTAAATAGGGGTAAAAAATAATATTAAAATAATATTATACTACCGTAACACATATCCTAATTCCATTTGATGAAATATTTATGACCATGGTCATCCTTGGGTCGATTTTAAAACCCCATAGAGCTATTTGTGAGTGAAAATGACATTTAATTACTTTGAATTTAATGTTAAGGAAAACATAACATAAACATGTATCTTTTAGTAAAACAATTTTAATATGGGGTTATATAGGTGATACTTTCGACTAGGAAAAGTAATTATAAATATAAAAATACATCTTAAATATTGGTTTTTTATTTATAATTTTCACAAATCAAATAATAAATTTATTTAGGACAAAATGATGATGTAGTGATTAGCTTATTAATGAATGATTTAAATAAATGTGATTATAAATATTAAAATAAAATTATTTTGAAACTGATTATTTCATCCAATAATTATTGGGGTAAATATTATTTTTTATATTTTAATTAATGATGTTTTTTTGAAATAATCATGTTGTTATGGATTTTTAAAATGTTGTGATATGAATAGTATAAAAATTAACATAAATGACTTTTTAAAACAAATATTATTTTATGAAATGGTCAATTGTTTTTGAAATATAATATTATGATAAATTAATTAGATAATATTAAACATGTCATTAAGGAACCACTTTTGGTTTTATTTTCATCTTATAGTATCTATATAAACCATATATTATGAATATAAAAGAAGACATGGTAACGGTTATATTAGTTAACTAAGGGTTAATGATAAAAGATAAAGTTAATCTTGTCACCTAGACTTCTATAAAACATATTTTTTGAGAGTTTTGTGACCCAAAATCATCGTATATGTGTAATAAATAACTTTGGGACCATTTTAAACTGATCATCGTTTTATAACAAAATAATATTTCGATGCCTTCCTAAAGTGCTCATCCTCCCTCTAATAAAATTGCACCACCTCTAACCCTTAATCACACCACTAAATCACATATTTATTTCCCAAACAATTCTCCAATAATCTCCCAAAATCACTATATTCTTCCTTGATTACTTACCTTAGGTAGAAGGAAATTCAAGAAATCATTTTAACTTAAATCAAAAGGAGTTACCCGATATGATGTAATATCTTCTCTCAAGATTCTTTCATTTATTTTCTCATCCACAACCTCCTAAACACTCATTATTCAATTATTTAATAACAAACCTGTATATTAAATATACTAAAATGTTATTATTCAATTTATTGTACATACAGTCACACAAACCTCCATCTCATGGATTTAGATCATATTGTTTCTGTGGAAGGAAAACTACTGCCTCACAAAACAATGATTGTTCAATTATATCCTACTACCTATCATAGTTGTCATTATGATGGAACTATATTTATATATGATATATATTATATTTATAATTTACTTATTCTTCTATATTTTTCATTTACATCATATCTTTATGCTTTCCATGACATGTAAATACGATAATTTCATTTGAGTAAGTGTGGACTACTGCCCCTTAAAGTGATATGAGTTGATCTTACTATACATTGAATGTATAAAATATGTAATTAATGAACTTATGTAACTTATATAACATATATATTATAATTTAATTATAATATAACTATATATCATTTATTTTTCAATCCAATTTATTTAAAAAATAAATGAACGTAGCGTTCATGCGTACGTATGGCTTACCGTCTCCATGAAAGGTGCATTCCCTTTCTTATTTAAAAATGTTATAGAATTTTATAAATATTGTTGGTCGGAGTGGTTTACTCAAGAGGGGGGGTGAATTGAGTACCAATTAAAATATTTGTATTTAAAAACACTGTCTTAAAGACCCCCAAATTAAATAATAAATTAAACTGCAGTGAATTTATATTAAAGTAGAGGTTCTGTCATATTCTCAAGGGATTGATTAATTCCCAGTTAATCAACACAGGAGTGTGTGATTATCTTTTGAAACTAACTTACTAATCTACACTTAACATAAACACTTGCTAATTTAATTATCAAAGTAACTTTAAAAACAGTATTGGTTTTAAAGTGATTAGCAACGGAATAAAACTTTGAAAGAGATGGCACAACAATGTAACCAAGAGGTTCAGTCTCAAGCCGAGACTTAGTCCTCTCAAAAGTTTATATAAAAATGATCCACACCCTGGATCGGGGTTCAACAGTTTACAATTGTCCAGGTCCAAGACCTCTACCACTGTTCTTCGTGGGAAACAGTACAACAGCAACCAGCTGTCCAGGTCACACACGACCTCTACCACTGTTATTCGTGGGAAAGAATGAATGAAAGAGTTTGGAAAGGATTTACAAATCCTCCAGTTTCAGTACAGAAGACAGTGTATGTGTTAGATACAGCAGATAACACACACTGCTCGAAATGAATGATAATAAATCACAGAACAAGAGATGTAGAGTTTAGAAGTGGTTCTGGTGATTTTAGTGTAGCTCTGGACTCCTTTGGATTCGATCAGAAGTGAGTCTGAGTCCTCTTCTCATTTCTGTTTGAGAAACAGAGTGTCGTATGCTCCAGGGTTCACAGACAGTGAAAATGTAGTAGTTGAAGTTCTTCAGTGTTCTTCTTATATGCACAGAACACTTCTCGAGTATGCTTGATTGTCTATGAGATTCTCTGTGTTCTTCTCGTTCTTGTGTTTCTGGTATATTTCATCCACCACGCACTTCTCTAGTTCACTTCTTCTTTGGGCAGCGTAGTCTTCTCGTATTTATCTCCCAACAGGGGACAGAAGAGATTTCCTTTCTGCAGGTATGAGGTACGGGTTCCTGACATCCGACAACCTTTATCAGATATTTTACAAATCATTAAAATGTATGATATGACCGTTAGATAGATTAAATAAAGATAAATAAAGAAATTCAAACAGTGAGTCGAGTGATCAGTAGGTAATCAGCATCAGTAGCTTGAACATCGGTAGCTCAAGGTCATTAGTTGCTTTGACTCTATCGGTGGCTCTATGCGTCGGTTGGTACATGCTTGTATCGTTGACTTTGTTTATCGGTAGCTCCATGCGTCGGTAGATCCATGCATCGGTAGCTTCATGCGTCAGTAGCTCCAAGCGTCGGTAGCTTCATGCGTCGGTAGCTCCATGCGTCGGTAGCTTCCTGTGTCGGTAGCTGTGAGTCTGCCAGTAGCTTCGTCCATCGGTGACTCTTATTCCATCGGTAGCTATTTATACTTACACCGGTAGCTCTATGTTTGTGTCGGTAGCTGTCTGTAAGTCAGTAGCTTACATTTATAAGTACATCGGTAGCTCTGTGTTAAGTATATCGGTGACTCTGTCTGTCGGTAGACTAAGTCTATCGGTAGACTAGGTACCGGTAGCTCTTTATCAGTAGCTATAGGCAGATTACTTATCGGTTTTATGCAGAACACATCCGATTGGGTTAGAATCAATTTATAACTTGTATGAACATGGATAAAAGAGGATTAACATATTCCAAAGACTATTTTAAAGATTATTATTGGTTTGGTCACAGATTTGAAAGAATTAAAGTATAGATCAATGATACTTAAAAATATCATAGAGAATGAAAACATAATTGGGATTTTCAACACATATGAATACATGATTGAGATTATCAAAACAGGTGAGGTCAACAATCTCCCCCTTTTTGATAATCACAATTTATGATATGGGCATTTAACATAGTGAAAATATAATAGTAAGGAGTATAATATTGAATTCAATTTTCTCAGAGAAAACAGCATCAGAGATAATAGAAATAGTATGATATAGACATAAGTTAACAGAGGTAACAATCATAAGGTACCGAAGGTAAAAAGAATCATAATAATAGCAGAGATAAAATTGAAAAGAATGTTATTTTTCTCTATTGAAAATAATTCTCATTCTCTCATTTTGTTCTCCCCCGCTTATTGTTCTCCCCCTTATTATTCTCCCCCTTTGTGATAATCAAAAAGTGGGAAAGCATATATAGGAGTCAAATAAAACATGAGAAGTAAAAGGAGTTCTTCTGTATTAGAGTAGTCAAAAAGTACAGAAACAGAATACAAATGAATACCTATCAAAAATCCTAGTCACTGGATCAATCCACATCTTCCACGTGAGATTTTCCTTTGGGATCAGAAGAAGGTTCGGATGGTGAGGAAGCAGGTGAAGGTTTTGGAATGCCAGAAAAGATCAAAGGAGGTTGGGCCACTGACACAGAGTCAGGCCTGTAGGTTGAAGATATTTGGGTGATCATTGGTGTGAGGCTTCGAATAGCTTGAGCAGGAGTCAGCTGGACTGTGGAAGCAGCTGAGGCAGAATCAGGCAAAGCAAGAGGTATGATGACTGGTCTGGCATCAACATGCAAGAAGGGCAGCAGCAGATTTCTAAAATCCATAATAATTGCTCCTCCTCTTTCCATAGCAGAGATGAAATCATCTTTGTTCTCCATGAATTTCTCTAAGGCAGGAGTCAGTTCTCTTAGCTTGCTCACTTGTTCTCTGAAAGCTTGAGTGACTGGAGGTAGCTTCATGTTTTCCAACATCAGCTTGAAGTGGTGTTCGAGTTGATGCTTGGTGAAACTTTTGGTGAAGTAGTAGTCCACTTTGATCTTTATGGATTCCTGAGAGGCAGAGGCTTCTCTCATATAATCTTGAACAATCTTCATTATTTCTCTCACAGAATCTCTTATAGAAAGCACCACTCGGCTCAACTCTGATGAGTCCACAGAGCCACTGGTTGAAATAGAACCAATCTCCTCCTTCAACATTGCTCGAACTTGATTCAGGTCAACTAAAAGTTTGGATGTGAGAGGGCCAAGAGAGAAGGAAACAGTTTCTTTGAAACTCTTAGACAAACCACTGATTAGGCTTTGAACATGAGAGTCTTTTAATTGAACATGATCCTTCACTGAGGTTTTGAAACTTTCAAACACCGAGACAAACTGGCTAACTAAACTCTTCACATAAGCTAGGTCCTTGTCAGCTTGAGACTTGGAGCTCATATAAGAGTCCAAAGCAACAACTGTTGTCTTGAGAGCTTCAAGATCTGCTTCGATCCTAGAAGACTGAGTCTGGCCCTCTTTCACTTCTTCCATAAGCTCAGACATAAAAGAAGATAAATTACAAGCCAGAGATAGCACGAAGGATCTCTCTAACATTTTCATTTCTTCATAAAAGCTTTGCTTCATCTCAGCAACTGATACACTGAATGATTCTTTCAGCTCGTTCTTCATGGATTCAAGATCATATTTAGAGACAAAATCATTTGTGACAACTGCAGTAGATCCCCTTACTGAGGCCAAACTGACTGCAGAATCTGTCATTATTGAATTAATTGAGGATGCACGAGAGGTTTCCATTAACTTTACTTCTTCAACAAAACTGGATTTGAGGTCCTCTTTCAGCTTATTCAGATCATGAAATCTGACCACATCATCTGGAAACAACTCAGAAGCAAGATCATAATTGGTCTTAGGTCTATTCACAGACATCTCATTATCTGAATCCGGATAATCCAAACCACAGACTATAAACCCTGGGTCTTCTACCCAGTCTCCAAGCTCAACAGCTACTGTAACATTTCCAAGAACATATTGATGCTCCCCCTCAATGGGTGCATTCTCATGTATCACAACAGCATTCAGTGCTGGATTCTCTTCATCATAATCTTCTACTACAAGTTCCATCGGTGCAGCATCTAGAAGATCTTCTGATACAGGTACAACTTCTTCTGTATCTCTTTCTTCTTCAGCAGTCGGCATAGCTGAGCTTCCAATCAAAGGACTCATACTTAAACTACCAGAAGCAGGCGATTCAGATACATTCTCCTTTTCCTCTTCTTCTTGGTGAGGCACAGACTAGTCTTCCTCATGAGTAGACAAAATTTCCTCTACCATTCCTTTCCTAGAATAAACCAATTCTGCAACAGGACTTGGGGGCAAGTCTGGATCTCCTCCAACATCTATGGGAGTTTCTTCTTCTTCTTCTGTTTCTTCTTCTGTTTCACTACTATAAACAGGTTCCTCTTCATCAGGTCTCAGACTCGGATCTCTCATATCCTTTGGTCTTGAGGGATGATCCACAGGATTAAACCTATCATATATCTTCTGATCATCACTGACCCATTCTCCCTTCCATGGGTTCCAGTTAATTTTCATGTACTTACAAACAGTCGAGGTGATGCAGAAATTGTTCTTGACTACGACTGTCTCATCCTGAGACTCAGCTATTCCTTTCACTTTTATCATTACTGAAATCAGCTTGGCAAAGAATAAAGCATTAGTCTTTGACTTTGGTCTAATCATGTATTCCATTTGAAGCATTAACAATCTTTGCAGATTGATTTTTACACCATGTCTTAGCAAATGAAGAAGGTAGATATCTTGATATCACAGATCTGCAAAATCTCCTCACCTCGGTATCAACACATGCTGAACAAACATGAAGAGCAGTCGATCCTCTCCATCCATTTCAGCAGAAACCACTTTCCTTTGATTCCCATTACCTATCAGTTCTTTTAAGGGGGTTTCATAATCAAAGATATCACTGCTAGGTGGAATTTCTCTTGATACATACCCAGATACACCTCCATGTGGTACATTCAAACACTCATCCCACTCTTCTGAAGAAAAAGACATCTCTTTTCCATTTAAAAACGAGCTTATCTGATTCTCATTTTCAGCCTTCTCGAAGGTTACAAACTCGTAGAACTGTTTTACCAACTTCGGGTAGTATGGGCCATTGTTATTCGAGAAACAATCCACCCATTTCTGGTCCTCCAGAATCTCGAGTACTATCGATTTTCTAGGCAGTAGCCATTCCACGCACAGTTCCTTCTCGATTACTATGTCTCTATTCTGCAAGTGAGGATTCACTGGTCGCTTTCCCGATCTAGTTCTGACTTCACTAACACTGGCTTTATGTTGTGTCTTATGCTTCTTAGCATTTGGTTCTACACTTTCATCTCTGACGATAGGAAGCTTAGTTTTTTCCATCGCGGGTTTAGGGTTCTTGGCCGATTTGGGAGCTAAGGTTCGAGGGTGAAAGATTTTGAGCTCGGTGAGGTAAGAAGTGGCTTAGACTGAGTTTTATAATTTAGGAATTCCAAATAAACAACTAAAATAGAGTAAGATAAAAAAAATAAAACGATTCGTATTCTTGGCGGCAGACAGAAGTTTAAAATATAGCATCGGTGAGGATTTTAACATCGGTGAGGATTTTCACATCGGTGAGAATTTTTCACATCGGTGAGAATTTCACATCGGTGAGAATTTTTCACATCGGTGAGAATTTCACATCAGTGATTAAACATTCCCAATTCGTGTCTTATGTAACTTATCCTATCCGAACTTAAAGGTTTAGTGAAAATATCATCAAATTGATGTTCAGTGCCAATAAATTCAAGAGAAATATCACCTTTTTGATAGTGATCTCTTAGGAAATGGTGTCTTACATTTATGTGTTTGGTTCTAGAGTGAGATACAGGATTCTTAGAGATGTTTATTGCACTGGTGTTATCAGAGTTGATTAAAACATGTTTAAAAACATATCCATAGTCCAAAAGAGTGTGTTTCATCCACAGAATTTGTGCACAGCAACTACCAGCAGCTATATATTCTGCTTCGGCAGTAGATAATGAAACTGAGTTCTGTTTCTTACTACACCAAGAAACTAAATATTTTACAAGCAAATGAAATGTTCCTGATGTGCTTTTTCTATCTAACTTACAACCAGCAAAGTCAGCATCTGAATAACTCATTAACTCAAAGGACTGTCCTTTTGCGTAAAACAAACCTAAGTTAACCGTGTGGTTGAGATATTTAAAAATTCTTTTAACAGCAAGCAAATGAGATTCTTTTGGATTAGCTTGAAATCTAGCACACATACACACACTAAACATAATATCAGTTCGACAAGCAGTTAGATAAAGTAAACTACCAATCATACCTCTGTAATTTGTTTGATCAACTGGTTTCCCAGTTTCATCTGCATCCAATTTACAGGTAGTACTCATAGGAGTTTCACTTTCCTTGATACTATCCAGACCAAAACGTTTTAAAAGATCCTTTGTATATTTACTTTCATTGAAAATAATACCATTTTCATTTTGAAATACTTGAAATCCAAGAAAGTACTTAAGCTCTCCCATTAAGCTCATTTCAAATTCAATTTGCATACTTTTTGAAAAATCAGTACATAAAGAGTGTTTAGAAGATCCAAAAATAATATCATCAACATATATTTGTACAACTAAAACATCTTTAGAAATTCTTTTAATGAAAAGAGTTGGATCAGCAATCCCTTTTGTAAAACCTTTTGAAATAAGGAAATTGCTAAGTCTATCATACCAAGCTCTTGGAGCTTGTTTTAAACCATACAAAGCTTTAGAAAGTTTAAAAACTTGATTTGGAAAATGGGGGTTAGTAAATCCAGGTGGTTGTTCTACAAAAACATCTTTAATTATAAAACCATTTAGAAATGCACTTTTCACATCCATTTGATATAACTTGAAATCCAGATGTGCAGCATATGCAAGTAAGATCCTAATGGCTTCTAGTCTAGCTACAGGTGCAAAAGTTTCCTCATAGTCTATACCTTCTTCTTGACTATATCCGTGTGCAACTAGTCTAGCTTTGTTTCTCACTATATTTCCAGATTCATCTACTTTATTTCTAAAAACCCATTTTGTGCATATTGTCAAAGTTTCCTTAGGTCTGTCAACTAATTCCCATACTTTGTTTCTTTCAAACTGATTTAATTCTTCCTGTATAGCTATTACCCAGAATTCATCATTGATAGCTTCATTGATATTTTTGGGTTCTAGCTGTGAAAGAAAATCTTTATGTTCAACCTGGTTTCTTAGAGAAGCTCTAGTTTTTGTTCCTCTATCAATATTACCAACAACAGCTTCTAAAGGATGATTCTTTAGAATCCTCATTGATCTGGTAAAGGTTGGACTAGAGATTTCAGGTTCATCTATAGGTTCGGGTTCAACAGAAGCAGATTCTGGAAAAAGTCCAGAACTGGATACTTTTATAACAGGTTCTTTAGATTTATCATTAATGTCCAGGACAGATAAGTCTTCTTCAATATTTTCAAGAGAGGTTTTATACTCATGTGGATCAGTTTCATCAAACTTGATGTGAACAGATTCTTCCACACATTTGGTTTTCTTATTGAATACTCTATAGGCTTTACTTGAAATAGAGTAACCCAGAAAAATTCCTTCATCACTTTTGGAAGAAAACTTATCCAGATTATCTTTAGTATTCAGAATAAATACTTTGCAACCAAAAACTTTAAAGTAATTAACCTTAGGCTTTCTATTGTTCCACAATTCATAAGGGGTTTTCTTAAGAACAAGTCTGATTAAGAATCTATTAATGACATAACAAGCTGTATTTACAGCTTCAGCCCAAAAATAAATAGGCAGGTCATATTCATTGAGCATGGTTCTAGCAATTTCTTGAAGGGTTCGGTTTCTTCTTTCTACTACACCATTCTGTTGGGGTGTTCTAGGGGCAGAAAAGTTATGATTATAGCCAGTGTGTGAGCAATAAGATTCAAAATCTTGATTTTCAAACTCACGACCATGATCACTCCTAAAAGTTTTAATCTTAAGTCCACTAAGGTTCTCTACAGATTTAGAGTATTTAACAAAAGAAGAACAAGCTTCACTTTTGTGAGCTAGAAAATATACCCAAGTATATCTAGAAAAGTCATCTACAAGAACATAAACATAGTGCTTCCCATTTAAACTAGAAACTCTTGATGGTCCAAACAAATCCATGTGAACCAATTCAAGTGGTTGAGAAGTTGAAACTTCTTTCTTTGATTTAAAAGAAACTTTGTGTTGTTTTCCCTTTTGACAGGGGTTACACACTCTATCATTTGGGAATTCTAATTTAGGTAGGTCTCTAACTAGGTTTTTTTATAGAGAGTTTTTTAAGTGAGTGAATGTTGCAATGTACCAATCTTCTGTGCCATAGCCAAGATTCATTATGAAAAGCATTCAAACAAGTAATATTCTGCTTAGCTAAAGAATTCAGATTAACAGCATAAACATTTTCATTTCTTAAGGCAGAAAATACCAATACATGCTTAGAATTAAAAACTTTGCAAGAATCATTTTCAAATTTAACATTAAAACCATCATCACATAACTGATAAATACTTAATAAATTGTATTTAAGGCCATCAACAAATAAAACTTTAGAAATCAAAATTAAATCAGTGTTACCAATCTGGCCTAGGCCGATGATTTTTCCTCTAGAGTTATCACCAAATGTGACAAAGCCTCCATCAACATTTATTAAACTCTTGAAACAAGAGAAGTCTACTGACATATGTCTTGAACATCCGCTGTCCAAATACCAGGTCTCTTTACAGGAGATCTTCAGGCAAGTTCCCTACAAAACAGATTTAGATGGGAGATGATTTTGGTACCCAGATTTTCTTGGGTCCAGACAGGTTATCCAATAACACTTTAGGTACCCATATTTGTCTAATGGGTCTCATATAATTTGTAGAATTGACATGATTTGAATGATAAACTTTATTAGATCCACAGCTATGTATATAACTGGTTGAAGCATATTAAGTTCCAGAATTACCTTCATTCTGTCCAGATTTAGAAATGAATCTAGTTTTGGCAATTTTCCTTTGTCCAGGTTGGTATCCTATACCAGTAGTATATTTAGGTGCTATTTGCTTTCCTAGCATCTGTGTTAGTGTATTTTTTCCATTGGTGAACTTCTCTAAGTCTTTCTTGAGTTTCTCATTAGATAGTTTCAGTTCAGTGTTTTCTTTTAACAGTTGAGCATTTTTCTCTTTTTCAATAGTGAGTTCGGTTTTAACTGTAGTGGTGAGAGCATGATGTTTCTTTAATGACTTGTATTTATCCTTAAGTTCATTACATGTCTCTTCCAGCATATCACAGTACTCAAACAATTCATTTTTAGACATTGTTCCAGAATCAGAATCAGATTCTGCATTATCTCCAGAGTAATAATTTAAAGCAGGAGTTTCAGCAGTTACCTGAGAAGTGTTTGTCATAAAGCACATGTTTGCCTTATTTTTGTGTTCAGTTTCAGAGCTTTCAGATTCAGTAGAGCTATCCTCAGAAGCACTCCAAGTAGCCTTCATGGCTTTCTTAAACTTATTGTCCTTATATTCATATTTCTTTTTATAATTCAGCTTTGGACAGTCGACTTTAATGTGTCCTTTTCTCTTGCACTCATAGCAGATAACATCATCTGATTTGTCATTCTTCTTCCAATCCTTTTTCCATTTACCTTGGTGATCATACTTACCCTTATAATTTGTTTTTCTGAAGAACTTGTTTTTCCTATAAAATTTCTTAAATCTTCTAGCAATGTGAGCCATCTCAGCATCACTGTCATAATCACTTTCACTGTCTTCACAGCTTGAACTTTCAACTACATCTTGAAGCTTTTCTTTGTCCTTATTCTTTGAAGTTGAGGATTTGAAAGCGACATACTTTCTTGGAGGTTCATTTTCTTCCTCTTTATTCACTTTAAGCACTTCTTCATACATCATCAGCTTGCCAATTAGTTCCTTGACAGGTAGAGCAGCAATGTCACATGATTCTATGATTGAGACAGATGTGCCTCTCCATCTATCAGGTAGACATCTCAAAATTCTCATAATTTGTTCCTTCGATGAGACATCCTTTCCCAGCGAGATCATTGTATTGACAATTTCATTGAACCTGAGATACATGTCAGAAATGGGTTCGTCAGGCTTCATTTTAAAATTACCATACTTGATAGTATAAGTGTTCAATCTCATTTCTTTAACATTCGTTGTTCCTTCATGAGAAACAGCTAAGGTATCCCAAATTTCATATGCAGTTTTACAAGAAGAAATTCTATTAAACTCTTCATCTCCTAGAGCACAGTACAAGGCATTCATAGCTTTATAGTTGTTATTGTAAGCAGTCTTTATAGGTTCAACCCAAGTAGATCTAGGAGTAGTAGGAATTTTGTATTCTGATTCAATAGCAGTCCAAATATCAAAACCTATGCTTTCTAGATGAATTTCCATTTTCAGTTTCCACTGAGCATAATTAGTTCCATTGAAGAAAGGTGGCTGGTTAGTAGCAGCACCCTCAAGTCTATTGTCCATGATGAGAAAATTTTAAAGAGATAAAAATGTAGATATAACAGAAATTTTAAGAACTTTAAAATACAACTAAAATCACAGTTCAAAAGCAGAGTACGGTTAGAAAGTATTTTCAATCCTTTGATACCAAGTGTTGGTCGGAGTGGTTTACTCAAGAGGGGGGGTGAATTGAGTACCAATTAAAATTTCTGTATTTAAAAACATTGTCTTAAAGACCCCCAAATTAAATAATAAATTAAACTGTAGTGAATTTATATTAAAGTAGAGGTTCTGTCAGATTCTCAAGGGATTGATTAATTCCCAGTTAATCAACACAGGAGTGTGTGATTATCTTTTGAAACTAACTTACTAATCTACACTTAACATAAACACTTGCTAATTTAATTATCAAAGTAACTTTAAAAACAGTATTGGTTTTAAAGTGACTAGCAGCGGAATAAAACTTTGAAAGAGATGGCACAACAATGTAACCAAGAGGTTCAGTCTCAAGCCGAGACTTAGTCCTCTCAAAAGTTTATATAAAAATGATCCACACCCTGGATCGGGGTTCAACAGTTAAAAACTGTCCAGGTCCAAGACCTCTACCACTGTTCTTCGTGGGAAACAGTACAACAGCAACCAGCCGTCCAGGTCACACACGACCTCTACCACTGTTATTCGTGGGAAAGAAATAATGAAAGAGTTTGGAAAGCATTTACAAATCCTCCAGTTTAAGTACAGAAGATGGTGTATGTGTTAGATACAGCAGATAACACACACTGCTCAAAATGAATGATAATAAATCACAGAACAAGAGATGTAGAGTTTAGAAGTGGTTCTGGTGATTTCAGTGTAGCTCTGGACTCCTTTGAATTCGATCAGAAGTGAGTATGAGTCCTCTTCTCATTTCTGTTTGAGAAACAGAGTGTCGTATGCTCCAGGGTTCACAGACAGTGAAAATGTAGTAGTTGAAGTTCTTCAGTGTTCTTCTTATATGCACAGAACACTTCTCGAGTATGCTTGATTGTCTATGAGCTTCTCTGTGTTCTTCTCGTTCTTGTGTTTCTGGTATATTTCATCCACCACGCACTTCTCTAGTTCACTTCTTCTTTGGGCAGCATTGTCTTCTCGTATTTATCTCCCAACAGGGGACAGAAGAGATTTCCATTCTGCAGGTACGAGGTACGGGTTCCTGACATCCGACAACCTTTATCAGATATTTGACAAATCATTAAAATGTATGATATGACCGTTAGATAGATTAAATAAAGATAAATAAAGAAATTCAAATAGTGAGTCGAGTGATCGGTAGGTAATCAGCATCGGTAGCTTTAACATCAGTAGCTCAAGGTCATTAGTTGCTTTGACTCTGTCGGTGGCTCTATACGTCGGTTGGTACATGCTTGTATCGGTGACTTTGTTTATCGGTAGCTCCATGCGTCGGTAGCTCCATGCGTCGGTAGCTTCATGCGTCGGTAGCTGTGAGTCTGTCAGTAGCTTCGTCCATCGGTGACTCTTATTCCATCGGTAGCTATTTATACTAACACCGGTAGCTCTATGTTTGTGTCGGTAGCTGTCTGTAAGTCAGTAGCTTACATATATAAGTACATCGGTAGCTCTGTGTTAAGTATATCGGTGACTCTGTCTGTCGGTAGACTAAGTCTATCGGTAGACTAGGTACCGGTAGCTCTTTATCAGTAGCTATAGGCAGATTACTTATCGGTTTTATGCAGAACACATCCGATTTGGTTAGAATCAATTTATAACTTGTATGAAGATGGATAAAAGAGGATTAACATATTCAAAAGACTATTTTAAAGATTATTATTGGTTTGATCATAGATTTGAATGAATTAAAGTATAGATCAATGATACTTAAAAATATCATAGAGAATGAAAACATAATTGTGATTTTCAACACATATGAATACATGATTGAGATTATCAAAACAGGTGAGGTCAACAAATACATATATAATTGATATAAATACATATATACTAGATATTTCTTATATTTAAATCAAGAATATCATTTTGGAGATAATGTACAGTTGACCACACATAAAATTTGTAATTATAATAAGTTCATTTTTGACTCAAATACCGAATATCGACAAAACGACTGATATTAAATAAAATAATTATGTAATGATTATTATATGGTAATAAGTGATGTAAAAGGAATAATAAACTATAAAAATTTTCTTAGGAAACCATAAATAATCTTATGATTATTATTCAAGAAGAACAAGGAACATATGTGACGAGTCGGTCTCGAGTAAAGGGACATTGTCTCTATCTCCTTTCCTTGATGCAAATTTTGATTTATACAAAACATTATTTTATATAGTGTATAAAACACTTTGAAATTTATTTCCATTCAAAGTGAATCTTTTTAATGTGAATTGTTTTAATAAATGACAAAAATAGTATTTCTTTTTAGTGTAAATGGTTATAAAGACCTTTCCACCGCGAAGAGCATAATTTGATATTTGAATTCCTCTATAGGCCATAATGTTTATAAAGGAAAAGTAAATAGAATATACCCTTTTTTACATATTTTTGTATTGAATATGGTTTTTAGAATGGATTTCATATGTCAATATAGTGAACTGTTATATGTTCATTACAATGTGGAAAGTTAATCATTCCATTAAGCATGTTTTATATGTTATGAATGTGTTATGTTTCATGAGAATTATTCACATATATGGGTTGTTCTGTGATAAACTGAGGGCGGGTGAGCCTGAGATATCTCTCCCATGCATTGTGTAACCTGATGAATGTAAACGTCAATGTTTCTCTTAAGATATTTAGAGAATATACTGTGATGGGTTTTCCAAAAGTAAATCCATATCTAACTGTGAAAGCTACAATGTATGTATGTTATGGATGCCCCAAGATAACTTTTTTATTTATGATTTATATGTGTTATTCATAAATAATATTATTTCATGAGTTATGTTAATGAGATTATGTTTTAGGATTAAAAAATATGATCTCATTAATTTTTTTGTATTCATGGACAAATGTTTTCTTTCCTTATTTTATAACCGTTACTGAGATTTTTATGCTCAACCCATGATTTTAAAATTTTTTCAGACTGTATAAAGAATTTTAAGATAAAGGAATAATTCAAGAATATTTTATCAAGAAAATAATTCTTACTTTATTTAATGAATATTATTTCTGTGAAAAACATTGGATAGAGTAGAAATGTATTCTTTGTAATTTTTGTGATGTAATGCAATAGTTATGAACTAGTTCTCTAAAGCAATAATACTGAAAAGATCCTCAATGTGAATTATTAACTTCGTTCAATATTATGTAATGTTTTAGGTTAGGGCCTTATAAGGCTCATCTACTGCATGTGGAACTATTATAGAGGCCCTTACTATAGTATTTTCATTTTTTATACGGGTGATTATTATTCCTTTATATTTTATCAACCATGGAATTTCTTTTGCTAGAAATTTATTACTACTATTATTTGATTTCTATTGACATACCATTGTGAGTGTAGATATAGGGAATACAAAAATTATTGTACTGTCACCTTATGGTAGGAATTTATCCCCACTTATTTGATGTCTTCTTCCACAAGATGATAGGTTTCAATGTCATTCTTGAAATGGATAGTTCGGTTCCATATCCTGTCTATATGGGATACTATCACTGCATGGTATAATTTTCATAACTATGGGGATTTATTTATCTTCATAAGTGTGACTAGAATTTCCAAGATAGTAGAGAGGGACCATGGAATCATGGTATAGGTGGAGTGGCTTCCTAGATTTCCATTATTTCCACAGATGATAAGGGTTTACAACAGATCAATTTTCCTCCAGTAGTAGATCATTTCAGGGATTTTTCCCTAACTGTATTTATAGAATTCCTCCTGATAGAGAGGTAGAGTATATGATTAGCCTTGTTCTTGGAGCAGCTCAAGTATCTGTTCCTATATAAATGATGGAACCTACTAAGCCCTGGGTTATCAAGAGACATTTAGAGTATTTACTATAAAATGGTTTTATATGACTGTGGACATATTCTTGGGGTTCAACCATGCTTTTCACCAAGAAGGAATATGGATCCCTCAGACTATTAATGTATTATTTATGGTTGAACTGGTATGATATTAAGAATTTATACACAACACCTAAAATTCATGATCTCTTTCACCATCTCTGTTGTGATAGGTCATTTCTGAAGATCGTCCTAATATTGATCCATCATTATTAATGAGTTAGGCCTTCTAACTTACCACTCAAGAATTTCCAAAGTCATTAAAGTTTATATGATTCCCACTTTAATCCATTTTATATTTTGAATTGTTGAACCATTTTTATGACCTTGTTTAATAGGGTTTTCTAGCACTAACTTTATTCTTTTGACATGGTCTTTGAAGAAGACATATTGGTGTATTTTCATACTAAGAGTGACAATTATAATAATGATTTAATTTTAAATACACAGATGGAGAATCATATATATTATATGATTTCTAATTGCTACATATGTATCAACAGAGTACAGTTCTTAGGTCATATAATCTCATAATCAATAGTTTCATTTTACCCATAGAAGGTGAGTGCAATCATTTCCATGGATCATCCCAATAACATGTCTTTTATATGGTGTTTTTTGGGTCCATATAGATATTATAAGTATCTAATACATGAAATATCATTCCTTTTTTCACATCATACATACCTTATAAAGAATTGTGTTATAATGACATAGTCCTGAAATATATTAACATTATATAACTTTTTCGGAATACTAAAAAAACATTTTACAAATAGACACCCAAAGTCTATATTGGTTTAGTGCCTTCAAGAACATGGAAATATAAACATTGGTACATAAGCAAGGTAAATTTTCTCCCACTTGGTTCTCCAACATTATAACCCCTCTTAGACATATCATACATAAAATATATCTACATAACATATTGAAGTAAACATAAATTTGGGTGAGATTAGTTACTCAGTAATGGTAAACAAGGGAGACATGTAAGCATAAACATCAAAATAGGTTTATGGGAACATGATCAATACAATATAAGAGCATACCCTGCATATCAAAGAAAATAAATATGATTTAAGGGATACATCTCGGAAGTTCAAAAGACATGAGTCATAAGGAAATAAACTTCACAATCCATGAAATCGTAACTGAGGATTAAGACATAGAATTTGTCACACACATATTAGAATATAAAATCATATGTCAAGGCTACCTACAAATAACTTTATCACGTGTTTTGATTGGTCTGTGACATCTGTACATGTTTCTATATTGGTCTAGAAAATCATTTAACCTATTACTTTTAGTATTGGTCTAGAAACCATGTACCATCTTATTTTTGGTCAAGCGATACAGCCTATGTACCCTCTTACATTTAGGCTTGGGATACAACTCATGTACCTTCTTTCTTAAGACTTTGACTATGACCCATGTTCCTTATCTTTTTTGGGCATCGTCTACAACCCTTGAAAACATTGAAATCATATACAAAATGTCATTACCCAATTCACTTAATGGATATATAGGTACAACCCATCTCATAATCAAACCATTCATACATGTTCTACAAGATAATAAAACTTTCATCATATCATGACCTATAAAAAGAGAAAAGTTTTATAAAAATAAAATCCTAACTCTTGATATGAAATTAGTATAATTAAAATTTAATAAAATAATAACATATGAAAATTTATAGGTTTCATAATCAATTCATGAATGTATAACCCGTAATAAGAATCATGTGTCAATAGAATAAAACATGTGGAAGTTATACATGTGTCTTAAGCATCATTCCATCAAAACATAAACCATTCCAGAAAGAATAAGAATGGAACCTTTTGGATAATTTCACAAAACAGAATTAGAAATGTCATTTTATGTTATCCTAGATGTAAAATAAATTGGATTGGTATTTTGAAAACATTTATTGAGTTAAATATCCTTAATTCTTTGAAAAAAGGATCTGTAAGACAGAAATCCTTTTGAAAACCTTTTGCTTTAAAAAATATAAAAGAATATTGAAAACTTTTGAAAACAATTTACTTGAAAATATCTTTTAAAAATAATTTTTTAAAATTTATAATTTTAAACATGAAAATAAATCGTTAATAAAATGATGATGGTTAAATTCGTACATATCATACGATGTAAAAAAGAACAATCCTTTTGTACGGTAAACAGATTCAAAAAAGGCCTCATTCCGAAGGTGGAGAGAATATTTTGTTGAAAACATTGGTTGAGGACTAAATGTATAAAAAATTAAAATATTTTTTATTATAGTATAATATTATTGGAAACCCTTTTTAGAAAATATTGTTTTTAAGGAGCCCATATTTCTGACTGAAAAAGGGTAAAGTTGGGCCTTCTTAAAAACAATTTCATAACTATATTATATACCAAAGAGATTAAAAATTGTGAAAATACATGAATATATTTTTTATAACAATAGTAGAATAAAATTAATTAATATTCCATATATATGGATCATAATATGTCATCAATGGAAGCATAAACGAAAACAATCTTGAAAAGTGATGAGACTGTTTCAATAAACTCTTACCACTTGGTAACATTGGACCATACTATCTATTTTCAAAAATAAAATTACATAAATCCTAAAATAACATGAAATATATTTAGATGGTGATATAAAATTTCAAATAAATTATATAAACTTCATATAATTATATAGGTTCATAATACAACATGTGTCTCCAATAAGGTAAGTTGAGACAAAACTTTCATACCGATTTGTTGTCAATTAAAAAATTAACACCATGAAATAAATATCGTAGAATATATTTGTAAATACCCGTAAATTTATGTTTAATATTTATTTAATAAATCAAGGGTAATTATTTCAACCATATTAAATGAATGGGTGGTGAATAAAGATTGTAACTCATAGAAACCAAAACTGAGATAAAATCCCATTACATTGTGTCATCACTCTCCTCATACTTGTTCAAACAACTGATATATTAAATATAAATTTATTATACACCCATAATAGAACATCACATTATATATAATACAATATAGGTTTTGAAAAAAAAATTATATTACCCACTTGTTAAAAATTCTATGTGAAGGTTTCACTTCGGGTAATATCCTCTTTGTTTATCACAAGTTTCTTAAATTGTTCTATCTTTGGTCCTTATATATATATATATATCATGATTTTTATAATTATTAAAATGATTTAAATCAATCTTTTATTCATTAAATTTTCATTATAATAATCCATATAATATATAAGTATGAAACATGATAAACCATTTATGGACATGGTAATTTGTATATACTCATGAACGCTCTTTTCGTTTAATTGTCATATTGAAAGAATGAATGAATGTAAAAGACATATATTTATATATGTAAATATTAAGTTATCCTTATTATATCATATATATGTGTGTGTGTCATATATATAAAATAAACCCATCCATAATACATTTTATGTACTGTATAAACGAATCACATCACATTTTGGGGCGATAGTCTACACTTCCTCAAATGAAATTATCATATTAACACAAAATGAAAAGTACAAATACATGTTGTGCAACAGAATTAAATAATCATAATGAAATATGTATATATATATATATATATGTATTATATAATATATATAAATAGAGTTTCAATCATAATTTCCATCATGAGAGGACATAAATAAAAAATGAATGATCATCGTTTCGTGAGACAGTAGTTCGCAGAACATGTAAACAGTATGTTTATTACCCATTAGATGGTGGTTTGCATAACTGTTGGTCAAAAAATAGCATAAAAATACTAGTATATATTATATATATTATGCATTAATTTAATAATTAGAGTGTATGGGTTGGATAAAGAAAATAAATGAAAGGATCTTGAGGGAGGACATTACCTCTAAATCAGGTAACTCCTTTTGGTTTGTGAAAAACGGCATAATAAAAAACTTTTTGGAAAAGGAGAGAGTTATAGAAGGAATAAAGGGATTTTTAAGTGTATTGTTCTTAATTTGGCCCAGAAAAATTAGTTTTATAGGTATTAAGAAGAGAGAGATCAGGTGCCCTTTTATAGGGAAGGCATAGGACATACTTGGAATTTTTGGAAATAAGTTAGATGTACCCACGCTGTTGCCTTAAAATGTCATAAACAACCAAAATAATTAAATTATGGATGATTAATGACAGAATAATCACCATAAATTGTGTTTTGGGAATGTTTATAGGTGTTTTCGGTATGAAATGTTAGGTTTAGTCCTTCATTAACCTAAATTTTTTCTTAACCATTGTAATTAATTTTAATCATTTTCCCTAACATTTTTATCCAAAAAATATAAACATATAAAAAATTATAAATAATTTTCATTAAAAATATCGAATCCATTTTTTAAAAATAATAATCACATCAATGTACAAAATTTAATTAAAATTAATCCTGCTAATGGGACAACACTGCTGATTTTTAAAGTAAAAATGTCCAAACTTTTCTTATGTTTTTTACACACAATTTCAATGTTAAATTGATTACAATGAACTAAAATGGATTAATAGATAAAAAATTGTTGTAATTAAACTTTTTATTAAAATTATAATATAATTTAACCTTTTTAATAAATTAGATTAAAAGGTAGTTTTAAAATAAAATCTAGTATTTTTAACCATCCATCCAAAAAAGATGTTTTTCATAAAAATTACAAAAAATCACATTAAGATAATTTCGAAATTATATATTTAAAAATGAAGTTTCATTTATAAATTTAAATTTATAAATTTTTATAAAATTATTTTTATTATTTTTCATATAAAGACATGAAAAGTAGTTTATTTGGGTAAATAGTATTTTAGAACATATAAGGAATTTACAAAAAATTATATCATTCATCATCAATATGTTTTATTTATATAAATACATTATAAAAAATATTTCAAAAATTTGTTAACACTATTCATATTACTAATTTTAATGTTTATATTATAATTACATCATTTGAATAATCATAATAATAAAATGATGCCTCATAGAAACATGGTATCGTGTGTAATGTATGTTAAGTCAGTTCAGTGTCAATGAAATGTTTTACGTAGTGATTAAATAATAATAAAAACTATTTTATGTTTAATTTAAAATTAAAAATATCAACATATTAATTTAATTTGCTGAACAATTCCCAAAATCTTGGGGTGTTACTTCCCCCCCCCCCTTAAAATGGATTTCTCCTTCGAAATTTATATGGGTTATCAATGCTTTAATACATTAAAGTTTTGTTCATAGATTCCCAGATAATAAAAATGGATACTAAAACTTCCCTTAGAAAGGGAATGTTTGAACCATAATGGTTACACAAATTTAAATATAACTATGTTCCCACATAGTTGAACATAGGTTGGGAGTGAATATTTTTTATAGAGGAAAAGTGTAAATATTTATATGGAGTTATTGAGGACATCAATCAAAAGAAAAGTGAATAATCCAATAATATTTGAGGACCTCAAATTCATAAATATTTTATGATTTAAATTGCCAACTGTTAACAAAAATATGGTATTAGGACAACACATTTTTTATTGATCATTATTCTAACACTGGATATATTTTTTTTGACCAAGGATAAAAGGAAATAGACATGATATATTTATTTCTATAAAAAAATAATTCATTATTTGTTATTTTATAAACTTTTAATTCATCCATTACTTTATGTAATGGACTTATAGAAATTATCATCAATGTATAATGTTCTAAAATGCTCTTTTATCAGATATTAAGGCCCATAAATGAAAGAAAAGTACAACTATTCATCAATAGAAATTCTTAAAAATCTATATGGTTAATACATTAATATCTAAACATAAATATTAACAATATTGTTTCATCATAAATAATTATTCATAAAAAATAATAGTACATTAACCTAGACATTATGTTGTCTAGTTGTAGGCATGAAACCCTTATCCTCCTTCGATCATGGGATCAAGACCTGCACACTTCTCAAACTTGATTGGTTTTCACCTGACATACATTATTTCATTTTCTAAAACCACACTAATATAGTTTTCCAAATACTATGTGCATCATTGAAATAGTTTTAATCAATAAATATCCATTTAAATAAGGTTTTCAATACAAACATAATATAAAAATAAGTCATCTAATGTTTAACATAAACATTTCATGAATTATTAACCTTATAACCCTTATAAATTTTGAAAATCTAAAAAAGTTGAAATATGGTCTTGAAATAAAATTAAAATTTATTTCTCATGTGTCATCATATAAAAAAATGTGAATACCTTTATCATATATTCTCTGGAAAACATGTTCATAATCTAAATTTCCATAACTCCTCTTTGAAAACATACATTCTTACAATTTATAATTTACCCTTTTCTCGTTAAATATGATCTTATCATAAAAAACATTTATGTTGGAATATTGGGTTTATAATTCAAATCATGAATATAAATATATTTTTATTAATCCAAAATTAATATATAGAAAGATAATCAATTAATATATTCATAATAATCTCCAATAAATGACCAAAAATATTTTCATAGAACTTATTTTTAGAAAAAAACCCATATGAAATTCACCACTATAAATTTCCCCATTTATAAGGGTTCACTTTATCCATTATGATTGAATATGTTTTCTATCTAACCTTTTTCCTCAGAGGTTGTTGTCACAAATCAGTATTACTAACCATTGTATTTGGGCACTCTTTGTAAAAATTTCAAAACAAATAGCAATTGAAACATTGAAGTTTGGGAGGTGAATATTTTTCAATTGTCTCATTATTCACATCATTATATACATTTTTTAAATCACTCCGTCATTCAACCACTTGATGAACCATCATTCCACAAATAAAACATTTAGTAGTCCCATTAAGATAATTACCACCATGCCTCTTTCCACACGTAGATCACAAAGGAATGTTAGTCTTCTTTTTTGCATGGTCATTTTATTTTCCATTAAACTCTGTCTTCATAATCTTGTTAAAAAAATATATTGATACATAAATCCAACCATCATTTCAAATTTGATTTCATAATGCCCAATATTTTTATAACAACCAAATTCTCATATAGATAAATCCCTTATAATCCATTGCATTAAGCCAACGAAGAACATATCGACCTTACTTTTGGGATGGATGATAATCAAGAAGTGTACATCACATGTCTTGTGAAATTATCCTCACATGCACTGATAGATTCAAAATCATTCTCTTCGACTCAAGGAACTCCTCTTCCATCTTCATAATAATAACATGAGGAAAGTAATTATTGATGAATATGTTCTTGAACTCATCCTAATCCATGGATTAAATTTTATATATCTTCCTCACATTCTTGATTTGAATATACCACTAGTATACTTAAACTTCTATGCCACGACCCGTCCGAGTGGGGCCCGCGCAGTGACTCCCCAAGCTAGCCTCCAATAGGCCAGCTACTGGCGACTAGCACCAAGTAGGCATATTACTAACATGGGAGGCATTGCCTAAGTACCTGTACACACACAAACATATCCAAGCCCACAAATACTGAAAATTAAAACACTAAGGAACAATATGAATTCTTACAACTAAACCCAACCAATAGAGTACGATGAAAGGTAGAGTACAAAAAGTAAACTGGGCCTAAATACAAGCCCACCAAAAACAAGAGTCTGAAAACTGTAAAGTCCAACCTGTGAACACAAATGGTACTGGGACTGCTGCTCATAGCTGTAAAAATGCCTTAGCCTGTAGGGAACTCAAAAAGCATGGTCCTGTCCAGGTCCACCCTGGACTCTATCAAAAGGCTGCTCATCTGCACAATACACCAGACGGGCAGGCAAGGCTCGTTCAGGGTTAGTATAACAATACTCAGTAGAGGACACCAAAAACCACAAAGCAGTACATAAGTAAAGGTACAGTCAGCTATGAAAAATTTATTTCTACAGAACATATAGAGAAAACTATATATAGTCAAAACCCAGACCTATGGTCTAGAGTCAAATCGCATAACCCCCACCTAGGAGTTCAGTATGAAGATTCCACGAAGCACTCATTCCCGGAGAACACACTCCACGAGTCTTACAACTCTATTGACATATGTCCGAGAAGTACTGTTCATCGGGAACCATCATGAGAGGTAGTCACACTAATTATGGGAGGCACACTCTTGAGTGGGATGATTTCCGATAGGTAGATGCACTCATTATAGGAGACACACTCCTGAGTGGGAAGGATCACTATACATAGATGAGGATCACTTCCAGGACCATGGTGGATACCGCGACTCATCTGGATTCACCAACTAGGTGACACACCAGCTACGTAGAGGATCAATGCCCGGTAGAGTTGGTCACATCGATTCCTGACTCTATGGAGGGTCAGGAAAGGATAGAGGATCTCGATCCGGGCCTCTCTGATGGATGCCTGACTCTATCACAGAATGTCCTACTGAAGGGATCATACTCCTGTGTGAGGAAATGATTCCTAACCTCCAGGGGAACGAGAAGAAGTGGAACTAACCCAAACTAAATATGTTTGAAATACGATGAACAAGAGCACCATGTCATTTTCCAAAAAGTACATTGTGTGTAGAAAGGTTACACGCCGTGTGGTCTGACCCCGGGTACTGCCCGTGTACAGCGGCTCTTGTTGTAAAGCAAGTCGCATAAAAAAACTGAGTACACAGCGTGTAGTAAAGTGTACACGCCCTGTCTGAGTGACTGGGGTTGGATCCGTGTACTCTGGCCACGTTTCCGTATATGGTCCTCAACCCGTATGTTTCAACCCATGTCCGCGTATCCCTGGGATACACGCCAAGTCTCGTGTAGCCGCTTTTGTCATGTTGTACATGTCGTGCCACCAGAAATTGTGTTGATCATCTCATGTCCAAGTATTTCCAAAACTACATGCTGAGTCTTCGGGGAAAGTCCAACATGTCGTGTGACCGGGGTCACACGTTGTGTGATTCTTATCTGACCCCCAAAACCCTAGCCACCGCCTCCAGTACTACACGGCATGTTCATAGGAAGTACACGCTGTGTATTCTGAAAATTTCCAGAAACACGAACTTCCACCGTCGCGCCTCTGGTGAACATCCGTTTGTCGATCCAACAGCCTGATCACCATGAAACCTTCATGTTTTGGTCCCCCTGACATGATGAAGCCGCTTCTGGTGTTTTCTGACCTCCAATCGGCTCCGAAAACATGATTTGATCTTCCTGCCCGAAGAACGCTCGAAGAACACCCTTATTCGATCTGGTCTGATTCATCGTTTCCCATCATCTCCGCTCCTCTACTAGGTTGTTTTGGTGTTGAACCATCGATTTGGGATCATTGCATCACAGAACGGATGTGAAGCGATCTATTGTTATCCGCCCCATGAAGAATGCGAAGAACGCGCGAGAAGAGAATAAGGGGGAAGAATTCCAATAAAAAAGAGAGGAACAAACCTCCGTCGTCATTCGTCGCAGTGTTGATCCACTCCCATTAATAGGATTGAATGGAGAAAGAATCAACAAAAGTAAATAGCATGGATTAATTCCACATAAACTTCCCAAAGAAAAATCCCTCCCGCAAGAACGTACGAATCCGCGAATCAACTTGTTCTTTGTTGATCTGCGTTCACTGTTTAAATCATTAACAAGGAAAGAGGAATAAAATAACAACCCCTACCTTTTAGAAATGATATATTGTTGGTGAAGATGTCGCGCTGCCGCCGTCATCGAGATCCTTCAACGTCATTGGCGCAGTGATTCGCAGCTTCGATCCATTATTGTTCGTCACTGAGAATCCCCCCCACGGCTCCACGAACTTTTCTCCAAAGCTTCATCTCGAAAACAATTTGTCAATGAACACCAATCACTTAAACCCCATAAAAAGATAAACATGTTTGTCATTTAATTACGTGACAACATTAATGACTCCAACTTTCCATTCTTGAGTCATTATGATGTGCCATTAATTAAGGAAACAGATTTTCGCATCGCCGCGCTGCAGCAGATGTTTCCATAAATAAAATAAACATTTAGATATTTTTATTATTTTTATTTTACTAAAACATTTGAAAATAAACTCTTTCCCTTGACCCATGCCGGCTGAGGTTAGGCCTGCTCTTGGGTAATGTCATCCTCTCGGATACAATGGTTCCCTCATATTTTTAATCTGGGCATCTTTTTGGAAACTACCACAACCATACGCGAGTGCCGACTCACTTAACTTAAAAAGAGGTTCAAACCACAGTTTCGAGCTCACCGGGCCTCAGAAAGAGGTGTCGTCTCGGCGCCTATTCTCGTAATAATTCCATATAATATTTTAAAATAATACCCGGAAAAATCTGAGACATTACATTCTCCCCACCTTGGGGCTTTACATCCCCGAAAAGCCAAAACAAAGTCTACTCAAAAACATTGTGTGGTTACTGGGCACGGATCTAAGCCTCCCACTCCCATGTGCTCTCTTGAAGATTCTCGTGCTGCCACTACACGCGCGCCAAGGGAAATGATCACCCATGAAGGATCCTCTCCTATTAATCCTCAATCTCCACCGGGTACTCATCAAAGGTCGCTCCATCCTCGACGTCCAGTTCGCCCCAGTTGATGACATGCGATAGGTCGTGCACGTACCTCCTTAGTTGCGACAGGTGGAAGACATCATGTAACTGATGCAACTGCAGAGGTAGAGCTAGGTGGTACTCTACCTCACCAACTCTGCACAGTATCTAAAAGGGTCTGATGAACCTCGGAGATAGCTTGCTGCCCCGACCAAATCTCCGCAACCCTCATCGAGGTGAGACCTAAATAATGTTGTGGTCTCCCTCTTCGAACTCCAGAGGTCTCTATTGTCTTTCAGCGTATGGATTTTTCCGGATTTTTGTAGTCTTCATCCACTCATGAATGATCTACACCCTCTCTGTGGTATATTTCACCAACTCTGGACCCATGAGTGCTGACTCTCTGGGATCGGTCCAGCAAAGCAGTGACCAGCAAGGTCTCCCATACAAGGCCTTGAATGGTGCCATTCCAATGGTGGAGTAGTAGCTATTGTTGTATGAAAACTCTACCTATGGTATGTGGTCCTCCCAACTGTGACCAAAGTCCAAGATACAAACCCGCAACATATCGTCCAAAACCTGAATGGTCTTCTCCATCTGACCATCTGTCTGGGGATGAAATGTTGTGCTCAAGCGTAGCTGAGTCCCAAAAGCCTCCTGCAGTCCCTTCCACAACTGGGACGTGAAGCGGTTGTCTCAATTTGAGACTATAGTCGAGATGACGCCATAAATTCAAACTATCTCCTGTGTGTAGATGTGTCCCAAGCTATCTACGGAACTCTGCTCTCTGATAGCTAGGAAGTGGGCTGACTTGGTGAGTCGGTCAACGATCACCCTGATAGAATCATGCCCCTTGGACGTTTTTGGTAATCCTATCATGAATTCTATCGATATTCCATCCCACTTCCACTCTGGAACCTCTGGGGGTGAGCTAATCCTGCTGGGACCTGCTGCTCAGCCTTCACCTACTGGCATGTGAGGCATAAAGAAATTAACTCTGCTACTTCCTTCTCCATTCCTGACCACCAGAACTATCATCGGAGATCTTGGTACATCTTTTACACTCCAGGATGTACCACCAATGGGGATGTATGAAACCCCCTCAGGAAATCCTCCTCCAATGCCACTAGTACAACAGTACGCCCTATGAGAATATGTATGTTCTCCCCACCTTTCCAATATCCATCAGGTTCATGTCTCATGGATAAATGAGCACGTAATGCTACACAGTCGACATCCCCAAGTTGTGCTTCCCTAACTCGTTGTAAGATTGGAGGGGTAGCAACCATCTAATGTAGTTAAGTTGCATCTTCTCCATCCACGAAGGATTAATGCAATGCGGCTAACTGCTGTGTCACCTCACTCAACAGTTGTGAGCTCGACCTTCTGGTAATAGCATCTACCACCTAGTTACCCTTCCCCTGAGTATAGACGATCTCGAAATCATAATCCTGGACGAACTCTAGCCAACACCTCTACCTCAGATTTAGATCTCTCTATGAGAAGATGTACTTGAGGCTCTTGTGGTCAGAGTAGACTATAAACTGCTCGCCCATGAGGTAGGGTCGCCACATCTTCAATGCGAAGACTATCACTGCCATCTCGAGATCATGGGTTGCATAGTTATACTCATCTGGCCTAATCTAGCACGAACCATAAGAAATTACTACATGTCGCTGTATCAGGACACAGCAGAGCCCGAACCCTGATGTGCCACAGAAGACTTCGTACTCGACGCCCTCCTCCGGAAATCTCGAGACTGGGGTGCTCATCAAACTCTGACTCAACTGCTCGAAAGCCTACTGGCACTTCTCTGTCCATACGAAGGGTTCCCCTTCTTGGTTAGGGAATTCATCGATGCTGACATCTAGGAGAGGTCAGGAATGAATCATCGGTAATATCCTACCAACCCAAGGAAGCTTCGTACCTCCATCACGCTCTGAGGTGGCTTTCATGATTACACATCCACCACCTTGGCTGCGTCCACAACTACTCTATATGCTGATATGAAATGTCCTAGAAAGTGGACCTATTGAATCTAGAACTGGCACTTTGAGAGCTTCCCATAAATCTGGTGCTCCCGGAGTATGTTTAGAACCACCCGTAGGTGTCTCGCGTGCTCCTCCTCTGACGTCGAGTACACAAGGATGTCATCGATGAAGACCACTGTGAACCGGTCCATGTATGGATGGAATATCCAGTTCATCACTCCCATGAACACGTAAGGGGCGTTCGTCAAGCCGAAAGGCAACACTAAGTACTCATAGTGACCGTAGCGGCATCTGAAAGTCGTCTTCGGTATATCCTCGTCCCGTACTCCTAACTGGTGATAGCCTGATCGAAAGTCAACCTTCTAGAACCACTATGTCCCTCTTAGATGATCAAAGAGGTCATCGATCCTTGGAAGTGGATATTTGATATTTACTATTACCTAGTTTAGGAACCGGTAATCCACACATAGCCTCAGACTCCCATCTGCCTTTTGGAAAACAAGACTGGGGCCGCCCAAGGTGAAATGTTGGGTCTCACAAAAGCCTCGCTCGGCAAATCCTCCAACTACACCCTCAGCTCATGAAGTTTTGCGGGAGCCATCTGATATGCCGATGAGCTGATCGGTGCCGTCATGAAGTGTAAGTCAATGCAGAAGTTGATTTCCCATCAGGGAGGTAGTCTGGGAACATCTTCGGGAAAGGCATCCTTGTACTCCACCACTACAGCTGAGAACTGGGAGCTCACAACATCTACTGCTTCGAGGGTAAGGCTAACCATATAATGAGTGATCGGATGCACCCTCCTATGCATGAGATCATTTTGTGCTGCCTAGGTGTCCCTTTATCTAGAAAAGGAAGACCTAATCTCATTACGGTAGACACACCACACTCTTTTCCTAAAACAATCAATTTGTGCATGGACCGAAGATAACCAATCCAAACTGATAATGACGTCGTAAGCCCTTGACGCTACCACAAAGAGGTTCCAACTCAAACTCTCACCTCCAAGGTAAAGATCACACTATCGGCAAAGGTGCATGATCGTCGACTCTCCTCCCGTAGGTGTCTCCAAGCGTAAGGATCGAGTCAACAGTGCTACCAGAATCTTGAGGTTTCATACAAGACATGTGGATACGAATGAATAACTAGAACCTATGTCTATAAGCATGGAAGCTTAGGTAGAGAAGACACTGATCGTACCTTGAATCATACCTAGATTCCCAGGGTCATA
Organism: Viscum album; assembly: GCA_963277665.1. Taxonomy (NCBI): domain Eukaryota; kingdom Viridiplantae; phylum Streptophyta; class Magnoliopsida; order Santalales; family Viscaceae; genus Viscum; species Viscum album. The sequence continues at coordinate 351,344,154 of OY728134.1, read as the reverse complement.
CGCCTCGACCACATGAATTTGTCCCCACCCCTGTCCCCCAGCTCCCTAAGCCTGGTGAAGACCTCCTAGGGGTGGTGGTGGATGTATGTCAAAGCGTATGACACCACCTGAAGCTCTCCATGCTCCTCTACCACATCCACCGCCTTGCGGGTCTTCTTGATCTGTTATCTACCTCTACCTCGGTGTTCCATCCACCACTTCTCTGTCAGCAGCTCGACGGGCCGGGTAGTCTCTCGCGAGATGTCCCCTACTGTCGCATGTGCTGCATCGCTTCTCCCAAGGCTAATTGGATCCAGCCTGAGAGACCTGGTCTATAGATCCCATGTCCTGGGTCCTCCTATGGTGTTTCCCACATCCAGTTCCATATGTAAAACATCGAATCCCTGATGTCGGGGTCTCCGCACCTGTCTGCCTGCTGCTGACTGTCGGTGGCTGTCTCTGCTCTGCCAAAAAGCACTCGATCACCAAGGACTACTCAAGCACTCTAGCATAAGTCATTATTCATAGAGTCACGACACTATCATGGATGTCTCATCGTAGACCTCGGTCAGAGGTCCGAGCTATGAAGTACTGATCCTTGACCTTATCCATCGAGTACCAGGTGAGGTTGGTGAACCTCGATGAATAGTCATCTACTGTCATACTGCCCTGCTGGAGCTGGAGAAGCTCCTCGATGAACACAACTCTCAATGTAACCAGAGATAACTCATCCCTGATGAGTGGCTCAAACTCCTTCTATGAAGGAGTCTCCTCATTGTTAGTCTGTGTGGTCAGACTCCACCACCGTCCCGCAGAACCCAGAAGAAGGCTCGCTCCTAGGATCACCATCTGGTCTACTGGTGTCCTCACTTGATGGAAAACTCTTTTTACCGCATCAAGCCATCCCCCAGCCTCCTGAGGGTTGGGCTCACCTCGGAACCTGAGGGGTCTCTTTATCTGGAACTCATGGAGCACGCTGAGCATGTGCTCCTCGCCGGTCGGTACTGCTGCTACCATTGGCTTCTCCACTGGTGGTATATCAGGTGTGCAACCTAGTGGCAATTACTGGGGAACTGGTCAATTTATCGAAACCTCGTCACTAAGGGGTTCATCCTCGTGATCGTGCTACTGAATCCTATCATTTATGCATCGTGGAGGCATCCTGTAAAGAAATAAGATGTATCATGGTCCATGATTATATCTAGACAGCTGACACAATGGACATGGAAAACACAACCCATTCCTATATGATGCATGTACCTTTTATTTCCCCACAACCAGTGTTTTCATGTACTAAGTCAAAAATCTGGTTATCAGAGTCTTCGTGTATGGATATGTCGGCCGTAGCACAAACACTGGAGTCTCTGGCCTGAATGTTGAACCCGAAACACTTAACATTGTTTCCCCAAACCAAACTCATAGACTCTTGGTCCTAAGAAAGAACTGACCAACTTTGATACCACTCTGTCATGACCCGTCCCAGTGGGGCTTGCGTCGTGACTCCCCATGCCCGCCTCCAATTGGCCAGGGGCTGGCGACTAGCACCGACTAGGCATATTACAAACATGGGAGGCATTGCCTAAGTACTTGTACACATGCACACATCTCCAAGACCACAAATGCTGAAAATTAAAACACTAAGGAACAATATGCATGAATACATCTAAACCCATCCAACAGAGTATGAAGAAAGGTAGTGTACAAAAAGTAAACTAGGCCAGAACACAATCCCACCAAATACAAGAGTTTGAATACTACAAAGTCCAACCTATAAACACCAAAGGTACTGGGACTATTGCTCGTAGCCGTAGGAACGCCTCATCCTGTAGGGAACTCAGAAATCATTGACTTGTCCTGGTATGCCCTGGACTATGTCAAAAGGTTGCTCATCTACACAAGACACCAGACATGTGGGCAAGGCCCGTGTAGGGGTGAGTATAACATTACTAAGTAAAGGACCCCGAAAATCACAAAGCAATACATAAGTAAAGGTACAGTTAGCTATGCACAATGTATTTCTACATAACATTTAGAGAAAACCAGATATACTCAAAACCCAGACCTGTGGTCTAGAGACAAAACACATAACCCCCAGCTAGGAGTTCAGTGTGAAGATTCCACGAAGCACTCGTTCTATGAGAACACAGTCCATGAGTCTTACAGCTCTGATGATGTCCGTCCGAGAAGTATCGTTCATCGGGAACCATCATGAGAGGTATTCACACTCATTACAGGAGACACAATCCTGAGTGGGAAGATTTCCGATAGGTAGATGCACTCATTACGGGAGACACACTCCTGAGTAAGAAAGATCACGATATAAAGATGAGGATCACTTCCAAGGCCATGGTGGATACCGCGACTCATCCAGATTTACCAACTTGTTGACACACCATCTAGGTATATGATTAACGCCCAGTAGAGTTGGTCACATTAACACCTAACTCAACCAAGGGTCAAGAAAGGATAGAGGATCTCGATCTGGGCCTCTCAGATGGATGCCTGACTCTATCATAGAATGTCCTGCTGAAGGGATCATACTCCTGTGTGAGGAAATGATGCCTGACCTTCAGGGGAACAAGAAGAAGGGGCACTAACCCAAACAAAAGATGTCTGATATATGATTAACTTGAGGACCATGGAATTATCTAAAAATTACATGGTGTTTAGAAAGTTTACATGCCGTATGTCCTGACCCCGGGTACTGTCTGTGTACAACGGCCCATGTTGTAATACTGGTCGTGTAGAAAAAACTGAGTACATGGCATGTAGTACGGTGTACATACCGTGTCTGAGTGACTGGGGTTGGCTCCATGTACCCTGGCCATGTGCCCGTACAGGGTCTTCAACCAGTGTGTTTCAACCTGTGTCTGTGTATCCTTGGGATATATGCTGAGTCCCGCCTAGCCGCTTCTGTCATGATGTACACGTCGTGCCACCTGAATCCGTTTAGATCATCCTGTGTCCATGAATTTACCAAAGTACATGCCAAGTCTTTAGGGAAATTCCAACACGCCGTGTTACCGGGGTCACAAGTCATGTGATTCTTTTTCTGACCCCTGAAAACCTAGCCTCCACAGCCAGTACTACACGGAGTGTTCTTAGGAAGCACACACCCTGCATTCTGGAAATTTTGAGAAACACGGACTTCCACAGTCGCGCCTCCGGTGATGATCCGTTCATCAATCCGGCCACCCGATCGCCATGAAACCTTTAGTTTTTTGTCACCCCGATACCATGAAGACACTTCCATTGTTTTTGGACCTCCGATCGGCTCCGAAAACATGATTTGATCTTCCCGCATGAAGAATTATCAATGAATGTCCTTTTTCAATCTGGTTTGATTCGTCATGCGCCATCGTCGCCACACCTCTTCTAGGTCGTTTCGGTGTCAAACCTTCGATTTGGGGTCATTACGTCGTGGAACATATGTGAAATGGTCCGTTTTTTGTTGCCCCGTGAAGAATGTGAAGAACACACGATAAGAGAATAAGGGGAATGAATTCCAATAAACAATGTGAGGAATGAACCTCCACTATTGTTCGTCACGGAGTTGATATACTCCCGTTAATAGGCTTAAAAGAAGAAAGAATCAACAACAGTAAATATCATGGATTAATTCCCCATAAAATTCCCAAAGAAAATTCCCTCTCGCAAGAACATAAAAATACGCGGATCAACTTGTTCGTGGTTGATATGCGTTCATCGTTTAAATCAGGAACGGGGAAAGAGGAATGAAATAACGACCCCTACCTTTTAGAAGGGATTGATTTTTGGAAAAGATGTCGCGCTACCGCTATTGTTGAGATCCTTCAACATCATTGGCGCAGCGATTCACATCTTCGATCCATCATCGTTCGTGACCAAGAATTTCCTCCACAGCTCGACAAACTTTTCTTCAGATCTTCCTCTCAAAAAAACCGGCAATGACCACCAATCGCTTAACCCCCATAAAAGGAGAAACGAGTTTGGAATTTATTTACGCGACAGCATTAATGACTCCAACTTTCCATTCTTGAGTCATTTTGACGTACCATTAATTAAGGAAATAGATTTTCCCATCGCTGCGCTGCAACAGATGTTTCCATAAATAAAATAAACATTTAGATATTTATTTTTATTTTATTTTACGAAAATGTCTGAAAATAAACTCTTTCCCTTGACCCACGCCAGCCGAGGATAGGCTTTCTCTTGGGTAAATTCATCATCCCAGATGCAACAGTGCCCTCAAATTTTTAATCTGGGCATCCTTTTTGAAACTTCCACAACCGCACGCGAGTTCCGAATCACTTAACTTAAAAAGTGTTTCAAACCACCGTTATGAGATCACCGGGCCTTGGAATGAGGTTTTTTCTCTATGCCTGGTCTCATAATAATTCCATATAATATTTAAAAATAATTCGTGGAAAAATATGAGACATTACATTCTAACCAACCTGAATGATTTTCTCGTTATCTAAACACTAGAGAACAGAGAATAACATTTTAGTGGTAATCATCCAGTGTATAATATCAAGTAGATCAGAAGACCCACTGAAAGAACATAGAGGTTTCCTCTTCAAGGAAACAACAATACATTTATCCCTCTTTTGATCATTTGTATGATAATCATGATTCATAACCTAATAAAGTTGAGTGAAAACAGTATTGAGGTGTTTCATTATTGCTCTCAAATCATTTAGATCCTCATGAGAACAATTGATTCATTGTCTATCACAATCACTATTAACCTAGTTCCTTTGGGATCCATCCATTGACTAAATTTCAAAAGCATAGAGTAAGAAACAATTATCCTAGAGAGGAACAATATAATTCTAAAAAGTCAATTATAAGAAGTATAAATAATGACAGCTTCTTTAATCTAATAAACCTAATTTTTAACCTAGGATATTCATAAACAATTAATATATTAAATCCTAAATGGTGTTTCCTGATGTTTTTTTAATTCCTAAATCAAATCTCATAGGAATGTCAAACCAGGTGTACAGAAAGGCCCATTTTCATGCACTATATTACCCCGAGTATGGCCTAGTACATTGTGTTGGAGTTTTTACCCCTATGTACATCTATTCCGGAGCCACAACAAATTGTAGTATCTAGAAATGGATATATTTCTAGAAAACCACTAACTATATTCGATACCAAAATTCAAGGAAATTTTTCTATACTTTTACTTGTCCTCATACTTATCCTAGACATTTACATTGGATTCTCACCAAGGTGTTCTCATCCTAACTACAAATGGTTAACCAAAACATTTCTCTTATACCAACTATAATGACCCACTCTTGAAATAAATTAATAATACATAACATTTATGGAATACATAAAAATTTTACAAATACATGCACAGAGACCATATTTGTTTTAGTGCCTTTGAAAACATGGAAACATAACCCCTGGTTCATATACGAGCTATATTCTCTCCCATTAGGTTCCCTAAGACTGACACCCCTTTTAGAAAAGACTTATATGGAATATATCTTCATAACCTGTGGAAGTAAACAAAAAAGTGGTGAGATTAATTTCTTAATATAGGTAAATAGGGGAGACGTGTAAGAATAAACTTGATCAAAGGGGTATGAGAATGTGATTATATCATTAGAATATCATACCATTCCTATAAAAGATCATAAACATTAGTTAAGGGATAAAGCATGATAGTTCATAAGAAATGAATCATAAGGAAATAAACATCATGATCCATGAAATCATAACTAAGGAACAAGATATATAATTTTTCGCATACATATAATAATACAAAATCTGATTTCAAGGATAACTACTAAGACCATTATAACATGTTAGGCTTGGGCTATGACCTGTGTACCTACTTCGGTCATGCGATGACAACTTGTGTACCATATTACTTTTAGGATTGGTCAACAACCCATGTACTCTTTGAGAACATATAAAATTAGTCATTACCTTATACATGGGAAGGAGATATAGGTCCCACCCATCTCATAATAAAATAATTCATTCATGTGCCATAAGATAATAAAACATTCATCATATCATGACCCATAACAATAGATTAGTTTTATAAACATCAAATTATTACCCATGAAACGAAATGGGTATAATTAAAATTACATCGCATCATAACCTAAAAAAAATTATTGGTTTCATAATCACTTCATGAAATCATAACCTGTGAGAATAAGCGGGTTTCGGAAGCATAAAACCCATGGAAGTGAAACAGGTGTCTCAATAATCATTCAATCAAACCATAATCCATTTAAAAATATATGAATGGAAAATTTGTATCATTAACTTTAAGTAAATGACTATCTTCAATAGATGTTATCTTAAATGAGAAATAACATTTAATGATATTTTGAAAACATTTCATGATTTAAATATCTTTTCAACATTGAAAAATTCCCTTTATATCATAAAACCTTTTGAAAAAAATTAATTAAAAACTATTAAAAAAATCCTAAAAACATTATAAAAACCATTTCCTTTAAAATAGCTTCTAAAAAAAGATTAAAAATTACTCTTTTAAAAATGATACTAAATCTTCAATGAATTTATGGTGGGTAGATCTCTACCAATTGTACGAGTTAAATCGAACATTCCCTTTTCAGTATAAAAACATTAGAAAAAAATGCCTCCTTCATAAAATAAAAATAATAATCCATGGAAGACTTTCCTAAAATAAAAAAGGGTAAAAATATATTTTAATTGTTTTAGGATAATAGTATAATATTCTAGGAAACCCTTTTTAGATATAATGTTTTTAATGAACACATATTTCTGGATGAAGAGTGGGTAAACATGGGATTTCATAAAAACACTTTCATATATATATTACGTACCAAACAGTTTAAAAATCATAAAAATACATTATTATATCATCAATAACTTTAGCATAAAAAAATTCATGAGTTTATTAAGATATGGATAAAAATATATCATCCAATGATACATAAACATAAACTATATATAAAAGTAATGAGATTTGTTCAATAAACTATTACTAAATGGTAAATTTGGACCATACTCCCTATTTAATAAAATAAAATTAAATCAATCCTTAAATTTAATTGAAAGAATAATATTCATGATATAACATTAAAAAATAATTATATAAAACTCATTCAAAAATAGGAACATACTAAAACATGTGTCTCAAATAAAGTTGGTTGAGAAAAAACATTCTTACCGATTTGGTATCTTTTGAAACATTAACCCCATGAAATAGAGATCATATAATGGATATGTAAATACAAATGAATTTATTTTTAATAATAATTTATTACATACATTGGATGTATACACACCACATAAAAGGAATGAGATGTGAATAAAGCATGTATCTATAGAAACAGAAAAGGAGAAGAAATCCCCTTACCCTGAATCTTGACTCTCATCATACTCATTAAATCCCCCTATATAATAAATATAAAATTATTATAAATATATCATAAAACTATAATATTATTTATAATACCATATATTTTATTATTATTTTTTTGTATTACCCTTCTGTTAATAATTCAATGTCAAGGTTTCACTTTGAGAAATATCAATTTTAATTTTCACATGAGCCTTAAATTTTAATATATTTAGTCCTTATACATATATAATTATTTCTAATATTTAAACCTTTATTTAATTAAATTAATATTAATTGTATTTATATTATAATAGTCCATATTATATATAATAATGAAATGGAATATACCATTAATGGAGACGGTAATCCATTCAAATGGATGAACATTATTTTCATTTATTTTTCTTGTTGAGATAAAGAATGTGAATGAAATGTATTTATATATGTGTGTATATATAATTAATAAATTAGATTCTTTATATCATATATATGTCATATATATCCACTAAACCCATCTATAATAAATTTCATATAGTGTATATACAAATATCATCTCTTTGAAGGGGTAGTAGTCCACACTTCCTCAAACTAAATTATCATATTAACACAAAATAGAAAGTATAATGACATATGTTGTAATAGAAATAAATAATATTAAATACATAATAACTATAATATATAACATATATAAAATGATTTTACATCATAATTTCCACCATTATGGTCGGGAATAGAAAACTGAACAATCATCATTCAGTGAGATTGAAATCTTCTATACACGTAAATAGTACATTCATTACCCATTATATGGATGTGTGTGTAACTGTAGGTCAAAAAATTATTATAAAATCATGATAGTTTATTTAGGATAATTTTTTGTTATAAACTCAAGGAACAAATATAGTTGAGTGGGTGTCGAAATAAAATAAAAGAGAGGAATTTGAAAGAAGATGTTAGTTCTTAATCATGTGACAACTTATGGTTTATGCCAAAAGGATTACTTGGATTCCATTCTACCCATGGGTAGGGTTATAAGAGGAAGGGAGGGATTTTTGGATGTTTATTAGGAATTTATTTTTACAACCTAAGTGGTTTTAGAAGTGTGAAGAAGAGTGAGAGGTGGTGGCCTTTTATGGAAAAGGGAAAGGACACTCATGACATTTTTAGAAACTGGTTAGGTGTACCCAGATTTTTCCCTAATAAAGTCATAAAAGTTTTTCCAAACTAGTGAATTTATGTTATACATCTGACTAATTTCAATATAATGGATGTCAAAAAAGATTCAAGGTCATTTTGGGTCTCAAACTCAAGGTTTAGTACTTTATTGACCTAAATTTTTATCTACACCGATGTAAATAATTTTAATCATTTTAACTAATCCTTTTGGTAAATTTTTTTGACAATATTAGAAATTCTAAATTATGAGGATTAAAAATATTGAATCCTTTTTTTAAAATTATAATAAAATAAGTGGAATTAATTAATTTATAATTATTCTTTATTTTATGATGACAATACAGGTTTTTAAATTTAAAACATCAAAACATTTTATTTGGGGTTATACACAATTTGAAAGTAAAAATGATTAAAAAGACAAAAATTGGATTAATTGGTATAAATATTATCAAATTAAAAATTGAAACCAAATAAAAATATAATTTAATCTTATATATAAATTATATTAAAAGGTAGTTTTAAATTAAAATCCAGTATTTCCCTATTAATCCAAAAAAGAAGTAAATCAAAAAAATCCCCAAAAAAACATTTCCTTGAATATTTTTTATATTTTCAATCCCAAAAATTATGTATATTTTATAAAATTTATTATATAAATGTGTCTATAAATTATTTTATTGTTTTTCACATAAGAACATGAAATGTAGTTTATTTGGGAAAATATTATTTTTAATAATATAAGGAATTTAAAAAAATTATATCATTCAACATCAATATATTTTATTTATATATAAATGTTATAAAATATATTTGAAAATTATTTACCACTATTAATATAACTATTTTAATGGTAAGATTATAATAATATCATTTAAGTAATAATAATAATGAAATTATGCTATGTATAAACATGGTTTTCAGTGTAATGTACTGAAAGACAGTTTCGGGTGAATGGAATGTCTGACTTAGTGATTTAATAATGAAAATATATCTTAAATGTTGAATAAAATGAAAAATATCAAAATATTAAATTAATTCGAACAAAATATTTCACCAAATCTCATGTTATTACAGGTGTTATGTTTTTATGGTGTATAAGGTGGGTGAATCCCTTTTAGGAGCTGAAAAAAAGCCTACCTAAATGCTGATTCTTATTATTCCATATCCTAACAGGGGATATAAAGTGTTTTTTGATGCATTGTGCTGCAATATGGGTGTAGTGATTATGCTGGAGGAATATTCATGATGTATTTTTTTCTATTTGATAACTCACAAACATAATTACACAACACATGACCACACTATAGTAGTAGTTTTCCATTCCTTATGTTTTTGGGGATAATATCTAATGGGTGAGTTCTTTGTGGTGATTACAGACCAAAAGACCTCAAATATATATTTATAAATAATGGTTTTAATATAATTTTCCATTATGTATTGAATATTTTCATTCCTTTGACTATGAACTTTTTAATATGGCTGGAAAGGGTAATGTTGTAGCTACAACAATGAGTGGGAAAACTAAAGCACATTCCATTCAAGAAGCTAGTGATGAATGTAAATTTATAGACCTCATTTCTAAAATTCATATACTGTTTCAGCATAGTCATGGTAATTAATATCATATATCCTTAAAAGATACAACTTTAATCTCTAATAGTGTAAATATCATTTAATTATCAAATCCTAAGGGGTTTGTTCTAAAGGAGATTATTTATGATGAGGACCTACCTCTGGATTGGTCTCTAGATGGATATGACATCATTAATATAGAAGGGAATTTATGGTTTAATAAAGACATTAATAGTATCTTATGTGAGAGTCCTACACTTCTCAGTGGGTAGTTCATCTTTTAATCTCCAATATGTAACATTAAATCTATTACCTGTATTGGTGTTCTTGGATGAGATGTTAGATTGCCTGATTTTTCAATACATATTCCACCTATCTACAGTGAAAGGTATAGTACCAGTGTCCTTATAGGTTGTTATAGAAATTAAGAGTCCTTAAAAATAAAGGGGATGATATTTTGATGGATTTTTTTGTTAGCTTATCGAGGATGTTTGGATATATAGATGTAGTTTTGGTAGTCATTGATTAACTAAAAAGGTTGACCAATTCCATCCAATCTAGGAGATTTTAAATTTGATGATTGGGGAAGACTATATGTTTTTTATATTATATGTATAACTGATCTCCCATGTGCTATCATTATAGAGAGGGATTCTCAATTCACATCGAACGTCTAGAAGATGTTGTAGAGAGATATGGGAAAATAGAAGCTCCAAAGAACAACTTTTCACCCTCAGACAGGATACCCAATAAAATGGATGATACATGTGTTAGGGGAAATTCAATAGGCTTATATCTTTCATTTCAATGGTTTTTAACGTAATAATTTCCCACTCATATATTTCTCTTACAATAATAGTTTTAGGTGACGGTCTAGTTGGATCCATATGACCCCTTGTATTGTAGGTTTTCTTGCACACCACTATGATAGTTAGTGAAAGGAGATGAAGTTTTATAAAGACCTCACCTCATGTAATAATCTTTAGAGAAATTAATATTATTTATAAAATTAATATATATTTATTAGTCTAGATAGAAATCATATGTTAATCGATGTCGACAAACTATAGAGTTTGATATCGGGGATCATGTTTCCTGAGCATATCACCCTGAAATGGCCAAAGAAAGTTCTAGACGAAAGATAAATGGATACCTAATCATACCAATACATTTAGGATTATGAAAAATATTGTTCTACTATCCTTTCTCTTACAATTACCTCTGAGGTACCGTTCCATGCATGGTTTGTTCTACATTACATAGCTTTAATGTAATCATGAAGACGTGTACCCTACATTTAATCTAATATATGTGGAGTTAGATGATAATTCTTCTTTTTAGTAGTATCACATAAGCATCATTGGATAGGGGAAAAAGACTCTATAAATATGGTATGTCCCTTTAGTATAGGTTTTATGACTGGTCGACCGGGTATAAGACGACACTTGGGAGTGGGAGGCCGATGTACGTATTATGTTGGCAGTGTTTTTATCACACAACATTCTACAATCCTTGGAAGGGAAAATTAGTGATGAGTTCTTTTAAGGAGGTAATAATATAAGAACCAAGTTTTTCTTCAGGTATGCATCCAATCAATTTTTAGTTAAAACATTTTTTGTAATCCTCTTATGGAATGAAATTGGAAACTGTTCTTTAAGGCATGTCTTTTGTCATTTGAAATGGGGATGAAGTGGACCGAAGTCTAGCTGAAATCCATGTACCAGACATGTATTAAGAATACACAATGTTTATTAGCCTAGTTTTTTCTTTTTCACTGCATGTAGTGGACTTTTTCTATGAGTGAAATCCCAAGATTTACACAATGTGTAAAGAATTTACACATCATGTAAATTTCATGGGTGTTTATAAAGGGTTAATCCCTTTTGTTTTTCTTAACCTATCTCATCTATTTATCCCACACAACAAATGATATTGTCCATTTAGAGATCCCATGAATCATAAATATAGGTTGTTAAGTTATTCATCTATCTAAACTCTGATTTAACTTTCATTGATCACTTTGGATGTGTGTCGGAAAGATATCTATTCATCTTTATCCTTTCATCACATATCTTTCTCTAAATGGTGTTATTTTGATGATAGATCATATTCTCTATTTTAAAGGTGACAATTTGTTCTTAAATTTTATTCTTAACTATATAAAATTAAGGGTAGATAGTGGATGAGGAGAGTACTATAGGCCTAAGTTAGGTAATCTGTGAATTTTCCCTAAAAGTATTGTCGATTTTAAATTATTGTTTTTGTGATCATATTGGTTTATCAAGGAGTTGCCACTAAAAATTAGTATTTAATATTTCTAATTATTGTGATCATATTATAATGATGTTTTGATACATGTTCATCACATAATTAGAGGTCGATACCTCAATGCATCCCACCTAATTTGGGCATGTACCATGTTAGGCTTTGTCTGCACTTTTAGACATCATTCGAGTGTGTTTTCCCACTTTTCCTTCTTATGGTAAGTGTTCCTGATTAATTAAACAAAGTATTGGAATGTATATTTATAAATATAACTTCAAATAGAATATTATAGCTGAATTTAATTGGTTACATTTTCTCTTTATCCTCATCACCTTGGATGAAAGGTAATCGAATAAACTTAAAATATTAACAAACAGAAATTATATTATTGTATATAACATGGCATAGTTAATTATAATTTACTGGTAAATTATTGTTTATCCTTATCCCTCCTTAACATATTTAGTTAATTTTAAAGGAAGGAACCTATTAAATTTTTAAGATGAATGATTATTACATCAAATTTAATTAAATATTATATAAATGGAATAAGAATAAGGTTCATATTATATATTTACATTTTTCGTTATAGGAATTATTAGATTTGAGTCATCCATGGATTTATGAGGTATTTTTTTTATCACACAGAGGATTCCATGCCAATTCGTGGGGTCTATTTATATGGGAGATACCCACCTTGTATTATGGTCCATGTAAACTAGTGGTTGTAGACATGATGTCAAATGACTTCTTCACTATATCTATGGATACTAAGATGCCTCAGATACACTCTTGGGATCAAGATCGATGCCTTCGGACACATGGCTTCATAGATTCACCCCATTGGGACCCATTATGTTTAGCTCATTCTTACCTTGGATGAGACCCTTTTACTTAGTTAAAATATTTTATAGTGGAACACCTAGGGTGTTTCCCCCTCAGAATAAACTTAGACCACCTTTTTGGAAAGACTACCTGAGTTACTATTTTGAGTTTTCCAAACCCAGAGGTCCCGGATGCCATGGTTTTTTCTTAGATTTTATTTCATTATTGTTTCAATATACTTCAATTACCTAAAAAAATTTACAAGGTATAACTATATCAATAGAACCTAAATGAATTATTTAAATGATTTCATGTTCAGAGATATTACCAGCTAGGGCTAAATAAGGTATGATTTATTATTTTTGTACTTCTATGAATTTATATATACCTACACATTGCTAATTTTATAGGCATTGACTGGATTTGTATTCTTGTTTTTGGTAGTGGACTACTAGATTTATCTAACACTATATCCGGGTCGTCACTAGTGTAAAAGAATATTATATAATCACATATATATATATATAAGAGTAAGTGTCTCACCATGGAAAATTAAATTTCTTTCTTTCATTGGATAGATCTAGGTAGAAGATGATCAGACTTGTGACTGGGATTCATCAAGATTTTTTGGTCTTTTCTTTGTTTTTATAGAATGTATTGTAATATATTTCCTACTTCTATATAAAATATATCAGGTTTTTCTATGAGGTACATATTTTTTTCTAGTTAAAAAATTGTTTAAATTCTCTTTTGGATTAAACCCTTGTGTCTATCTATTTGCCTATTGTTTTGTTTCAATCAAAAGTGATGATAGGGATGATGGTTGGACATATATGTAAATTAAGGAATGATTGATTAGGATACACAATGTGTTCTTAATACATGACATTTAATGGCATGGGTAGGCCTATTCAATATGTGTAAAGGCATTCTCATAGGGGAAGATACTAATCTTCACATGAAGTGTATAGTATTTAAAACTATGTAAATTCCCATGTGTAGTTTTTAAAATAAGATATAGGGCCCTCTATTTGTAGTTAGAAGCCTCACCATACCTTATCTCTTACACAGGAACACCCAAAGAATCCAAGACCAAGGCATTGGTTTCATGTCATTATATGAACTCCATTTATTCCTTCATTGGAATCTTTGGGTCTATTTCATTATGTTCTTTACTAATCATTCTCTATTTTTTTCTCCTCAAAAGAGTTATTTTGTTTCAATCAATTATTACATATTTTTAGGATATTCATTGATTCCTCGCTTTTTTCTTAATATAGATAAATCATAGGTTGATACTACATGAGTACTCTTCTATGGAAATACAGTAGATGTTATATACCATTACCCTCAATTTTTGTGTTTTATAAAGCCAGTTGCTTTTATGCCACGAACTAAACATTCGGAAATGGCCTTAGAAATTAATTAAAATTTTAATGTGAATAAATTGAAACCAGTTAGGTTTCTACATGGGTACCAGTTTATAGTTATCGGTCATTTAACCTCCTCCTAGGCCACCCATGGGTTGTTCCCTTGTACATTCCATGTGTTATACAACCCTTTTGCGTGGGTTATTTCTCACCACTTATTTTGGGAGCTTTTTTAGTTTAATGAATTAAGGTAAAATGGTAGGAGATAATTATTTCCTCATTTCTTTATGATGACATGTGGTGTAATTTGTTAAATAACTTTCATATGAATTATTGAATAGTTTTATGAACTCGTGTAATTTTTATAACCATTCGTTATGAATGAATAAGAAGATGATAAGATAATTGTTGTGGATTCCTCAGATGTTATACCTTGGATCCTAATTTTATAATATGAAATATATTTTTCTCATGATGATCTTGTTTATGGTAGTGCCTACCTTGAAAAATTTTACTCTCAAGATCCTGATTCCATAGGATGTCTCAGACCTTGATACCCCTTAGATCAAGGATTCTTGGAATAACATTAGACATGGTCCATTGAAATTCTCCATTGAATCCAACCAACTATTTTTCAAGTTACCATTGAGATGGTACTGGGTCTCAAAGTGTATTCCTTGTTTTATAGGGCATAGTTCTAGGCCATAGTGTTTTGACACTTTTTCCTACACTGTGAGGCCATTGGAGATGATTTGGATTATATGGTGTGGTCGTGGTAGTTTCAATTCACTAAATTACATGATGAATCTATTATTTTTTATAAACATTTTATATATAACTATTGAGGGAATCTACTTACAATTGACAGATTTATAATATCACAACTTCTTGTATGCTTCTCAGTTTCCCATGTTTGTGGGATCTTGACTATTG
Organism: Viscum album; assembly: GCA_963277665.1. Taxonomy (NCBI): domain Eukaryota; kingdom Viridiplantae; phylum Streptophyta; class Magnoliopsida; order Santalales; family Viscaceae; genus Viscum; species Viscum album. The sequence continues at coordinate 351,328,689 of OY728134.1, read as the reverse complement.
TTTATCGGTCGCCTTGGTAGGCTATATAGTACACATGACTTGTATCACATTCTTTTATTTCTATCATACCTATGATATATTTTTTTACTCTAATTATATTATTATACTTATAATGGATTTGTTATAGAAACCATTGGTTATAGCCTACTGACTGTTATATTAAACCATATTTTGGGTGTCATTGGGTACTCGTATAGGCTTCATGGATATATTTAGGAACCAGGGAAAGCATCCACAATATGATTCTTGATTTTTATTTTCTTAATAGAAGGCTAGCATAAGACTAATCTAGGCTAGCGATGCTAGTTGTGATAATTCCTTTTTATCTTTCTCTAATTTTGACACGTGTATTGTACTAGACGATTTTATACTAATTTTAATATTTTGTAGATACAAGACATGACACATCATATTATATATGATATTACTTTTGGCACTATTTTTTTATTATTCTCTTTGATGTTTATATTCTATTTGGTTGGTTAACTATATACATTATTGACTATTGTGATTACTATCATTGGGATACACTCTCACATGAGGGAATAGTCTCTCGATAGACACACCTAATACCCCCTATACTATTTAGAAGCCACTAACATATAGGTATGTGTGTTTGACGCATTGTGACCAACTAGAACAAGGTAAAATTTAGTGTCTCTTTGGTCAGGACGTTATAATGTGCATCAAAGGGGTTTCATTTTTCCATTCATTACTATTTTGATTAAATATAAATGATATTAATGATTAATTGTTTTGTGTTAATGATCTTTAATAGGGAGTAGTTAACCCACATTCAATAAATTAAAATTTTCATTGAATGTGAATTTATATATTTTATATTTTTTCTATTAAAATTTATTTGATTCTATCATTATGTGATTCACTTGAGGTTTTGTGTTTATTATTATTATGGATTTCATTGTTGTCCAGTGATATTAGGGTATGCATATCATGAATAATTTTTAGGAACATGTTATAATTCACATTCCATGAATTGTTCCACGCTATATAGGGTTCATTTCTTTACTAGATGATTTTATTATGTGTGACTTAGGTGATATATTTTTTATTCGGTTAACACGTTGTGCATAGAATTGGGAAAAATAGATAGAACATAGATTTATTACTATAATATAAATAGTAATTTCTGTCTTAGTCAATTAAAGACACCAAAATTAGTCAAATATGGAATATTGATTCAGGGACCATTGGTCACATAGACTAGAACATGTTATTGTGTGGATTAAGTGAATACCGCATTTCAGTTCCTAATGTGTATGGTCCTTTATAGATTTTAGTTGTTAAAATATGTGGTTCAGCCATTTAAATAGAATTGTGAAATGAATAAGAATTCAAATGGAAATTTAATTTGTGGAAAAAAAATTAAATGACATTGTCTTTACTTTTGTGTGGTCATTAAGCAATGCCTCATGTGATATTTACAAATATTTACTTTAAATTGTCCTTGATTTAAGAGATGGTTGAGGGATATGATCTATTTATTTGAAGTATTTGACATATCCTATGACCTTATCTATGAAAATTTCATTATAAATCTTTTTTGAGGAATTTTTTAGTATTCTAGATATATACCACCACGATGAACTCAATTTTTATACCAGGAGGGTGGTGATGACCATGCTATAGAGGTGGTTTTCCAGGGGATACCAGTATATCTTCTTGTACTTCTGGATATAGAATCAGTGGTTGAGCCATTATTAGGTTCGATTTTTATGTGATTCATGCATATCATTCATGGGGCATCGTAGCCTTCCTGATAAATGAAAGAGTAAATGTGTGTTTTCAAGACACATCATCCTTAGAGTTTTTTAATATAGGTTTTCTGAAAAAACAATTAAATAGTTATAGGTTAAATTTTTTTAAAAAATGTATACTAAAGGCGGCAACATAGCTGCATCCATTAGGCTTTGGGTGAAAGGAAACAACCTCGTTTCCACCTTTCTTCTAATTTTATTTTCTTTTTACTATTTTTTTATTACAAGTTTTTTATTTATTTGATTATATATATATATATATCAATAACTTTCAGCAGAATTTATTTAAAATTTAATATCCAGTAGTATTATCATTACAGCAGTCTAGATTCTGACAAATTCCCTCACCCAGGGCTCCCTTTTATATGAGGGCTTTCCCTGGAAATCCTTCTAAATTTATAATATGGGATTCTGATTCTCCCATTACTACACAATAAATTTCCTCATTTTCGATATGGGATTCAGAACTGTTTCAAGTACATGCATTGAAAGACAATAAAATATAAACAATAAGTCCAATGTAAATAAAACATAAAAAACTGATTAAACATATAATAAATAGTTGAAAATAAATATAATTTTATTAAAATTTTTATGTAATATAATTTATAATCATTCAATATCACCTACTTGAAACATAAATTTTTTTTTAGGTATGTGACTCTGAACTCCAATAAAATATAAACTATATGAAAAATATAAATGAAACTTAAAACAAGGATTGAACATATAAAAATAGTCGAAAATTAAAAAAAAATTTAAAAAATGTTGATGTAAAATAATTTATAATATTTCAAATCCACCAACATGAAACTTAAATGTTTCCCATGAATCATAAATACAGAATATAGGATGCCGCCTCTAACCCATATTTTTTAAAAAAAAATAACCTACAACTATTTTAAAAAATATTTTGTAGAAAACTATTATTAAAAGAATCCAATCATCCTCCCATGTTTTTGGGAGATATTTTTCAAAAGGATTCCAAGATGTGGCTCTGGAAAACAGTTCCTATCTTTGAGAATCTTGAGGCACCTCTTAAGAGTATAGTGAAACTCGGGACATATATGCTTCAGGGAGAATATAATCATTGGTTGGATGTTTTGAACCTGGTTTATGTGTTGTGAGATATGGTTTTAATGGATTTATAATCCCGGTTTTATGATTACATTCTCCTCGATACATTGAGAGTTGAGTGGTATAGTGAGTTTATATGTATGTAGAAGTAGACAATGAAAATTACTTAATATTCATCATTCTTTACATATCATCAGTGTTTTGCACCAATCTATCTTGTTGATTAGGCATCAAGGGTGAGATGCTATGAGGATGGTCTGAAGAATTCCATTTGATCAGAAGTCAACATGTTCAGGTTTAGTAACATTATAGATATTGTGAACTTGGAACTCATTATTATTCAAAATGTGAGAAAAAATGGGGGGGGGGGCGAGTTTGTAATTCTAACCTCTCATCCTTGTGGTTAAACAACTTCTATAATGATTTGTCATTTTGAGACTTATCATGAGGGGAATAACATCCAAGATTTTATTTCTGGTAGTTTTGTCTTCCATAATTAGTTTTGGAGATGGGGATCATTAGAAATTATTTTTTTGATACCCAATTCACTGCTGATATTGTATAAGGTATGTCCACAAACAATATTTATTTTAGATCCTTCCAACAGCAGTTTCAGGAAGTGGATTGACACTGGATCCATGTTGAGGAGTAATATTTATATCTATAAAATTTTATTGTAGCTAGATTATGATCATTTTATCAGTTTGGGGTGTTGTTCGTTGCTGAGGGGGACTTGCAACCATTGTTCCTAGACAATAGAGTTCACCTACTTCGTGTAGTGAGGTTGTTTCATGAGGCCACATTTCTGGAAATATACATTCAATACAGCTTTCTCTAGAAGAGCATACCATTAGTTTATATATAGTGATAGGTACAATATTTGTATCCTATATGATAATCTATTCTCTTTTCAATATAGTTTCATATCATTATTTCATATATGTGCCTATAGTGGAGATATTTGGTGTCATTGTTCAGTGTTTAGATGGTGTTATGTCACTCGATACTCCATTGAGGATCATAACAGAAGGGGTACTCTAGTGAATGGAGGTCCACCTTGAGATAGGTGGGTGTACCTTCGTATTGAATATTGTTTTCCACAATATCAAAGACTTTTATGGCATACTGACGACTTACTGGCTATTTTGTTATCATACCCATGTCAATATTTGTTATTATAGGGTGATGTACACATTACTAAAGGGAAAAGAGTTTATTCACAATTGTGAATGGGCAGTCCATGAATCTATATCATGAACATAAAATTGTGTGATTGGTAGAATAGAAGCCATGATTTATAGTTTATATCTAGGTGATCAGGGAACATGTTAGGACAATATTCCCCTAGTGGATGATAATTCCAGGTATGTTTCCAAGATGGGTTTTATGGTTTACCTCCCAATATAGAAGTTGAGTTCTCCACTAATCTGGTTACAAGAGATGCAATGGTATCCATTTCTCCTTTTGTTCTGTATATTAAATTGTTTCCAAAGCTCAATAGGCTGCTAGAGGATATGGAGGAAAAGGGGTTTGTATGACCTAGTACTTCCCTTTGTGGTTCTCCCATATTTTTGGTGATAGTATAAGAAGGTTCCCTTAGGATATGTGTGAGTTACTTAAAATAGAACCATTATATATTTAAGAACTGGTATCTCTTACCAAAAATAGATGATCTCTTGAACCAGCTTTGAGGAGGTTGGGTTTTATTGAAAAATGATATTTGATTGGGTTGTCATCACCTGTGTGGTAGACATGAATATAGTCCTCATGGATATATTCATAGCAGGTTTGGTCTATATGAATATAAGGTTATTCCATTCAGTCTCATGAATTTTCAAGTAGTTTTCTTGGTGTTGATGATCATAGTTTTCCATCCCTTTCTTGATTCATTTTTGTGGTTTTAATAGATGATATCTTGGTGTATTATCCTAATTGAATCAATCATTAAAAAAATCATGATATCATTTTTTATTCACTAATAGTTCATCAGTGAAATTCTAGTATCACAAGGTGACACTTTTTGTAGGATAAGATTTACTTCAAGGGTCATATTATCTCAAAAAAAAGGTGTATTAGTTTACAATGATAGGGTGAGAGCTACAGTTTTCTAAGAGAATCCTAAAAATTTATTTGACATGGGGAGTTACTTGAGGATTTATGGAAATTATATGAGTTTCATATAGGACATATCATTCTTGAAAATACTATTGATGACCTAAACTGAGGAGGGTTTGATGTTTGTGAAGATAAATACATGTGATAAAGCTGATCATGAGCTGAAAGGGAGATTGACCTCAACACTGATCCTAATTTATCCTGAGATGGGAAGAAGGTCTAGGGTGTATTGAGATGCATTAGGTATTTATATAAGATGATTTTTGATTTAAGAAGATTTATTTGTGGTGTATGGGTCTCAAAAGAGTAGGACACATGAGAGAAATTACCCAACACATGATCTCATGTAAGTTGATGTGGAACATGACTTGAATTGTTGGAGGCACTATTTACTTGTGGATAATTTTATGGTGCACACTAATAAAAAAACCCACATGTATATATTTACATTGCATGACATGAATTTTTTGTAATAAAAGATGGTTTAGTAGATATAATATTTTTAATTAGAGTTTTCCTATACACCCAGAATGGGACATATAGTTGTCGACGCACTGAGAAGAAGAACTCATATTCAATATGTTTAGGAGTCTAGTATCATCTATCATCTTATTTCCATGATTTCAGATATTCACTTATAGGTGAATAATTTTATGGGAAATATAATTTTTTCAACCATAACTATGATATATTCCTTAATGGATATAATGAGGTTGTAACAGCTTTCGGAGGGTAAATAATAGGTTCTACGTGGGAGTGTGGCATTTTGAGAACCAAACTAAAGATTGAAAATTTTGTGATGATGAATTTTTATATATACATGTCCATTTTTGGGTTCCAAAAAACATTAATTAGATTCTAATTTGTTTGTTTCATTCCTCATTTTTTTGTATTACATCCCAGCAATACCAATATGTATTATTATTTATAGTTAAAGTATTGGAGAATGGGGTTTAAACGTGAGGTTGCTTGTTTTTTCATTAGGTGTTACACTAGATAGTTGGTGAAGGTGGAACATAAAAATCAAGCCATACTTTTATATTAGTTACCTATCCTCTAGTATAAATGGGACGATGTTTTGATGTATTTTATGATAGGTTTGACAAGGTCACTATGAGATAGTAATGTTGTTTCATATTCATTAGAAAGGATCATGGTGGTTCCTCATTTACTACAAATTTGGGAGATCTTCTAAGTGTATGATCTTGAAATATTTTGTTTCCATATGATAGTGATACTTCAAAGGGTTCCTCATAATATTGTGTAATACATGGTTACCGAATTTACTTCTAAATTATTGAAGAGTTCGTATAGGGAAATGGGTAAAAATGTTCTTCTGAGAAATGAAAACAACTGTCAGAGTGATATCGACTTAGAGTTCACAATTCATGTTCTTGAGGAAATGATTATTTCATGGGTCCTAAATAATATGGGATCTTGGGAGTGGTATATTCCCATAGTTAATTTTATCTATAATAATATTTTTTTTGTAATTTTTTAGAAATAACCTTATACGGCATGGTATGGTAGGCCATAACAATCACCCATGTACTAGATAGAGGTAGGTGAGGAAGCATTTATTAGACCTTATCATATTTAGAGGACTTCAAATAAGGTTTATTTGATTCCAAAAAAAAAAGGCTACCTCATATTCAATTAACAAATATTATTCCAATCTCAATCAAGAACATGTGGAGTTTGATGTTAGGGATCAAACATGTTTACATATCTCACTGAGGATGGGACATAGAATAATTAGGACGTAGGGTATGCTATCACTAAGATTTTTTGGGCCATTTGAGATTCTGTAGAGAGTCAGGTCGATAGCTACTGGGTTTAGTTACCTCATATGTATTTATCCATGAACAATGTCTTCCATGTATCTCAACTGCATCATTATCACTCAGACGCATCTCACATTCTATCTCTGAATGAGTTATATATTCAAGTATTTGTGTCCTTCTAGGAGAATCCTATTCATATCATTGATGGGATCAAAAGGGTTCTCTATGGAAGGCCAGTTCCTATAGTATGCATGCTATGGAATTCGAATTGTTTATAATACAATACATGGGAGAAGGAGGATGAAGTACGTGCTCAATTACTGGAGTTATTATCATGTGATTCTTGGCCACCCATGGAGGGGTAATTGAGTTAAGAATTACATCAAGGGGGATGAATGTAATATCCCATGTTTTCAAATAGGTAAAGATCCTTTTATTTCTAATTTAACTTTTATTTATGTTTCTTTTTTCTATGACTTTAATGATGAGTTGGGGGGCATATATTTTGTATTTGTAAAGAAAGATGAATGAGGGATGAAGGTTAGTTGCATGTCATTTACATAGAATGTAATTGGGATACATGATGGGTATTCAATACAAGATGTGTAACGGAATGCACGGGTCCATTCAGGATGTGAAACGTGTTTTCCCAATGGAGAGACCCCAATATTTAGATTACATGTAAATAATTTAAACACCTCATAAATTTCTGAAGAAATTGTTTAAAATTAGATTTTATAGACTCTTTATTTTGGACTGAAGCCTCACCCCCACTTTTCTATCATGTAGTATTTGCTAATAAATCCAAGACAAAGTATTTGGTGTCCTTTAATGAATTAGATTCAATTTCTTTTGCTATATGTATCATTTGATCTATGATAGTATATTCTTTACCCATCATGGGTCATTATTTGTTTCTTATCTCCTTGGAGGTGTAATTATGGTGCATGCTATTATTCTATTTTTAATGGAATTTTCCCATTCATATTTTTTCTTTGTATCTAAATCCAATGAAAGATCAAGAGTGGATGATTAATCTACAAATTTGCAATAGTATGTGTTGTGTACCTTTTTTCGTATATTTTTCTATTTTATAAAGCTAGTTCCCATTATGTCACATGATGTGTGTTCTTGTGTTCCCCTATAAATTAATTAGAAAATTAAAGAGAATTGATTATAACAATTAATGTTACCCCTTGATTACCACATTATTGTGGGTGGTACTTAAGAATCAACCTAGGAATCCTCAGTGTGTGACCTTCTACTAGGATTATTTTGAACCACCACGTTGGTTGTGCAATAACTTGCGTCTAATTTCAAGAGATTATTTAATTTAATTAATTGTATTTAAATGACTGGATATGAATATTAAATCCTTTAATTATGATGTAATTTTTTTAATTGATAATATGGTTTATATGGAAATTTATGAATGGGTTTTTGATCCTATATAATTTGCATAATTATGAATTTTGAATGAATGAGATGATGATATTATTATATTAGTTGATTCCTCAGTTGGAATACCTTCGATCCTAATTCTATAGGATTCCATGGATGTTCATCCAATGAATATTTTTTTGTTAAAGGAGAACTTTGACCTGACTTCTCATTGGATCCTAATTCCATATGATTCTTCAGTCCGCGCAAACACATAGAACAATATATCTTGGAGTCACATTTGGAACAGTCTTCTAACCTTTTCCATGGACTCTAAAAATTTCATTACCAAGATTATCTCAATATTCATCTAGTAATTGAGATTCATTCCTTAGTCATCTATACCTTAGATGTATCCCTTCATGGTCTGATTCATTTTCTTGTAGTGTAATGCCATTTTGATGATTTTGACTAAATAGTGTGGTCATGGTGGTATCTTTTCACTTAATTACACAGTGATGTCATTGTTTATTTTTATTTTACATTATAAATATCCTTGAAATTGGTATGTAATTACAGGTGATAGACATATAATATCATGACTACTTGTATATTGTACAAATTCTCTAGTTTTTTAGAGTATGATTATTGTTTATTGGGACCCTTGGTAGGCTAGATAGATCACTTGAAATGTATCAATTTCTTTTATTACATTCATACATGTGATATAAATATTTAACACTTCATATTTTCTTAAAAAATTGTATTTGTAATAGACACCATCTTTTGGTGGAATATTGAGTATTATCACACATCCAATTCAGGCCTCTGTTTGGTGTTGGGACAGACTTCATGGATACTAGTGGGGACTTGGGAAAGTGGCTACAGTATGTTTATATATATTCTTATTTATTAGAATATGTATAACATGTGATCAAGATAGTTACACAATACTATATTATATAGTTATTTTTTTCATTTTTCATTATGATACATTTTTTCATTGGATGATTTTATACCTATTTTATTACATTATAGAGACATTAAATGACACATTGTCTTGTATACTAGTTCTTTATTGCTTTGTTTAATTATTAATATCTTGGTTTTTTATCAACATTCTAGTTGATTTAATTATTACTCTAATGACTATTGTTATTACTACCACAGTGAGATAATCTAATATGAGGATATAGTATCCCCAAAAACACCATAGTCCATCCCGTCTAGTCGACAGCCTTTGGTATAAGTAGAGTAACAATTAAGTCCATGTGACACACCGTAACATGGAACTGTTTAGTGACTCCTTGATTGGGGTGACACACTATGTATAAATGTTCTCCATTTTGGTATAGAAATTCCATTATAATGATTTTTTGTATTAAAATTTTTAATTTTTTAGTGGAATACATTTGACAGTTTTTTATTCTTATCTTCCATTTCTAGTTTTTTTATTATGATTATTCTGTTTTTATTTGTGTCTTTATATATATTTTTGGGGATCCACTCTGGTATGATGTCATAGTATCCTCACATACACACCCTTGGACCTATCTATAAGTTGGAATTCCCTAGAATATTAGGAGGAGCTCTTGAGGAAATGTGGCCCACCAACACATGGGACCATTGAGTGGCACCTAGGTTAGGACATCCCACATAATGGAGTTGAAATATAATAGTTTTTGGGCCTGATATGACTTGATTAAATGAGATAGATGAGATATGTGTTATGTGGATAGTGGATTCTTCTTTCTCATTATGACATTCCATGATTATCCCTTAGGCCTGGATCTGAATCATGTATAGTCATGTATTTTTGGTAGCTTGGATGGCATGTGAATACTTAGTTTTGGTTTTTATGTTATTATTCATTTGACACTTTCCTTATTACCATGTCATACATGATCTCACAATAGAATAACACATTTGTGGTGTACTACTGAGTTTTTTATTCACACCCTGCCAGTGAATTTTGATTCCCTTATAGATTTTGAGACTAAGGATCAAATTATAAGAAAGATCCCTATATTGGATAGATTAGTAGGGGATAATTGAGTTGATTATTGACCATTAAATACTCAAATTGAACCCACTATTACATTTATATAATTATTTTCACATTATAATTAGGTATGTATTTCCATCATGTGTGTCATTTCTTCCTGTATAACATGTATTCCCTTATTATTTAGTATTATCATAATGATATGATCATTATATGGTTACTATTGGACTATTTTTTTCTTCTATGACATTGAAAAGGGGTTATAGTTTCTCCATTGATTGAAGTATTCCCTTCTTCTATTATACATTCTCTTGAATATAATGATGCGTGATTTAGGTCATTGGACATTAAGGTATGGACCTAGTGGTTCTAGAGATGGTGTTCCAGTGCTCATTAGCCCAATTTGTATCAGTAACTTTGATGTCCATTGGTGATGTTACCATCAAATCAATATAATGACTTCCAACCAAGATATCAAAACCAATTTAATTTTTGAATGCAATTAGATCCAAAACACAGTCATATGTTCATCGATAGAGAACCCATTTTATTTCCCACCATCCTCCAGGTTGATCAAAATGAAACTAATAAAAATATAAAATAAATCTATTATATATTGTATATAACTAATTTTAATAAAATAAATATAATATAAAATACTATAAAAATATATATTTAATTTAAAATTAATATTTAGAAATATTAAAAAATTAAATAAAATGGATGAATATAATGAATTTAATTCATATTCTAATACAAAATTTACCAAAAAAATATAAAATACAAATCATTGAAATCAAAGGAGGTCAATACATCATTTTTATAGCATGAAATATCTTCCCAATATGTATTTATAATATTAAATCTCACATTGGAAACTAGAAAAAGTCTATTTTAGGCCTAATTTTGGAAATACATAGTCTTTTAAATTGAATTTTATGTTATTTGATATCTATTTAACCATAAATTGAATCAACATTGACAAACTGATCTATCATAAGAACAACTTCAGGGTCTCCAAACTATGACTCTTCCATTTGAAGTAATAAAAAATAATATAACGATATATGATATAATAAACCGTAACCAGAAACCTTATCCATGTCCAAATGAAAGACCATGAGTAAGTCCAACATCATAAATTTTTCATTTTATTATCAAGAAGAATCAAACTATGTTTTCAATCTATAGAAGATATAACATATTATATTTTCATAAAATATATTAAATCTCAAAATCTTAATTCATGACTAATTCCTCTAGTCATAATTATTGTAGGTTTAAATATTGTTGTGAAAATATAAAACATAAACTCTTTTAGTTTTAAAATACAACAAATAATTATTTAAGTATAAAATATCTATTTAATTTCAAATTAAATACTCTAGCCAAAAGCTTGGGTTTTATAGTGGCATAGTTATATTCATTTAGTCATAATTATTTCGAATTATAAAAATTGGAAATCATAGTATATGTAAATATTAAACTCAAATAATAATGGTCAGAATTAAAAAAACTGTAATTAGGTCCCAATTTATATAAAAAAAATTGGTGTTAATTTTATTTTATATGAAACAATCAAAATTAGTTTAACAATTCACCGCCTTGACAAAAGAATCTCCTTTCATTTTTAGAGCTATCAATAGAGTTGACATCTATGAAATAAAATTCATAAATATCATAAAATACTATGAAACCAAGATAATTACTCACCTATAATATATAAATTTTTATTCCCAAAGAAAAAAATGAATTGATGTTTTATAGACCCATATATATTACATGTTGAGAGATTAAAAGTAGAAAAATATACCACTAACATAAAAAATATACAATTTTGTAATGACCTGATAGATTATATAGGAACTCTAAGAAGGGGGTGAACTAGTAGTGTACCTAACTTCTTAGGGAGTATAAATTATATAATAATTAGTCTCATATAATCTTCTCCTCTACCCTAGTTAAGAGGAAAGGATCTAGTTGTGTTCTCCCAATATACCCATTCACATGGAATTCAGATAATAATAGAGATAATATAACACAAGGATTTTTACATGTTTTGGTAGTAGGAACTACTCCTTTCTAGGATCAACCTGTGGTAGTTTCATGGATTTTCATAAAAATGATAAATTCCAAATGATTAGAAACTCATATTACTAACACATAATGATAATGAGGTAACTAATTGATCATCGTGAGTGAGAGGCATTGATTATGTTGTTACCACCAGTCTCCAATGGTATTGTTTATACTGGATCCACCAATTCTTTTAGAAAATTTTTTCCCCTATCCATGTGAACTTCTTCAATAGAATTATAAATGTTAGAAATGAGATATCTCATCAAATTATAGAGTTTATGTGATCTCATTGTTGAAGAATATCAGGATATCTTAATGATATTTCAATTGTGTGTTCAATTTTCTCAACACATGTATGCACATATTTAAACAAATAATTTCTCAACACCTATATACACATATTTATAGGATATCATTATTTCTTGAATAAAAAACAATATCAGGATATCTAAATGGTATTTAAATAGTGTGTTCAATTTTCTCAACACCTATATGAAAAGATTTATACAAAAATTTGGTTCTTGTGGATCTCGATTATTCTATGATTTAAATTCCTTTATTTAAATACTCATATTATATATGTTAATAATTGAACACATTTAATTTATTTTTTATAAAAATAATACAATAATGATGGTGTGTTTTTTTATTTTTTGATAATCATAAAATAATCCATTGAACCATGTCTATTTAAATAATTTTTTTTAATAACCCATTAACATGATTATTTTATTTTTCTTTATGAAGTCCATATTCCATAGAGTAGTGGACTATATTTCACAATATAAATGGGAGTGTCATCTTATTATGAAAAAAATTTAAGCCATGTATCATCAACATTTGAATGAATCTCATTAAAATACATTCGTTTTATTTTCCTTATTTATGTAATGTATACATAAGGTATATACTATACAGTATGCACAACATCTACCCAAGGGGTTCATGTATTAGCACGTCTTTATGAAACTCAATTAGAATCCCCAACAAACCCCATATATCCAGCATCATCATAGACATATAAATCTCAAGACATGAAATTTGTTGAATTATCAATTTAAATGTACTCATCACTTGGTAACAAAATAAAACTTCTCACATTAAAGATCTTAATAGACTCACTTTTTTATTCTTCACACTGACATGTCTTCCAACCCACAAAAAATTCAGGTGATCTTTTTTTTATTCATACCCATGACATGATCGTTTTAATATTTGTGGCTTTATCCCATAGAAAATAAATTCCCAATGTGTTGGCTATTCTGTTTGATGCTTTCATGTTGTTTCTGATGACACCATTTTTATTTTAGTTTACATCAATTCATGTGATGCAACATTAATTTATACTCATTTCTAACATAATTCAACTATATATAAGATTATTCTTTTTGAAGAACATGTCATCATCTGGAAGCATAAAATTCCTCTATTTATGGATTGTAATGTATGAATGTCATTTTAACCATCTGCTAAGATAATTATTAGATCATATAAGATCAATGTGTCCTTCATAAATGTTTGTGTGGCCTTGAATTGAATCCCTGTCGATGCTAGAAAGAGTTATTCTACTCATCAATGGTGGAAAGCAAGGATGATAATAAGATGTCCAATGATAGAGGATGAATATTATTGATTAATAACCAAGATCATCTTGATTGGATGGTAGAGGAAATATGCATAGAATTTTAAAGGGGTTTAATATTTCCAATATTGTCATTGTCCCTCATCGGTTTCACTTATAGTTGGAGGTGAATATTATTACTCACCATATGCTAGAATCACATTTAAAATCATGAAACCCCTCTAGAACCACCCCATTCCTTCTCCCACTTCTATCGAGCCACCCAGCATGGTGGTAGAAACCCTTCCCATTTGTGTTCCCTATAGGCACTCTAGAGGACTTATACATGGGCCTTCCCCACACATCTTCCCACTGGCTTCACCTGGGACAATACCATTTTTTATTCTATCTTTGGGACCTATATGTTCTTGAGGTTGAGCTAGCCTGGGTTATTCCGTAGGTTGGATACATTTTTAGTAAAGCCACATTTACCTTACATAGATGATTTCAAATTTTGGAAAATATATAAAAATTTGTTGCCAAACCACCACAAACGCCTTCATAAACCTACCTCTATTTATAATGGAATCTTATATACATAATCGTCGACTTATAATTCAATAGTATTTCACTGTTTATGGCCTTCACTTCAATTATTCTTCATTTGATTATTTTTTCTTGGACTTCAACTGATGTACCCAAAGTGAAAACTATATACAACCTATGTTCCAACATTGATGATCAATTCAAAGATAGTCACAGTTATAAGAATCGTTGTACAAACATGAAATCCCATTCAATTACATAAATTTATAATAATTATACTTGAAACATAAAAAATCACAGATGCAATCATTTCATGATAATTTATGGTTCTATATTTTATATTGAAAAAATACGACAAAGATTATCAAACATCCAAATGGTAATTTCAATATCCCCCTTTGGATTTGTTGTCAATAAGTGTTTAATTAAAATTAATTTGTGTTCTAAACCTTATTGAAATAAACTCAAAGGATTAATTTTATGGTTTTATTCTTCCCATAAAGTAAATTGGAAAATTCTTCCCACTTTTTAAGAAATAAATATTATACCACTAAATTATCTCATAAAAGAGAAATTGTTTGGTCAAATATATTTATATGTCTGATAAAATGATGTTAAAAAAACAAAGATACAACAAAGGTTGTCTATGATGTCCATTTAAGACCATGCATATGATATCATGCACAAAACTTATTTTTTTCTCAGATAGGGGGATATGTAAAAAATATTTCAATGTAATTTTTTCTCTGACACACTTTATCAAACAAATTAGAAATTTCAGGTGAAAGAATATTTTACTCACCCTTTCTAGAATAATTCTTATCAACCAACATTACCCCTTGATGCATATATTTTATGTAGTTAATATAAGGGAATGACATGTAATTTTGTCACCCCTATTTTCAACTCCTATAGAGATTAAATGATCTTCCAGATATTCAATGAAAAATTATTGATATAATATCATTCAATTTTTCTCCACCTCAAGGGATGCATTCAATTATTTTTATGAGGTGTGTGAAATAAATTTTATGCTCCTCAAGATGTTGATTTGTTTATCCACTATTATGAAACAATATATGTTTCTATGAAATCTTCATTACAACATGTTGTCTTACACTTTGTTTATTAATTTTTCATATTGAGAATGAACCTCTCCGGCAACTTATTATAATTTGAGCACAAAAATATAGTGGATTGATAATGGGAATATAGTGGAACAGTTATGATCCTAATAAAAGAAACAGGGTTTATAATTTTCTCTCAACTGAGAGACTCTATTTTTTGAATCTCGAAATTGTCTTTTACACTTCATGCATGTGTATCCTTTATATTTCAAATTAAAATATTTTTTCAATAGAATAGATTATTCTCTTTCATTAATGTTAATCTTGTGTGGATTTTTTTTTCTTCAAATTGTATAGTAATTTAATAGTTTCCCTTGGTGCTTTTTTCTATATTCAACATCTCCCTTCATGCTGGTAGAATAGTAACACAATTCATTGATATATTTACAACCAGATATAACCATCCACATAATATTTCTTAGATACATGATAATTAAATCCTTGAAAAACTATCATGAAATTTGAGATATTTATATGAAACAACCTTTTTTCATTTTTTTTTTCTCATTCAAGTGCTTTATCTTTTTTTGTTTACATTTTTATACAGTCTTGCAATTGATCAAACAAAATTATTAAGAAACCATTCTAACATAAGTAATTTTTGATCTTCCACATGGTTTTTCAATTTCTATTGACTTACCTTCCTTTAGTAAATACTCAAAATTTTCATCATGATTTTATTCAATCATATATTCTAGTTTTTCTCATTAATGGATTCGTTGTATAATTTTAGCTTGCATCCATTCATTTCCATGCAATAATTGTATTATTCCAGAGTATGAGCTCACTTTCCATAGTAGGAGAATATTTTATTGTTTAAAATGTCATTATTTTAATTTAAAATATCATTCTTCTTGAGTGTATCTTGGCTCATAGATTTTCTGACAAGATTATTTTTTTATTCCCAAAGGAAGACGTTTCCACTTTTCCCATTCTTCAGAAAATATTATTATGGAATTTTATTTGCATCATAATATGATTTTCTGATAGTTATACACCTTTAATCTTCATAACTATGGAAACTTTTATTGAAATAATGATATAAGTATTCAATGAAATCAAATCTATTATAGATAGACTGAATCTTCTTCATCATTTTATTATGATACAGTTTTGCAGGAATTCTCATCACTTCATATCTGCTCCCATTTAATAGTGGCCATTAGTAGTTTTCATATACTAATACATTATTCCAGTAATCAATGGAATGATGCCCATATTTCCCACAACACCAATAGTTTCCAACAAATATCTGTTTTTCTTATAGTGTCAGTCTGATAAAATATTTTTTATTGTTGCTTCTGAATTTCCCTTTATATCTATAGATCACTGTTTTTTGATTTATTTAGATGATCTCTCTAGTATTAACCCTTTAGGATTTTTTGGATTTATTGGTATTTTTATCAATACCTATCTTCAAAACTATTGGCCTTGAATAAGTACTATAAATAGATACTAAATTAGTAGATATTGAATTAACATGGTTACGGGACAACTTCTACCATAATCTTATAAGAGATCAATAAATAGATCATGATGATGAGATTTTCTATCCAAAAGTATGCCTATATTTTGGTAAATGGGTCTTATCATCATTTTTAATAACAATATCACTTCATTGAGGTTTTTCCTCTTAATATTTATGTGCGGTGAAATTTATCCCCACAACAACAGGTGACGTTTCATCAAATGTATCCTTAACATTTATCATATAGTTAAAAGTTAAATATTTTTCATAATAAAGGAAAACCAACATTTTAATCGATTTCTATCCTTCCTACCCATTCACAATTAATTTTTTTGATCTGATCATTATTTTTTTATACCTTCATTCAAAGAGTTCTCAAGGTCCATGAGTATTCTATCATTGACTTACAAATGGTCTTCTTTTATACTGATTTTATCTTTATATGGTTCGTTTATTTAATGGATATTATAAATATACTCTTCAATAATATTGGACTTTTCTTCCATTAACATGTCAAGAAATGTAAATTTACTTATTTGATCTTCAACATGATCGTCTTTGGCATTCACTATAATATTGAAAAATATTTCAAGTGAATGGAATTATTCACCATGAACATGTTTTTCTATATTCTATTATAAAAATGACATGGTAATTCTTCTTCAATTATTGATATCATTTAATTTGAAACAGTTGTAGATTTTTATTTGGCTTCATCTTGGTCTGTGGGGGTATTGCACCTTTTTTATTTCCTTACAATTTCATCATCCTATTTATTAATTTATTATTCATGTTTTTATCTTTTAAAAAAAAGATATTTCATAAAATATTATCAATATGAAATAACTTATTTGGTATCATTATTCATATTAATTTCAAATTCTATGTAGAATTCCATTCCAATTTTGAAATATTTTTCTTCCTCATACTCTAGAAATGATGAGCTATCAAAAAAATCATTGTCATGTAATTTTAGGGAAGATAATTTATCCTTCTATTATTTCATTGATATTTTTATTAATATGTTTTCGTCTATATTATTCTAGTTTTTTAAAGACCTTGAAGATACCTTCATGTGTTCATTAATAATAGTGAAGATTAAAGTTAACACATGTGGTTCTTCAATTTTAGCTTCAAATTTAGAATTTGTATAAACAATGTAAAAAAAATTATGAAAAAAACATGGATCAATCAGAAGAAAACCATTAGATGATACAACTTAAAAATACTTGATTTATTGTATAGGGACACATAGAGGGGATGAACCAGTGTTCCCAACGTTTTACTATGTCTTACATTATTTTCAATTGGACCTCTTACAATTGAACCACTGCCCTAACTAAGATGAATGGATCCTACTATGCACTCTCAATGTTCAGATTCACAATAAATTAAAATATTAATATATAGAGTATAAAACAATTCATTTTACAATGTATAGTACAAGGACTTACTCTTTTAAGTGATAAACCTATGGATGTTTATTGGGATTTCTTTTCATGGATAAATGTTTTTTGGTGATAAATGCCTATAACCGTTAAGCATTTATAATGAAGAATCTTATTGATCTTCTTAATTGATAGGAATTATTTATACTAGTACCAATAGTCTCCATTGGAATTTTTTATACTATCCCAACTAGTTACTCAAGAAATATTCTTTTTCCACAAGAATTTTTGTTGCTCTTTCCTTGTGAAATTTATCAAGAACATCGGCTATGATGGTCTTCAAACTTCACTTCAAAATCATGGGTTCATGTTATCACCTTCAAGAGTAAATTTCTTGAATTTTTCTCATTCATTCATTACATAAAAAATTGTTTCTGGATCTCCAAAATATATTTTAATAGTGTGTTAAATTTTATAAACACATGAAAGCATATATTTATTAAAAAATGAGGTTCATCGAGATATTGATTATTCCATGATTTAAATTCCTTCATTTAAACCCTCATATTTAAAGTGGTAATAATTAAATAAACTTAATTACATTCTTCATATAATAATATATAGTTAATAATAGTTGTTATTATTTTATTCCCAATAAGAAATAAACCATTAACCAATGGGTATTTAACTTCATTTAGATACCACATTAACAGGGGTATTTCATTTCAATTCATCTAGTGCATATCCTACAAGAGGGGTGTGATGCCTCTGAAAATATATGAGGGAGTATCTTCATCTCTGTAACAACCTGAATTTGGAGCCACATAAATGGTGCCCCGTACCCGGTTCGCCACATGACCTCAATCGCATTTCCACAAATGCCAGAGGCTGCCGACTAGCAGTGAGGTCCTTGGTGAGTCACTAGGGAAACTATGCCCTCATTTTTTAAATTATTCAGCGGAAGAATAAACATAATCAATAGCGGAGGCGGTAAATTACATACAACAACTGAACTAAATGTAGAAGCAATGTCTGATAAAATAATGATACAGAATGGTACATGTATATATGGAAAGCAGTAAACAAAACAATGTGCTGAAATACAAATGAAACCAAAGTACTAAATGTAAATAGAAACTCCAGCAGCATCGCGAGCCAAATCCAATTCTCATGCTCTCCAGCTCCAAACAACAATCAAGTACCCGAGGTAGAAGGATCACAATCCCTACCTACACCTGCAACCATATAAACATTTTGGGCTGAAAAGTAGGACCCGAACAGGGTGTGAGACTAATCCCAGTAGGCAATCACTACAAGACATTTACCCTAATGTCAGTGAGTAATATAGAAAAAGTAAAGGATAAATATAAAGTAATGGACTAAGAGTACACTAGTAAATAATCCTGCCAATTACCATTCACATTCATTTAATTAAACAACCAGGGAAAAACTAGCAAAGCATTCTATTCCAAGGTAATAAAGTAACATAGCAGGTATCTCAAAAGACTCCCTAAACACTAGCAGTACAAAACCCAAGATTGTTCTTTGGCTTGGTGAACTCCTCACAACCAACCGTCAAAATTAACACTAACTCTCTGGGTGGATCAAACTAGCAGACCCCTATAATTCAGTAATCAAACAAGGCACATACACTCTGGGAAGATCTCACGTCAATTCCCCTATGGTCTTGCAACGATAGCTACAGACTCTCTGAAGAAGAACTTACATATAATTCCTCCTGTGGTCTCGATGTGTGGGTAACTAAGAATAGTCTTGGAAAGCACAAAGTAATATTCCTGTAAGTCCTATATACAAAACTAAAACCAACAGACCCTCTAGGGAAGAACTTAACCTTTTATTCCCTCTTTGATCTCCCACACCAGGTTCTCGCAGCACTGAGCAGTCCAGTCAAGCGTGATCGACTATCAGCAGCCCTAAGTATGTTCAATAACTACTTGTCTAAAATCTACCATGCATCAAAAGAATTTAAATAGTAGATAGAACATGCAATCAGTGAGAACAAGTAAACTAAAAATTTCAATAGGGTTTTCCTCACAGGTAAACGGTGCCGAACGACAATAAACAGCCAAACATGGAGGAAAAACACCCATGGGGTGATCATCAAACATGCAACCAAGCATTCAATAGCAACAATTAATCATAAGATAACAAGAAAACTTGGGAAAATAAACAATAGGATCAAAAATCCTTAACCTAGGATACCCAATACATGGGTATCTGGCACTTTCGCAACCAAAACTCAACGAACATCAACGTAGGGAAACAAACCACCTACCTTGATCCATGAAGATCGATATACTTGAAACTCGGCCCGTGAATAAGCCTAGAATGGACTTGATATGTAAAAAATTCTAAAATGTTCAACCTTAGATAACTCACACGAGAGAAAGAAATGGGAAACAAGACCAATGAAGAACCAAGAACTCACCGCTATGATTCTTCTGCAATCGACAGAGTTCGATTCGGACAACCAGTGACGAATCAGTGGCTCGGAGAATAATCGGACTCCTTGGATGTTCTGGATGGGATTAGGTAGAGAAGAAGACGTTAATGAGCATTAGGCATGACCCAGGTCTGATTAATGAAATAAAAAATCACACGCCGTGTACTTTTAATGTACATGGCGTGTAGTGGGTTTTTCTGTACTCCGCCAAAATCGGCCTCCACGTCACCCCTACAAACCGTGTGTGTGGCCTGGACATGGACAGCACGTGGCTTCGAGCAGGAAAAGAGTACACAGTGTGTACTCATAAATTACATGGCATGTACTTTAAAAATTTTCAGAAACATCATTTTTCCCAAAAACATCAGAAAAGGAAAAACATACCTCAAACGAAGATCAGATTTCTCACAAAATTCCCCCCTTAAAGAAATTCATCCCTGAATTTCCCAAATGAGGCCTAGAAGAAGAAACCCCGAACATATCTGGACACTGTGATCGCATATCAGACTCCCTCTCCCATGTCTCGTTCTGTACTCGCTCGTGCTGCCATAGCACCCGTACTAGAGGAACAGACCAGCCTCGGAAAACATTCGTACTGCGATCAAAAATCCTGATAGGATGCCCCTCGAATGATGCATCCTACTCCAGCTCAACCTCCTCAGGTTGAAAAACATGATACAGTTCTGAGAAATACCATCGAAGCTGAGAAACATGGAAGACTCCATGCATATCCTGGTACCTCTGAGGTAACTACAATATGTAAGCAATCAGCTCGACTCTCTCCAGAACCTCAAACGACCTGATGTATCTCGGTAAAAGCTTTCCCTACCTCTTAATCCTCTTATGTACCAACCTTGGGGTAACGCGCAGGAAAAAATAATCTCCGACCATGAACTCCAAAGGTCATCTCCCCTGATCACCATAAGATTTATGTCAGGACTGTGTAGTAGCCATCCTCTTCCGAATCAACTCTATCTGCTCTGAGGTCTCCTGAACAAGATGATGTCCCACCAAAGCTTCCTCTCCTGACTCTAGCCAACATAAAGGTGATCGACATGGCCTACCATATAAAGCCTCGTAAGGTGCCATCTGAATAGTCTACTAAAATCTGTTATTGTAGGCGAACTCCACAAGAGGGATATTCTTCTCCCAAGTACAACTAAAGTATATAATGCAAGATCAGAGCCTATCCTCAATCACCTATATTGTACGCACGGACTGGCCATCGGTCTGGGGATGGTATGTTGTACACAAAAGTACCTGTGTACCCAAATCCCTTTGTAGCCCCTGCCAGAAGTGTGAAGTAAAATGCGCATCCCTGTATGAAATAATTTAGTGTGGAACTCCATAGAGATGTACAATCTCTCAGATGTACAATTGTCCCATCGCAACAATACTGAAGGTCTCCTTGATCAGCGAGAAGTGTGCAACCTTCGTGAGCCAGTCCACTACAACCCAAGTTGCATCATTTCCGTGAGGCGACCACGGTATTCCTATCAGGAATTCCATCACGACATCATTCCATTTCCACTCAGGAATGGGTAACTGTTGTAAAAGCCCTGCTGGTCGCTGATGATCTTCCTTCACCTGCTGACAGGTGGAACACCGCATTACAAAACCAGCCACATCCTTCTTCAAACCTATCCACCAATACTGACGGTGCAAGTCTTGGTACATCTTGGTGACACCATGGTGAACTACCCAAGCTGAAGCATGAAACTCTTGCATCAGCTCCTCATGTATTTCTGATGAAACCCATACGCGGCCATGAAAATGTAGCACCTCATCATTTCCCACTATCCACCCCGGAGTAGGGTCTCCATCTGACACACCCTCCCGTAGGAATAGGCCCTCCGGGTCGGATAGCTGCCTCATTCTAACTTGATATAATAGAGTAGAGGTAACATCTTTAGTAGAAAAAATTGCCTGCCCCTGTCTATTGTGCACCTCGAAATGCATCTTAGAGAACAAAGCCATTAGCTTCCACTCACTACTGGCCTCCGGAACTTCCTGTAACTGAGTCCACCTACTCAGTGCATCTTCAACAGCATTTCCTTTCCCAGGCATATAAGCAAGCTCGATGTCAAAAGAATATAGGTACTCGACCCACCTCCGCTATCTCAGATTCAAGTCATGCTGCGTGAATATATACTTGAGGCTCTTGTGGTCAGTATATAACACCAAATTCTCTCCCATGAGATAGTGTCTCCAACAACACAAGGCATGAACAACTTCAGCCAACTCCAGGTCGTGCGTAGGTAGTTCTTCTCATGTGTCCTCAACTGCCGAGATCCATAAGCAACAACACGATCTTCCTGCATAAGCACTGCTCCATGCCTGATGCCAGATGCATCACAAAGAAATTGTATAACTATTTCTCAGCTCTAGAAGAACTAGAATTGGTGCTGAATTCAATCTCCCCTTCAGCTCCTGGAAGGCTGAGTCATAAGCTTTTGACCAAACGTACATCCCACCCTTCTTAGTCAATCCCATCAACGGCACTGCTAAGCCTTAGGATTCCTGTATAAACTGCCTGTAGTAACCAGCCAATCCCAAAAACCTCCATACCTCAAAGACATTCATCGATTTCTCCCAGGTAACTACTGCTCTCACCTTCTTTGGGTCTACCGAAACTCTTGTCTCTGAGATGACATGGCCCAGGAAGGGAATATCATCCATCCAGAAGTGGAACTTTGAGAGCTTCACATATAACTGATGCTCTCTCAGTGTACTCAATATGAACTCAAGATGGGTATCATGGTCGTGTCGAGTGTGAGAGTACACCAAGATATCTTCCACAAAGACAATGATGAAGGAGTCCAAGTAAGGATGGAAAACTAGGTTCATCAGCACCATGAAAACAGCCGGTGCATTCGTGACACCGAACGACATAACCAGATACTCGTATAGACCATACCTGCTTCTGAAAGCTGTGAGAGGTATATCAGATGGTCTGACCCACATCTGATGATAGTCGAATCTCAAGTCGATCATCGAGAGTACCCTAGCTCCTCGAAGCTGATCAAAAAGATCATCAATCCTCGGCAATGGATATCAGTTCTTGACCGTCAACTGGTTCAGCTTCTGATAGTCCACACAGAGTCGTAAGTTACCATCTGCCTTCTTCGAAAACAACATAGGTGAACCCCAGGGGGAAGTACTGGGTCGGAAAAATACCTTCACCTGCAACTCATCCAACTGCTTCTTGAGCTCTAGCAACTCAGGCGTAGCCATCCTATAAGTATGTATGGATACTGGTGAAACTCTTGAAAAAAGATTAATAGAGAAGTCTACTTCACGCTCTAGAGACAACCCTAAAAAGTCTTCTAGGAAGAAATCCATAAAACGGTCAACTAATGGAGGAAAGTCTATCTGAGAGGTCCCCTGATCATCTAGATATAAACTAGAAATCTAGGTTGTAACACTGTTCAACCAATGATGCTCTGGTCCAACTCTGCTTGCCGGGACATCCCATTATCCCTTTTGAAGAAAAACCCACCCTCTAGTGACATGAAACTCACCCTGTAGCAATAACAATTGACATAGGCCTGAAAAGGAACTAGCAAGTCCATTCCGAGAATGACATCATAACCCATCATCTCAAGGACATAAAGTTCCCACAAGAAGTGACACCCACCAACCTCAAGGGGGAACTCCTTGCACAGACGCACACTAGTAGTTCTATGTCCCGAAAGAGTTTCTAGTGCCAAAGTATCCTCATATGTAGAGACAGTAAGTCTACAGCTCTCCACAGTGTGTACAAAAATATAGCTATGAGAAGCTCCGGTATCGAAAAGTGTAGAAGATAAAATGGAGGCTACAAGGATCATACCTAGAACTGTAGAAGGTCTAGGATCCTGCTCCTGATGAATCTGCTCTACTGCAAATGTCTGGCCAGTACTGCGGCCCTGTGTAGCAGCCTGATATCCCTAATCTATTCCTCCTTGAGCCTGAACACTGTGTCCATGACCTCAACCTTGTCATGAAGGACCTGAAGAACTCCAGCCCCCAGTGTGCTGCAGAACTGGTAATCCTCTTCCGGTACGAGGAGTAGAAACTGATCCTCTTTAACTAGCTACCGAAATAAGAACCCAGAAAAAATGATGCAGATGACCTATCTTGCCACAGGCTCGGAACTCCACTGGATCTCTCGTGCATTGAGTCTTTTTATTCCCACTCTTTCCACACTTATTGCACACCACCAAGTTAGTAGAAGGAATATCCCATCTACCAGATGAAATACCTCGCTTCCTCGAGTCACCTTGAGTAGACTCTCGGTGGTGCTTCCTACTGTCAGTATGAAATGAATCATTCTTGGATGCTGAACCGCCCTGGTCGACAGCTCCAGTCTCCCTCAGATTCTGTTCAATGATCAGTGCTTGGTTAACTATTAGGGTAATAGAATTCAACTGGAATATGTTCACCTACGATCTGATCTCTGGTTTGAGGCCTTCCTCAAACTTCCTGGACAAAAACAACTCGTAATTTCCCAGAACGGGATTGAAATGTTGTAACTCAGTAAAACGGGAGGAATAATCCATAACCGAAAGGGTTCCCTACTACAGATTCATGAACTCCCTGTCCTTGTCGGCCCTCAGCGTTTCCGTATAGATGTAGTCATAGAACGTACGCTGGAAATCGTCCCAAGCCATAGTCCATTGGCGCCCTGTCTGCAAGACTACATCCCACCATCTCTTTGAAGAATCCCGCAGAATGTAAGATGCGAGCTTCACCCTTCTGTCTGGGGGTGTCTCCAGATGCTCGAAGATGGAATTCATGGTTTTTACCCATGAATATGCAGCAGAAGTTCCTCCATCCCCTGTGAAGGTGGGATGATGCTGCTGTTGGAAGACTCGCGTCAGCTATGCCATAGATGGGGCCGGATGCTGAGTTCCCTAGAAGTTCTGCATAAACCTCATGAAACCCTCTATGAACTGAGCATCGGCACCAGTGTCTGTAATCACTGTAGGTTCCATGTCTGGGATGATCGGCAGAACTACTATTAGTCCCTGGTCTGCCGTATCAGGCGTACGGTCACTGCCTGGTTCCTGACGTGCAATGGGAGGACACCTTGGTGCCATAGCCCTGAAAGGTCAAAAGCACGCCTCAGATTTAGGATTAACATGAACAGAAAATACAAGAGTACAAAATAGGAAAAATGGATAGAAACACTTAAGTTTTCAAAACATGACTACACGTCGTGTATTTAAACTACATGGCATTTTTGTTAAAGGAATTTACATTGGTGTGTACGTCCACCACCACTGGTCGTGTAACATCCTAGACTACACGGTGTGTTGTCCCAAAACATGGCGTGTACTTGAATTCTACTCCCCTTCCTGAGTCTCTTTAAATAGCTAACCTACACGGTCCTCCAAATCCTAAACTACACGGCGTGTTCACTAAGGGCACAACATGTACTAGAGAGGGTTCGGCGACTCGTGTAGCGGTTACACGGCCAGCTACACGGCTGACTCCTACACTGCGTGTTCTGAACAAACACGGCATGTATAAGGATAGATCACACTGACCCGTGTTGTTCGTGACACGGCAGGGTACGTAGAAGAAAACTACACGACATGTTCGTATAACACACGGTGTGCACTAGATAGTTTCCCTGACCCGTGTTGTTAGTGACACGACTAGGTATACGGTTAACTACAACACAGCGTGTACTTATGGTACACAGTGTGTCCTTGAAGAATCTCTGACACCCCATGTCTCTAATCACACAGTTATTAACACGGTTTAAAAAATACACATCATTTATTTATAATGTACACG
This sequence comes from Viscum album, assembly GCA_963277665.1. NCBI lineage: Eukaryota > Viridiplantae > Streptophyta > Magnoliopsida > Santalales > Viscaceae > Viscum > Viscum album. The sequence continues at coordinate 351,302,133 of OY728134.1, read as the reverse complement.
CTGTGTATTCGGGGTTTTTCCGGGCAGTAGCTCAGAAACTGCACCGAACGCCAGAAACACTAAAAAACAAACATTTATGTGGCAAATTCAAATCTGTGGGGGTCCATACTCCCCGAAAATCAAATATTGGCATCATAAACATCAATATATCATGTTAAAAAGCATAAAAAGTATGTTCTTCATAGCAAATAACACAACAACATGCATCATTTATCACGACATCTATCACAACAGCATGAAATTCTAATACACCCTAGATGGCATGGTAAAATTCATGACTTTTGATTTCCTACCCAGTGCCTATATGATGCATGATATTTCACACCCTCATCTCATCAGGTTGAAACAAAATAGAACCACAATAATATAAACCGTAACAGCACAAAACATGTGCAACACCCAATGGTGAAATATAATAAACTGTAACACTTGCCACAACTGAAAATTGTAATTACGAGGTAATATAGCTTTTCCCTATACAAGGGTTAATTACTCACGGGCACAGTTAAGTACTAACTACCCATTTCATCCTATCCCTGTCTGTTGTTGCAAAACAGTAAGGCAATAGAAAAGAAGAAAAATCCTCTGATACCACTTTATAACGACCCGAATCTGGAGCCACATAACTGATGCCCCGTACACGGTTCGCCACATGACCTCAAGCATGTTTCCCCAAATTCCAGAGGCTGCCGACTAGCAGCGAGGGCCTTGGTGAGTCGGTGGGGAAACTATGCCCTCATTTGGTAAAGTAAGAAGTAGAAGAATAAACATAATCAATAGCGGAGGTGGTAAATAGAATACCACAACTAAAGTAAAAGTAGAAGCAATGTCTAATAAAATATTGATGCAAAATGGTACATGTATCTATGGAAAGTAGTAAAAAACAACTTGTTGAAATACAACTAAAACCAAAGTACTAAATGTAAACAGAAACTCCAGCAGCATCGCGATCCAAAGCCCGGTCCCATGCTCTCCACCTCCAACCCACAATCAAGTACCCGAGGTAGAAGGATCAAAATCCCTACCTACACCTGCAACCATATAGTCTATTTGGGCCGAAAAGTAGGACCCAAATAGGGTGTGAGACTAATCCCAGTAGGCATTCACCACAAGAATTGTATCCTACTATCAGTGAGTAATATAGAAAAAGTAAAGGATAATAAGTACAGTAATGGACTAAGAGTAAACTAGTAATGTATCCTGCCAATTACCATTCACCTTCATTTAATTAAACAACCAGGGGAAAAACTAGAAACTAATTCTATTCCAAGGTAAGAAAGTAACACAATATGTATACCAAAAGGCTACCTAAACACAAGCAGTACAAAAATGAAGCATGTTATTTGGATTGGTGGGCTCGTCACTACCGACCATAAAAATTCACACTGACTCTCTGGGTGGCTCAAACTAGCAGACCCCTATAATCTAGTAATCAAACAAGGTAGAGACACTCTGGGAATCTCTCACGTCAATTCCCCTATGGTCTTGCAACGATAGCTATAGAGTCTCTGAGGATGCACTTACGTCTAATTCCTCTTGTGGTCTCGATGGGTGGGTAACTATGAACACTCTTGGGAAGCACAAAGTCCTATTCTCATAGATCCTGCATATGAAACTAAAACCAACAGACACTCTAGGGAAGCACTTAACCATCTTTTCCCTCTTTGATCTCCCGCATCAGGTTCTCACAACCCTGAGCAGTCCAGTCGTGCGTGATCGACTGTCATCAGCCCTAAGTAAGTTCAAAAACTACTTGGATAAAATCTACCATGCATCAAAAGGATTTAAATAGTAGGAAACATATGAAATCAGTGATAACAAGTAATCTAACAATTGCAACAGGGTTTTCCTTACAGGAAAACAGTGACGAATGACAATAAACAGCCAAACCGGGAGGAAAAACACCCATGGGGTGATCCTCAAACATGAAACCAAGCATACATTAGCAACAATTAATCATAAGATAACAAGAAACCTAGGGAAAATAAACAATAGGATCAAAAATCTTAAACCCGGGATACCCGATACATGGGTATCCAGCACTTTTTCCACCAAAACTAAAAGAATGTCAATGTAGGGCAACAAACCACCTACCTTGATCCGCAATGATCGATATACTTGAACCTTGGCCTCTAAGTCGGCCTAGAACGGAGTAGATCTACAAAAAATTATAAAACATTCAACCTCAGATAACTCACATGAGAGAAAGAAATAGGAAACAAGACCAAAGAAGAACCAAGAACTCACTACTGCGATTCTTCTGCAATCGACAGAGTTCGATTCGGACAATTGGTGATAGATCAGTGGCTCGGTGAAGAATCAGCCTCCTTGGATGTTCTAGACGGGAATAGGTGGAGAAGAAGACGTTAATGATTGTTAGGCACAACCTCGATCTGATTAATGAAATAAAAATGTACACGGCGTGTAGTGGGTTTTCCGTACTCCGCCAAAATCGGCCTCCACGTCACCCCTACACACCGTGTGTGTGTCCCGGACACGGCCAGCACACGACATTGAGCAGGAACGGAGTACACGGCGTGTACTCAGAATGTACATGATGTGAACTTCAAAAATTTCCAAAAACATCCTTTTTTCCAAAAACTCCATAAAAGGAAAAACATACCTCAAACGAAGATCCGGGTTCTCAAAATCTTAGGCAGCTTTGATTAAGCCATCACTCATCAATGTTTACTTTCATCTCATTTGAATACCACTAAATGGTATTACTTATTCAAAAAGGAATAAACAAGTACTATAATGTACCCTATGAACATAATCTAATAAAGGTTTTGGTGTTCTAATTAATTTCTACATGGCTAATAGAACAGCCACAAATCAACCCATGAACACATAATCTTCTAGTAAGAATAATCCTAGAATAATGAAAATACCTTAATTCTCGTGTTTTATTTATTCAACACACTATATGAAAATATCACTTCTCACTTTGTAAATTTCATATTGAGAAGGTTTATTATTTTTTATTCACATATGCATTCAGACACCAAAATAATTTGGGTGGTCTTATTTCTATTCACCACTATAACATGATTGTTTGAGTATCCATAACTTCATCACATGAAAACTAAATATTCTAAGTCTCCACTGTTATTTGTGATGCTTTTTTGTCACTACCATTTTTACCCTTTTTATTTTTTTTACATGTATGAAAGTGAAAATATATGCATGTCCACTCATTTCGAATGTACCTCATACATATATAGGCATATGATTTTTTTGGAGAACTTTTTATCATCAGGTAACTCAATATTGTCATTTTATTTCATGAAATTCCAAGAATACCATTTGAAACAAGTTCTTGGAAATTTCCTACATCACTGGTGTTCAATGCAACCTTAAAAAATGTGTTTGTGGACTTCTGTTAAATCATAATAAACATGGGAAACATATCCATGGTTTATCAAAAATGGAAAACCTTCATGAGTAGAACCATTCCAAATATGGATAATGAAGATAAAATATATACAGTTTAGATCATCATGATTGGATAAAGAAGAAAATATGAATAATATTTTTAATGTGGGATAATAGTGATCATATTGTCGTTGTGCCACATCCATTTCTCCTATGATAGATCCAACAGTTTTTTACTCATAAAATGCCAATAGCTCTCTAGAAGTCCCAAACCCCCAATAGAACCATATTGTTCTGTATCTTACTAATATAGTTCTTCCTTGCATGGTGGTGCCACTCCAACTCCTTTGTTCTCCATATAGGCTCTCTTAGAGTCTTATATATAATCCCAACCAACTATAATACTCACTACATTCACTCAGGTTGTCTTCCTTAGTCGTTTCCATCCATAGATTATCATGTATTCTTGAGGTAGATATGGCCATGTATGTTCAATGGTATATCATCTTCTTTAGAATATCCAATGTTAAATTTCTTAGAAATTCATACGTATATAATATATAACAACAACTTTTGGGAAACCACACCAAAAACCTTGATGAAATTACCTTTTTTTCCTAGAATCATCTACAAACCATCATCAACTCATCATGAAATAATATTTCATATTTCATGGAATTCTCTTCAATTATGCATCATGTCATTACATTTTTCCAGGACTTCACCTGATGTACCCATTTCGAAAACTCCATAAGACAGGTTTTGAACATTAATGATCGTTTCAACAATCAATAGATTTTCAAGGTTAATTGTCCATGTGGGACAACCAATGAAATTATACGAGTCTATTGAAACTCTACAAAAATCATCACTAATTATAGAAGACCTCATCATGCTTTGAATTTTGATTCCTTCCTATATATTGAATAAATACAACCATTCACATCAAAAATCCACATGATATTTTCAATATTAGAATCCCAAATTAAAAATAATTTTAGTAAACTAGTCTAAAAAATATCCATTGATTCTTCTAATTTTCATCATTTATTTCTTAAAATAAATTATTATATCATTGATATAATATCCAAAAAAATATTATAGGTAATTTAAAATATCCAGTGTATTAACAGAATAAACACCAATTATGTATTTTAAACTCAATAGGGAATTAGAAAAATATTAATTCCAAAATTGATATTTTAATTTTGTATTCTAAATATCCACCATATCCACTCTCATATAATGATTCAAGGATAAAAGATATATCTGAAAAAACTATTTATCACCAATAGATGATTCAATATTTCATTATTCCTTGGGAAATTATATCTTTCATTAATTAAAATTTGTTTGAGACATCAATAATCAATACAAATAAACCCTAAATTATTCTTATCAGAAATAAAATTAAAAGATCCCTTGTAGTCAAACATGGATAAATAAAACCATTCTATAGAATATAATAATTTTAAGATGAAAAATCTATAATATCTTGGATCGATATTATAAGGTTACATGGAGACACACGAAACAAGTAGATATAATTTTATAGTTAATTACCTCTAATAAATAGGTAATGATTAAAATTATTTAGTTGAATATCAATAAATTCCTCTATAAGATATCGAAACTCTACCCGTTATACATCCACTAAATGACACATCAAACTATATAGATTTAGTTTAAAAGGTTTTATATGTTGATGATCCATATGATGGTCATTATCACAATGTAAAATTATATGTTTACATTCTACTTTAGTGAAAATAATTATGCATGATTTTATTTATATATAAGCATACATGTTAAAAACATCAATGATAATAATAAAATTTTATGGTTGTATCTATAAAATGGTTAATAACTATTACAATTAATATTTACCTACCAAAAATTCACACATATGATATACTTATATCAATATATATAACATTTTCATAGTATAATATAATTATGATTATATATGAATTAGTATTTACTTATTTCTCAATTCCCTAAATATAAAGGAGAAATAATGAAAAAATAGTGAATTATCTTAATATGTACAATATATATAGTATAATAAAGGAATATTATACTTATGGTGATTTATAATCCCTTGAGGGAAATCATTTTAAAAACATGTTGTTCCCTACCACATGATCCTCTAATTTTTCATAGAAAATTTCAACCACAATGACATCCCCACACTACTCGAGCTACCTAAGGATAAAGAGTATACATTGGAAGAACTCATCCAAAACCACACAATATAAGTTTTCCTAACATTAATCAGTCAATTTTTGTGGGTATTATCAATTAGGTAACATTTTATAGCGTGATATATGAACATTCTATGGTTCAATCACCATTATTATATTATAACCTCACTTATAACCCAAATTGAAAAGGCGTAGAAACTTTTATTGTTTTTAATTAACATAAATATCAAATATGCTTTTGTAATTCTTAACCTAGCATTAGGAATATCCCATCTATGGATAAATTGTATAAGGATTATTTTATATTCATTTCATACATAAAAACCCTAACTTAGCAAAAAAAATTATTGTTCCCCTCCTTAATACAAAACTATATAAAATTATGGTTTCATTCCTCTTGAGTTGAATATGTTTATGACAATGTCTTATATATATCTTCTACCATCATCGTAACCTTTTAATGATTTATCTTTGTAATGGAGACACATATATATTTGGGATAAATTAAAATGTTTTTTATAGAAACTAATTATTTTCATACATTTATATCTTAATATATGAATACTTATTTCATTTTAAAAAACACGCATAAAGACCATGATGGTTTAGTGTCTTTAGGAACATAGATAAATAAAAACCCAGTCCATAATTGAACTACATCATCTCCATATCTGTTCTTAAAATCTAGAACCCTCCATTGCCATATCATACATAATATCTTTCATCATAACGTGGATAATGGAAAAATTATAATGGTTGAGCTCATATGCTCAATAAGGGTTAACAATGGAGATACCAAAGATCTTATAAGCATAACATTGGTATAATTGTTTGAAAATATGATACTAACATTTAAAATATACAGCCTATATACAAATTATCACAATATTGATAAATGTTACAAATCATGGTACTTGAAATGACAAGAATAAAAATGATTTAGATAACATGAGGCATGAGAACATAACATTGTAATAAGTCATAGATTTTAGGAATAAACATAACTGTAAAAATATTATGTGAAAGATATAAAATAATAAATTCATTACATGTTAGTCTTGAAAAAACCACTGATATACCTACATTGTCCTTGGGATAACCTCTCATATTCCCTCTTATGGGCTTGTGTTAACCTCATGTGTTCACTATTTAGGGATTGTTATAACCTCTCATATATACTTTAATCTCATAGAACATTATCCTTAACCAATTTGTTAGAGGGATATTTATTTTCAGGAGCATCCATCACATAATAAAAATCAAATAGTTCTTTTCTAAAATATCATAAATCATTCATCACATCTAAACCCATGAAATGAAATCAATTTCATAAACATATCCTAATAGAATAACAAATAAAAAAACAAACATGTTTCAGTAACATTTAAACATTTCATCATAGAATAAACTATGGAAATAGAATATGATCTGTAAACAACATTTCCTCATAATCATCAACCATCCTAATAAATAATAGTATGGTACCATAGGATTATATTTTAAGTAAACATAAAAATTTATTATCATAGATATAAATTGTTCTTAAAATATCACTTAGGATATTTATTGAATAAAATATACTTTCCACCTTAAAAAATTATTTAAAATTTTAAATTTGACCAAATGAAAAATAAGACATGTTATTTTTAAGTATACTAGTTTATTTTTAAGTAATATTCAATTTATTTAAGAGTCATGATAGAAGAAAGTATTGTTCATTATATATATATCAAAACAATGATTCCTTTCACATTCTAAAAAAAGATAATAGTACATCATTTCAAAATGAGACCAGAAGAGTAATTTTATTCTATTTTTTTAATTAGGAAATGTGTAAAAAATTAAAAATCACTAGGAAAATTTTTTAAACATTCTTACAAAATATAGAAACAAATATGGATGAACATGGGTTTTTAACAAAAGAGATAAATAAAGTTAGTTTTTCATAAAAAACATTATTTTGTAATCTTGAGAACACAAAAAGTGGAAAATTAATGGTAGAGAAAAAAATTGTAGAAATAAATATAATAGAATATTATAAATGAGTTTCATGGGATAATGATTACAATATTTCAACATTATAATAATAATCATAAACAATCTCAATAAATAATGAGATTATACCATCAAACCCTTACCACATTGGTAAATTTTGAATCATAATCCCACTAAAAGAAATATTTTTATATGGAAATGTATGACCAAAACATTCATGATATTAATTAAAAAATTAATTCATTGGTTATCTATAAAACACACAAAATAAGGATGTCATGTCAAATGAGTTTTCAAATTAAAAAATGAGAAGACAATCGATTAACAGTTGTCTTGAATTTATTCATACATGATTGAACCTACTATATAATATATATATTTTTATTATAAATAAATTAAAAAAATTATCATATATATCCTTCAATAAATTATTTAATTTGAACATTTTCTCAGTGATTTATTAATATTTATTTCTTTAAAACACTATCTTAGGTAATGACATGTTTATGTTTCATGCATGTATTAGTTTAGAACATTGGAACCATATAGTTTGAACATAATTATGTAATATAAATATTTATAATAATTTTATAAATATCATATATATTCACTACATAAATATTTATAGTCATCTAAAAAAATAGATATAAAAAATAGATTACCATGTCCATAGAGACAGTTGGCTTTACGAACACATGAACATTGTTTGGTTTTTTATCAGATAAATGGAACGAAATAAAATAAAATATTAATTCACCACAATATAATAAATTTTATATATTTTATATAATATATATTCATTAATTATATCCTTACTACCATCCATATTAAATTAAAATGTAAAATTTATCAGATATCTTCAAGGGGTGGTAGTCCATGGGTTTATACGAGGGATGTTAGAATTTTCCAATTGATTGGAAAGTAAGAGTTTAAATGAGGTATTATAATTAAATAATTATATTTAGTTAAATAAAATAATTAATATATACAATCCATCATTATATCCAACTGTGAGAGGCGGTGATGGTAAATGAATTACATCGGTTCGCGAGGTAATTGCCTACCATACACCTGATGAACAGTTTCATTTTCCATTTGATGGAAGAGGATATTAATGTAAGTTATTTCCCTAAAAAAATAAGATATCATTATATTATTTATACTGATTTTTTATTTCATAATTTTTTAAGAATGTTTCATAGTGGTAGAAGAAGAAATAAATTGAAAATGCGTGGTTCAAAACTATACCACTACTTCGGAAAGCTTTTTAGTATTATACCTAAAACCTTTTAAATAGGGTTTCCTAATAAATATATTTCCTACAGGAAATAGATAGATATATAAGTAATGTATTTATTTTTTTGATTTATTTTATGAACTAATAAGATTTTTAAGTGTAAATATGACAGGAGAGGTGATTTCTTTTTATAACTAGTGGAGTGGAACTACCTGGAAACCTCTAGGTAGGATCCTAAATTAAAAAAAAATTTATACATTCATTCCAAATGAAAATTTCAAGAAAATTTACTTGTGATTTAGGTTCGTATAAGATATGGTTGAAAATTTTCATTCAAATAGGATTTTAGAAAATTATTTGGAAAAAACACACATATATTTTTGTTTAAACCCTTGTAAACATGTTTTAACCATAGTGGTGGTAATTTAATTTTACAATTTTTGTTATTAATTATAACTAAATACTATGTTGTCCCAATTACCTATAATTTATTATAATTACTACAAATATGAATTAAATTTTAACAAATTTAATTATTATAAGTGCTCAATTTTAATTATAATTTAAACTCGTAGGTACGCCAAAAAATAGTTTTCAAAGGAAAGTGTTTTCAGAGGTTTAAGATGTTTTTATATAAAAATTGATCATCAAATTGATTAAAGTGACCAAAATTTGAATAATAGTAACATTAATGAAAAATTTTTACATTAAAACATTCAAAAAATAGAAACAAAAACAATTCTTTAAATGAAAAATATTTTTTGTAACAAAATAGTATTCTGCATTATTCATCAAAATTTTTTTTTGTAGATTATTATCAAAATATTACTCTAAGATAATTTTGGCATGTTGGTTTAAAAATAAATTTAATTTATTCAAATAAATTATATTATATGGAAAAAATTTAACAATTTTTAACTATAAATAAGAAATAAGAGAAAAAAATTGAGGAAATATGTATTTTTGGATCATATAGAGACATTAAAAATATTAAGTATATTTTTATCAATTTATTTTCATTATCTATATCATTTATGAATATTAATCATATTATATTGATTAGTATTCATACTAGAAAATTTAATGGCTAGTTTATAATATCCATTTTTATAAAAGAATTATAATATTATATTTTTGTTATTTAGACTCGCTTTTTCATGTATCACAGTATATAGAAGAAGTTCCATTTTTTTCAAATATATTTTATAAAATCATGGGAATTATTAATTCTATTCTTAGCTCTTTAAATTAATGAAATTATTATGGGTAATATAACATATTCTTAAACTCAATTACAAATTATTATCTTCTATTACATCACTAAATTATAAAAAAAAATTATTCTTCAACTCATCCCTTAGAGACTTTAGAGAGAATTCATTGTAGATTTATCCTCAAAACCAATTCTATGTGTCTTTAGAAATATCCAAGAGACTAAGTATAATAATATATGGCTATCTATCTTCTCCCTATAAAAAAATAATGTAAAATTCTATAAATACGTCTCCATGAACTAAGTATACTAAAATTAAATCAGTAATTCCCAAAACCAATTCCCAAATTTAAGATTAAAAAATCACATGTAAATTATTATATTCTTCCATTTGAACTCCGAAAACTTCTCTCTGTATATACCACTATCTAAATGATCAACCTTCTGATGATCTAAAACAGAAACTATCATTTCTTTATATTGAATTAAGAATATACATCTAGTATACAAAACTTCTATAATCATGAAGTGTAAATCATAAAAAAACGGAAAAATTGTTCTCATCCCTATGATAAATTTAACATTTTCATTAATAAAGAAAATTAACATGTACATCTATCCATGCCTAGTAAAAAATTATTTTTAAACCTTATACGTAAAAAAATACCATCTAATAATTAAATTTTCAACCAATTATGAACCATTGGAATTTAGGGTCCCATATTTAAATAACAATTTCCATATGTATCAATATTAGGTTTCCAAGGCATAATACACCACCAATTTTCAAGTAATATTTTCATCATACCAACCCAATATAACCTAAAATAGTTCTTACATTATATGAAATAGTTAATTTAATTTTTATATATATATACACACATGGAAATACATATATATAGTTATATAAATACTTTTCATATATGGTTATAATTTTTTGTAAATATATATATATATATGATGTGCGTATAAATGAATACATGTTTATAATGTGGATTAAAAAGTTCTTGATGATTCATATCAAGTGATAAAGTGTTAGTGTAGTGTAAAACTGGGTATAAACCTAGTCATTTCACCATATGGATAGGATATTATATAGTAGTATTTTTATTTGTTTTAAATTAGTGAAATAATTAGGTGACATTTTTTCTATTCAATGTGACTATAATTTTGATATTTCCTTACCCAAAATTTAAAATTATTGAGCTTACTTCTACTTAGAGTGGAATTCACATGGAAATGGGATGAAAATCAAAAAACATACCCAATACTTTTTTTGTTAATGGAAATAAAATAAAATTTGAAAAATTACTACATTGAGATGATTTCACATGCTATCCATAAGCCCTATTACTATGGAATGAAGTCCATATAAGGTTTCTTTTCAGTTTTCGAATTGGATTGAGATTACACCTTTACAGGTGTCGGTGCTTCTTTGAATTACTTAACATTGGTTATTGTAATTATGTTTTTCCATAGTAAATAGTATTTTTTTAATTCACATATATGTTAAGTGTTAGTATACTCTATGATCCATCCCATTAGATAAACCTCTATACCTCAAGATCGTTAGTGAATCCTAAAATTCCAAAAACAATCACTCTCATAGGAAAACAAGGTAGTTAATGTGTATGGATTATCAGTAAATTGTGTGTTCATACACATTGTCTCCATAACTCACACATACTTGTAATATTGATGTTGGTCTTAAGATAATATTTTATTTCAGAAAAAATAGTCAAAAAACATATAATCACAACACATTATCAAATACATATTAAAACAAAAAGAACATGTAAGGAAATATTATGTTCCAATCATAAGATTAATGAAAATATGAGGGTGAATTTAAATAAATTAAAATAATTATTGTGACTTAAATTTTGATGTTTAATACAATTCATAATGTAGGAAATAATAAATTCATAATCAATAGGTGTATTGAGTGTCATGAATTGTGAAAGAACTATAGATATAAAATTAAAAACAATTACATTAAATTATATTGGATATATGTGATCATAATTATCCTATTTACATACACATTCCAATAGAATAGATATCCACTCTAGATATATTCTTATACAATGGGTGTATAAAAAACACATATTTTTACAAAAGTGTAGTTATAACCCAATAATTTACAACAGATCATACCAATAAAAAAATGTATGGGTTATGAACTAAAAATGGATTTATAATGATTAGTTTCGTAGAATGTTCATTGACATAGGATTAAGCACGTACAATGTAACAACCTTTTAGTTAGGTGATAAGATCCATAAATTTCCATTAATTGTAGCGTAATTGGTTTGTGAAACACATGAATAATACGTTCAAAATAAACAAAACCATTTTAAAAGATACAAAACATTGAAATCAATCGAAATTTTGAATGAGGTACTGGTGATGAAAAGTGATAGTTGGCCCTTCACATATTATTTAACGATGAATTTAATGTGTTAAAACAAAAGAATGTTGTCAATAATTCACCATTTTATGACTAGACATTGTATATAATACTATATACTACTAGAATCATTAGTTGTATATTTTAAATAACATTTAAATTTATATAATATTCATTCTAGAGTTATTTAATTTCAAGTGATAATATTTATTTCGAAATAACCAATACTATTAAATGGATTATAAAACTCCTGGTTAGAATAATTAAAATTAGCATTAATGAAATCATTAAATATTCCCATAATAATTTGTGTTAAAAGGTCCAAAATAATCCATGATAATATATGAAATATCATTGTTTGATATTCCAATCCTTTGTAATTTAAATATTAATATCAAAAAAATTTGATACATTGGTAGAATCCTAAAAATGCATTCTTTTCAATGTTTTATCTCAATAAAAGATTACATGGAATTAAGATATGAATTGTTTCCCAAAATAACCATTGATAATACACCCAACCATGTAATGTAACCTCAAAATCAATTCTATAATATGCCACAATAAAATTAATAATATGGTAACACATTGTTGAATGATTTTTGAAATGTAGTCTCATAAAAATCTGTACTATTACATTTCCATCATTTCATATATATGATAATTTTCATCGTAGTATATTTTAATAAATTCAAACTTAATCATATCTAAAAAACACATGATTATTCCATCTTATATCATAGTTATTACTGAAAAAAATTATTAAAACCACATTGAACAGGATTGATGGAATATAAATTTATTTATGGATTGATATACTAGACAGAACAAATATAATATATTTTTAGTCTGTTATAATATTAAAATAATAGGTAAATGGAGTGAAATAATCACAATTTTATTGTAAAAACTTTATATTCTCACATAATCACACTAGAATAATTAATTATTTTTATAAACAAATTATCACACTTGAGACTATGTTGGATAAAACATCACCTCCTCATAAAAATGTGTAAAATCATTATTTTCATGATGGAATTTAAACCATGAACACTATTTTTATTTTATTGATATTTTACAATATATTTATAAAGTAATAGTGACTTATATGGTAAATTTATAATGATTACCTGATGATTAATGTTTGATCTATAGGAATCAACTAAATATCAATCTGAAAACAGTCTTCTTGTTATGAAGAAATTGTGTTTTTAATTTATAATCTCTATTTTAATTAAATAAACATGTAAAATATTTGAAATCAAAATAATATTCTTATTTATCTTCATAAATTAGTGAAAATAATCTATTAATCAAGTTTTACGCATTGGAATCAAACACACATTGATCCAACAAACAAAATTTATGGTGTTAGTCAAAGTTCACCTATTCAGTTTAAAATTGACACTATTTAGAAATAATCATTACATACTCAAACCCATGAAAACAAACATATATAGTCTTTATACATTTTAAAAATAATCCTTATGTGATTTTTAATGTAAATGAATTAACCACTTATCAATGTGACACACAGTGTGACTGATATGATTGAAAGTAGTGGTTTGATTTAAAATAAATATTTTCATTCAACAAACTCACCACATTATCAAAACAAATTAAAAAAATCATATATTTTCACATTAGAAATATTGTCTAAAATTTATAATTTATTTTTCAAAAACAAACTTTGCATCAATATGATACATTATGTGCCCATAATGAATCAATAGGTGTGTTCTTAATTTAAAATTTTCATTTCAGTTAAAAATATTCACACATAATCCAGAATAATGAAAATAAACTTAGATTACATAAATATATTAATATAATGATTTGAATATTATTTATGACATATGATAATCAACCATGTATTAATTTGAGACATATTATACTTGATATGTCTCTCTGTGTGTGCATTTTGATTCAAATTTAATGTTTAGATAAACACGTGAATTCATATTTATAAACTGTGAAAACATACTTTTATTACACTAATAGAATAATAAATTGATCAGTATGTCATTTTTGATGTTTAAGAATGAACATCACATTCATCTGACACATTTTGTACCTAGTATACCTCAAAGTGTGCGCTTTCATTTTGAAATTGATATTGTTCTTCAAAAAATTCATCACCACTAAAAACTAATCAATCCCAGATTTATTGAATTTATAATTCAGAAAAATAACCTATAATACATATTTGAAGTGTAGGAATAACACTAAAGTTAATCCGACACATAATGTAGTTTATAGGAAAAATAGTTCATGTTTTTTTTTAAATTGACATTTTAGTTCAAAACACACATCACAAACTCAAAATATATTAAACAAAACTATCACATTTTTATAATAAATTAGTTTATTTATTATAATTTAACATTTACCATGTAGGAATCAGCCATACAATAATATGAGACTTTATGTTCCCTATATGTCTCAATGGGCATGTTTTTATTTTTAAATAAATATTTTACATTAAAATATGTATCACACAATGAGAATGAAGAAAATGATATTGGATTGTGTTGGTACATATTTAATATAAACCATAAATAAATTTTGATATATTAAAATCAACAGAACGTCAATCTAACATATAGTGTTCTTGATGTGAATCAATGTTGGTGATTTTAGTTTAAAATTCAATTTTTATATGAAAACATGGTTTTCATACAAAAAATGAACCATTTTATATATTTTATTAATATATTATAAAAACTACCCCTTATTCATTAGAAATGTATTTGAATAATGCTTATGTCAATCAAACACAAGTTGTTCTTGATATGATTGAATGTATGTGTTTTGATTTAAAAGTGGTATTTTAATTTAAAACACGTGTTACGTAATCAAAACCTAGAAAAAAATAACTATGATTGTTTTGATACATTATAAAACATATTGATGGTTAATTTGTGACATGTAAGTATAAACCTCATATCAATTATACATACATTGTTCTCAGTATGAACCAATGTGTATATCTCCTATTTAAAAGTGACATTTTTGTTCGCAAAAAGTGTCACTCACTAAAAATAGAGATACAAAAAATATTATGTTGATACATTTTTAAAATGTTCCTTGTATAATTTTTGACCAGTAGGAATTGAATACAATTTATTCTGAATGATGGTATGAAATACATGACTAATAGTGTGTTATTTTAGTTTAAAAGTGACATTTTAATTAACAAATTTTGTCACATGATGAAAAAATAGAAAGCATGCTTTGAATTTAATGATAATTTTTAAAATTATCTTTATGTAATTTTTTACATATATATATATATTATTCTAATTTCAATTGTGGAAAATTTGATCTTGAAATGACAAACAGTGTATGTTTTCATATTAAAATTGACATTTTATTTCAAAACCTGTGTTACATTTTGAAATTTTAGTAAAAAACACATAATGAAATGATTCCATTGAAAAATTATCCATAATACATTTTTTAAATATAGGATTTAATTTTAAATTTATATGATAAAATGTGTGATTAGTATGGCTCAATGTGAATGTTTTCTATTAAAAATGATATATTAGTTTGAAACATATATCACTCACTAAAAAACAAGACACAAATATCTAATAGGATTTATAATTAATATAAATCATGTATATGTTATTTAGGATATATAGGAATCATCCACATGTTAATCTGACACACCATACATCCAGTATGAATGTATGTAGTTTTTTATTTAAAATGGAATTTCTAATTCAAAACAAATGTCACATAATCAAAACTAAAAAAATTAACTCAAATTGTCATTATAGTTTAGAGAAAAAACCGTAAATTATTTTTTGGGTGTAGAAATCATCCATATGTATATACAACACACACTTTTTTCGATATAATAGAAATTTCATATTTTCAATTTAAAAGATACATTTTATTAATGAATTTTTAATCATATTTATTTTTCATTAATTACATTATAGTATAACCCATAAGATTATTTTCTTATCATATAAACACTATTATTTTGTTCATAATGGGGTGGTGGGTTTAGAAACATGTAGCATGATTGGGTTCTTTGGAAAGGGGGTCCAAAAATATCAGAATATGAATCCACCCAGGTTATTTTTGAATTTTTTTGAAACTAAATTTTATGTAATAAATTTTACATACAAATGTAAATGATATTTTTTGATATGGAAATAATTTATATTAATTTTAAATTATACTATGTAGTGTGAATTAAATTTATTGAAACTTTAAAAATTGGTTATAATTTTAGTTATTATATTGTGGTATAATTATAGTAATAGACCACTAAAAATCATTATTTTATCAAAAATAAATATTGAAAAATTAAAATTATATTTAATTAATCATGAATGTAGATCTGATAAAATGAATCATTATCATTTATAGAAATAATGATTCTATATCCCAATTTATCAGTGGAAAAATAAAAATGATAACGACCCAACATTATTAGCTTCACTTTAGCAATGGTAAATGAAATTATTTTTTATTGGTTCTTACAATGTTATAACACATTGACATTGATAATAGTGATTTATAATACTGAAAAAATCTTATTAGGTAGTAGTGATAATGTTGGACCCTTTATCATCATACATGAATACCTATAAATTTGATATTGTTTATGCTGTGAAATAGTATCCATGTGTGGTGGTTATAATAGATTTGGTAATTGATTTTTACATGGATGTCGAACAAGAGATTTCACGGAAAATGTTGACAAAAAATAAAATGTTTACACTTACCATAGTACATGATTATATCACATTTATAAAAACCATTATGAAAATATCATTTTTTTGTGAAAAAAATAACATTGTAGTTTTTAATTAAGAGTTAAAATGATGACACATCATACATCAAAATAGGAAAACATGTTTCACAAACAATTAACCTATATAGATGTGTTGGTCCTCAACTTATATAAACTTTAATGGGTTCTAATCTCTTGAAGTGTATTCACTAATTGTTACATATAATATCATTATATTTTGCGTAATGGTGAACAACAATAATCCTTCAAAATTGGTTTAATTTCGAGTTTTTTAATGTATAAAAAATTTCTTCACTATTCATGTACAAGTTATGTTGATTGGAATAGTGAATGAAGATTGATTCAGATAATGATTCATATAAGAATAACTCTAGTCTTTAACCGGAGATCCTAGATGATCATGTATATAATTTATATGTGACACATAAAGATATATGACTAAAATGGGTAAAATCTAGAGTGATAGGAAATATGTTACATGAAATTATCTACATTCAATAATTTCTATCACTAATATATGTATTGTCTGATGAAAATACATGTTTATTTTAAAAAATGATGAAATGTATCATTATAAGTGAAACATAATTTATATATGTCATATCACCAAGGATATGTTCATGAAATAGGGATAAAACATATTTGAATGGGTTTTGGGTTTTTAAATAATGGATATTTTCTACGATACATAGATGATGTTAGTTAAAATCTAAAAAATTATGTTAATCATGATCCTTTCTAGTTAAGCACTGTAACTAAAAAATTGGACACAATGATTATATTTTATATATTTATAGTTATTTGTGTATGTTTAAGTGGTATATAATATGGCTCATTCAATGTTTTCTTATTGTATATATCATATATGAATCTATACGTAGGGGATGTATTGATCAGTTGTTATCATTTTTCAAAAAATAGGGTAGTGTGACACAACGTTTGAAATTACTACATGAGAATATATATATACATGGAATACCTATGATGTCCTTACATACTTGATATTTTACCCCAATATAATAGTAATCCATTCATGTATAAAAATCAGCAATATTTTCTTGACATAAACACACATTCCATACCTTTCCTTTAAACACTATAAAACTATACCCATCACTAGGTTTAATCCCCATGGATCACCCTGGAAGAAAGTGAAGATAAAATTATATTATACAAGTATTCTAGGCCCATTCTCTTGACTTCCATATTTTTTCTCAAAAATTCTCCATAACACATTGAGAAACCCTCCCTAGATTCAAATTACCCCTCCAACTATTGATGGATGATAGTTTTTGATCTTCTCACGTTCACTATCTTATTTAACCTACATCTAACCATTATCACTCTAATACACATCAACCTAAGAAAAATATGATTTAATATTTAATTATACACAATAACTTATTCATTAGAAACTTGAAACTCTATAATTTTAACTCCCTTTAATAAGAGTACTGGAATTAAAACCCATGAAACTAGTAGCCATCCCCTATAAATACACCACAATCAACCTCAAAACAATGTGAAACATATCAAATTATTTTTACAGATCAAAATGAAAAATATATATTCTTTTTAAATTGACCTATTACTTGTCCAATGGAATTAAATATTAAATATATTCATGGTAGAAATTAATATTAAATGTGAAAAGTAATATCATCATCATGAATAAATATAATTTAATTTTTCAATCAATATATTTTAAATGTTATCTTCTATAAAATTTCATTCATAATTTATGTAAATAGAATCATTGGATTCCATATGTGTTTTCAATTTGTATTATAATATAAGAATAAAATTCAAACATACTAAAATTATTTAATAAGATCCAATAGAGACCTAATTCCCTAATCCATGTTTTCATGTGAGAGTCCCTGATAGAAAAATTGTTAAAATGTTGTTTCTAATAAATAATGTAAAAAATACCATGCATTAACACAAATGAAACATTGACTCTAATCATTTTTTTATGTCAAAAGGAATATAATGTGAATATAGTCTCTCCTCAAATTATTAAAATTTAAATTTCCAAAATCCTAATCCACAAAATGACATTTTATATAATTTTATATTCTCTATATTTCTCCCATATATGAAATATAATTCTCAAAATTATTGAATTCTTACCAATATTAAATTTCATTGAAATGGGTTCTTTTTTATCAATATTATGAGTAGTGTTACCCTTTCTAATGAAATTTTTAAAAAACATCCATTATGAGAAAAACAATTATTTGATCAGAGGACCAATAATTCAATGACGTTGTAAAAGTTTTATATCAATTGTTGTTCTACCCATCAAATTAGGTTTAATACCTTTGACCAAGAGTTTGAATAAAATCTCATGCATGTATTCCATTGGATCCAAAACCTAATATCCACATTCATTGAGGGAAACCCCATTTTTTGTTTATTTCCCCCCTTTATGTTGATCAATCAATAATTAATATAAATTTAAAAAATATAAATTATAAAAATTAAATAACTAATTTTTATAAATTGATTTAAATATCAAATAATTATATATATATAAATAGAAATTTTATTTTATATTATATGAATGTGTAAATAAATATATATCAACAATAAAAATAAAAATTAGAATAATGAATTAAATGAAATGAATTAAATTAAATTAACTACTACTATCATTTAATATTTAATAAAATTTAATTTATATATAAATCACATATAGATCCCATTACATTGAAACATATTCCGTAATGTGTAAAAAACATCATCTCAACACATTTATATAAAATTAATGGTTCTTGATGAAATTATCAAACTATTGTTTAATGTATACTTCAAAAATTAAAAATTCATATACCTAACAATATCCAGTGTTCCACATCCTTTATACAATCATCAACCAAATCTCCATTGATAACATGATCACTCAGTAACTCCACAGAAAGGCCTCCCTAATATGAATCTTGCATATTTATTAATAAAAAATAATATATATATATATATATATATATATATATATATATATTATAAGAAAACATCATTAATAACTTAATATATGAATAAATAAATATAGTACTTAGTCCCCCATCTTTAAGTTTTTACTTTTTTCATTAAAATTAACTATGTTTTTTCATTATAAATACCTGAACATGAAAATAGCCTTTAACTTGAGTATAAAAAATCTAAAAATCCTAATCTATGAGTAATTCCTCTTATTAGGAAATTTGGTGGTTAAAATAACTCTGTGAAAATATATGGCATAATTTTTTTGTTCTTTTTAAAGTCAAATCAAATTCTCATTGTAGATAATGTCCAAATATTATTAAATAAAAATATATATCCAAAATTGCACTATTAGGTGTCACATATCTATATTTTTGAGGTCATAACTATCATTAAATATAAAATTATAAAAAATATAATACACCAACATGAAACATAATCCTTGATGGGATGCATTTTAATAAACATTAAAATAATCCTTTCTAATGTAAATGAAAAATCAGGGTATTGATCATAAATTCCTTTAAATATTCATAATTAATTTCAAATTACACCACCATAAAAATTTAGTGATATTTCGTTGATAGAGTGTTATAACGATTTCAAATCATAGAATAATGAGTTCAAAATATTCTAGGGTATATTATAAAACTAAGAGAATTACAATTCACTAATATATTATTTTTTATTTTCTGTGATTGAATTGCATAAATCATTATTCAGTCCTTTGAAATAACATGTTCCAAGATAAAAATATGAAAAATTATTCATATAAAATCCAAAAAAGTACCATTAATATCAAAAATTAGAAAATTATAGTAGAAAAATATTCAAAAAACTAGTTTTAGATTACATGAATATTCATCTGATTATTTGTAATAAATCAAGATTTCATCGATAAATTACAGATTTTTTTATCATGGATAAGTTCAAATACCTATTTTATTAACCCGATAAACAAAAAAAATATTTTTAACTAAAGATGTATTAAAAATAAAATTGCAATGCATATAATGATATTAAAATGAATTATTATAATTGTTTTCCCAATAAACTATCATATAAGGATAACCTAATTTAATATCTATCTAGGAAAATTTTATAACATCAATATATAATCAAATATGTGGTTAATCTTTATAAAATGATATCATTTATTTATTTTCACCAACTTAAAATTTCAATAATTACTATAAGCATAAATCATAAATTATTCTTCTAAGAAAATGAAACTCATGGTCTATGTGGGTTCATAACTCTAGAATATACAATGGGTCCATCTGATATGGTGCAATAGAGACACCAAAATCATATTAAAAAACTTTTTACCAGTTTTTATAAAATAATGATGTATATGGGTAATTTATTCATGGAAATAATCTAATAATTCTTCTCTAAGATAAAAGAAATAATTGTTTATATCTAACAATGAAAAATAAAATTAGATTGTTTTAATGTGATATGTTTTATTCATTTATTATACATCTGATGGTCACAATCTCTATAAAACATATCATGGTCACCTTCCATTTAAGGGAAAATAATTAGAATCAACTGTAATCATTATCATATCACACACAATTCAATATATCCATGCCAAAAATGACATTTTATTATTGTTTATATAGAATTCTTTATTTATATATTAATTGACTTTCACATAAAACACATTCACACCTAATATATCCTTATATAAAAATATTACATACTACAATGATAGGTAATTTCTAAAATTTTATATAATTTATTTTATACCTAGGACCTAATATAATAAAAATCATCGAGGAATAAGAGAAATATAAGAAAAAATATCTATATTTATAGAATACAATATAGAATAATGGTATATATAACATCGAATGGTTTAAAATCCCTATATAGAATTTATGTTATTAATAAGTGGCTCATCAAATTAGTATCCTCTACCTTTTAACACATAATTTCTACAACCACCACATCCCCAATCCACTAAAGGTGCCTGATGATAAATTATATACCTTGTATGAACACAACCAAAATCACCCAATATTGGTGATCCTAATTATCATTCCTCCTTATATGGAGGATACAATCAATTAGTTAACATTTTCAATGTGGAAATATAAAAATGATGTCTTTTATTACAATTGATCTATCATAACAGTACTTATTACTATAATTGTAGAGGCTTATAAAATTATTATATTTTTTCCTACCTTAAATATATCATATTATTACTGAATTATTAACAAAGGATTATAAATTACCATCTATAGAGAAATTAGGTAGCGATGTTTATATATTCCTTTCATTTGTAATAAAAATAACTAACCAAAATGTGAAAGATCCCATCCTTATTACCACTATATATAATTTTTTGGTTTCATTCATCCCAATTTTATTGTTATTATATTAATTTATTATACATTTCTTCAAGAATCATTATCACTTCTGAATAATTAATCATAATAATTTTAATGTCATAAATATTTTGGAGAAATGATATGATAAATTTTTCTGTAATTATCTCAAAATAATTTGGAATGTATGGTGGGTAATGTATCATATCCTTTTACTCGGCTTCAAATTATAAATATTGATAACTTACCAATATGATGGTAAAAACTACTTACTCCCCCTATTCTTTTAGATTCATTTATATAAATTTATTACTGATCTTACCTCCAAAGATATTTTATGAGGCTTTTGATATAACCTAAAAAAAGGCTAAAAATTCACCAATATCTAGATACTAACTATCATAAAATGTCATACAGTTATATAAATAACTTTTCCATCACTATGATATACCATAAAAATCACTAACTATAATAACCAATGATCTTTTTCATAACTAGAAATGAATAAATTGTACATTATATGATTATACCATTAGATATCCTTCAACATATTTCTCTATATATTATGATCTTTTTATCTATAATATAATTAACTATAATTCATAGTTTCTTCATATAAAAGCAAGAAAAGACATCGTAAAAAACTATTTTATTTTAACGATTATTAAATCCTATAACTAATGATACATTAAAATTTAAATCCTTTTTTATACACTATTATCATTAACCAGTGATAATAGAATATATAAATTAATAATTAACTAGTAATAAATGTAATGTAAACCATATACATAATATAATATCATATAATCATTACAATATCCCCTAGTTATGTACTAATGGAGATAAGACCCCATATTATAATCATATTGTCTCAATGAATACATATTTGTTTTCCCTCGCTTAGTCCATCATTGAAGTTCAAATTATATTTTTTCATTACCAAACTAACATAATTATTATATTTCTTAACTATAAAAATTCTAATTTCATGGTTGAATATATATTTATAAATGTTTACATATATATATATATCAGCTTATATTGATATTTATATACATATTGTTCTAAATTTTAATATATCTATGTGTATTTACATATATTATTTATATGTATATATATTAATATATATTTAAAAAATTTCCACAAAACTTATTTATGATCTCTTAAAATTGCACAACAATTTTTTTAGCATAACACTATAGACTAACTAGGTCATTTTTTTAACACCCCAAGATTCCACAGTACATTTTCCTTTGAATAATGTAATAGATTGCATTGTACTCAACTTCAAGATTCTAACACACCGCGACCAATCAAACTAGCTGTTATGAATAGGAATACCCACATTTTGAAATTTTATAAATTTTATCTTTCAAAATGGACTTCATTTTTGGATTCATAATATTGAAATTAGCTTAAGGTGAATTTTTTGTATTTTTCTGAAAACTTTTAATTTTTGATTAATAATGAAAAACATTGAGTTATAGTTTAAAACTGAATTTTTATTTAAATAATTATTCATTTTATATAAATTTATTTTAGGTTAAAATAGATACATAATACCTACATATGTTCAATATAATTCATTAGAGGCAATTTGTAATAATTTTTGAAATAAAAAATTTTATTGATCTTTTTAATCCTCTATTACCCACCTCCTAGAAGCATTTGCAAATTTGAATAAAACATAATTTTATCTCTTCTATGAATTTAATTTCAAAAATCTGAGAGACATGGTTGATATTAGTAATTAAAATTTGGTTCAATAAGATAAAAATAATTTTTGGTGAATTGTAACTTTTGACTTTTATTTACAATGGTTAAAAGTAAATAGGTGAATTAAGAGTAAAAATGATATTATTATTACCCTAACACATCTCATAATTATATTTGATAATTTTAATTCTACCAAAACAACCTTAGGAATAAAATATGATCCTTTAGGTCCACTTGGATTAGATTATGACATTTATTAAAATTTAATTAAAAGAAGAGTTAAAAGTGTTAAATTCAAAGCTTAATAACTAGACCATTTTTAATATAGGGTTATAAAAAAGATAAATTCGATTATAAATATTCATTATAAATCTAAAAATATTTCATACATAATGGTATTTTATTTATGTTTTTTAGAAATTAAATAATTTAATTTATTTATGAAAAAATGATGATGTAGTAATTACCTAATTAATGAAATATTAAAATATCCAAATGAATGTAATTTGAGACTTTTTATGAATTCCACTAATTTTTTGGTTTAATATTACATGTTAGTGTTGGATAAATGGATTTTTTTTATTTAATAATGCTGTGATGAATTTATCAAAAATAAAATACTAAATAGTGTCAAAATTTACATAAAAGAGTATTTAAAACAAATATTATATTATTAATTGATATTATATTCCTAAAAATATAATTTTAATCCAAAATACTAATATAATGATATTTTTATACTTAATGAGCCACTTTGGGTTATCCTGGAAGTATATAGTATGTTTATTAACTATATAATATAAATATACAAAGAGACATGGTAAATGTCAAACTATTAAACTACGAGTTAAATCTAAAAGATAAGATTAATATAGTGACAAAAACCTATCTAAAACCTATTAGTTGAGTGGTTTTAGACCCATACACATCTTATCATTTAAATAATTCATTTTTGAGCCATTATAAATAGAAAATTATTTATTATAAAATAATATGTCTAGCATTTCCTATGGTGCCCCTCACCCCTCTTATAAAAGGGCAGTATCCCTTCCATAAAATTCACACCTTCACAGCCTTTTATCTCATCCAAACTCTTCCCAAATACCCTATGAATTGTCCTACATTCATCCTAGAGTCCTTAATTTATTTATAAATCCATCCTAAGTATCCCTTTTAAGAAAATCAAAAGGAAGAACCTGAAGAAGAGGTAAATATTTCATTAACACTTTCAAGTTTCTTACTTCTTCAAATTCCTCTTTCTTTGTTGTTTCAATTATAAAATAACAACTCCAGTATCTTATATATACTTTTATGTTATTATAAATATGGTACAACCATATTAATTATTCTATCTATCCTTTGAATGACAAGTCATAATACTTGTGTACGTACGGCTTACCGTCTCCACGTTATGGTGTAATTGTTATTCAATACATTTTTATTTGGATGGGTATAATAATGGTGTGTAATTGATTTAAATAATAAATATAAAATGATAATTATTCAGGATATATGATATAATATCCAATTATATATTATTTTAATATAAAAATAATGATATTGTCACTCGTGCATACGTACGGATTGTAGTCTACACGAACGCGATGAGATTCATTCCCCATCGTAATCCATTCAAGACTAATTTTCATTAAATAATTAAAAATAATAATTAAAGACTTAATATAATTCTGAATACGAATAACATACATCTTATTCAAAGAAAACACTACATACGAAACAAAGCATATAAAGGAAAATGAATCAGTTAACACACGAAACGACGATAATACTAAAATATTTTTAACAAAGCAATATTAAGATATCATATTTGATATCATATTAATGTATAAGATTATTGTATAATTTAATAAAAATTATTTCACCATTATAAATGAGGTTAACCTACCCTCGACCAAGGAAAATTACAATGTAAGGGTTTTATGATCTCACTTTTAATTCCGTGTGATTTCCATTGTTCACCACTTATTTATTAAATGTGGTGTATTGTGTACTATCATTTGATATATATATATATATATATATATATATATTATCATGATTCTCTTTATATTCATGGTATTTGGGGATTCATTTGGTTTTTATTAACTTTTGTCCATACGAATCGATTGATTACAATGAAGTAAGGGTTTTCATCTCACTTCCTATTTCCGTGAGATTCATGCCATACTGCCACTATTTCCTTTTGTCTGGTGTATGTACTGCCCAATGATTGTATTCTTTGTGTAATATAATTTAATTTTAAGTAATTACATATTAATTTTATGATCCATATTTTATGGGATGTATGTTTCATAAGTTACCAAATTGGTAAGGGAATTTCAAATTTCAATTTCCACTCATTCAGCTTTACGCATACGTTATTGATTATTTTACTCCATGATTATGTTTATAATCACTATTTATTATTTTTATATTAATTTCCACTCCCATTTCTGTGGATATACTTTTGATACACATAATCACTCCATTGATAAATTCTCAAGTCATCGATATGAACTTGATAAGAGTTATTTTAACTCAATCTCCATTAATTGAGTTAAACATCCAATTCATTAGTGTTTTTTTTACAAGAATATGTGTGAATTTCCTATGATTTATTTACACCGGATATCCTATAATATTGAGTGTATTTATATTAATCACACATAATTATGTCATTTATTTATCCTTAACCTAAGGATACTGTCTTTATAAGAGATTCAATCTCAATTTACATTCCATTGAGACTTCATTGTTGTGATATTCCAATTCACTTTAATATGGTGTATATAATGTACATTGAAATAATATATCATGAATCCATTTATTCCCATGATATAATAATGTTTTGATTACTTAAATTATTTGTATTCAAGTGTCTCTCTTTTTTTAGGAACTCTAACTAGAATATAATTTTAAATGTTTTAAGGATTTATTATTTTAAATCATTCTCATTAATGTCCATGTTTTAAAAATGGTTTTGAGGATTTATTTATATGGACATTAAAGTTTTAAAAATAAAATTGCTTTTAAAATTTTCAAATTGGTATGGGACTCTTTGATACAAAAATCTATTTTAAACCGCTTCTTTATAAATAGTGATACTTTTAAATTTTTCATGAAAAAAGGGGGATATTTCTCTCAAATAGTTTTGATGATTATTTTCATCTATGTCAATATCCTTCATTGTTATATATTTAATTTGATATATTATAAAACAATATTCCAATTGGTATTAAATGAGTTCAGTTTTACTGTAGATGTGCTATTTTTATACCATTCATGGTTTGTGGTAAAAATATTGACATTTTGTAAGCTAGTTTTAATACGAATATTCAAATTATGTTTCAACCTTTTCATATGAGGAATGAATTGGACTTAGTAAGTGGCGGTTGGAGCCTGCTATAGCTCCTCGATGAATTGGTAGGTCTTATGAGACAAACAAGTGTCTTGGCACTAGGCTTTGACAAAATCTTATTTGTATTCCTGGCGCAAGGCCTTGACTATGTGGTTATTAAAGTATGGAATTATGCATTCCATAATTATGAAAGTGGCTATTGATATTTCATGTGATAATTCGACTAGTAGAATATCCATATGAATAAGTAAATGTCATTATTTGATTTTATATTTACCATATTATGCTGAAGTTCACGTTTAAAAGGCTTTTTTTGTCTTCTACATAGCCTCAAATGTTTATGCTTATTTATGAATGTTTTTTATATATTGTTATCCTTACTGAGCATCTTAGGTCACCCCTTTCTATGTTTTATTTTTTCCCGGATGCGAAGAAGTATATTATGACTGACCTATAGTGATATTCTATGGGATCTCAGTGTTTTATATGGAAACAATGTTGTTGTAGTTTTCCATTTTATGATGAAATGTAAACCTTATGAATGTATCTAGTACATCCAAGGCTACTAAACTAATCGGTCTTTAGAGACTTGATCTTTTTTTATCATGCTAATGATACGTAATAATGCACCGACTCTGGGATTCTGGGGTCAGGGTGTTATAGTTGGTATCAGAGAAAGTTTAGTAAAATCCTTGTAAACTAGATATAGATAAAATCTGATTAAATCACATAGCCTTAAGATATAAGTTGGGGATTAGTATAGAATAACTTCCTAAAAATTTGGTATTGTATATATTTTGTGAGTTTTTCAAGAAATAAATCCCTATCTGGATACGATATGGTAGAGGTGGCTCTGGCACTGATGTACATAGGGGTGAAACCCGAAAACACATCTTTGAGCTAGACTCAACCGGGAACTGGTGCACGACAATGGGCCTTGCTACACTCTTGGTTACGACACTCCTAGGGGATATGAGTAGGATAATTTACATTTTGTTTACAAACCGATTTGAAGGATTTTAATATAAGATGATAATAAATGTCCTTGGTTAATCTTAATGTGTTTTATGTAGAAAATATGGTGTTTTGATATTATCTAAATGATTTTATGACTACTTTTACTCACACAATTCTTTATGGTTTTATTCAATGGATGGATTCCAAGGAATTCATAGTATCTTTGAGCATGATGTACAAGGAGGGAACAATGGTGGAAATGAGAAACAAAACTGATTGTTGATTGGCGTAAAAGATATCGTTTTCATACCAAATTAATTTTCCAAAAATATGATCAACAATATATATATTAACCAACTCCCAAACTCAACAAAGAAGAGAAAGGTGATTAATGATAATAGCTCCAGAAATAGAGACAATGGATAAAAGAATCTTCAATTTCCATCATGCAGAAAATGTGGAAGGAGACACCTAGGAAAGTGTCTCAATTTAACAAATAAATGAGTTATGTGTGGGAAATGACATAAAGTAACGAATTGCCGAGGAAAAATGAAGAGTACTATGGATGAAAATAAAAATGGTCCTAAGAATCCATTTATATTCATTTGTTGTAAATATTGGGGACCTGGACATTACCCAAGTGAATGACCTATTATATAGGATATTTTCTTGGTCAAAGAAGAAGCTATGTGGAAATAAATGGGTGGAGAAATGTTTAAAATTATTAATGCTCCTTGTTGAAGGGATTACTTTGGAATGATTTTCTCTTTTATTTCTAACACTTCAGTTTTTCATGCGAAAATGATATTTGAGGAAGAATTATCTTTTCTCTTGTGAATATATTTATAAATAACCTTTTGGTTTTATATGATCTCTCGGTTTGAGGCAATTACAAGTTATTATATTTTGGGATGAAAATTAAATGTATGAGATAACATTTGCGGATAAATTATATTATGGTTATTTTGAAAAATTTATCTCATTTTGTTAATGTTATAAAATATAGTTTTTGAAAAAAGAAATCACGCAGACTGTGTGACAACTTGTCGTGTCGAACAAAGCTGTGGGATTCAAACTCACAACCAGAGTGCGATTGGGATTTATCACCTAACTATGGACTATGTGAAGTCCATAGTTAGTTTGACTGATTATATTTAGTTAAATAATTTTATTGGTCAGTAATATGTTTATTTGGGATATTATGTCTTATCGAATGAATACCCTTATTATAGGAAAATGATTTGGCGATTAAGTGATAAATGTTATTTTGGAAGACATTCGCTTTGCTGGGAACACTATATGCCTAAGGAAAATAGAATACTATGGGCTTTCATTTGTATATTAATGGTGGATTTTTATCTATATTTTTATTGTGGATTTATAGTGATTTGGGTTATTAATGGAAATGATTAACCTATAAGAAAGAATATGTGATTAGGTTAACTACCTTTAATTATGTGACTTTAATAGTAGTCGATGTCATTTGGAGATACAATCTAAAATGGAAGACTAAATAACCAAATTCTTCTATATTTTTTGTTTCAATATAATTTTGGATTATATTGAAGTATTTTAAGGACAATGGTTTATTGAATGGTATTTATTTAACTTTCGGTTATTGTTTGTTCAATATTAGAAATTAAAATTAGTGCTTCTTTCTCTAAAGGAATATCCTTTTGGGGGATCATCTGGTCTTGTACTAACCATTTTGGTTTTGATTAATCTATAAGGAAAAATGTAAAAATATATAGTTTATCTTTTGTGGATAATGTGATTCTCTAGAAGTTGATTCTAGCTCTTTTGGTGTGACCAATTTATCTTGAATATTCATCGTTTGAAAAAAAAATGAGTTAGTGGTAGAAATTTATTAAAGAATGAACCTATACATAAAAATTATGTCTATCTCTTTATGTTCTTATTCAATCTCTTAAATAAATTTGTTATCTTTATGAAATGTAACTTAAAACAAAAAAACGTTCTCTATTTACTTTTCCTACTGGGAAACTAATGACTGTTTTTTCCATCACATATTTGTGGTTTTCTTATTGTTAACTTTCTTCTGATCATGTTTTTTATCCCTCTCCATCAGAACTTGACACTTAGTTCATCTTCCATATCCATGTTTTCCTACATGGAATCCTTGTATGGGTTATCTTTGGTTACCATTTGTACTTCTCTTTCTTTCTTTTAAAGTGATAGTTTTATTGACTCTTTCTCTAATGTGGGACTTTAAATTATGTTCCCATGCCCAATTTTAAAATTTTCAATGATGCAATTTCAATATGGGGGGAGGAATGTATCACTCCAAGATTCCATGGTATGTTTCCCTTTGAATAATGTAATAGCTTTCATTGCACGCAACTTCTAGATTCTAACACACAATGACCAATCAAATTAGCCGTTATGAACAGTAATACCATCTTTTTAAAATTTTATAAATTTCATCTTTCAAAATGTACTTCATTTTAGTATTCATAATATCGAAATTTTCTTAGTGTGAATTTTTGGTATTTTTCTGAAAACTTTCTATTCTTGATGAATAGTGAAAAACACTAAGTTATATTTTAAAACCAAATTTTTATTTAAATAACTATTTATATTATTTAAATTCATCTTAGGCCACAATAGATACATAATAACTATAAAAGTTCAATTTAATTAATTGGAGTTAGTTTATAATAATTTTAGATATATAAAAAATTTATTGAACTTTTTAACCGTCTTTTACCCACCTCCTAGGAGAATTTGCAAATTTGAATAAAACATAATTTTACCACTTCTGTGAATTGAATTTCAAAAATCTGAGAGGTATGGATGATATTAGTAAGTAAAATGTGGTACAATAAGATAAAAATAATGTTTAGTGAATAGTAACTTTTGACTGTTATTTACCACGGTTAAAAGTAAATAGGGTAATTAAAGGTAAAAATGATATTATTATTACCTTAAACATGTCCTAATTCTATTGGATAATTTTAATTCGACTAAGAATAACCTTAGGAAAAAATATTATTCTTTAGGTTCAATTGGATTAGATTAGGACATTTATTATTATTTAATTCAAAGAAGTGTTAAAAGTGTTAAATTCAAAGCTTAATAACTAAACCATTTTTAGTATAGAGTTATACATAAGATAAATTAGATTAAAAATATTTATTAGAAATATAAAAGGATTTCATACATAATGGTATTTTATTTATATTTTTTAGACAATAAATAATTTAATTTATTTATGACACAATGATGATGCAGTAATTACTTAATTAATTAAATATTAAAATATTTGATATTATAAATACCTAAATTAATGAAATTTGAGACTTTTTATGAATTACACTAATTTTATATGTTAATATGACATTTTAGGGTTGGTTTGATGATTTTTTTTAGATGTAATAATGCTATTATGAATTTAGACAAAAGAAAATACCAAATATTGTCAAAATTGACATAAAAAAGTTTGTAAAACAAATATTATATTATTAATTGATATTATATTCCTAAAAATATATAGTTCGGAAAAAAGACTTATATAATTTTGGGTTTTCTTGGAAGTATATAGTAAGTTTATAAACCATATAATATAAAAATACAAAGAGACATGGTAAATGTCAAACTATTTAACTAAGAGTTAAATCTAAAAGATAAGGTTAATATAGTTCCTCAAACCTATATAAAACCTATTGGTTGTGTGGTTTTTGACCAATCCCCACCTTATCCTTTGAATAATTCATTTTTGAGCCATTAGAAACCAAAAATGATTTTATTATAAAATAATATTTCTAGCTTTTCCTAAGGTGTCCCTCACCCCTCTTATAAAAGGGAACTCCCCCTTCCTTCACATTCACACCTGCAAAGCCTTTTTCTCAAACAAACTCTACCTAAATACCCTCTAAACGGTCCACCCATCATCCTAGAGTCCTTACTTTAGTCATAAATCAATCCTAAAGAGCCCTTTTTATCAAATCAAAATGAAGTACTCGAAGAAGAGGTAAATATTTCATTACCTCTTTCAAGTTCCTTTCTTATTCTACTTCTTCTTTCATGGTTGTTTCCATTCTAAAATAATAATTCCAGTATATTCTATATATTGTGATGTTATTATAAATATGGTACAACCATATTCATTATTCTATCCATCCTTTTAATGACATTTCACTATACGTGTGTATGTACGGCTTACTGTCTCCACGTCGTGGTGTAATTGTTATTCAATACATTATTATTTGGATGGTTATAATAATGATGTGTAATTGATGTAAATAAAAAATATAACAAGATAATTATTCTGTATATATATGATATTCCATCCAATTATATATTATTTTAATATCAAAATAATGATATTGTCGCTCATGCGTACGTACGGATTAACATCTCCATGAATGCGATGAGATTCATTCCCCTTCGTAATCCATTCAAGACTAATTTTCATTAGATGATTATAAATATTTTTTAAAGAATTAATATCTATAAGATAAATCCTATTCATAGAAAAAAATACTTACAAAATAAATCATATAAAGGAAAATGAATCAGTTAACACCCGAAACGACAATAACACAAAAATATTATTAAAAATGTAATATTAAAAGATCATATATGATATCATATTAATGTATATAATTTTTTTATAATTTAATAAAAACTATTTCACCATTATACAAGAGGTTAAATTACCCTCTACCAAGGAAAAATACAAAGTAAGGGGTTTCTAATATCACTTTTAATTATGTGAGATTTCTATTGTTCACCCCTTATTTATTAAATGTGGTGTATTGTGTACTATCATTTGATATATATATATATATATATATATTGTCATGATTATATTTATATTCATGGTATTATGTGATTCATTTGGTTTTTATTAACTTTTGGCCATACGACTCGATTGATTACAATCAAGTAAGTTTTTTCGTCTCACTACCTATTTCCGTGAGATTCATGCAATACTGCCACAATTTCCTTTTGTGTGGTGTATGTTCTACCCAATGATTTTATTCATTGTGTGATATAATTTAATTTATGATTAATTAATTCTTTATTTTATGATCCATCTTTCATGGGATGTATGTTTCGTATGTTACCAAATTGGTAAGGGAATTTCAATTTTCAATTTCCACTCATTCGGCTTTATGCATACTTCATTGATTATTTTACTCCATGATTATTTCTGGAATCACTGTTTATTATTTGTGTACTAATTTTCACTCCCCTTTCTATGGATATAATTTTGATACACATAATCACTCCATTTATAAATTCTCATGTCATTGATATGACCTTGATAAGAGTAATTTTAACTCAATCTCCATTTATTGAGTTAAACATCCAATTCATCGGTGTTGTTTTGAGAAGAATATGTGTGAATGTCCTATGGTTTATTTACACTGTATATCCAATAATATTGATTGTAATTATATTTTTCAAACATAATTATGTCGTTTATTTATCTTTAACTTAAGGATACGGTCTTTATAATAGATTTCATCTCAATTTACATTCTATTGAGACTTTATTGTTGTTATACGCCAAATCACTTTTATATGGAATATATAGTGTACTTTGACATATTATATCATGAATCCCTTTATTCCCATGATATTATATTGTTTTTATTACCTAAATTGTTTTTATTCGAGTTTCTCTCTTTTAGTTATGAACTCTAACTAAAATATCATTTCAAATGTTTTAAAGATTTATTATTCTAAATCTTTCTTATTAATGTACATGTTTTAAAAATGGTTTTAAGGATTTATTTATATGAACATTAAAATTTTAAAATTAAAATTCTTTTAAAAAGTTTCAAAGTGGTATGGGACACTTTGATTAAATAATATATTTTAAACGGCTTCTTGATAAATAGTAATTCTTTTAAATGTTTTCAAGAAAAAGGGGGATATTTCTCTCAAATAGTTTTGATGATTAATTTCATCTATGTCAATATCCATCATCATTCTCTATTAATTTTGATATATTATAATAAAATCGTCCATATTGTATTGAATGAGTTAAGATTGACTGTGGTTGTGCTATTTTTATAGCATTCATGGTTTGTGGTAAAAATATTGACATCTGGTATGCTAGTATTAAAACTAATGTTCATATTATGTTTCAACATTTTCATATGAGGAATGAATTGGAATTAGTAAGTGACTTGTGGAGCCTGTTATAGCTCCTCGATCCATTGGCAGGTCACATGAGACATACTAGTGTCTTTGGCACAAGGCCATGACAAAATCTTATTTGTAGTCTTGGAATAAGGCTTTCACTATGTGGTTATGAAATTATGGAATTATGCATTCCATCATTATGAAATTGGTTTTTGATATTGCATGTGATTATTCAACTATTATAATATCAATGTGAATAATTAAATGTCATTATGTGATTTTATCTTCGATATGTTATGTTGATGTTCATGCTTAAAAGGCTTTTGTTTTAGTCTTATAAATTGCCTTAAATGTTTATGCTTATTTATGAAATTTTCCGCTATGTTGTTATCCTTACTGACCATATGAGCTCACCCCATTCTATGTTTTATTTTTCCCAGGATACAAAAAAGTATATTATGACTGACCTGCAGGGATAGTCTATGGGATCTCATTGTTGTCTATGGAAACAATGTTGTTGTAGTTTTCTATTTTATGATGTAATGTAAACCTTGTGAATGTATCAAATACTTCTAAGGATACTAAAAAATCGGTCTTTAGAGACTTGATCTTTTGTGATCATTCCAATGATACGTAATAATGCACTGACTCTGGGTTTCTGAGGTCGGGGTGTTACAATTTTACCATATATAAAGGTTATAACATACATGTTTTCATTTATTGTGGTTATGTTTTAAAATAGACTATAATTTTATGATGTTTTTTTGTTAAAATGTTAAAATAGTATTGAGATCACCTAGCTTAAATTATACAAACATGGAGATTAATTACACATAGAGTGGTCAAAACATGAAGAAGAGATTAATATTAATCAAACCAACTAAATTATTTCTATTGTACATGAAAATTATATTGGAAATCGAACATATCTAATTTAAGGTCCATTATGGAGATATCCTAAAACCATAATACTAAGGAATTATGTTCCTGTATGATTTCAAGGTAAATTTCACATATGATAAAGTTTACACCTTGAGGGGTGTTGGTGTTTCCCTATCGTACGTAATCATGTGTGTTTTGATTTGGGCTTTAATGACTAAATAGGTCTACTTTTAATTCACAAATGTGGTGAGAGTAACTATACCACATGACACATATCATTATAAAAACTAATCTACATTGAATATTTTAAAAGAATATTATTTTTCATTTTTTATTTACTCACATAGAAAGACATAATTTTGAAATTATATGGATTCTTATTTCATTGTCTATACTTCCACATTATTTTATAAATCTTTCACAGTGGGAATCTATAAACTCTTCCTAATATAAAATTTATTATTGGATGATAGAGTCAAAAAACTCACAATCATAATACATTAAAATTTTAATATTAAATAAAAAATAAATTCATAAATCAAATAATTATGAACATCCCGATATATAAGTCATAGTCATATATGAAATTAAATAATACGGGGTGAAATTTTAGATTTGAACCCGAAGATGAAATTAAAATAGGGGTGACTTAAAATCCGTTAAAATAGTTATAGTAACGTCAAAATTAATGAAAAATTATATGGATAATTCAGTAAATAACAAAATCATAAACAATAGGTGAATTGAGTAGTTTGAAGATTATTGGAAGTTAAGATAAAAAATTAAAAATAGTGAATTAAATGTAGTCTGTATCAAAATGATCATACATTTACTATTAACACTCTCAAACCAAGACACATATTTAAAATATAGATATATCCTTTTTTTAATTGGTTCTTACAAATCCCAAAAATTTAAAGAGGATCATACATAAACATATATTTTAAAAAATATAAGACATTTCCCATACTTTATATGTGATTAGACAGAACCCATAATTTTATTTAAGTACTTATGGCCCAAGGGATTTTTTATTTGATTAATAGTAGCATGTGTAACTGCATTTTAGTCAGGTGGTAGTGACCAATTGGATTATTTAGAGAAGTGGTATAACTGGTGTGTGAGACACATTAGTATAATTTTATGATTTCAAAAATACCAAAAATATATGAATAATTTATATCACTTGATGTTGATTATGTGGTGACAGTGTAAAGATGTGATATTTGTAACTTCATAGATGATGTAACAAAGAAGCCGAAGTGTTATAATAAGTGTAGTTGTTTATATATTCATAATTTTATGATGGTATAGTGTATATCATAGATATATTCTTTATATAGGATTAGTTATATTTTTTGGGAAATATATAAATTGATATAATGTATAGTTAAACTACTAAAAATGAAAAATGATGACCACTACATAAAAATAGACTCTAATGTAAAACCGTACCTAAAACACATGATAAATATTATTGAAATCATTGTTATGGGTGTTATTAAACATTACCAAATTAATAATCATTAAAAACTATGAAATACTCTATGATATCCTATGAAATAGAATCCTCTGATATTGAAATAATTCTAAATTTTAATGCAGATAGCCAAAAATATCTTACATAGGTAGCATCCTAATAAGATATTATCTTCAATTTATCATCTCGATAATACTTAATAAGGTATTATGATATCAAACCTAACCATGAAAAAATTTTAACAATACACTCAACCATGTAATGTTCCCTCAAATCATCTTGACTATATATCACCTAAAACATTAATATTGTTATAATTCTCTATAATATGTTTATTGAACTATAGTCTCATGGAAACACTTATTATTATGTTGTAATCATTTCATATCAATATATAAATTCTCAATATATGAATTTATGAAATTTCATCTCATGTTTCTCAAATTATATTATGATTACTCTATTATATTAATAATTAAACACTATAAAAGTCAACTAAAACACTTTTAATATAATTTATATAATATTTATTTTTATGAATTTATATAAACATAAAAAAATTAATATATAATATTAGTATGTAATAATATTAAAATAATAGGAAAATATAGTATTATAACACTAATTACATTGGAAAAAAATCATTATAACATATTAAAACATTAGAAGGTGTTGGACTCCCCATATCCTAAATTCCATACATGGGACTGTATAGGATAAAACAATACCTCTAGATAATGACATGAGAGAGATTATTAGTTTTTATTATATGAGATCCATCAATGTTTCTTCTATTATGTAGATATCATAAGCACACATTATAACTCAGGAAATAATTCCGTATAATCCTTATCATTATCACCTAATTTATATTCAAATCAACTAAAAATGTGATGTTTGAATAAGAATATCTATTCATTTAAAAACATAATCTAATAACGAAATCATAGTCATTCTTTCCTTATCTATTTAAAAAATCCTCAAACATTATATTTGAGGATAACAATAAAATAAATGATATTTATAGTTCATTTTCAAAACATAAAAAATAAATTTATTGGTGAAAGTCAATATTCTACCCGTTCATGATAGTTAAAAAATAGTATCAAACAATAACCTGTTGAACAAACAAATTTTCCCAAAAAAATCAACAATTTTTCAGATTTTTTACAAATAAAAATGACACAAAAATAACAATTTGGGTCCTTAAAAAATAAAGATAATCCCTAAAAAATATATTAAATTATTGTTAAAAGAGTATAATAATCATTTTTTGTCTAAAAAAATAGATAAAATTAAAAAATAGAAATAATTTTTTAAAATATATATTTCCCATACATAAATGTATAATAAAACAATATGAAATAAATATAGTAAAATATATAAAAATTCTCTCATATTGTCTTAATATGATAGGAAAAGAATCTACAAGTCGTTTTTTATTTGTGGAAACCAAATACATGTAAATAAGGTACACAATGTCTATGATATGAAATTGTGTGATTTTGTATTATATGTGATATCTTTTGTCAAAATGTGAATCAGTCATGGAAAATATAAAAAATTCCCTTACATTTTATAGATACATTGATGAATTAATCCATATGAAATTTTTAAAATTTAGGTATCAACCACACATTAATCTAATAGAAGGTGTTCCTGTTATTTGTCAAAGTGTATGTTATTTATTTAAAATTATAAATTTAGTTTAAAATCTGTGGCTAATAATGAAAACTAAGAAAAAACTATCAGATTATCAAGATAAATTATTAACATGATCAATAGTTGATTTTTAATTTAGAGTAATCTGTCACAAGTCTATCCAACTCATGGTGTACATAGTATGACTCAAATTTTGTGTTATTATATTAAAAGTGACATTTTATTTAATAACAATTATACCTCATTGAAAATAAATAAAACACTAAAGCAATGTCTTTATACATTTTTAAAATGAATGAAATTTAATTTTTGATGTATATGAATTTATCACAGACTAATCTAACCCAATGTGTGATATGTATGACACAATGTACGTGTTCTTAGTTAAAATATTACATTTTAGCTCAAAAAATATGTCACAAATTAGTAACCGATCAAACTCACTTGTATTTCCAAGATAAATTTTTTAAATGACACATAAGTCATTTATAAAATATAATAATTAATCACACATCAATATGGTTGACTATGGGGTCCTTAAATGTGACACCTTATGATTTGTTTGAAAATACCACTAAATAATTATAATGCTTAAAATATTTCTACACAAGAAACATGACATCAAAAAATCCATAATACATTTTAATAAGATGAAATTATAAATAAGTAAATTTAATGGTTTTGATATATCAATTTGATTTTACTTTATAAATAGATGTATCCACATTATATAATATATTTATAATTAAAAATAATTCATGTTTTATAATAAAAAAATACTAAAATTCAATAATTATAACTAAATTACTCATAATTTTATTTGATAACTCAAAATGTATTTTTTAAATAATTTCATTTCTATGGGATATTTATTTTTATCTTTTTAAATGTAATATACTATTTCTTAAAGATGGTAATATTTTTTTTGAATACCATATTATCAATAATTCTATATGAATTTTAAAAAAAAATAAGAAAATGAGAAATTAATTATTGAAAAAATTAGTGTTCATGTATGAAATGTGTATTATATTTTTTATTTGAACATAAAAGACAAATTCCAAAAATTTTGAATTTTAGTTTTTTAAAATTAATATTATTTTATATTGAAAATGAAGATATTTTCAGGGAATATTTTGATTATATTTATGAAATGGTATATTTTTTTTTGAATAGAAAAGAAAATATCATTTTTACAAATACTATGATGTGTTTAACATCATCAGTATGTAAGTATGACTAAAAATTTTATTAAACATTTTTTTCTAACAAAATAAATATATCATAAGTATAAATTTACATTTAAAATTGTATGACTAATTTATGAACCCCTCAGTAACATTTTGGAACCTAAACATTAATTTTCAAAATATAGATTTTTATACATTACATATTTATTATTTTGAAATTAATTTTTATTACTTTTATGAATATAATATTATTAAAATGAATAAATATTTATAATTAAAAAACAAAAAATTATCATATAAAATTAATTTTAATTTTTACTCTAAAAATTACCTATAAGGGGTTAAAAATATATTATAGTAAAAGATAATTTTCATTTAAAAAGATAAAACTATAGAGTAAAAGTGTAATACCACTCATAACATTTCCATAAATGATAATATTAGAGGTTTAATTGGTCTCATTCATCCCATATCATTGTTGCCCTGTTTTGGTTCCACTTTTCATGAACAGGGTCTTGTACTTTTATATTATTACAAAAATGTCACTCCATTTACATATAAAAGGAGACTTCCACCACCCCTTTTAAATGCACTATAAATTTTTTATTCCAATTGAACATATAAATATTTTTACCTTCCCATAAATCTCTATACCACATAATTTATCCCATTGACATATAGGATCCCCTTAAATCCTCTATTATTAATATGTACTCCCAGAGAGGATTCAATATCTCAACATGAGTAATAATCAATTCATGACTTCATTTCATCTCTATTTTATCCTCTAATTATATTTCAACCTATATAATTTTATTATATTAATATTATTAACAATCAAAATTTTAATATGTTAATGGTTAGCCATTATCTATCCACACCCTTAGAAAAGAGAGAATGTCATTTGTGTGTATATAAGGACTATCGTCTCTATGAAAAAATATATTTTTATTTTTTATAACTTATATAAGGTTATGGTTATAAAATATTATATAATAAAAAAATATTCTATTTATAACATATGTAATATTATTAAAATACAAATAAATTTCTATCTTTCTCTTATTTGATGTAAAATGAAAACATCATCTTTGTGTACATGAGGACTATCGCCTCTATGCAGAGACATAGATTAGTATTCATAAACACCCCATATAGATGGTTATATGAATTTAAATAATGAATTAGGATGAAATTATTTTTCAAATAATGATTTTTTTTTTTAATTTTAATATTAATACTAGTTTCATTATTAACTTACCGATTATTGTTCTCCAAAAATTACAAATATATTCTCATACGTAATTTTGTATTCCTGAATAAAGAAAAAATTTATCATGAAATGAAATTAGATATTCATATATATTAATAAATAATAAAATCCATTAGATTTTATAAACTAGGAATGGTTAAATTGGTATTTATTAATGGAGATCTACATTGAAATTTTAAAACAAACACGAAACAATCAAAATTTCTAACATTATATAATGAAAATAAAACAAAGATAATTAATAAATATATTATAAGTAAAAATAATTGAATAATACATACTTTATTATTTATTTATCGGATTCTTAAATTTGATATTAATATTGTTATGTTTATTATATACTATATTAAATCAGAATCATGGAAATCAATATTTAGGTTAAGGGTTTCATATCATATTTTCTTATTTGAGACATGTTGTGTATTATGTTCCAATTTTTAACAACATATGGTATATGATTACTATTTAAAATATTATATAATTATCTAATATTCATTTATGGTATTCAAATATTCATTTCATGTTTTATCTTTCAAATAAGTTTTAAATATAATGTAAGGAAAGCCTCATGTATTTCTCATCTCACATTTATTTCATTGAGTCAAATTCTATATTCAACACTTAGTTTATTTTTTGTGGTGTATATACTACCATATGTATGAATATTATCATACTATTTAAAAGTAAAATTTATTTATAACTTCATCAGAATTTATATCATTCCAATTCTTTTGATTCAATGGTTAACAATGGGTAAGGGATTTTACTAAAAAAAATCTATATTAATTGAGGTACGCACATTCTTTATGATATTAATTCCTATATCCTATATAAAATATACACTAAAGTTAATTCTATTGAACATAATATAATTTATCATTTTATTTTCACTAATTTCTTGTTAAATTCATTTCAATGAATTTTACATCAATTAATCGAAATTGGTAGACTTCTTCATTCATAAAAACAAAAACTTATTAAAAATAATCCCCATACATTTTTTCTATAATCATACATTATTGTCAAAAATAATTCACTCCCTAAATATTTTACTTTATTATATTGATTCCCAAATATTAATTATATCTTGTAATATTTACCTTCTTATTTTTATTATTTAAAAAGTAATTATTTTTATCATCTTTACGATTTGGGTTTTGATAATGGTATTTACAATAATTAAAACAGGATTTATCTTTCATGATGATATGTTTATCTCAGAATAAATATTTCACTTTAATAATATTAATTTCCATTAAAATATGCATTATTTATATTTCCTTTAAGGTTTTTTTTAATTATGTTATTGTATAATTTTTTAAATATATAATCAAAATTACATCTTTTATTTATTATATAAAAAATGTCCCAAAAATTTTCATTTTGAGGTTTGGAATCCATTTTCTCATTTATA
Source organism: Viscum album (assembly GCA_963277665.1). Taxonomy (NCBI): domain Eukaryota; kingdom Viridiplantae; phylum Streptophyta; class Magnoliopsida; order Santalales; family Viscaceae; genus Viscum; species Viscum album. Next base: position 351,259,550 of record OY728134.1, on the reverse strand, counting down.
TCTCAAATATATAAATAATTTTGATCAATTATTCATGACTCGCTTACTAAATCCTTTTGTAAAACACTATGTTCGGGTGATTAAATTTTTCTTATCCGCTACTATAACTATTGAAACAATTTCATGTGATTTAACATAGAAATGATGTCAAACCCATTTTATTTTCCATTTTTTATTTATTATATAATGATTAATTACTTTTCATACATTAAGGGTGGTTATTATTATGTGTCTAGGGTCTGATAAGTCTATAATACAGTTTTTTCATGATAAATATTTTAGAATATTTGGGTTAGATAAACCTAGGAGATTGGTCGGTATTGATAAATCCAAGAGGAATTTCTATTTTGATATACTCTTATAATATGTTTAGTTGAATAAATTCCAAAGAATATTTGGGTCCAATAAATCCCCAAGACATAGTGGATTTAATAATTACATGAGGTTCTGTTTTCTATTAAATCTTTCCATTTCATTGGTCATTCTTTTATATATAATTAGATATTTACGTTGAGTTTGGAAGTGTTGTGGTTAGATAATTTCCTAGGATTTACCATGGAAATTATGTGGTTAACTAGTTTTTCATGATTTAGTGTGAACCTTGTTCTCTAATTTAGGTTCACAAGATTGATAATGGATGTGAAGCCACAAGACATGTTCAAAATAATTAGTGTTTACATGATGTCGATGGTTATGTTTATAAGATTCAGAATGTACATGATGTTTCTAGTTATATAAAAAATGGTTTGAAATCTTACATTTATGATTTTTCCAACTTTATATATTATATTCCTTTATTCTTCCCTTGGAATTTGATTTTGTTCATTATGAATCCACACTCAAATAAAATGGTATTTGTTGGATCATTTGAGATTACATGTCCTTTTATTTTACTTTAAGGAAACAATTTATTGTTTCATGTTAATTTAATTAAATATTACTATTATACTCTTGTTTTAACGCATAATTATTATAACAAAATGATGAAATGATAATATTATTTCCATCAATAATCATTTAACTCACCCATTTCTCATGATTCCATTAACTATAGTATAAAGATGAGTAGAATTAATTATAATTGCTGAAGGGATGTTATGGTTGTTTAATTTTGGATAAATTTTTACATGTATTAAAAATAATATAATATTAAAATATACTAAAATTTCATTTCTTATGATTGAAATATTTTCATAAATTTAATGTTTATATGTTAAATTTTTCAAAAAATTATATGTTTTTTAACATAGAACATATCACTTAGTATCAAAGCCAAATTTTAATTATGTGCTTTTATTATTAGATCATAGAGTTATGGTGCGAGTTTCCTAAATTGGAATCAAGGAAATTTTTATTAATATTCAGTATCATTTTAATAATTTATGGTTATTTAGACTACCTAAAAAATTTTAAAACCCTGGAGATAAATCTAAATACAGTTTAACATGTTTATTTTGTGGTAATTTGGATATCGTGTGGTATTAGAGTAATGAAATCCAAGTCCAGATATGAATAAGTGGGTTTAGGATCTTATACAGAATCTTTAACGATTAAGGACCCTAAAATGGATGGTAGGGTACCAGCTCAATCTTCACATGGTGTATTACAATGTTTCCTCTCTCCACACATAGTTTGAAACACCTGTGGAATATTATTTTTGCGATTCCAATACTCATTAAATACAAATGTAATGGTTTTTGTGCATTTATATTGTATGGTTAGAGTAAAAAATATAACTATAACACTCAATAATGATTGGATTAAATGATGGTGTCAATATATGGGACATCATAGGATTCATTTTACATATAATGGTTTAACATTTATATTATAATATATTATTATAAATATTTATTATGTGTTTCATTGGAATTAGGAAGATGAAAATTATGATGTAAATGGTATTTCAGAAGGAAACCATATGGCATACAACCCAATTATGGAATAATATTTGGTAGTAATGTTTGTGAAAATTGAAAAAATATATATATATTTATATATTAAGAGGTAAAATATGTGTTTCCTAGTATTTCCAAACAAAGTATGGCGTATATATAAATTGAATCTATATCATGGGTCTTATCAATATTATGAATACCATTAGTTATTTTATTTATAAACAATAATTAATTTTTTTGAAAGAAATTTTTTTGGTGGAATGTATAATACAATGTTTTTAATATTAATTTATATTAAAATTAATACTATGTTTAATATATTTTTTCACAAAACAGCAATCCAGATCAAATTGTGATTCATTCTATTCAGATGAAATTATATGAATAAAATATAACCACTATAATGAAATCATTATGTGGTTGGTTAAAAATATAGTTAACTACATCAAAAAATATAATTAGAAAGAAAAATGATAGTCACTTTTAATAAAAAATAAATATTGAAATATAATTAGTGTAATTAAACAACTAATAAGATTATATTATACAAAAAATGATTTTCTTTTCATAAATTGATAACCCATGGCCAATGTATTTTTTATGAATAAAAACATATTATGTTTTATAGATGATGGAATATATTTATCATAGGAATAATAGATTATCTCTAATTCAATTAATAATAAAAATTAAATATGAAAATTAAAATTTGATATTTGAAAAAATTCATTTTACTTTATAAATATTATATTACAAATAATATTTTAATTTATAAAGAAAATTACTAAATTTTAAAATATTAATATTAGAGGACGTACCATGGTACCAGTAGCGCTACAACAGGTGGTTTTGATGGAGTTTCCTACTTCCCCTCTGGTGGTACATCCTGGAGTAGTGAAGATGTACTAGGACCTCTGACATTAGTATTGATGGGTTGGGATGAAGGAAGTTGTGGCGGAGTTTGTATCACAATGACTCAGTTGTTAGAAAGTGAAAATTGCTCAGAGTCGGGAGAAGTCTTATGCTGACAGGAGGAGGGATACCATGTCTTTCTATGGGTATCACCTCGATGAGGTTTGCGGAGACTTGGAAATGGAAGAAAGCTATCTCCAAGGTTCATCTGACCTTTCTAGATTCTCAGCAGAGTGGGTGAGGTGGTGTACTGCTTATCTCTTTCACCACAGATGCACTGGGTGCATAATGTTTTCCATGTGTTGTAGCTGATAAGATGTGTGCATGATCAATCGCACGTTATTAACTTAGGCGAATTGTTCTTTGATAATGTGGTGACTTTTATAGAGTTCCTAGTGGATTATGAGTATTGATAGAAGTGGGTTCTTCATGGGAAATCGATACCTCTAGTACGTGTTCGCTGGTAGCACGAGAACCTCCCGGAGAGCACATAGGAGTAGGAGACTCAGATATATGCTCAGTACCCATCTATTTCCTTAGTCTATGTGGTGGATTTTAGGGACATAAAGTCCTATGGTGGGGATAATTTAATTTCCTGGAAATTTGGTATATTTTTTTATATGTTATTATTTTGAGACCGTGAAATCTGACGGCGTGCGATTCCAAGGCCCAAAGTACCTGGAATGATTTTTCAATGTTTGGTTAAGCTTTAATTAGCGTGCATAAACCATTTTCCTAAAAAATATAATAAATCTTAAATGGTTACTCAGATTAGAAATATGAGGGCACAGTTGCGCTCAGGATGGTGGGTTATCCCTAGGCGCGACTTATGTTTAGTCAGTACGAGCCTCCAGTGAGAAAACCTGGAAAGGGAATAACCATAAATAAAATAATTTTATTTTTCAAATTCTTATAACTCACTAAAGAAAACTCGGATTAAAAATATGAGACCACTGCTGAACACCTGGGGGTATGCTTTCTTTAGGTAGATACTAACATTGGCCGGCGGAAGCCACCAGTGAAAGTTAGTTTTTTTTCATAAATAAAACAATTAAGTTACAATTACTTTATTTAAAATTCATAACATTAAAATGGTAACTCAGATTGGAAATCAGATATTATTATTGGGTTCATTAGGGAATGTTTCACTTAGGCAGAGCCTAACCTGGACAGGCGTGGGTCGAGGGTGACTGTTAATAATTTTATGAACATTTCTTGGGTACGTTCAGTAAATGTGTGAGCATCGTTTTCTAACTTTTGAACCATTTATCTAATTAAAAATGTAAGGGAACCATTGAATCCACAACACCAGGATTCTGTTCAGGGAGGCATAACATCGACCATAGTAGGTCGACTGGAAATGTAATTTTAGTGGACTTTTAATAGATTAATAAAATAACATGATTCGTTGTTTTATTTTACTTTCTTTCCTCCAACGGATGAATTTCACTGGAGGGACCGGCGACGTGTAAGGCATATAAATGGCTTGACACTTCTTTTCATGTAACTGCACTATTGGTAATTCGGAAGGATCATTAATTAAATGAACCTCATTAATTTCCCAATCATTACACACTCCTTCTCCTCTCTTATTTATATGGATCTCGAGGAGGGTTGTTAGAACGGATTCAGCAAGCAACGAAGCCCTGGAAAATTACTATAACTCCAACCACCTGGAGGACGAGACTAGTTCCAATGAGCAGTGATGAGGGCTATCGAGTCACAAACCAAAGACAATGATGAATGAGGTTCTATAGACCGTCGTCAGTGGACGTATCTTCCAGGTAGGGGGTTTAATTAATTTATTTATTCAAATGATTTTCCTCTCCTCCATTCGTGAATAACATTAAGAACACGGGTCAACCGACTAATTAGTTGACCTGTAATTCATTCGTCTTTGTGGAAGGTTATTGCGGGGAATCTAATGTGGTTAATTTTTGTGTTCAATATAATTGTTTATTGAACTCTCATAATATCTTCCATATTATGAGCCAACGAGGATGGTGTGGGCCTAATGAACCTAGCCCAAACCCTCCGCTATCTTACTTTCCTTGCGCCACCTTGGAAGACAGTGAGCACGTCAACGCATGGTGCAAGAGGAGGGCTATGGCTTGTCAGCCACGATGAACAGAGGAGGCGGCCAACACGACGACCGACTGCGGAAAGGAAGTAAGTAGGAATGTTGTACCACCAATGAATGGAATCCATTGATAATCCCCCAGCAGAGGCTGAATCTACCACTGGTGGGTTCTGTAGGGACCGAGCGGTGCCCACGCGGCCCTGCCGCCTCACCAACCGAATGGATTCCAGACCGTTCGGAAATCAAGGTGACCGATGGGTTACACCCCCACGTCGGACCGAACTGGGATTCCTACCTTAGAGCAGGCTATCGCCCTTGAGTGGGGCCACCACCCTCGAGCCGGTTTACTGCACTCGAGTCGAGCCGACGCCCTCAGAACGAGTGGTCTCCCTCACACCGAGCCTCCACCCTCGGAGCGGGCCTCCGCCCTCGGAGCGGGATGTCCTCATCATTTCCCATACGGGGCACTTCCTAGAGGGCTTCCACCCATGACCGGGCTACCACCCCACTTGGGTCGGGCCGCCCTATTCTGGCCTAGATGCCCTTGCGGGCTGCCCCCCCCCCTTGTGGGCTGCCCTATTCTGGCGGGGCCGCTCTTGCGGGCCGGACTATACATCGGCCCAGCGGGCCAAGTCCACCCTAGCCTGGCGAGGCTAGTCCTCCCTGGCCCAGCCCAGACCATTTCTGGCCAGGTCTGACCGGACCCAGGCCCAACTGGACACCGAAACACTTAAAGGGGCATATCTTGAGAACTAGATGTATGTTTGATGAATCCTCTTAAGTTTTTGGATCCTTGGATCGAGACAGTAGTTTTGGAATATTCCACATGTGTTTAGGAGAATGTTGGAGTATGACAGGGTTGGATCAAACTCGAATCCAACCGGGCCCCCGGAGCTAAAACGCTGATAACTCACAGACTGGGCATCTGATTGGTGCACCGTCTATCGTGTTGGAACCCTTACGACATGGTGGTCCTTTGGGTTACTTCTTTGTGGATCTTAGTGGCAATCAAGTTATGAATGATATCTCAAGGGGATGAATCTATGGAACTTTAGTGCACCCGGATCGAGGAAACCTATGGCATGCTGCAACATGAAGAAAGAACATTGATCCTTTGTGGTTCAGTATCTATCGATCATTTGTGGGTTAGATACTATGTGGGACATCCCTCAGCGATCCTGTGTGGGTCGGCACATACTGATTATTGTGTGGGTCAGATCCTCTTTGGTTCAGTGGGTTTAGTTACCTATCGATCCTCTGTTGGTCAAAGGGAGTTAGTTACCTATTGATATTGTGTGGGTCTGATGTTTTAGTTACCTATTTATCCTATGTGGTTCTACAGTAGTACATCATAATAGAATATGATAATCTAGTTAATGATTAATCATCTGTACTTCCTTACATAAGTTATACCAGAAATTGAGTTGAGTCTTTTACCTATGTGGAACTTAAATCTTTGTGGTGTTACCTGTGTAGGAATTTTATCTTCATGGTGTTACCTGTGTGGTACTTTTATCTTCATGGTGTAACCTGTGTGGTACTTCTAGATTCGTGGTGTTACCTGTGTGGTACTTCTACCTTTGTGGTATCATCTTCGCGGTGTTACTAGTTTGGTACTTCTATCATTGGGGTGTTACATGTGTGGTACTTTTATCTTCATGGTGTTACTTGTGTGGTACTTCTATCTTCGTGGTGTTACCTGTGTGGTACTTCTAGCTTTGTGGTGTTACTTGTGTGGTAATTATACCTTTGTGGTATCATCTTCGTGGTGTTCCTTGTGTGGTACTTCAATCTTCGTGGTGTTACCTATGTGGTACTTATATTTTTGTGGTGTTACATGTGTGGTACTTCTGCCTTTGTGGTATTTTCTTCATGTTGTTACATATGTGGTACTTCTATCTTTGTCGTGTTACCTATGTGGTACTTCTACCTTTGTGGAGTTACCTTCATGGTGTTAACTTTATGGTGTTACCTATGTGGTACTTATACATTCATGGTGTTACCTATGTAGTGTCCTTTTCTCATGTGTGAGATGATTCTATCTTGATAACTTAGGTATATGTATGGGCATATACCGAAGTAGAGTTGATGTCTTGCTTTGCGGTTTTTCATTTGTGGAACTCTAGGAGACCTACAGGGGTCTTGGGGTCCCTACTGAGTATTGTTATAACCACCCACTCACCAACTTCACCCGCACTGTGTTGTGTCCAGTGTAGATGACGTACAACATTGATCTAGGCTGAGGGAACTAGGATTGGACAGTGCACAGAGGTGGACCATTCGGCGTGATGTGACACAGAGGAGATTGATGGATGGGGAGTGTTGAGGAAGCGATCTATACCAACCCTTCTGGTAGGAACCTTAGAGGATGACCCAGTAGTTGTTTCCCTTTTTCTTTCAGTTGTATTTTACTTCTAGTTTTACTTGTACTTTTACGGTTGGGCTTGTATTTCAGCCCCTTTTTACTTTCAACACTCTTTTACTACAGCAGTTTACTTTGTGGTTGCATCTTATTTCATTCAACTCTGTGTGGTTGCTTTTTGTTGTGTTCTTGGACTATGTGTCTGTATAGGTTAAAAAGGCAATGCCTTCCCATTTAAGGTATACATCTTTCCAGTGCTAGTCGCCATCCCCTAGCCTATGGATGGCGGGCATGGGCTGGTCACGACACAGGCCCCGAGGGATGGGTCGTGAAACCTGCATTGGATGTTTGCAGTGAACTGTCACTTTTTCACTAGGTTTCTGTTTTGGAAAAATTAATATCTGATCCTATGTGTTTTTTAGGGGATCACAATGGTGATATTGGTTTTATGGGTTTTAGGATCGATGAATGGGCCCCATGGAGATCTTTTTACGCACGGTGTGGTGAAATGTAATTTCTTCAATGGGAGTCCATTTTGGGTGAATGAATAGTCAATCCTATTTGTTTTTCTACAAAGATTTCAACATTGTGATCTGTTTGTTTATCTTAGGCCATTTTCAAGAGGCATGTCAATATAATTACATTTTATCCATTCGATTCGGTTTTGAGGAATGTGTGTTCGTCAGCCTTTTGGGAAAAGATTCCATGTTCTTTGGGTGTACACTATCACACTATGTTGGTATTAGTTCATATATTAGTACCTAATTAAATCTAGGTATATGTCCAGATGATGTGGTGGGGTCACACGATGTGTGGGTCCTACACATGTCGTGTTCCACTTTACTAATATTCAATCTCTTGCATCTCTTTCTTTTGGACTCCGACATTGGTGTGGGTGTAGCCTATCTTGAGTGTCTATCTTCGTAAAATGTGAAGGTTCCCTCCATAGTGGATTACAAGTTGCGATGTGTTATTTTCTATCTGTGATTATTTTCTATTGTGACACCCGATGACAGCATTAGTGATTTTTAGAGAGGTACCATCGATAAGCAATGGAACATTTCCTCAGTGTGCTTTTCCATAAAGTACCATCTAGCAGGGATGGCCATATCTATTTTGGGTTTAACCCTGGCTAGGCTGGTCAGTGGTCCCTGATGGAAGTTATGAGTAGAACCCTCCATATAGGCTGGGGATGGGTCCATAACTAGACTAGAATGGATCTATTTATCCAGAATGGGAATGGGTCCTCTATGATTCCCGAGTAGAACCCTCTAGTCGGGCTGCGGATGGGTCCTCAAAAAGACTAGAGTGGAACTCTCTAGTCGGGCAAGGAATGGGTCCCCAATCTTTTCTATAGTGGAACCCTCCATCCGGGTTGGGCAAGGGTCCGCGACCTTGAGACATGATCTCTCAACACTAAGGAATAGTTAAGAAACATGGCTTGAAAAATCATTGGACTCTCAAGGACATACAACACTTTTCCCACAATGATGTGTCCTTTTGATGTGCCCTACAATAGTGCAGGTCAGGCAGACCCACCCAAAGAAAATAGTATCATGGTGCGGTGATTGATCCCCTCTTACTTATAGTTTAGGTAGACGTGTGGGATGCTTGACATCGACAGTGGCTACTTCTAGAAATTTTGGCTACTCCTTTCCTAGGATGAGATTAAGATATGGAGATCCCATTACTCTCTTTTTCGGTCTTCTTTTGCTGAGAATATCTATGTATCCTATTTTAATTACCCACTCCTTGTGTTTTGGTTACTCTCCTTCCATGAATGGCGAAGACAGGCGTGTTATGCCATGTACTTTTCATGTCTCTCTTCTTGTGGCCGGACATGTCTACTCTACTACTATAGGTAGTGGGTACTTGATGAGAAGTTTATATTCTCACTATTTCTATCTATGTGTGCTTTGGATGAGTTTACATCACCATCTAGTTGGGTTTAATTGTACCCTTTTATTATATCTTTTTCTATATTCTACTTGCCTATTTTATACCTCTCTCTTGATACTCCGTAGAGATTTTGGGGCATCCTGATATGTATTATAATACTCACCCCTTATAGGGATTTTCTGGCACATGGTGTGCCCTTAGATATGATAAGCAGGTTGATTATGACTTTAAAGGATCTAGGAATACATAGTGCTTAAACCGTGTGCAATGGACATGACATGGGGTCCAGGAGAGGGGCTCTCCCAGTTGTTTTAGTTTTCCACCTATTTTTGGGTTATGAAACCTTTCTAGTTAGGCATGTATCTTTCTACTTTTTAATCTTAGCTTACTTTTTAGTACATGTACTATTTATAGGTTGATTCATGCTTTTTTTTTATATATAGTAGTGTTGTATCTTGTTTTCTTTTCCCTATATGTTGTTTTCATTGAGTTTTCTATGTGTGTGTGTGTGTGTACAGTTTCTTAGGAAAAGGATCCCCCTAGATTTTTGGGCATTCAGCAGTTGTTGCCAGCCCCTGTCTTATAGAGGCTATCTTGGGGTAGTTACGGCTCGATCCCTATCATGGGTCAGGTTGTAACAAACTGGTATCGAAGTCAGCCTGACCCTTGGGATGTGGTTAAGATGTTTCTCAAAAAAATTATCTGTTGGGATTAGGAAAACTGTGTCAACATGTCTTGAGAGTGTCACTCGGTCTAGGGAGTCCAATAGAGGTCTGCTGGTTGATGTATCCATTCTCGAGGAACCTGATTACTTGCCTATTTACTAGGCGGGTTTAGAGACATTTTGTAGGGATCTTTGGTACATGAATCACATAGAATTGAGTCCTAGACTGTCCTTCTTGAGTCATCCACCATCATTTATATATATATACTCATTTGAATGAAGTACACCTTGATGAGATTTAGGATGCCTCTACAATGATAGCCAACCATGATACTAGATCTAGTTTGGGACGATGACCCTATGAGTGATGAGGCCTTAGTGTAGGGTACATCATGGGATCCCCATCATCCATGTGGGAAGGTAGTAGTACCTCTACCTATTGAGCAGTAGTTATTTCTATTAGAGTATTTTGAGGATGTGCACAGGTTGATCATACATCCCAAGTTCTAGCGATAGAGACCACTAGGGTTCTAAATCAATCCAAACCCTCATATAGTAGAGGTTTGTCTAGAGTTTATGGAATTCTTCTTCAGTTGTGTGGACACACCAGTAGAATATAATGTGTCTTTGGTGGCCATGATGTTTCCATGTAGTGTCTTTTTATTGGTAGAGACGTGGTACTCAGATGCATGATGAGCCGGTACTCTCATGTGATGAATTCTTTAAGCTATTTTGTGAGGATTACAACCCATCCTTCTTATGATCCATACAGTTTTAGGAGAATTTGGAGCTTTAGTGAGGAGGGATGATGGTGGCTAAGTACACAACTTGGTTCACAGACCATTCCTGGTACTCTTTGGACATGGTCCATGATGGTAACTTCTGATCCAGGATGTATGAGCAGGGAATCTGCAGAGTTTTTTTCAATAATGTAGTTCCCTTGTGCATCCCCACCTTTTTCAAGGTGTATGAGTGAGCACTGGTGATAGAGAGATTTCCGTCAGCGGGAGCCCATTGGACGATTTTTGGTGGTTGGTGCAATAGAGTTGGGAAATCTATTGTAGCTAGCAGATGTAAGTTTCTAGGACCTCGACGTATGATGCCTCCCCATGATAAGATTCAAGAACATGTTTAGGGACAACATATAGAACTCGGACAACTCAGGGAAGGCCAGTGCTATGCTTTTGACAAATGAGGTCACATGGCATGAGACTACCTATCAATATTAGGCGAGCTGTCTAGGAAGCTGGTAGGTACCCCACCTTGAGATAGGTGGTGTCATGATTAGAAATCTCTTGTGAGGATAGGTTGGTCTTCATAGAGTTGGTTTTATAAGAGGATAAGGAATAACCGTGGTTGGTGGATGAAACTTGGAGCTCCTTCCCCCGCGACCAGATGCCCCACATTAGGCTCTGGGAGCTGGTGGTCGGGGCCTTAGACAGCTGAATGCTATGTATTTCTACAATCCTATAATGTGAGAGATGATAAGTGGTACTCTCTATTTTTATTGTAAAATTTTTACATTATAACTTTTTAGACAATGTGTGAGATACTCTTTTATCCATACTCCTTGCTTGAAGAGTTACTAGGGTGATGTGGGGCATCAGTGTTACCCTATGTCGGTGTTGTTAGACATATCTTTAAATGCATGAGGAAGAGGGATCATTCCCCCACTAAGACGCATCTTTTTTTGAGAGAAAGACCATGAGGGGGACTCAGTACCACCAAAACATCATAGTATTGAGGTGTGGTGGATGAATCCCTCTGACTTTTGCCTTCATGGTGGGGTTGTGTAGTGGAGTGTCAGAGCAGGTCCTATAATTGGCAATGTATTTTTTCTGTTAAACATCTTCTTGCTCGAGGTTCCATTAGTGGGTGGTGTGTAGTGTCTAGTTTGGGGTTTAATCTCTTTCCAAGATAAGAAATTATTTGTGGGGTATGCCACAAGATTTCCATGTCTAGCCTCTTATAGTCGGATGAATTTACTCACCTATCCTGTTTTTTGGTGCCTTGTGTTCTCAACGTCAATTCATGTTATCGTAGTTATGAAGTACAGGTTGAGGTGATAAACATCCCACAAACTGAACTACATGACTCACTATCATGTTCTTGTAGTAGTAGTCATTTCTTAGAGGATGTAGAGGTGCTATCTTTTGGGAGATCTCTTTTTTCTCATACCATGAGAGTCGCAAGTATATCTTCTCTCCAAGAGACTGGAACCTAAGGCGGTGATGATGGTTGAATATCCTTCAAGATAACAACTTGTAGGAAGTCTATTCTCTTGAAATAGGCAGTGTTGTATCATATTCCCTTATCAGTAATTCCTAGTCATTCCAAATATAGGATGTTTCAGAGCAGTTAACTTTTCTATTTTTGACCCTGGTAGAGGAGGAGGGTGAAATTTTCTTCAGTTGATGGTGTTGACTCCTTTGCTTCTTGATAATGTAAGAGAGTCTCGGTCATGACACATCAACTAAGAGATATTTCATAACTCATATATCCATAGTTGATTCACCATATGGATATTCAGAAGGAGGGAATCACAAGACCATCTTCCAGGGAGAAATAGTTGTCCGGTTTGTGATGCAGGTGAAGGCTGAACATCGAGTTTTGGTGGGTTATTACAACCTCTTGAAATCCAAGAGTGAACTGGGATGACATATCCAATAACTTCATTATAGGGCTACCATGAACAATGATGGTCCATGATGCTATATGGGTTATATTAAAAAAAATCATGAAGTCAACGCACTTCCTTGTAATCAGGAAGAAGATTTTGGTGGATTGTTTGGGAATGTTGTACATATGGGAGATAGTTATCCTTCATGATGTAACCTCAAAAATTATATCCATTAATGAAAAATGGATTACTTCATGATTGTGGAGAGGCCTCCAGAAGGTATTCAGGACCTAGCTATGGATGAGTATGACCCTTTTTCCCCATGATTGAGCAAACAATCCAGGTGCTAGAGGATATGCTGAGGGCATGTATGTTTCTTTTTGGTCAGGTATACAAGCTATCCCATGAGTTTCATCATGTTGTTCTAGAACATTCTGATGTTGGCTAGGTTTCCAACATCCTTTACTAAACCCTGATTTGGAGAGGGTGCACGATGTTTTTTACATTTCATAACTAAGGAGATGTCTGCACATTTTATCCACATGTCATAGAGTTGAGAGAACCTTATAATGATAGTCCATCCCTTTGGTTCGTGGGTTGTTGTAGTATAGAATCACACTAGAGTGAGCCTCTGGGAATGGGGGAGCCAAGAGCAGGCTCGGTACCAAAGATGTTTACCCTTGTGTTTCTTTTTAGGGAAAATATATTAATGGATTAAATGATGTATATACCTAGTTTTCTCCTTGTAATACATTGAAAATTTATTACATATATTTCATGAGCGAGGTGCTGAGACGACGTGCAATTAGGATGCCAGGTGTGCCCAGAATAACTTTTATAAAAATATTAATTATTTTTGTTCTATTCACATGATGAAAATGGGATATCTCTTAAATGGATGATCAGATTAGAAATATGAAACCACTGTTGGGTTCACAATGTGATTATTACCCTAGATGCGATGTAAAATGTGTTGGTTTCGGATGATCAGACCCCTTGCTCATAATATTTATGTAAAACGAATGACTTAATTTATTAACTCATTTTTTTAATGTCTCAAAACCAAATAACTATCAAACGGTAACTCATATAGGAAATCAGAGGCCACGTTTCAGTCCAGAGCATGATGTTTACCCTAGGAGGGGTATAACATTTGTCAGAGTAGGCCTTCTATAGGAAAATTCCTCAAGTAAAAAATCGTAAATAAATTAATAAAGTAAAATTATTTAATTTGAAATGCTTCGTAGAATAAATTCTGAACAGGGTTATTGATTAAAAATATGAGACCACCATTTAGTTAGTAACATGGTGTTTTCCCTAAGGGCGACCTTAGTTGAGAGGGAATAAGAAGTTTAGATTTCTCAACCGATGATAGTTTCCTATAAATAGTATTTCCTAGAAATGATCTCGAGTTAGTTCATATCTCTATTAGATGTTGGGGCTCTGGCCGAACACAATTTGACGTCCAAACATCATCATATTTCTATGAAAATGCAGGATCTAGTGGATCAGAGTGCATTAGAGACAATGATGGATCCAAATTTGAGGTAGGATTTCTATTTCAAATTAAGCAGTCCCCCCTGATTGAATCCATTGTTTTCCTTTTTTATTTATGTTAAAATTCACTACTTTAGAATCCTTTATTAATGGTCGAACTAACAATGACAATCATCTTTTTTTATTTGAGGTTTCCCATTCTTCGATTCACGTTCTTTGTCAGTCTTGAATGATAAACTTTTTTCTATACTCTACTAACCTCTAATATTAGAGAAAGTACCATATTTTTGAATCTCTCGACTTAAGGAGTCCCAATATATGCTCGGATTTGAGTTTCAGGTGCTGGAGGACCCAATGTGGTGAGAAGAAGATCCTCAAACTTTTTGTCATGTCGAAACTTCGACATTAGTCGAGAGGAGGACAGCTCCATGTAGATCAGGTCCTCAGGAACCTAGATATGTTCTCGGATCTTTTTCCAATCACCATAGTGACTTTGTTGGTCCGAGAAATTTTTCTTGTGGTGGGTCTTGGTGAGGGAAGATCGGGAAGGCAGTAGCACCGTTGTAGGCATCTATGTGGGAGAATTCATGGTGGAGGCACTAAGCAGCATTGGGAATGGTAGCATGGAAATCAGGAATAGTGGAGTCTGATGGATGAGGTATTCATGGTGTTCTAGGTAGCGACGTGGTTGGGAGTCGGCGGTAAGCCAGTTGGGTGTGCTAGATGGGCCGGTCTGATTGGTTTGGATGGATGTTTTTATTAAAAATGATATATCTCTAAAACCAAGGGTCTATATCACATTTTTTCTATGGCCACATGACCCTTCCTTCGTGGTTGATCTTTGGAGGCTTTTTTGGGTACTTATTGTTTTCTTCATGAGGTTTGGTGGTAGGAAATGCTCTTTTTTAAAAATAATAATATTATTATTATAATAATTCGAGAAATTTGCATCAAACCATATTCGTGCATACGATGTTTAATTTATGCACAATTAAAGGACATGTGATCTTGAAGATGAGGTGGGAATTTCAAGACTATTTTTGGGTGCTTAATCCAAATTTTGGTGTGTAGGCCCCCATTGCCTCGTTTTGGGTGTTTGTGGTAAAATGTCCCTTTTTCAGTGGGTGTTCGTTTTGAAAAAATGACTAGTCCAATATTTGGGTTTTTCTGAGGGGATCGCAATGTTGTGATCTATTTAACATGTTTTAGGATCCAGGTGTGGGCCCCATGAGACCCGTTTTTCACACAATGGGGTGAATTAAAGTTTCTTCACCGGGAGTTCGTTTCGGCTGAATGAATAGTAAATCATGTGTGTTTTTTTCACAAGGATCTTAATGGTGTGATTGGTTTGATTATTTGGGGATTTATGGAAGAGACATATAGGTAGAATATTTTTTCACTCATCAGATCTATTACAATCATCTTGTTCTCATTAGACTTTTGGTAAGAGGTGCCATGTACTCTAGGTGTACACTAGCATGCATTGTGGGTAAAAGTTCATAGTTAATTAACCAAGTACAACTTGGTACACAACCAGCTGATGAGGTGGGGTCACACATTGTGTTAGCCCCAAACATGTCGTGTACCACTTTACGAATCTTCTGTCTCTCACATATCATTATTTTTGAATCAGATTTTGGCATGTGTGTTGCCTATCCAGAGTTTGTTTGGGGGTAGAACATGATAGTGACATCTATAGTGGCTTAAGATTTGTGATGCGAGATGTTATGGGTGTGATGACTATCTGGGGTGACACATGATTACTACAGTAGTACTTTTTTGAGTAGTACCATCAAACAGGGATGGCCAGTGTTCCTCGGCGTGCTTTTTCGAGAGGTACCATCCAGTAGGGATGGCCAGTGTTCCCCAGCATGCCTTTATGAGTGGTATCATTCAGCAGGGATCGACAAATATGTTTTGGGATTACATCTAGTTGGGTTAAGGTAATGCTCCTTGATAGTAGTTCTGAGTAGAACCCTCCATCCATGTTGGGGATGGGTCCTTGGTGAGACTAGAGTTGAACCCACCCGCTAGATTGATCATGGGTCCTCAATATTTCCATATTAGAACCCTCCATCCAGGCTCGGGATGGTTCCTCAACTAGACTAGAGTGAAACCCTCCAGATGGGGTTGGCATAAGTCTTCAATCTTTTCTAGCATGGAACCCTCCAGCCATACTGGGCATGGGTCCTCGACCTTGATAAACGATATCTTGATTGTAGGTAAAAGTGATGAGATGTGTTTTGATGTACCATTAGAATATCAAGGAATAGGGGAAATTTTCCCACCAAGATGTATCCTTGGGATGTGACCTAAAACCATACAAGAAAACAACCCCACCCAAAGTAGATAGTATCAAGGTGTAGTGATTTAGACCCTTAAACTTGTAGTTCAAGGGAGATGTGTGGGATACTGAGCATCGATGATGGTTATGTATGGAACTATTGGCTACTCTTTTCCTGGGATGATATTGTGAGATAGAGATACCCTTACTCACTTTCATTTGGTCTTATTTGACTGGGAATATCTATGTATCCTATTTTCAATACCCACTCCATGGGTTTTGGTTACTCTCCTTCCAGGAGAGGGTAAGACATGTGGGGTATGTCACAAGATTTCCATGTCCAGCTTCTCATAGTTGTACGACTCTACTCTCCTACTATAGGTAGCAAAGACTCTATGAGAAGTTCATTTTCTCATTATTTCTATCTCCATGTGCTTTGGATGATTTTACTTCACTCTCTTGTGGGGTTGATCTATACTCTTTTATTTTACCTTATTATATATACTAATTCCCTCTTCAATACCTCTCTCACTTCTCCCTTGAGCCTCCAGGGCATCCTACGGAGTATTTTTATACTCACCCCTACTTGGGATTTTCCCTCACTTGGTGTGACCTTATTGATGACTGATCAGATGATTGTGACTTTAGATAATCCAGGGATACAAAGTGCATGGACAATGTGCAATGGTCGTGACATGGGATTCAGGAGAATGGATATTCTAGATATTTTACTTTTCCACCTCTTGTCAGGTTTTGGAACTTTTCTTGTTGGGAGTGTATCTGGACCCTTTTTCAATTTCTCTTAGTTTTCTTTTCATGTACTATTTATAGGTGAAATAAAGTTTTTGTTTTATATATATAATAGTGTTGAATCTTGTTTTTATTTCTCTCTGCATTATTTGAATTTAGTTGGTAGCATGTGTGTGTGTATATGTTCTTAAGAAAAGGCATCCCCTTATTTTTTGTGACTTTGATGCTACTCTCCAGCCCCTGGGCTATAGAGGCGGGCTTGGGGTAGTTACAGCTCAAGCCCCAGCATATGTCAGGTTGTGATAAAAAGTTCAATATATTAATGTGGAACTGATGTGTAAAAACCCAAAGTTTTATCAAATGGAAATTCCCTTATTATAATTATCTCACATAAAATCACATTAGGAAACACAATGCCACGACATACTTAAATGAAATACTAAATACTATGTGACCATTATAGACTAGTCATTAAACATAATTTTTCCGCTTCTGTGTTTTGAATTTTGAAAATATGACATACACTATTGTGATCAGAATGATATCTGGATTCTTATTGAAAAACATATTTTTTTTTATTAGTAACATACCCTTATGTATAGTAGTGTTACCCTTATGAATAGTAATATAAACCTTATGAACATTAAATCATCCAAGGGAATAGTAATCATACAAATTAAAATATAAATAATATTTATCCATATTATAAGTGACCATATAATATAATTATATCATAGTATAAGTAAAAAAATATTTTAAAAATTATTAATTAAGGGATGGTATTTTTATATGTCATAAATATTTTATTATTAGTTTATAAGAAAATTTATTTTCACAAAATGTATTTAGAAATTCATATTTTTATGTCTTATTATTTTATGATAATTTTATGAGACCTTAAGTAATTTTTCAAAGGGTTATAAACTCATTTATAATATTAGAATTTGTATTTTTCAAGTAAATTAGGGTTTTAATTGAAAATTATATTACTCATATTTAGAAAATTATTTTCATAAAAATCAGCACATTTTTTAATTCTACATGTTAAAAAAAATTGATGAATTTTTGAAATTTTTCTGAAATACTTTTATTTTTTGGTGAATAGTGAAATTCGATAATTTAGAAAATATGCTAAATAATTAATTTCAGCATCATGCTTGAGTCATGGATTAAGTAAATTTAAATTGGTTTGAAATAACGTGCCCTACATACTGTATTTATTCCTGTAATATGAACTATTGCGTGTCTTGATGGAAATTTATAAATTAATGAAGTAAATATTGAGAAAACACCCTCCCCTCCACTATAAATTCCACCCCTCACAACCTCAATTACTAAAACCTATCAAGATTCAATCCTTGTCCAAATTCTACCCAAACCACCTCCATATCCCCTCCCCAAAATCTAAGATCCCTTGTTCTAATCCAATGAATTGTACAAGTTTTCTAAAAAGGATCTAAGAGGAGAATTCAAGAGGTAATTCCTCTCTCTCTCTCTCTCTCTCTTCATTCAATTTCCTTTAAAATTCCATTTATTTTCATCTCTTATCATGATATTATCTTATAAAAAATTCATTATAAATAAATTATATTTTATATAATGGTATTCTGTTATGTTAATGTAATATTATTCATTATAATATTCCCTCTTTCTCACCCTTTGTTTATAAAAATGAGATCATAACCTGTGATGTGTTGATTTAACTACATCATAAGCAATACACCTTGATTCTACCTCCACACCATAAATGACATCAACAAAACCATTAAATGGATAAAAATATATTGTATAATTTATATTTTAACCCCCTTTATGTTATGTAATCATATTTTATACATAATACTAAATGATAATACAAAACATGTTTGTTGTGATCCAGAAACCACCAAAATTAACCAAAAATAATCATCATTAACTTTTATCTAAATATTCATTCTCCTGCTAAATATCTAAATTCATTATAATATCAATTAAAATAATTTAATATTATTAATAAAATTTAATATATATTATGTATGTTTATCCATGTTCTACACTAACTTCCATTCATGTGTACAAGTGAACCATTAAGGAAAACTATGAAAAATAACACTCACGAACAATGAATTTAAACTATATAACTCATCCAAAGGCCCATAAAAGAAATTAATGGAACCATAATGAACCATATTCATCTATATAAATTTTTATAATTTTCAGTTAAGTTATTTAATGTCATTATATGAGAAATTAAATTGGATAAAGCATTCGGATACGAGCTAAGGGGAATTCTAGAACCCAAATTTCTTTCTTCGAGTTTTCCCTCATTCACCCCATTTTATGTATTTTTATTCATTAAAATTCATTTCCTAAAAATTATCTTTCCTTTTTTAGGATATAAAAGTTTTACACTAGATTATTTTTCAAACACAATGTTTCCAAAAGATATCTTTTTTCAAAAACACATGTTTTACTTCTCACTCAAGGGTTTGGCATCTTTTATCAAGTATGTCATTCCCTCTTTCATTTGGGACCCTAAAGTTAATGAATGTATGATTTATAAAATGAATCACATTCATTTAAATGTGTTATTTATGTAAAATAATGATATATGTTCTATCTGGAATTCATGGTAATTTTAATGTTATGATGTGACGGGTGCACTTAGAATTATATAGCGCGAAGTCGATGTTATGATGTGACGGGTGCACCCAGAATAATATAGTGATCCAATTTTGAATCTCATGAATTAAAGTGAAATATGTGTGAACATGATTCTATATTTGTTCACAATTATATGTGGTAGTTAGCCACTAAGACATAAGATTTAATTTTTATGCATTTCTACTTTTAGTCCTTTTATTAATTCTTCCTATCATTTTTATAATCTGACTTCTAAGTTATTATTAAAATGATTATGTTGACCTAATTTTTTATTTTCTCATGTCTTATCCTCTCACTTGGATTTTAGCTGACCTGTTTTCTGATGTATATCCTCTAGTGACTACTTGTACTAAGGAGAACACAAGGGATAATAATAAGCTTTAAAAGAATTAATTAATTAAATGTTTGTGATTTTTTAAAAGTTATGTATGGTACTAATTAGTCCAAGACAATAAACCTTTAGATCAAAAATTTATATTGTTTTCAAGTTATTTATCTTTAAAATAATTTATTAGTTATGTAAAAAAATCAAGTTCTCTATACATGGTATTAGAGTCTTGAAGTATTGGAGAACCTTAGTGAAAACCCTGGGATGAGACTAAGCATATGTAAGAACCCAAGAAGATTTGCTAAGAATATGTATACCATTATATATTATTTTGGTATTAATTAAACCCATTATAAAATTATTTATTCATAAATTGTTGACTTGTATTTTCTAACCATTTCTATTTTAAAAAATGGTGGGATCTTGAGAAACCAGGCTAACAACCTATGTGAGGGACAATGTATTGATTTCCCAAAAGACATCCCTAATGCTTTGGGAGGTGGAGATAAAAACATCATTTTAGTTCTAACCTAGTTGTCTCTTATTTTGAATAATAACCTGATTAATGTGGAATATATTCCTTCACCTAAGGGGGATCAACTGGATGATTAGTGTTTTATACGACAACAACCACTGAGGCTTATTGGATCTTCTGATCCACCTATTGGGAAATAGTGGGTTTACTCAATGGAGAAGATCTCTTATGTTCCTCACTATTTTGAGATAGAGAATTTGACTTTGTCTATTTATCATCTCAATTGAGAGGTAAACCAATGGTGGGATTTTATTAGGAACACCAATTTATTAGATGGAATTGAATAGATGGAGTGGGAAGACGTCAAGATAATGTTTCTAAATAAGTATTTCCCATGAATAATTCATATGAAGACTGTGAGAGAATTTATTTACCTGAAGAAGATGTAAGGACATCGGTCACAACCTATGAAGAAAATTTCACAAGTCATGAAAAGTAAACTTTAGGATTTGTTATCAAAAGTGATAGAAAAATTGATATATTCCTTATTGTATTAAAACCAACCATTATATAGTCTCTTTCAATTTGAGACATTGGGAGTTTTAAAAAAGTTGTAAAATTTGCTCTTATTGTGGAGATGGAGTTTGGAGGGTGGTCCCATGGATATGGTGATAAAAAATGACATATGGAGTTTCATGTAGGGGGATTTAATAGGAAAGTTGGAAAAGAAAACTCAACCACCCACATGTCAATAATGTGAGAAGAAGCATCATGGTAACTACCTCAAAGGGATGGCGAAATTCTTCAAGTGTGGGAGAGAAATACACCAAGCTCAAGAGTGTCAAAAAGACATGGGGAGGTAGGATAATATGGTGGAATAAAGGAGAGCACGACCCATGGTCCAATTCTATGACATTAGGAATCAAGGGAACTATCAAAGATAGTGCACTGAACCTCAAGTCCTCAAGGGTAATCAGCATCAGCAAACACCAAAGTCAAAGGTACAAGGGAATACTTATTTCATCACTACTATAGAAGTGGAGAAAGAAAATGATGTATTATGAGGCACACTCCTTATTCACTCTAGAATGTTAAAAGTCTTATTTGATTCTATTTCTAAGAATTGTTTAATATCTTTAAAGTTTGCATGGATTATTTAATCAAATCCCCAAAACCAAAAATGTAGATATATCCATAAAAACACCTTGTGGTTGAATCATTCCAACCTAAGTGTTGGAAAATTCACCTATTGGTGTATGTGGGATGATTCTTCCAGAAAATTTTGTGATACGTTCCTAGATAGAATTAAATACTATACTAGGGATGGATTAGCTCTCTTTGTATAGAGAAAATATAAACATTTGAGAAAAGTAAATATCTTTTCATATTCTGAACAATCCCATACTCCTCTACAAATGCAAGGAATATCATGAATTTCCTTTGAAAAATCATTCAATGGTGTGGGTGTTGATTCCCTATGAAGATGAATACCTCGCTCAAATGGTTTCATCAGAGGAATACATACACCAAGGGTAAATTCCCATCATGAGGGAATAAAATGATGTATTTCTGGAAGATTTTCCCAAACATCAATCGGATCTTGAGGTAGAGTTCACATTAAAACTCATACTAGTAGCTACTCTAATCTCAACGTGTCCCTATAGGATGGATCCTATCGAACTAGATGATTAATTAATAATCTACATGAGAATTTAGACAAAGGGAACATACACCCTAGTATATCATCTTTGGTTGAAGAATTTATCTTTGTGAATAATAAGGGAGTATCAATGCAGTAGTGTATCAATTATTATATAGTCAACAAGATCACCATAAATAACAAGTATCTTGTCCCAAGGATTAATGACTTGTTAGATCAGTTACAATAACCTCAATAATTCTCAAAGGTGGATCTTCGTTCTGGATATAATTATCCAATGGTGAATAAGGAAGATATTTAGAATATTTCCTTTTGTACATGGTATAGGAACAATGAGTTTCTTTTCATTCCATTTAGACTTACTAATGACCCTTAAATTTTCATGGATTTCATGAATAGAGTCTTTATACCTTAACTCAATAATTTTTTGGTAGTGTTTAATGAATATATTCTCATCTACTATAATAGTAAGGAGGAACATGAAGAACATGTAAGGCTTGTTATGGTGACCCTGAGAAAAGAGCAGTTTTCTACCATGTTCAGTAAGTGTGACTTTTGGATGAAGCAAGTCATGTTCTTGGGACATGTGATCACAAGTGATGGAATTTCCGGGGACCCTTCAAAGATAAAGTCAATTATGTAATGGACTAGACCCTCTAGTGTCACAAAAATCAATAGTTTTCCTAGATTATCTAGGAACTACAGACATTTTTTAAGAAATTTCTCACGATTTTCAAGCTTGCTAACTAAGTTAACAAGGAAAGGGGTAAAGTATGTCTGGATAGAAGAGTGTGAAGAAATATGCAAGGAGCTAAAGAGAAGGCTGATCACTACACCTGTACTCACATTATGGAATAGTATAGAATGTTTGGGAAATACAGGGATTTTTCAAAGAACGGACTGCATTCTGTAATCATGAAAAATGATAATGTTATAGATTATGTGTTACAGTAATTGAAAATCTATGAGCAAAACTAATTGAGGTATGATGGGGTTCTAACAGCTTGATTTTTTCCTTGAGAATCTAGAAGCACTACCTATATAGTGAGAAGTGTGACTTATATACTGATCACAAGAGCCTAAAGTATATATTAACACAAAATCAGGTCAAAATGTGTCATAGGTGATGGTTAGAGCTAATCAAATAGTATAATTTCTTTATTCACTATCATCCTGGAAAGGAAAATAAGGTAGATAATGATATTAGAAGAAAAGAACATGTTACTCAATCCATGTAGTGGTTTAAGAAAGACCTTATCTTCATGGATATGAAAAGGATGGATTTGGAAATCTTAATGGTAGGGAATAAATCCTAACATTCCCAAATGATTTCCCAACCATCTATCCAAGATAATATTAAGGAGGCACAAAGGGATGGTACGAAGTTAAAAAAGAAGGTGATAGAGTAAATGGAGGGAAGATGCAATAGATGCATATCTATGATGATGGTGTAATTCAGTTTGGAACTAGGCTATATGTGACTTCATCACTTGAGATAAAGAAGGAGCTATTGGACAATGCACATAACTCAAATTTCCATATCCATCCTAGTAGCACCATGATGTACTTCGATCTCCGAGAATACTTCTAGTGGGATAACTTGAAGAAAGAGATATCTGAATATTTCTCAAGGTTCTTGATATGTCATCAAGTTAAATTAGAGAAACATAAGTCCAAAGGGATGATTCAACCATTTTCTATACCCATAAGTAAATTGGATAATTTCACCATGGTCATTGTCACGGATCTTCAGAATACATCCAAATAAAATTATTTGATATGGGTTGTGGTGGATTGACTCACCATGAAAACTTAATTTATCACTATTCAGGAGGATATATCACTTGAACAACTTTTTATGACATATGTGAATGAAGTGGTGTGACTAAATGGGGTTCCACTCTTGATTGTCTCTTATTGGGATCCTATGTCCATATCAACATTCTGGAGGAGTCTTCAACATTCCTTGAGTACTGAATTGAATTTATTCATAGTCTATCACCCTCTAACTGATGGCCAATCTAAATGGACTATTCAAATGCTAGAATATATGATAAGATCATACTATTGAGAATTAAAAGTTGGATGGGATCATCATCTCCCATTGGATATGTTCTTATAAAACAATAGCTTCCTCTCGAGTATTTAGATGGATCCATATGATATTGTGTATGGAATGTGATGTAGAACTCCAATATGTTGGGTGGAAGTTGGAGAAATAAATATACTTGGACCTGATCTTGTTCAAGAGATGATAGAAAAGTTTCAAGTCATCCCAAAACATATCAATGTTGATTAGAGTCAAAAAAAAATATCTATGCTAACAACCATCGAAGGGACTTCGATTTCGATGTGGGAAATAAAGTCTCCCTTCAAATATCACCATGGAAGAGAGTCATGTGGTTTGGAAAGAAAGGGATGCTAATCCCAAGGTACATTGGCCCCTTTGAGATCCATGATCGCGTATGATTCAAGGGCTATATGATTTCACTTCCACCAAATATGGCCCAATTTCATGATTTGTTTCAACTATCACTCTGGAGAAAGTATATAGAAGATCCCTTACATGCACTAAAGTCAGAGGTGGTACAGCTAGAAGATGATATGTCTTATGAGGAGCATCCAGTAAAGATTTTGGATTCAAGAGATAAGGTTCTACAAAAAAAAGATAACACATCTTGTTAATGTGTTTTGTAGGAACCATAAGTATGATGAAGAAACATGGGAACCAGAAGAGGCAATGAAGGAGAAGTACCCTCACCTATTTTTGTAAAATCAAATTTTGTGAGTAAAATTTCAAAAGGGGGGAAGAATGTGACACCCCAATGTTTTATCAATGGAAATTACCTTCTTATAATTATTTATCATAAAATCACATTAGGAAACACAATTCCACTTCTTGCTTTAATGAACTACCAAATACTATGTTCCCTTTATAGACTAGTTGTTAAATGTATGTTTTTCCACTTTTGTGCTTTGAATATTAAAAATATGACATACATATTTGTGATCAATTAATATATTTAGATTCTAATAGGAAAAAATTAATTTTTTTGAATAGTAACATACCCTTACTAATAGTAGTGTTACCATTATGAATAGTAATATGACCCTTCTGAATAGTAAATCAGCCATGTTAATAGTAATCATACCCAAGATAGTATAAATAAAACTTATCCATCTTATAAGTGAGAATATGATATAATTATGTCATATTATATGTAAATAAATATTTTAAAAAATATTGAATAAGTTTTTTTATTTTTATATATCAAAAATGTTTTACGTTTAATTTAAAAGATAATATATTTTTTTAAAAATTATTAAAAAAATAATATTTTTATGTCTCATGATTTTAATATAATTTTATGAGACCTTAACTAATTTTTCAAAGTGTTATAAAATCAATTATAATTTTAATAATTGTATTTTTCAAGTAAATTATGATTAGAATCAACAATTAAATTACTCATATTCAAAAATTTATTTTTATAAAACAGTGTTAATTTTTTAATTATACATATCTAAAAATATTTAGGGTGAAATTTTGATATTTTTCTAAAATACATTAATTTTTGGTGAAAAGTGACATTCGACAATTTTCAAAATATGCTAAATAAATGAATGTCTACATCATTATTGAGTCATGGATAATGTAAATGGCCATTGTTTGGATGTCACATTCCCTCTTTACAATAACAATTCATGGAATCATTTTCATTTCTTGTCTTGAGGGAAATTAATAAATTAATGAATAAAATATTAAGAAAACACCCCTCTCCTCCACTATAAATACCACCCCTCACAACCTCTTTTCCTCACACTGCTCAAAATTCATGACAAGTAAAAATTCTTCCTGAACCATTTTTTTAGCCCCTCCCCCACGTTCAGGAGCATTTGGACCCATCCAAATACCAATCCTAGGATCCTTAAGGAGGATCTCAAGTGAAGTATTCAAGAGGTAATCTCTCTCTTTATTTTCATTCAACTTCCATTAAAATTTATTTTCTTTTCATCTCTTATCATCAACTTCCCTTATCCAAATTCCATGATAACTCCAATATGATTTATATAATTGTATTATATCATGTTAATGTGATATTATTCATCATAATATTCCCTCTCTCTCTCTCTTTTTTTATAAAAATGATATTTTCGCTCGTGATGTGATAATTTACCTACATCATAGGTGATGCACCTTCATTTTCCTTAAAAAACTTCATGGTAACAAATAAATCCATTAAATGGTTGGAAAAATATTTTAATATGTATTTTGTAACCCCATTTTTGTTCTAGAAACATCTTTTATTCATAATACTAAAGGATAACAAAAAACATGTTCATTATGATCCAAAAATCGCAAAAATTAACCTAAAATGATCATCATTAACTTTTATATAATGATTTATCCTCATATTATATAAACAATCAGTAAAATATCATTTAAAATCCTTGAGTTTCATTAATAACTAGTAATATCATTTCTTTATTTTTATCCATGTTCTACATGAACTTCCATTCATGTGTACAAGTGAACCATTCATGAAAACTAAGAAAGAGAACAATCCTGAACAATAAATTTTAACTCTATGATTTACACTACCATTATAGTTCCTTCAACTAATATAGTCTTTAGCCCTATCTCAACCCCCACAATCTAGGGAAGAGTCTTAGAAATTCCCTTTAGTGGAACCTTTATGGTTGACCTGACCGCTATAGCTTTCTTGTCCATCTCTAGGAGACCAACCTATATCATGCCCACCTTAGACCTAGGAACTATTATTGCATGTGTCGGTACTAATGGATAAGTGTCGAGCATCATTCCAACATCCATTCAAAAATGTTTCAATAATGAATAGTAATATAGGAATAGGATTCCATGTAGTAAAATACTAATACGTTTACAAGAATTTTTCACTCCAATGAGGATATACTAGAAGTATAATGTTAGTTCCCTATGTTGGACTACCTCCATGAAAAATTCACTAATTACAGGTGATTTTGTTTGGTTTCATGTAGCCCCAATTTCAAGAAGAGACCCAAATATTTCCCATTGAATGTTTGAGGTCCCACTTCCTTCCATTGCAGGTCCATCGCATGCCTCTCCCTCCTTCGTGCTTGACTCCTATGTAAGTAGAAAAAAAATAGTTGTGAAACCAATACAAGGGAATGTTATATTTGAGGAAAATAAAATATGAATATTTACATGGCCAAAATTAGTGCTTCCTAATTCAAAATATCCTAAATATGAATCTATTCCATAGGAATCATCTGACTACTTGGGTATAAGTGAAATCATAGAAAGCTTAGATGCTAATAGTTATGGGGTAGAGATCATGTTTAGCAACACCCCTACCTGGCTAGTTAGTGGATGTGCAGTGAACTGAGAATTGACCAAGTCCACAAAATCCACCACATTTCACACCACCACATCTAGAGAATCATAAAAGTTTTCCTTGTAATAACTAATCCAAGTAATATTCACCCAGATTCTATTGATATTCTTCCTCATCCCTATAATGGTGAAGAACCATATGTATACATCCCAGTTGTCCTTGGATTTTGGAAGAATTACATCATTAAGAATGTAAACTTAGTAAAACCACTTTAAATGATATTAGAATAATATATTTGGGAATTTTCTAAAGGGATATACTTCTTCTCATGACCACCTTCCTAGAATCATCAGGCATAATTCTACTCATATCTTTATCGATCATGACTATTTGTGACCATGAACTACGGGACAAGTTGAATTTTTATAACCAATGGGAAAGTTATGCCTCTAAAATGTTCACTAACAACCACTTTCACCTATCCTTGTGGTTGAAGGTAAACATTTTCACTATACATATAGGATCACCACATCATCATATCCCCCAGATACGAACTCTCCCAACAATATGTGTACACATGAATCATAACATATGCAGTTTTGGGTGGAAAAAACTGAATTCACGTCTTTCTATACTCACACATAAACATGAAAAAAAATTAGATTACCCAAAATAGTTACACTAAGGATACACCTATGGGTGTACCTTTAGTTTTAGCCTCTACAGACATGTAATATGTTTCACGAACTGATGTGGATTTTATGGTTTGCAGATTAGCTCAAAGTTGTCTATTTCTACCAGTACAGCATCTATAAATTCCATGTCGTATGATCCCTTTTCCATAGAACCTATTTTATCATCACTCACTACCCTAGTTGGTAGGAAAAATTGGTGAAATATTTTGTTCTCTTCCATGATTAACTTCTCCAATAGTTCCACCATACCAAACATGAATGGATGACTATCCATGATATTTAAGATTGCTATTAGGATGTTTCTTCTAGGAGGGTATATGGGGTTTTGATACTCATACACTTCAATATGGGTTCCACCATAGTACATAATGTTGAGGGGACCACACACATGGGACGATATATTCTTCTCACTGACGTGCTGATGTACATTATATAACATCATTAGAATGATTATATCCAAATTGATGTGCTTCCCGAATTCAAGTACTGCCAGAATTATAAAGGATCATGGCCACACCACCATATTTGTATCCCTAATCAGGATAATCCTGGAAAATAAAAGTTTTTCAATGATACCCTACATCCTAACAACATTTTTATCCTCATAGTTGATATTGTACCCCCACATTTTCCACCAACTTGCTTCTATGATCCCCAGTAGGATCCTTCCTTTCCCCATTAATTCCCTATAGGACATCTATGTGGCCTTGTAGGTAGATTATTTACTGGCTCTTCCCACTTGAAGGGTTCAGATACTAATTCATTTAGGATGTCCCCAAACCGCATCTTAATGGGAATCTCCCTCTTCCCTGTATTCTCTTCACTAGTTACATGCACCAAATCCTATAATGCCACCACTAAGGCGAAAAAACTACTATTGATCGTCCCACACAATATATGTGTGGAAGAATTCATCATACATCCTCCCTTGTATTGGGATCCCGGTGACTTGATATAGGTTCCAAATTATTACACTAACCTCTCCATGATGAATTTTAAACATTTTGGTCCCTGGTGATCACCATCTTCATAAAACGGGCATTATTTCATGAGGCAGATAGACAATTAATTGTGAATCCAATGATGTTTTATAGAGACCATCCTTCTTCATCAATCCATAAAAATTACATCATGACAAAAAAATCCTAGAAGGACCAAGCACACTTTTCCTTGAGGTTTCTTCCATAGAAAAAATCCAATTTTTCATTCCATCCTTTGAGTGGATCCCCCAAAATATTCTTGATGGTCATCTGTTACTATAGTGGGGATTCATCGTCCTCTATATTCTCCCCAACAATATTTTTGATGTGGTTGTATAGATAGTCTACAATAAATGGCACATGATTCATCCAAATGGGGCATGAAATATTCCTATGACATTGTTATTCCCCTGGACTACCTCTAAACTAATATGTTGGCTCATCTCTGCTCACCGCTAAGATTAACACCTCATTTCCAATCCAAGTATGTATAGAGGAATCTTTATGAAAAGAGGATATTTCTTCTAATACTTCATCAGTAGTTTGAGAAATTATTTATGGTCCTAATCACCTCATTAGATCTCCTTGATCATAACATTACCTATCAATTTTGTCCTCTGAAAAACGACAATTAGGACTCCCTGAGAAGCTATTTGATTCAATTCATAGTAGATCATTTGATTTAAATTCACAAATATCATTCATGAAGATAATTCATAGATATCTATTATAGAACTTTGGATCATAGACGTCACATGAAGATGTTGGTTAGAGTGTTTGGTTCACTGAGAAGTGTTCACAGAGAAAATTTCTATAAATTTATTTTGATAAGAAGCATTTGAAAATTGAAGTATAGTGATATATTGATCTTTTTGAAAAGAGGGAAAAGGGATTTTCTTCACATGAAAGACCAGTGGTTCTATTGTCCCCCTTTACTATTTATGGTCTTACATCATTCTTGCGATTCACGATGACCTTCACACATGTGACCATTATGAGTAAGCTGTAACGCCCCGACCCAAGTTACCAAGAGTCGGTGCATTATTACATAACATTTTCATGATCACAAAAAGATCAAATCTCCAAGACTGAATTGTTTAGCATCCTTGGAAACACTAGATATATTCATAAGTCTTACATTACATCATGAAGTGAAAATATACTACAACAACATATTGTCTCCATATTCCACACTCATATCCCCACATAATATCCCTGTAGGTCATTCATAATATACTTTTTCACTTCCTGGGAAAAATAAAACATAGAAAAGAGGTGATCTCAAATGCCCAGTAAGGATAATAATATAGTGGAAACATTCATAAATAAGAATAAACATTTAAGGCAATGTATAACTAAAACAAAAGCCTTTTAAACTTGAACTTCAACATATTATGGAAAAAATAAAATGAAATAATGCCATTTACTTATTCACATGGATATTCTACTAATCGAATAATCACATGCAATATCAATAACCACTTTTATAATGATGGAATGCATAATGCCAGACTATCATAACCACATAGCCAAGGCCTCGTGCCAAGACTACAAATAAGATTTTTCCAAGGCCTTTTTCCAAGACACTAGTTTGTCTCATGAGACCTACCGATGCATCGGGGAGCTATAGCGGGCTCCACCCGTCACATATTAAGTCCAATGCATTCCCATATGAAAAGGTTTAAACATAACATAAACATTCGTATTAAAACTAGCATACGAAATGTCAATACTTTCACCATAAACTATGAATGGTATAAAAATAGAACATCCACAGTCAAACATATCACAAAACCTCCAATACAATATAGATGTTTTGTATCATAGTAAATCAACATCAAATAAGCGTAAAATCCATCAAAGGATGTTGACATAGATGAAATCAAAACTCTTTTTAGAGAAAAATCTCTTTCTATTTTTGAAATCTTTTAAGAGTCATGTAGTTATAAAATAAAACATTTTCTTTAAAAATATTCTTATAAGCTTTTAAGGGAAGCTTCGATGATTTTATAACAGTGGAAAATAACGGCACCCGCCGTATAAGTTAAAAAAACATTCTTACCTTAATTCTGTCGAAAAGGTTAAAAGCACCTTGTTTGGAAAACGACAGAAATATTCCTTTATAAACCAGTTATAAAAATTCAAACAACGGTATAAATGACTTTAACCCATATTCTAGTAAATAGTAAAAATGTTTTGAAATTCATTTTTATGAAACATGGATGTGGATGATAAAGATATCCCAGTAGATTATTAGGAATAAACAACCTCGGATAATGAAGAGATTGTGAAATAACTCTTTCCTTGTACTTCTCCTTGGTTGGGGTAGGTTAACCTCCTGTATAATGGTGAAATAATTTTTATTAAATTATACAAGAATCATATACATTAATATGATATCATATATGATCTTTTAACATTGATTTGTTAATAATATCTTAGTATTATCGTTGTTTCGGGTGTTAACTTACTCGTTTTCTTTTATATGTTTTGTTACGTAAGTCAAGTTTGTAATGAATAGGTTCTATCTTAATCATATCCAGAATGATATCAAGTCCTTAGATACTATTATTAATCATCAAATGAGAATTATACTTGAATGGATACGATGGAGAATGAATCTCATCGCGTTCGTGGAGACGGTAGTCCGTACGTACGCACGAGCGACAATATCATTCTTCTGATATTAAAATAAAATATAATTGGATGTTATATCATATATACAGAATCATTAACATGTTACATTTATTATTTACATGAATTAAACGTCATTATTATATCCATCCAAATAATAATTTATTGAATAACAATTACACCACGACTCGGGGAAGGTAAGCCATACGTATGCACGTATGGTGACATGTTATTCAAAAAATGGATAGAATACTGAATATGGTTGTACCATATAAATAATAACATCACATTATATATATGATACTGGATTTGTTATTTTATAATGGTAACAACAAAGGAAGAAGAAGTGGAAGAAGAAAGGAACTTGGAAAAGGGTGGTGAAATCATTACCTCTTCTTCGGGTTCTTCCTTTTGATTTGATCAAAATGGCTCCTTAGGTTGGATTTCTGATCAAACTATGGAATCTAGGTTGTAGTGAGGGAATTTGGGAGATTATTTGGGCAGAGTTTGGCCGATCCAAAAGGCTTTTAAGGTGTTAAGAAATGAGAAGGAAGAGTTCCCTTTTATAAGAGTGGTGAGGGGCACCTGTGGAAAATCTAGAAATATTAATTTATAATAAATTCATATTCGGTTTCTAATGGCTCCAAAGTTTATTATTAAAAGTTTATGGTGGTGATAGGTCAAAAACCACTCATAAAATATAATTTATATAGGTTTGGGTCATTATATTAACCTTATCTTTAAGTATTAACTCTAAGTTACTTAGTTTCACTTTTACAATGTCTCTTTGTATTTTTATATTATATGGTTAATAAACTTACCATATACATCCAATCAACCCCCAAGTGGCCCATTAATGATACACCTTTCATGATATAAGTCTCTTGGCCGAACCTTAGATTTTTAGGAATTTAATATCAATTGATAATATATTATTTGATTTAAAAACTCTTTTATGTAAATTTTGACACTATTCAATAGTTGATTTTTTTGAAACATATAATAGAATGATTACTTCTAAAAAAGTTAATTAAATAAATCATAATATGTCATAATATCCTATAAAATTATTTTAATTCATTAAAAGTCTCAATGTATATTTATTTGGGTATTTATGATATCAATTATTTTAATTTTTCACGATTATGGTAATTACTGCATCATCATTGTGTCATCAATAAATTAAATTATTTAATGTCTAAAAATTATAAATAAAATACAATTATGTATGAAATCATTTTATCTTTCTAATGAATATTTACAATCGAATTTATCTTATGTATAACCCTATATTAAAAAAAATTTAGTAAATAAACTTTGATTTTAACTATTTTCACTCTTCTTTGAATTAAATGATTATAAATGTCCTAATCTAATCCAAGTGGACCTAAATGATAATATATTATTCATAAGGTTTTTTTTGGTCGAGATACACTTGTCCAATAGAATTTGGATATGTGTTAGGGTAATATTAATAACATTTTTACCCTTAATTACCCTATTGACCTTTAATCGTGGTAAATAAAAGTAAAAATTTACTATTCACAAAAATTATTTTCATCTCATTGAACCGCATTTTAGCTCTTGATATTAACCGTGTCTCTCGGATTTTCTGAATTCCATTCACAAAAGCGGTAAAATTAAGTTTTATGAAAAATTCAATTTTTTTAACTACCACTTAGTAGTTTCACTATTCATCAAAAATTGAAGTTTTTCAGAACAATGCCAAAATTTTACCCTAAGCTATAATTGATATTCCAAATTCAAAAATGATGTCTATTATACAAAATTCCAAACATATAAGTTGCATTAATTAATTTTATATTTAATTTCCGTTGTCACAACAAATAGTGTGTTTTTAAGAAATAATATATACAAAAAGATTGACAATTGTTAAGGTCCAATTTCAAAGTGAAATTAATTATAATGAACACCATTGGATAAAATGGTAAAAATATATTCTAATTATACTTTAAAACCACTCAATAATATAATTTATCACTATAAATTATTTTGATTAAAAAATTTGTTTTTAAGTATTTTTCACTATTCATAAAAATTGGAAGTTCTCAGAAAAATACCAAAAAATAATCTTAGGATAATTTCGATATTCCAAAACCAAAAATGAAGTCCATTTTGAAATATAAAATATATATTATTTCAAAACGTAGGTATTACTATTCATAATGGCTAGTTTTATTGTTTGTGGTGTGTTAGAACTCGATGTTGCGTACAACACACGCTATCACATTATTCAAAGAGAAGGGTACCGTAGAAGCTTGGGGTGTTACATTCTCTCCTCCTTCAAATAATGTCATCCTGGAAATTTCCAAAATACTACCGCATGAAAAGAATCTGGTGGTTCTTCATCATAAGTTCCTTGGGTTCCCACGTTGCCTCTTCCATCTTATGGTTTCTCTACAATTCTTTTACCAGACGCGTCGTCCGGTTTCTCAGTACTTGTTCACTTGTATCAAGAATCCTGAAAGGCTCTTCACAATAAGACAGATCAGGTTCCAGTTCTAATTCATCATAGGAGAGTACATGCATTCAGTCAGGCACGTATTTCCTCAACAGAGATACGTGGAACACATCGTGAACTTTGGAGAGACTTGGCGGCATTGCCAATCGGTAAGCTACAGCCCCAATTCGTTCTAGAATTTCGAAAGGTCTGATGTACCTGGGACTCAGTTTACCTATCTTACCAAAATGTATGACTTCCTTCCATGGAGATACCTTCAAGAAAACATAATCACCGACTTGAAATCCAAAATCCTTTGATTATCGGCATATCTCTTCTGCCTACTTTCAGCTGCTTTGATGTGATTTTGGATTACCTTCACCTTTTCCATTGTTTCCTCCACCAGTTCTAGACCTACAAGTTTTCTTTCACCAACGTCATCCCAACAGGTTGGTGTGCGACATCTCTTTCCGTATAATGCTTCATATGGTGCCATCTGAATACTTGAATGGAAGCTATTGTTATAGGAAAATTCTACCAGTGGTAAATACTAATCCCACATACCCTGAAAGTCAAGTGAGCAGGATCTCAACATGTCTTCTAAGGTTTGAATAGTCCTTTGTGATTGTCCGTTTTTCTGAGGGTGGTAGGCAGTGCTCAAATGAAGTTCAGTATCTAGGTATTTCTGAAGAATCTTCCAGAATCTTGAAGTAAAACGGGGATCACGATCAGAAACAATCGGTAGGGGTACTCCATGAAGTCTCACAACTTCATTAATATATATTCTTGCTAGACGTTCCAGTGGTAGATCTTCTCTTATAGCAAGAAAATGTGCTGACATGGTAAGACGATCAATAATAACCCATATTGCATCATTCCTTCAAGGAGTCTTTGGTAGCCCCATGACAAAGTCCATCATAATATTGTCCCATTTTCACTCCGGTATGGGAAGAGGTTGCATGACTCCTCCAGGGTGTTGCCTTACAGCTTTCACTTGTTGAAAAACCATATATCTTGACACAAAATCAGCAATCTCCCTCTTCATATTGTCCCACCGAAAATGTTCCTTCAAATCTCAATACATTTTGGTGCTCCCAGGGTGTATAGGGAAATTGTAACTATGAGAATCATCCAGTAACTCCCTTTTTAGATCAGGTATATCAGGAGCACAAAGTCTCTTCCCGAATTTCAAAATTCCATCTTCATACACAAAGTCTCTCAATCTCCCATCATTCACAGCTTTAATCATCTTTTGAAAATCTCCATCATTAGTCTGAGAACTCTTAATCCTTTCTAGTAAAGATGGTTTGGCAACCATTTGAAAAAGCATTGATGTTTCTCCTTCCCTGGTTATTCCCATGTCCATCTTCACTAGATCCATGAAAATTGGATCCCTTTCAATTCTCATATTGTTCAAAACTCCATGATCTTTTCTGCTCAAAGCATCTTCCACCTTGTTTTCCTTCCCCGGGTGGTAGTGTATCGTGCAATCATAATCCTTGAGTAATTCAAGCCATCTCTTTTGCCTCATGTTGAGTTCTTTTTGTGAGAAAATATACATCAAACTCTTGTGATCAATATAAATCTCAAAATATTCACCATAGAGGTAGTGCCTCCATATCTTCAAAGAAAAGATCACAGCTGCTAACTCGAGATCATGAGAAGGATAGTTTTGTTCATGAATTTTCAACTGTCGTGATGCATAGGCAATAACTCTATCATTCTACATAATGACACAACCAAGTCCTTTCTTCGATGAATCACTATAAATAGCGAACCCATCATTCCCCGATGGTAGAGTCAATATAGGGGCATTGACTTATCTTCTCTTCAGTTCTTCGAAAAATTCTTCACACTCTTTTGTCCAAACAAATTTAACCCCTTTACATGTGAGCTTCGTTAATGGGTTAGCCAATCGGGCAAAATTCTGGACGAAACGTCGATAATAACCTGCCAAACCAATAAAACTACGTACCTCAGTTATAATCATCGGTGCTGTCCATTCTTGGATTTCCTTGGTCATAGAAGGATCAACAGAGATTCCATCTTTAGATACAATATGGCCAAGAAAAGAAATCTCCTGAAGCCAGATTTCACACTTGCTAAACTTCCCATATAATTCATGTCTTCTCAGAGTCTTCAGGATACTGCGCAAGTGATTTTCATGATCTTCGTAGCTTTTGGAGTATACCAAGATATCATCAATAAATACCACCACAAATTCATCGAGAGATTCCTTGAAAACTCTATTCATCAGATCCATGAATACAGAGGGTGCATTAGTCAATCCAAAAGGCATTACTGTAAACTCATAATGCTCGTACCTGGTTCGAAATGCTATCTTCGGAATGTCTTCCTTCTTCACACACAACTGATGGTATCCAGATCGAAGGTAAATATTTGAAAAGTACTGAGCTCCATGCAGTTGGTCAAATAAATCATCAATGTGAGGTAGGGGATACGGGTTCTTTATCGTTATAGTATTGATCTCCCTGTAGTCAATACATAACCTCATAGATCCATCTTTCTTTTTAACAAAAATAACAGGGGCTCCCCATGGAGAAACAGTAGGGCGAATAAATCCTTTATTACTCAATTCCTCAAGTTGTTTCTTTAGTTCATCAAATTCTATAGTGGCCATTCTATAAGGGGTCTGTGATATAGGCCTTGATCCAGGAATTAAATCAATGGAAAACTCAACTTCTCGTTCTACAGGATGTCCAGGTAAATCTTTTGGAAATACATCTACGTATTCTTTCACAACAGGTAAATCTTCTATTTGAACATTCCTTTCCTCACCCATAGTCATTTCATTCTCTTCCTCCCCAATAATTTAATTTAGTTGAGCTACTGGGGTGGATGTAGATAAGAATTAGGTGGAGACGATTCTGGTCTAAAGATAAGGTGTTCCTTATGATCATCATCAAGAATTGTAACCTATTTCTTCTTACAATAAATCTCCGCATCATATTCCAAAATCCATTCCATACCAAGGATTATATCAAACTCAATCATAGGTATGACGATGAGATCAGCAGATAAAGAACATTTATGTGCTCTAATTGGTACTGATTCAGAAAACATTGTTGCAATGATACTTCCCTTAGGAGTTTTAACTGACAACTCCCTTGTAAAATCAAATTGGAAATATCTAATTTTCTTAGAAAACTGGGAAGATGTGAAACAATGCGATGATCCAGAATCAAATAATGCATTTTCTAAACTTGAGGAAACCATTAAATTACCTGCCACCACGTCTTTCAGAGCTTCTACCTCAGCAGTAGTGATAGTATAAGCTTGGCATTGATCCCTTTGCCTTTTCTAAGGTAAGTTCTCCTGATTCTTAGGACATTAATTTGCATAATTCCCCATCTCCCTGTAATTGTAGCACTGAACATTGGTAGCTTCCTTCTTCCCCTTGCAATCACGAGCTTGGTGGCCTTTTTTACCACACTTGTAACAGACTCATGTTCCCTTAAATCAAGTACCGGGGTGTTTCTTACCACATTTACCATAGGATGGATATTCAACCTTTCCCTACTTCCCTTATTTCCATTCCCAGATTGATCAGCAGGTATCTTCTTCTCTTTCTTTCCTTTAATGTCATAAGACTTAGATAATTCCTTTTCGGTCTTGAAAGAACATGAGACAATGTCTTCGTACGATGAAGAGGATTGTGAGACTAATGCTCGACGGAGAAATGGTTTAAACCCATCAAAGAAACGAACAATCTTACTTCTTGGGTTACGTATATAATCTTCATCATACCTTGCTAACCTTGTAAAGTTAGCCTCATACATTGCGACATTCTCATCCTCCTTTTGTCTCAGACTCAGAAACTGACTTTCCATATCTGCTCAGTGGTCGCGAGGAAAGTATTTTTCTAAAAAAATATCCTTGAACTCCCTCAATTCCATATTTGATACATCATCATATTCCTTCGTATTTTGAATCAATGACCACCATTGATCAGCATCTCCAGTGAGGCGGTAATCTTCCATGATAACTTTTTCCCTTTCACTACTCCCCAAAGCCTGAAATATTTTCTCTAGGGAATTTATCCATTGCTCAGCTACTAAGGGATTTGTACTCCCATTGAACGTTTGTAGTTATTTCCTCATGAATCGATCTATCATTGATCCTCCACGCTACGGATCAGGGTTGTCCATACGGGTAAGGTTATTATTCATAACCTGAGTGAGTTGTCCCAGTATGCTGATTAGCTGATCGGCACCAGTTGCATCACCAGCTCCACTATAATTATCTTGAGCATGAGGGAAATCCCTACATGGAGTGCGTGCATTGATACGGTTTCTATTTCTTCCACTAGGCGCCATTTCTAAACAATGGCATAAACTAGATCAGTTTATGAATCAAAATACATAATCCCATACTTATAAAACACTTAACATAAATTGAACTATTTGTGGATATAATCCATAATCATAAAAATGTTTTCTTTGTGTAAGTATATACTCATAAACCCTTCTTAATGATTTGTAAAGAAAATGAGATTTATCCTAAAATATCCCCCGAGAGTGTCGTAACCAAAAGTGCAGCAAAGCTCGTTGTCGTGCACCAGTTCCTGTTCGAGTCTAGCTCAAAGCGGTGTTTTCGGGTTTTACCCCAAGATACATCTGTTCCAGAGCCGCCTCTACCAGCTCGTATCCAGATAGGGATGTATTTCTCAGAAAACTCACAAAATCTCTACAATACCAAAATTCTAGGAAGTTCTTATATACTAATCCTCAAAGTCCATCTTAAATCTATGTGCTCAAATCAGAGTTTATCTAAATCTAGCCTCCAAGGTTTGTACTAAATATCCTCTGATACCAACTGTAACACCCTGACACCAGTTACCTAGAGTCGGTTCATTATTACATAACATTGTCATGATCACAATAAATATCAAATCTCGAAAGACCAATTGGTTTAGCAGCTTTGGAAACACTAGATATATTCATAAGTCTTACATTACATCATGAAGTGAAAAACTACTACAACAACATATTGTCTCCATATTCCACACTCATATCCCCACATAATATCCATGCAGGTCATTCATAATTTACTTCTTCACTTCCAGGGAAAAATAAAAAATATAAAAGGGGTGAGCTCAAATGCCTAGTAAGGATAACAATATAGCGGAAAATTTCATAAGTGAGAATAAACATTTAAGGAAGTGTATAACTAAAACAAAAGCCTTTTAAACTTGAACTTCAACATAGTATGGAAAAAATAAAATGAAATAATTCCATCTACTTATTCACATGGATATTCTACTAATCGAATAATCACATGCAATATCAATAACCACTTTCATAATGATGGAATGCATAATGCCAGACTATCATAACCACATAGCCAAGGCCTCATGCCAAGACTAAAAATAATATTTTTCCAAGGCCTTGTGACAAGACACTAGTTTGTCTCATGAGACCTACTGATGCATCGAGGAGCTATAGCGGGCTCCACCCGTCACATATTAAGTCCAATGCATTCCCATATGAAAAGGTTTAAACATAACATAAACATTCTTATTAAAACTAGATAAAGAAATGTAAATACATTTACCATGAACTATGAATAGTATAAAAATATCACATCCACAGTAAATCATATCACAAAACCTTCAATACAATATAGAAGTTTTGTGTCATAATTAATCAACTTCAAATAAGCGTAAAATCAATCAAAGGATGTTGACATAGATGAAATCAAAACTCTTTTCAGAGAGAAATCTCCTTCTATTTTTGAAATCATTTAAGAGTCATATATTTATAAAATAAAACATTTTCTTTTAAAATATTCTTATAAGCTTGTAAGGGAAGCTTCGAAGATTTCATAATGGTGGAAAATTACCGCACCCACTGTATAAGTTAAAAAAACATTGTTGCCATAATTCTGTCGAAAAGGTTAAAAGCACCTTGTTTGGAAAACGACGAAAAGATTCCTTTATAAACCTCTTATAAAAATTTAAACAAGGGTATAAATGACTTTAACCCTTATTCTAGTAAATAGTAAACAAAATTATAAATTCATTTTTATGAAACATGGATGTGGATGATA
The DNA here is from genome assembly GCA_963277665.1 of Viscum album. Lineage (NCBI taxonomy): Eukaryota > Viridiplantae > Streptophyta > Magnoliopsida > Santalales > Viscaceae > Viscum > Viscum album. Next base: position 351,219,303 of record OY728134.1, on the reverse strand, counting down.
AAGAGATCCCAGTAGATTATTACATATAAACAACCTCGGATAATGAAGAGATTGTGAAATAACCCTTACCTTGTACATTTCCTTGGTTGGGGTAGGTTAACCTCCTGTATAATGGTGAAATATTTTTTATTAAATTGTACAAGAATCATATACATTAATATGATATCATATATAATCTTTTATCATTGATTTTTCAACAATATCTTAGTATTATCGTTGTTTAGGGTGTTAACTTACTCGTTTTATTTTATATGTTTTGTTACGTAAGACATGTTTGTAATGTATAGGTTGTATCTTAATCATATACAGAATGATATCAAGTCCTTAGATACTATTATTAATCATCAAATGAGAATTATACTTGAATGGATACGAAGGAGAATGAATCTTATCGCGTTCGTGGAGACGGTAGTCCGTACGTACGCACGAGCGACAATATCATTCTTTTGATATTAAAATAATATATAATTGGATGGTATATCATATATACAGAATCATTATCATGTTACATTTATTATTTACATGAATTACACATCATTATTATACCCATCCAAATAATAATTTATTGAATAACAATTACACCACGACGTGGAGACGGTAAGTCATACGTACGCACGTATGGTGACATGTTATTCAAAGGATGGATAGAATACTGAATATGGTTGTACCATATTTATCATAACATCACAGTATATATATGATAATGGAGTTATTATTTTTTAATGGTAACAACAAAGGAAGAAGAAGTGGAAGAAGAATGGAACTTGTAAAAGGGTGGTGAAACCATTACCTCTTCTTCGGGTTCTTCCTTTTGATTTGATCAAAAGGGCTCCTTATGTTGGATTTCTGATCAAACTAAGGCCTCTAGGTTGTAGTGAGGGAAGTTGGGAGAGTATTTGGGCAGATTTTGGCCGAACCAAAAGGCTTTGAAGGTGTGAAGAAATGATAAGCAGGAGTGACCTTTTATAAGAGGGGTAAGGGGCACCTTTGGAAAAGCTAGAAATATTAATTTATAATAAATTAATATTCGGATTCTAATGTCTCCAAAGTTGATTGTTTAACATTTAAGGTGGGGATGGGTCGAAAACCACTCAACCAATAGAATTTAGACAGGTTTGGGTCATTATATTATCCTTATCATTAAGTATTAACTCTAAGTTAATTAGTTTCACTTTTACAATGTCTCTTTGTATTTTTATATTATATGGTTAATAAACTTACCATATACATCCAAGCGACCCCCAAGTGGTCCATTAATGATACACCTATCATGATATAAGTCTCTTGGCCGAACCTTAGATTTTTATGAATTTAATATCAATTAATAATATATTATTTGTTTTAAAAACTCTTTTATGTCAATTTTGACACTATTCAAATAGTTGATTTTTGTGAAACTTATAACAGAATTATTACTTTGAACAAAGTTAATTAAATCAATCCTAATATGTCATGTTATCCTAGAAAATTATTTTAATTCATTAAAAGTCTCAAATTATATTTATTTGGGTATTTATAATATCAATTATTTTAATTTTTTACTATTATGGTAATTACTACATCATCATTGTGACATAAATTAATTAAATTATTTAAAGTCTAAAAATTATAAATAAAATAAAATTATGTAGGAAATCGTTTTATATTTATAATTAATATTTACAATAGAATTTATCTTATGTATAACCCTATATTAAAAATGTTTTAGTAAATAAACTTTGATTTTAACTCTTTTAACTCTTCTTTGAATTAAATAATAATAAATGTCCTAATCTAATACAAGTCGACCTAAATGATAATATTTTATTCCTAAGGTTGTTTTTGGTCGAGATAAACTTGTCCAATAGAATTATGACATGTGTTAGGGTAATATTAATATCATTTTTACCCTTAATTACCCTATTTACTTTTAACCGTGGTAAATAAAAGTAAAAAGTTACTATTCACCAAAAATTATTTTCATCTCATTGAACCAAATTTTACTTCTTGATATTAACCGTGTTTCTCGGATTTTTGAAATTCCATTCACAGAAGCGGTAAAATTATGTTTTATGAAAAATTCAATTTTTTTAACTACCACTTAGTAGTTTCACTATTCATCAAAAATTGATGTTTTTCAGAACAATGCCAAAATTTCACCCTAAGATATAATTAATATTCCGAATTCAAAAATGATGTTTATTTTAAAAAATTCCAAACATATAAGTTTCATTAATTAATTTTATAATTAATTCCCGCTGTCACAACAAATAGCAAGTTTTTAAGAAACAATATATACCAAAAGATTGAAAATTTTTTAGGTATAATTTCAAAGTGAAATTAATTCTAATGAACACCATTGGATAAAATGGTAAAAATATATTCTAATTATACTTTAAAACGACTCAATAATATAATTTATCCCTATAAATTATTTTGATTAAAAATTTGTTTTTAAGTATTTTTCACTATTCATAAAAATTGGAAGTTCTCAGAAAAATACCAAAAAATCATCTTAGGATAATTTCGATTTTTCGAAACCAAAAATGAAGTCCATTTTGAAATATAAAATATATATAATTTCAAAAATTAGGTATTACTATTCATAAAGGCTAGTTTGATTGGTTGTGGTGTGTTAGAACTCGATGTTGCGTAGAACACACGTTATCGCATTATTCAAAGAGAAGCGTACCGTAGAAGCTTGGGGTGTTACATAAGCTCTGAAAATTATCTCTGTGAGTGCACTTCATGAAATGGAGTTTATTACTAATTTTTAGTGATTCTATCTCAGAATCAAAAAATATTTTTTCCCTATCCCATCCCATTCTAGGGGGGATTTTGAATGATGAAATTTTCATACCATGAGAATTGTCATGGAAGGAATGGATTGTTTATATAAAATATGATATCAAGTCCTAGAATCCATTTTAAGGGCCCAGTATATGAAGCCCCACAACTCCAAAATGTTCAAAGCTCACCAGATCTTAGTATGGGTGCTTCCATCACGAATGTGTAAATGTTTTATGGTAACCTTCCATGTTGTGGGATTCTTTTTTTTTTTGAGTTCTTTGAAAATCCAAAAAATGTTGACGGTGTCTTCATGGGTCCGACATTTGGAATCGTAGATCTACACCCATTCACAAGGATCCATTTCTTTGTGAAAAAAAATTATTATTTATGATATTCTATGCTATAAATTATTCCTTCATTCCAAAAATTTTGGGATGATCCCCGACCAATCAAATTCCAAAACAACTCTTAATTCACGAACCACCTAAACATTAGGAAACAAATTGAAATGGATCACCCACACTATATAAGATTCATGAAACCCATTTCCATGTATTCTTATGAGTCTCTTACCAAGGTAGAGATGTCGTTCTTAATGGCCAAAAACCTTCATGAATTAGAAATCCCACCATGGGGAACTTAAGGCCTCATGAAGCATTATTACTTCGAGATACACTCCTCTCATGAATCAATGACTTCATCAAATGTATGGGGGGCCTATTTTCCATGAATCATAACCGTTAATAAATACACTGAACCTCGCAATGAACATTATTTTCAAAACGAATCCCACAACAAGGCCCCAGGCTTCACAAAACCTCTGTATTGGTCATCTCCATGGTCCATCCCTTATAATGACCCTCTTTTTTATCATTTAGTGCCTTGGGCTAGCCACTAATCCATGACTGATTTATATTAATCGTGAATCCCAATGTGAACTGTGCAACTCACTCCTGTGTCTGCCTGCTTCATTCAATGTGTGGATCGATCTTCACCACTTTAATTTTCTTCTAATTAATGGTACCATAACCCCAATTTCATCTCTACTAAGGGTTCGTAATGTCAATCTTATGATTGACCACTCCTGTTGTCATTGTACCCTAGAAGATATGAATCTATAAATTTCCCAAAGGCACATGAGCGATGGTCACATAAGCCAAAGGGGTGAGGAGTGATTCCCCCCAATGACCTATTTGAATTTGGTAAAACTATATATCTTGATAACCTAGTCGTATGATGTTAAAACACATGGAAACATCTGCAAGACATGTTGTAAAACTATAGTATTCACCTGTGTGTTAAGGACAAGATGATCCATGTATGTGTTTCAAGGTATGACCCCAACACCTCTATTGCTCACAAGCAATTATATCCTATGGGAAACTCTACTGTGTATTCCCCACACCATCAACCCAAAAGAAATATTCTTATAATGAAAATCTTCCATGTGTAAACACCACACAATCCCTCATAAATTCCCCATTAGTGAAAATATTATCCTTACCACGAGATGTTAAACATCTTAGATCATTCCTACCACACAACCAAAAAACTGAAACATAAATCTACATGTTTTTTATCTCTATCTTCTAAAAAAGGTAAATAGGTTTTTTTTATAAGGTTCAATCCCAACCAATAGTAAACAATGTTCTTATTGATAGGGATGGACCTCCCAGGTCTTCCTTCATGAGGTGTTATGATCCATCCATACAGGGCTCACCTCAAGGTATATTATCACCCACAAAAATTATGAGTCTTCCTCTACATGGTGTTTTGATCTATCCATCTCAGTTTCTCCTCAATGGTCATCCTTACCCAATAAACATCTATGCCCTCCTCCATGATTTTTTCTAATCCTTCCATACATGGTTCAACATAAGGGTATTTCTCACACATTAAATTTATGATTCCACCACCACATTTTGTTCTGATCCATCAATCTATGGTTCTCCCTAAGGGGTATTCTAGCCATAAATATTTTGAGTCTTCCTCCCTATGCTGTTCTGATACATCCATCCAGGTTTCGCCTCAATGGTATATCTCACTCATATTACTTATAAGTCCACCTCCATAAGGTGTTCCAAACCATTCTGGGAGTGACATATTCCCTGATATGGACACCCCTCCATGATCCTCCACCATGGGGTTTTTGGATTGGTCAATCCCATAACATCAAGATGTTAGAATTATTCCCTAGGTCTACCACTACATGTTCTTCTCATCAATTCTAGGTGTTACATATTACATATTAGTGTCAAACCTCCTTGATCCACCCCAATGGGTTGTTTTGATCAACTAAACATATCTCCTAATGAAATTAAACTTGTTCCCTAGGTCCGCATCCATAATGTCTTCTAATCCATTACAGTTTTGACATATTACCTCATAGGGACTCATCTCTTTGATCCACAGTATTGGGTGTTTGGATAAACCAAACATGTCTCCTCGTAAAATTAAACTCATTCCACAGGTCTTCTTCCATAAGGTGATATAATCCATTCATGGTGTCACAACTTCCCTCACATGGAAACACCACTTTGATCCACCCCCTGTGGTGTCTTGATCAACTTAACCCATCTCTAAAATATTTTAAACTCATTCCTCAATTTGTATCTACAATAAATTAGGATCAGTCTCCATATGAAATTGAACATGTGGTATAACCTAAATAAATACCCCATGACTAATTGTTGGATTCCTGAGATAAAAATCATTGGAATAAATACGCCCTTATAATAATTACCTCATGATCGACATGGGATTCCTTGGGATTCATTACCTAATATTATTCACATGAGATACTCTCTTAAGAGGAAGAATACATGCAACTAATGCACTGAGCATCCATAAATTCCAATTGATTCCCAAAATTACTAGTATTCTAACTAATGGTTTCTTCCCTATAACGATGGAAGAAATGTTTCCAAATAGATTTTTTTTAGTTAACGGATTTCTACAATGAGATGGCACCAAGAATGAGTTCCATGAAAATGTATTAGTTATACTATGGAGACCCATACTAGAAAAGGATCTCCAAGGAGCAATCCATTTATGTAGATACTAAAATCCAATCATCCCATTTGTATCAAGGAGCATACATATCCATCTAATGTATCTCGCATTTAGAAAGAGTGAATGTGGGTCTACAACATACCAATGCACACACTCCTCATGTCGTCGCACTATAAGGGATACAATGAAATCATTAGAGACACATGCCCAAAAAAAATTCAACAAAATGTCAAGAGATAAAAACCACACATGAGAATGAAAATTTTAATTTTGGTATTGATCCGTAACATAAAGAAATTATAGTTGGAGTTAGTCCATAGTCACCCACTTTATGGTTGAATATTTATTAACCTACAAACTATAAAACGAATATTCTGATAACCTCAGTGAAACCAATTCTATAATAAGGACACACATGAATGAAACACATATTAGATCTTATTGATTTGGAATAATGCGATATTCTTAAAATTAAGGTTCCATATTAAATACATATCAAAGTGTGTATGAGAAATAGTGGGATCCAAAAAGAATTTACTATTCATGGAATGATTATGTTGGTCACTATTTTTGGTTTGTAGGATTCGGAAACACAACCCAATTTATCTCATTAAAAGTTTATAGAAATATGATAACATGGAATCAGAGTATTTGTACACATCATCTCATTGTATCCTAAAATTAAATTTGAATGAAAAATATATTATTCTATTTCTAGAATGATTTTATTAAATTATTCTCTATGTAATATCAAGTATACTTGTCAACATCGTGTATAATGTAAAAGAAATTGATCAGAGGGAATTGAGATGAGTAGGTAGTTGTTGCAAATATTTCATTCAAATCATCATATCACACAAGAATATTGATCATTGGTAGTGGATTCACCTCCCATATGATTTTAAATATGTATATGGTGAAAGGTATTTTATTTGAAAAGGAATTTGATGTAATAATTGGAAATGATTAAGGGATGGAGATCATTGGCTCAATAAAAAACCTTGTTTATTGTAAAAGACATGAGACATGTAGATGTATTGGTTGTTAAAGGTCATAGTAAAACAGGTTAATTATCAGCCGACTATGTGACATAGGTTATGATATAAGATTTAGAAAAAATAATTGTATCACAAAGGGAAAATATGTAGAAGTAGTTTTGAATTTAAATAAAATTAATGTTAATAACATACATGTGAATTGAGGATAATATATGTGTATATAATTAAAGGAATAAGAAAATATGATGTCTCATTATCATCTTGGTCATCTGATCCAATAATCCTTGGATGATCTTGTGAAATGTGGTGATGCTCAAGATATACCTATGGTATCACCAAATCATACTCATATGTGTGATTATTTCAAACAAGGGAATATTAGTCAAAATACATAAAATGTAAAAGAAAATTTTCTAACTAGAGTACTTGAACTGGTGCATATTGATATATGTGAACCAATTTCTCTAAGATATATTTATTGAGAGAGATGATATTTTCTTTTCATTACTGATATTAGTATAATGGAATGGTTCTCAATTATCAACCAATAGTCTGAGGTGTCTTGTTTCATAACACATTATTAGAAGAAAGTGGAAATTGTTCTTGGTCAAAAATATATATGTTTTAAATAGATAATGGAACATAGTTCTAAAATATAAAATTGGGAAACAATCATATGAGACATGGTAAAAGGAACCAGGATTCAGTTTTAAGAACTCCATAGTAAAATCGAGTGGTTTATAGAAGATGATTATGAGGATGAGACAAAAGCGTTGTATGATCTCCTTTTTTTAATAAAGGGGTTGGCCCCAACCTATTTGTAGAGGATCTTAAGGGTATTATAAATACATGATGTATATTCAGAATAATATTCTAAGGAATAGAAAAATAAACCATTGAATAAACCAAATAGTTGATATGAAATCAATATAAATAATATCATATGGGATCAGACAACACCTGTACAAACAAGCAGGATACATACTCCACAACAAGCATCTTAATTATCATAGGTAGATCCAAATTTTATGGATGAATCAATAGAGATAATAATTGAGATAATGTGGTGAATTAAGATATTGAAATAGTATTGATGTATGAAATATGGTAGGTTGTTTTGAGGCTAATGAATAAGAATTTCATTGGGACCAAATCAGTTTTCCAAAATAATATGAATGAATATGAAAAAATAATTTCAAACAATTTATAACTATTGTGAAAGAGATTTTCCCAAATAGAGGGTATCAATATAAAATAAACATTAAAATATTTTTCTAGGATAGATAAAATTTGATTACTTAGACATGGAATTGAAAATGAAAATCAAGGATTTCCTGATGGATTCCAAGTTAGAATTTCAGAATAGTTTTCTATAAGATGAATTTTATATTGAAATTTCCAATCAAAATATGTGTTCAATGTCTTTCACTTAAAGAAGAAATTGTAGGGATTGAATAAGTAACCAAGTTAATGGTGTTAATGAAATATTTAGTATTTTAGGAATCTTTAATTATAGTATGGTGGAGTTGATTATAATCTACTTGTCAATAATTAGGGTAATAAATGGAGAACAATGTTATTTTGTGACACCCCAAGATTTTGTGAAATATTTTTTTTTCTTTGAATGAATTACTTCTAATTGAAGAATATTATTAAACTAATTCACATATTACTTTCACAAGGAACCGATTTGTCTTGTGCTACATAAAACACTGACATTTCGTACATTATACTCTACACTAAGTTTCTACAGAACATCATTTTATTATTATATTTATTTCAATGAGATAATATTTACCTAGAAGTTAAACATAGTAAAATGAATAGTAATAACAACATTTATTATATTATTTATGAGGGTTTTATATAAATAAAACTCATTGATAATAAAATATATAATTTCTTATAGACTTTATATGTTTTAAAATGGTATTTTTTTAAGAAACTACTTCTTACGTCCTTTTGTGAACAATAATAAAATTAATTTTAGACAATAATAGAAATTGAATTTAAAAATGAACATAATTTTTAATCCTAAATGGTTAAATAATCTGAGGGTTAATGTTTGGGATTTTTTGGATAAATATCTTATTTGGGTGAATAGTAGAAATTACTCTAATTTAGTTAAAAATGTCCTTTATGTTTAAATAATGATTTCTGTTAAATTATATTTTAAATTTGTTTTTAAAGTCCCAATAGGTAAATTAATAATATATTATTTAAATTTAGGTCATTGGATTTATTTTTATATTGAAATTATATATAAAAACCTATTGAGATTATGAATATGTTTATGTTAAAACCATGTTTTCTCGACACGTCTGCGGGATTAGCGTTAAAATAAATTTTCCCACTTTTATGATTTGAATTTTTAAAAAAGGAAATAAATGATTATAATCAGAATGATATTTTTCTTCTAATAATAAAAAATTATATTTTTTCCAAAAATATTATTAAAAGTGATTAAAATTATTCACAATGATTAAGTTAAAATTATGATTTTTTAAAGACTAAACATTAATCATACGAGCCAAAATGACCGGGACAATTATACAAATCCCATTTTATTTAAATAACTAGATTTTATTCCATATTGGATCAAATTTAACGTGTTATTGGGATAATATTAAATATAAGTGCCCTATATAAAAGGTTATGTAAGGAAAATGAAAAAAACAAACTTTCATAACCTTTAATATTTTTAAAACTTTGTGATATGAAAAAAAATCATACTTTCTGTTATATATAATATTTTTAAATATGAATTCCTTATTTTTATACAAATAAATTATCAATAATTTGTAGATATGATTTATTTACTAAAAATTATTTGGAAACACCAATGTAGTGATTGGTTAGTTAATAATTAAGTGAAATAAATGATGTAGTAAAAGTTATAAGTGAAGTGAATTGTTTGAATTATTGTATTAAATTATTTTTAATGAGTAACATATCATTTTACACATATTTAAACCTAATTTATTTTAATTAAAATATGTTTTTTTGATATTTTGTAATTAAAATTCAATAAATAATGTCAAAATTTACATTATTGTTATTTTACAATAAATAATATTTTAAGAAATTATAAAAATTATGAAAAATAATATATTATTCCAAGTGATTTTTATGGGTTAAAAAATATTAATTATGGTTTATTAATGGACCAATTTGTTAGTTATAATATATATATGGAACTATAGATAATAAAACAATTTCATCAAGGTATGTGATTAAACATTGTTTTCACGTCACATGAGCTTGTTTTAAAAATTAATTTCCAAAACACATGAGATATTATTTTGAAAGTTATAATAATATTTATAATTTATTGGCTATATGCTATATAATAAATTTCACTTTAATTTAGTCTTAATGGATAAATTACTTAGTTCATAAAACTTGATACTTTAATAAATATGAAAATTATAAAATTGGGGAATCTTATATGTTAAGGAACCAAATTTGTAAAATAAACATATTTCTATGTGGTGTAGATTTTGTTACCATAAATTTATGTTACTATATTATTTATCCATATTTTAGGAACATTAGGTAATTAATACCTCCCATTATAGATTACGTTTTGATAATTACAAGTGTCACTCCCCCTCCCTTATAAAAAAGAAAGCACTCTACCCCATACTCACACATCTCAAGACACTTTGGATCATCCAAAATCTTACCAAATAGTCTCCAAACATCCCTAAATTCCTTGTAGAATCCTTCCATTGGACATAAACCCTTCAATGGAATCCCTTTGATGAAAACCAGAAGGATTTACATGATTAACAGGTAACACCCTCCCTCAAGATCATTTTTTATATCATTCTCCACTCCCTAAAATCTTATTATTACATTATTGTATAACCAAAAAAGTATCATAAATATACTAGGATTTTTTGGGAAATGTTTTCAACCTAATATTATTGAAACTTCCATCTAATGTGTAATGAACATACTCTTTACGTGTACATTGAACTCCCTCGCCATGAAATGACAATTGTTCATTTTTCCTTTACCACCACTCATGGTGGACATAATAACTGAAAATATTTTTATATATGTTATATATTATATTTATTATGAATTTAATATTATTTAATACTTTTATAACACATATCTTTATACTTTCCATTTTATGTAAATATGACTATTTCATTTGAGGAAGTGTGGACTACCACCCCCTCAAAGTTATGTGATTCATTCACACACTACATAGTAAGTATTAATTATGGGTTTAGTGAAATTATAATATATAATAATCATACTAAAATAATTATATATATACATATATTTCATTTACTAACTTTCTGTCAATATGATAATAAAACTAAAGTGGCGTTCATGAGGATGTACGACATACCATCTCCACGAACAGTGTATTCAATTTCATAAATCATTATTCAATATAATATTATAATACAAATATACTGAACATAAATGATATTTATATCATGGTTTACATTCTTTAAATTGGGATATATTTATAAGTATCAAATATATAGTAAATTAGGAATATATTAATAACAAAGTGAATATTACCTGATATGAAAAATTAAAACAAATTTTTTAATAAGAATGTAATATAAAACAATATATGGTACTAGACATAACAATATTATTCAATAAAATATGAATAATAAACTTAAATTTTTTATATGGGAATATTATTCATGTAAAAAATAATTCAATACACAAGGTAAGGGGATTTCATCTAACTTTTTATTGCTATGAGATTCATGCCACCACTCATTCCATTTTGGTAGTGTATAAAATACCCATGAATTTATTAAATGAATACTATAAAAACATTTATGGGTGTTTAAATATCCATTTTATGATATTTATTTCATGGGGGTTTTGTTTCAAAAGTTATTGAATCGTTAAAATAGTTCTATCAAATTGTCCTTTTTTTGAGACTAAAATTTTGGTATGCATGTAAATTTTTATTCAAGGTTCTAATACAAAAATTTTAAAAATTATATCATTAATATACTTATTTTCAGGAAATTTTTATCATAATTTATTTTTCTTTTCTTACATGTATAGTATAATCCAATCATACCAAGTAATAAAAGTTTATTGGAATAATCTCATTGATTTTCAAGAATGTTAATGATTATGATTCTTTAATGAAATATTATAATAAATCTCTCAATAACACTCTTTGGATTAATTATCATATGTTTATTAAATATATATTCATTCATTAGTACCATTTTCAAATATTTTGGTACCTACAAAATTTAAGAAATTATTTTAATAAAATCATATCGTATTTCTCTCTTCGGTCGGAAATCTGGTTTATTACAAAAATCATGTTTTAAAAAATGTTTTCAAAAAAGTTTTCAAATTATCCTTGATTATAATTTTAAAGTAAAATATATATTAAAAAGTTTTTATTGTTTCAAAGATTCATTGATATGTTTCAAAATATATTTTCAAAGAAAAATGTTTTTAAAATTGTTTCGAACATCTTTTATAAGATTTCAATGAAAAATAGTTTTCAAAAGTTTTTTTGATAAAAAGAGAATTTTTAAAACAATAAAGGATATTTTCCTTAATAAATGTTTTCAAAATATCATTCCATGTAATTTTTCATCTAATATGACATCTTTTGGATGTTACTCATGACCTTCTAGGAAATAATACAAAGGTTCCATTCATATTTCTTCTTGAATGGTTTATGATTTGATGGAATAATTCTTATGACACTCATTTATATTTAACTTGTTATATTCTTTTTAAACATTATTCTTTTCATTGGTTTTGATTATGAGACCTACATATTTCCATTGGTAATGATATGATTAAATTTTAATGATTCCAATATCATTCTTGGGTAACGATGTCATAATTTTTTTTAATCTTGTGGAACTAAAATATGTGATTTTTTTATTTATTGGGTTGGATATATATATCCCTCAAATGCATTAGGAAAATATTGATTAATCTTGAGTATAAATGTTATGAGTGAACATAATTTCATGTACACAATGTTTGTGTATGAACATGATTGCATGTTCACAGTGTTATATGTGGACCTAGTTTCATGTCCATAAGTTTATGCATGAACATGATTACATGTTCATAATATTAGTAAACATTATTAGGTTTTCACAATGACATTCATCGACATGGTTTCTTGTCAAAAAGTTTATTCATAAACTCAATTACATGTTCACAATTTTATGCATGAACCTGATTACATGTTCATAACATTATGTGTGGACTTGGTTTCATGTTCATAAGGTTATGTGTGAACTTAATTAAACATTAAAATGTTGTGCATGGTCCTGGTTGCATGTGCATAAGTTGATGCAAGTGTATGATATCATTTCCTCAACTTAATGAGTTAACCTGTTTCAACTTGTACATGTTCACAATGTTACAAGACACTGTTCATGCCACAAATTCCATGTATTATTCCTATGATATTATTTCATAACTTATGATATTAATTATCTTATGATCCATGAATTATGAACTTTCAGAAGTTATTATGATATCTAATAAATTGGGTATGATCTTCAAATGTCATGATGAAGTTACATACTCTTTTTTTCATGTTATGCTCACAAATTTCCATTATTTATCCTTACTGGGTATCTGAGATCACAAAATTTTTGTGTTTCCATTCCCTAGGTGATAAAGAATGGTTTTAGTTAGATTTATTAAAAGTGGCAATATTTATGGGAGATGTTTAATATCTTTCAACTAGATAATGATATTGTTCTCATGTTTCCATAGACCCTAAACTATTATGGTCCTCATGCACATATTTTTGTAATGTACTAAATATTCATCTAAATCAATGTAATATCCAGGTATATTAAGCCTATATCTCTATAGTTAGTATAAAAGGAAATGATTAGTCAAACATTGGAAACTAGAATTAGAAAAACATAGTTGGATCCATAGGAGTATTTCTAATAATATGTCTAGGGAAGTCTCTAAGGATAAGTTTAAGGATAATGAAAAGTATAAGAAAATGTTCATGAAGTTTGATAGAGGATAAGGTAGGTTGTTTCCTAGAAATACAACCCTTTTTGGATACTACATGTGGATGTGGCTCTGGAATAGATGTACCTAAGAGTAACAAATCTAATAAGATGTTTTGGGCCTGACTCGTGGTAATTTGGTATGTGACAACAAGACTCACTAAAACCTGGTGTGACACTCCCGGGGATATAATTTGGGAATTAAAAAACACATTTCAAACCATTATGTAAATTTAAACTGAAGGATTACAATGAATAATATAGTATAAATCTAAATATTTATAGATTAAAGACGTATGAGCCATGATTTTAGGGACACCATAAATAATTTTTAATGATAATGTTTTAACACAATATGAAAAATATTTCTCAACCAATTATTTATAGTTTTTTTTCAATAGGGAGAACTAGAAGGACATGATTAACATTAAATGTTTCAGAGATGTGCATTATGGTAAATATTCGAATCCATTTCCCAAGTAGAAATCTAATAAAGAGAATCAGGAAGGTGGTATGAGTATGTGTTATACTATTGAAGATAAAGAGACCACAAATGACATGTAAAAGTTGTGTGATGATCTTATAGTATTTTTTATGTTAAACATATAAAGAATGACTATATTTAGGTTAAGTAAAATTAAGACATGATTCATATTTCATATTTTATGAAAGTGGTATTAAGGAACATGTTGATGAAGACTGCGTAATGAATTAAGAATAACGTTGGATGAATGAAGTATTTATGCTTAGAAATTTAGAAATAATTTTATATTAATCATGAAATATATATGTATTTCAATATAAGTTTTAATTAGGTATTTACATGGACATATTTGATGGTCATGAATACATATAAAATTAATTTCCTAGGAAGGTGCTATTTTTATACATTGAAGGTAATCATTAATTAATGTCTCAGACTGAGATAAGGATGTTTGGATAAAGATATGATGGATATGAATAAGTAAATTGCACTATGTGGATTACCCTGGAATTGATTATTTACAAAGTGTTCTATGTCATAAAAAATTATGTTTACAACTTCTTGTATTTAAGAAATATATCTGGAAATTATTTGAAAGAGGAAGCATGATTGTTTTCCAACCCGATTTCTTATAATTTAATGAATATAGGATGAGGGTATTCACATGTTTGGAATGTGAAAACAAATTGGTGATTTGTTATATATGTGGATCAATGTCAAGATGATTTCATGAATTTCTTTCTAAAGCATTGAATTTTTATCTCTTTAATGGTTTATAAGGTTAAAAAGTAATGTAATGTTTACGTTAATCTTTAGATAAAGTCGGTAATTTTAAATATTTATCTCTCCAAATGAGGATTTATGATTATTGGATAGGATGTTCAAGCGACATTCTTTTAATGATAACTGATGGGGTGAAATCTCATGGGTCTCATGATCTATTATTACATTAATAATGGAAATTTAACCTTCCTTTTTAGATAATATATATAGTTGACCAAGGAAAAACAGAGGGTGGCGTTGTCTTGAAATCATGCAAGTATATCATTCCATGTAAATTATTGAAATTTAGGAAAAAGGATCTCCAATCCCAAAATGATGTCCTAGTACCTACATTTATGATGAATCTTATGATCCCTTAGTGCATCACATATTTCTAACTTTGTGATTATTAAATTTCTTTTGACCTTGTTCCATATCCCTCTCTATCAGATTGTAATAGTAAGATTTCTCTTCCATGTCCAAGTTGTCACATCCCACCCATGTTCTCTTGTGTGGGAATCTCATCATGAATTACATTGGATAGCCATTACGATTCAAAATTTTCCTTGTTATGGGATGTATTAGTATTAATTTTTAAAACATGTGTTTCGATGATTGATACATTCAGGTGTTAAACATTTGATAAACCATCTAAATTTCAAGGGAAAATCATTTTAAAGGGGTAGAATTTAAACCCCTAAGATTTTGTGAAATGTTAATCCAATTCGAACGCATTATTTCTCATCAATGTATCTACTTGAAATAATTCCATTATTCCATTCACATGGAACCTAATTGCCTTGTTCTATATTCAACACTAACATAGGATGCATTTTACGCAAAACTGAGTTTCTATAAAACATCATTTTATTGTTATAATTATTTAAATGAGATAATTATAAACAACACCATAAACATAATCATATGAATATTTATAAATATATTTCATATATTATTTTTAATTCTTTCAGGTAAATAAAAAATATTGATAATAAAATATATAATTTTTGGTAATGTCTTTATATGTTTTAAAATAATATTTTCTTAAAGGAACTTATTTTATGTCTTTATGTAAACATTAGTAAAATTCATTTTACACACTAATAGAAATATTTTTTGCGAAAATGAATATAATTTTGGAATTCATAATGAAAAAAATTTATTAGGGTAAATTATTGGGATTTTTCCTAGAAACATCATTTTGGGATGAATAGTAAAAATTACTACAATTTAGTTGAAAAACATTTTTGTATAAATAATGATTAATATTGAATTATATTTTAAATAGGTTTTGAAAGTAAAAATAGATCAATTATTATTATATATATAAAATTTAGTCCATTGTGATAATTTTTTTAAATAAGATATATAAACTTATTGAACATTTGAATGTTTTCACATTAAAAACTGGCTTTCTCTCTATGTTAGTAACATAAGTGTTAAAATTAGTTTTCTCACTTTTGGGATTTGAATTTTTAAAAAATTAAATAAATTTTTTTAATCAGTATGATATTTTTATTATAGTAAGTAAAAATTAAATCTTTACCAATAATATTTGGGAATGTGATTAAAATTAATCACAATGGTTAAGGTAAGATTGAACTTAAATAAGGACTAAACCTTAATTTTAAGGACCAAAATGACGTAGAAACTTATCTAAATCCACTGGATATCAATAATTCAACCATATCCACTCATGGATATAATTTTATGGTTTATTTGGATATTATTAAATATATGTTTTCTATATAATGTGTTATATAAGTAAAAATAGAAAAAGGGAACATTCCTAGCCTTCAAAGTATATGAAACATTGAGATATTTAGAAAATAATATTTTTGGTTATAGATATAATTTTTATCGGTAAATATGATATTTTATAATAATAAATTATAAACACTTTTTTGAGATTATTTAGTAATATAAATTTCTTACGAAACACCAATGTAGTGATTATTTAGTTTATAGTTAACTAAAATAAATGATACTATAAATGCTAGAAGTGAATTGAATTGATTGAATTATTATTTATAAATATTTATGGAGATTAATATATAATTTTAAACATATTTAAACTTAATTTATTTTAATTTAAATATTATTTTCATATTTTCAAATTAAAAGTAAATAAATAATGTTAATATATAAATTATTATTATTTTTCAATAAATTTTTTTTAAAATAATTTAAAATTAATAAAAAATATTATGAGAAGTGATTTTTAAGGGTAAAAAATTATTAAATATGGTCAATTAGTAGACCAATTGATCTTTTATAGTTAATATATTCACCAATAAATTATAAAAAAATGTTAGTGTGGTTCAGGATTATGCAGTATTGTGTGCATGACATGTGCTTATTTTAAAGATTAATTTCCAAAACACATGATATTATTATTTTATAAATTTGGTATCATATTTATAATTTAGTGTAACCAAATTAAATAATAAATCTCAATTTATTTTATTATTAATGGTTAAATTACAATTGTTAGAAAACAAGATACATTAATGAAAATCGAAATAATAAAATTAAGGAATCTTAGATATCAAGGAATGAAATTATTAAAATGAACATATTTTTGTGTGATGTGGATTTTGTTTGACTATCACTTCACATAAATCAATTATTTTTTCATTTTTTAAGAACATTAGTAAAATGGGACCTCCTATTGTTGAATACCTTTTTGTATTTACCAGATTTTTGTAACACCCTAGGATTTCCTAGTACATTATCTCTTTAAAGTAATTCAATATCTTGCGCCACACGCAACACCGAGTTCGAGTGCATCACGACTTATGAAACTAGACATTTAAAAAATTAGTTATGAAAAGTTTTAAATTAATTTTGAATTTTATATACTCCATATAATTTTAACATTTGTATTATTTTTTTTATAGACATAATATAATTACAAATTCAATTTTTCGGATAAAAGCAGTATTTAAAAAAAAGGCAATTTTACGGTATTTTAATAGAGAACCCTTTATAAATCTAATACTTGACACGTTTATATATTAAATTTTAAAAAAAACATCTTATTTAGCAGTGGGATATAAAAATTTAGTTTGGATTAATTTTTGCTGTTTTTCTGAAAACTTTCATATTTTCCTAATTAATGAAAAATACTAAATTTTAATTTAAAAAAATATTTCAAAAAAATAATTTATAGTGTTAAATTACACATTTTAATGGTTTTTAATTATAATTAGACTATATTTTTATCATTTAATCCATGTTTTGACATTGTAAGTAATTTTACCTATAAATTGTATGTAAACACATATCAATCTTTTAAAAGTTTTTTCTTCTCAAAAACCAGCTTTCGGGTTTGGAAAATGGGAATTAATTTTAAATTAATTAATGAAACTTATATATTTTTAATTTGGTTAAATAGTCATCATTTCTGAATTTGGAATATCAAAATTATCTTTGGGGGAATTTTTTGTATTTTTATGAAAACATTCAATTTTTGATGAATAGAGAAAAACACTACGATGTAGATAAAACACAAAATTTTCATTTAAATTATTTTTAATTTATATTAATCTCATAATAGATACATAATAAATATATTATTCCTATTTAATTCATTACATTCGTTTTATAATAAGATTCTATATATATAACTTTATTGAACCTTTTTAACGACTTTTTACCCACATTCTAGGCACATTTGCAAATTTGCATAATACGTAATTTCACCACTTTTATGAATTTAATTTAAATAATCTGAGGTACATGGTTTACAACAGTATTTAAAATTTTGTTCAATTGTATGAAAATAATTTTTTGGTGAATAGTAACTTTTGAATTTATTTTACCACGTTTAAAAGTAAATAAGGAAATTAAAGGTAAATATAATGTTAAAATTATCCCAACACATGTCCTAATTCTATTGGATAATTGTATTTCAACCAAAAAAAGTTATGATAAAAATAATATCCTTTTGATCCATTTGGGTTAGATTATGAAATTTATTATATTTTATATAAAGAAGGGTTAATAGTGTTAAATTCATTGTTCAATAAATAATCTATTTTTAATATAGGGTTACACATAAGATAAATTCAACTATAAATATTATTTAGAAAGATAAAACTATTTACTATATATTGTTATTTTATTTATAATTTTTATACATTAAATATATAAATGTATTTATGACACAATTATGATGGAATAATTACCTTATTAATGAATTGTTAAAATAATTGATATTATAAATACCAATATAAATGTAAATTGAGACTTTTCGTGACATCCATTAATTTTATATGTGAATATAAAATTCTATGGTTTATTTAATGTATTTATTTCTAAGTAATCAACATGTTATGACTTTCACAAAAACTAAATACTAAATAGTGTCAAATTTGACATAAATGAGTCTTTAAAACAAATACTATATTAATAAATGATATAATATTCTTAAAAATATATGATTCAGCCCAAAAACTGTTATAATGATTGATATGTAATTAATTAACCACTTTTTGTTCTCTTGGTATTTTATTGTGTGTTTATTAACCATTATTTATTATAATCTAAGAAGAAATGGTAAAAGATATACAATTTAACTAAGGGTAAAGACTAAAAGATAAGATTAAAATGCTAACCTAAACTTGTCTAAAACCTATTGGTTGATAGGATTACGACCCATACCCACCTTATCCTTGAGAAAAATCAATTTATATCTATTCTAAACCGAAAATGAGTTTATAATAAAATAATATTTCATGATTTTCCTAAACTGCCTCTCACCTCTTTTATAAAATGGTACTTCCCATTCTCTTAAATTCACACATCCAAATTAATTTTGTGGGCCAAAACCTACTCAAAAATTCTCCCAACTACCCTCAATTAATCTTAGAGTCATTAATGTTATCATAAATCCAACCTATGGATCCCTTTTGTTCAAATCAATAGTAAACACCCACAGAAGAGGTAATTATTTTATCACCTCTTTCAAAGTTCTTTTCATCTTCTACTTCCTCTTTATTTGTTGTCACCATAATAAAATAAAAACATTGATACCTTTGACATATTCACATTTTATTATAAATATTGTACAACCATATTAATTATTTTATACATCATATGAATGAAAAAGTCAACATACATGTGTATGTACGGATTATCGTATCCACGTCGTGGTGTAGTTTGTTATTCAACGCTTAATTATTTGGATGTGTATAATAATGAGTATAATTGATGTAAATAATAAATATAACATGTTAATGATTATGTATATATAATATATCATCCAATTACATTATATTTCATTAAAAATGTAATGATATTTTTGCTCGTGTGTACGTACGGCTTACCGTCTCCACAACGCGATGAAATGCAATTCCACGTTCACCATTCAACAATGATTATAAAAAGATATATTTTTAATAAGTATGTAATATATGAAATAATAATGCTACTAGAAATATATATATATATATATACATATATCTCACTTTCTTCCGTTCAATACGATATGAAAATGGAAACAACGTTTATGCGTACGTATGGCCTACCGTCTCAATAAAGGGTGTCTTCCAGTTCATATATATATCAATTATACATATTTATATTCTGAATATATATGATTCATATATAAGTTTTTATAATATGGAAGCAATTAAATCATGATATAAGTGATACAATCAAGAATAACAAGTTAAAACAAGTACGATAAAGAAAGTGGTTATTACCCGAAATGTTAATTTAACATGGAATTTTTTATTAAATGGGTAGTATAAAGTCATAAATGAATCATGTATGATATCATAAAAATGAATATGGTTATTTTAAAATTTAGTGACATACTATGGTCATTATACATTAGTTTAAACATACCCTCTACCAAAATAAATTACAAGGTAAGGGTTAATTCTCCAATCTCATTATTATCTGAGATCGTTTTTTTATGTTTTTACTTTAAATGGTTTAAATATTTATTCTTCTAAATCACTATCATTAAGGTCCATTTTTTTCAAAATGGTTTTAGGGATTTATTTATATGTACATGATTATTTTAAAGTGTTATTTTCTTTCAAAAGATTCAAAGTGGTATGGGACACTTTGATTCAAAAATTTATTTTCAGTGAATTCATTTATAAATTTTGTGACATTTAAATGATTTCTTGAAAAATGGGTATGTCTCTCAAAGTGTTTTATTGATTATTTTCAACTATTTCAACATCCTTTACTAGATTTTATTCTTCATTTAAGTGGATTTATTATAATACAATCTTCAATATTGTATTAAATGTGTCTTGATATGTTTGACTATGGATGTGATATTTTTATATGATTCATGGTTTATGGTTAAAGTATTAACATTTTTTATATTTGTTTTAATATGAATGTTTATGTTAAGTTTCACCATTTACATATGAGAAATTCATTGGACTTAGTAAGTGATGGGCGAGGCCCGCTATATCCCCTCGATTCATCGGTAGGTCTCATGAGACAAATTTGTGTCTTGGAAGAAGGACATGACAAAATTTTAATTTGTAGTCTTTGCATTAGGCCTTGACGTTTTGGTTATGATGTATGGCATTATGAATTCCCTCGTAATGAAATTAGTTATTACATGTGATTATTCGACTAGTAGAATATTCATGTGAATGTTTATGTGGAAGTTTTTGATTTATTTTTGGCATATTATGTTCAAATTTATGTTTAAAATGCTGTTGTTTTTATTAAAAATACAAATAAATTGACTTTTATCAACAGAAATTTAGTGAAAAAAAATATATATGTTGGTACAAATGCGTAATTCCAACAGATATTATGTTTCATTAGTATTAAATTCAAGTACCAACATTTATTTTTTCCAACAAATATATTTGTTATTATTAATTGTTTTACTCCAACATATACATTACTAATAATTAAATTTGTTACTTTATCATATTAATACCAACATGTTTTGCCAAAAAATGAGTCCATTATAATTAATTGTTATTTTTAATGGTTTATATTCAACATATAATTCTTTTTATAGTATTTATTCAACCTAAATAATCATTTAACAAATATTTTTTTATTAGTAATAGGTTAATGAAAAATTATATTACTATTATAAAAAATATATCGATATTAAAATCAGTCCTCGTAGTCGTCGCCCCCCACCCTCCACAAAATTCCCTCCCGATCTTCGTTGTTCGCCACCCATGCAGTAGGGATCATTACCTATGCACACACTCTAACATCCCAGGTAATTAAAGAATAAATAATTTTCATATTTATTAATATTTACGAATTAAATATTAATTTTAATTAAAAGGGGTTTCTACGTTCGATAGCGTACTCGGTACGCAACGATGAGTTTCTTTGAAAACTTACGTTGCACACAAGTAATAAAATAATATTATTTTAAATGTTAGTTAACGAGTAGCCGTTGTACTGGCGGGAATGGATAGAAATAACTAAAATATGATTATATATGTTTTTAAATGTTTTTACATTTACCCAATAAAAGATAAAGGCTTAAAATACGGAAAGAGTTCAATTTTAGGCATTTATACCCTAATTTTCACGAAAGGTCCACTTATCACCTTTTGACGGAGAACCGTCATTAAATATAGTTTTGATCGATCTTATAAATTCTATTGGACCAAATATAACTCTTCTTTAGAATCGGGACATCAAAATTTACTTTGTGTAAATTTTTGGTACCTTTCTGATAAAGTTCATTTTTTTAATGAATAGTGTAAAATGTTGTATTTTAATTCAAAACCTATTTTTAATCTAATTTATTTATAATATTAGATTATCTTTTGAATTGGTTTTAAAGTAAAATTAGAAAATATTTTTACCATTAAATCCAATAGTGGTCGTTGGAATTAATTTCACTTTGAAATCGGACTTAAACTAGTGTCAATGTTTTGATACTTATTGTTTCATAAAAACATGTTATTTGCTCTGACAGCGGGAATTAATTATTAAATTAATTAATGTGACTTATATGTTTTGAATTTTGTAAAATAGACTTCATTTTTGAATTCGTAATATCAAATATATCTTAGGGTGAATTTTTGGTAATTTTCTGAAAAACATCAATTTTTGATAAATAGTGAATACACTAAGTGGTACTTATAAAGACTGATTTTCCGTTTAAATAAAATTTTGCCATCATTGTGTTTTGAATTTAAAAAATCCGACATAAATGGTTGTCATTACGAAGTAAAATGTGGTTCAATGAGATTATAATAATTTTTTGGTGAATAGTATCTTATTAAGTTCTTAATCGCGATTAGTGGTAATTAGTGTAGTTTAAGGTAAAAATAATGCTTTAATAAAATAAGATGAGCTTGAAACATGTTCTACCCTCATTGGTTGTGTCATGGCCGACAAAGAAAAGCCATGGGTCAACTTGGGGACCCCATGGAGACACTTTTGTTGGGAAATGACATAAATAACATTTTATTTAATGTAAAAGTAAAAATGACACAAACATAATATGTTTTACGAAAACAATTTTTACATGGGGTTATAAAGATCGGATGTTTGATTATAAATAGTAATTGGAAAGCTAAGAATATTTCCTACATCATAGTATTTGTTTTATAATTTTTAGACATTAAATAAATTAAATTATTTATGACATAATAATGATGCAGCGATGACATCATTATTTGACGATTTCAATAAAATGGAAAGATAATGTAAATTCTATGACCTACACATGTCCAAAACCAATTGGATGAGTTTATTTCGAACCCTTATCACCTTATCCACGAATTATATCAATATGGGACCATTTAAAACCGAAAAACATTTTCAAATAAAGTAATATTTCTTTACTTTCCAAAACTGCCCCTCCTCTCCTCTTATAAAAGGCCCCCACCTCTACCTCATTTCACACACTCCTCAAGCCTTTGGCTCGGCCAACCCCTGCCCATTTACTCTCTCCACATCCCTCTACTCATCCTAGAGGATTCACTTTGGGAATAATCCTTTCAAAGGAAGCCTTTAGGCTCAAATCAAAAAGAATTACACTTTTAAACGTAATTCATTCTCTCTTGTTCATTTGTTTTATTTTGCTTATCCAACCCTCTAAACTCTTTCTATTTACTTCTTTTGTAACAACACTAGTATATTAAATATACTAGTATGTTGTTATAAGATTTATTCTAGCTACACTCTCACACATCTACATCAAATGGTTAAAGAACATACGGTTTCCGTGGATGGCGAAATTCTGCCTCCCGAAACAATGATTGTTCAAATACTCATTTAACACCTTCAAGGGTGGACATTATGATGTCACTATTTTTATATATGATATATAATATGTTTATTTTTCCTTTAAGATTCTGGATTTTTCATTTTGGGCATACCTTTATGGTTTCCATTATGGGTAACACGATATCTTCATTTAAGGAAGTGCGGACTACCGCCCCCTCAAAGTGATGTGATTCGTTAATGACATATGTGGGACGTGTAAAGGATGGATTTAAAGTTATTATATATGATGTTATACTGGAATTATAATATACCTCTATATAATTATTATTTATTTCCATTAAGGTATGATATAGAAATGAAAGTAGCGTCCATGCGTACGTAGGGCTTACCGTCTCCATGAACGATGCATTTCATTTCTTATCCCAAAATGTAATGTACTATTAAAAGTACATGTATATAATGGATATATATAATTAATGATATATATAAATGATGAATATAATTCTGTAATTAAAATATACATACCTCTCATTTAGTTTTAATTCCATTAATATGACAAAGAAATGAAAGTAGCGTTCATGCGTACGTACGGCTTACCGTCTCCATGAACGGTGCATTTCATTTCTTATCCCCAAATATAATGTACTATTAAAAGTACATGTATATAATGGATATATATAATTAATGATATATCTAAATGATGAATATAATTCTGGAATTAAAATATACATACCTGTCATTTAGTTTTAATTCCATTAATATGGCAAAGAAATGAAAGTAGCGTTCATGCGTACGTACGGCTTACCGTCTCAATGAACGGTGCATTTCATTTCTTACCTCTAAATGATTATGTAATATTATAAATCCATGTATATGCTGGATGTATATTATACATATTATATCCAAATCGGGAATTTCATTCTGGATATAAAGAACCTTTGACCACACGAACAACATGTAATTGTAAGAAGTCCACTTTTGACTTAAGAACCAAATATTGAGAAAACAAACATTATTAACTTGAATGGTTACATAACGATTATAACATGGCAATAAGTGATATAAAAGGAATAATGAAATTTAAAAAGGTTCTTAATCAAGTATAAATTAACTCAATTTTATTATTCAGGACGTTAAAGAATGATCGATTCTAGTCGGACCCGAGGTAAGGGACTTCGTCTCAATCTCCTTTCATTGAGGCATATTTCATTTTATACACAACTTTCTTTCATACGGTGTATAAACCCCTTTGACTTTTACTTTTATACAAATGGAATCTTTTTCTAGGAAGCGTTTTACAAAATTACAAAAAGGAATGTTTCTTTTAACGTACGCGGCGACAACGACCTTTTCTGCCGCCGTGAGTATTATTTGGTCTTTGGCTTTCTCAACAAGCCGTAATGTTTTTAGAATAAAATAAATACCATATACTCTTTTATGTATTTTGGTATTGAAAATGGTTCTGAAGAAGGATTATATTATGTCAATATATTTATGATATATTGTGATTGAAATGTGGAAATGTTATCATTCCTTTATATTGGTTTTATGTTTTATGATTTTATACTGGTACTTGGACATTTTAACGGGTGGTTACGTTATAAACCATATGACGGGTGGTGCCGTGAATAACAGGATGGGTGGTTACGTTATAACCTCCAATGCATTGGGTATGGAAGTCGGCCGTATGGCTATTCCATTAAGTATGTATGGAAATTGGCCGTATGGCTATTCCATTAAGTGATATGTGTGGAAGTCGACCGTATGGTTATTCCACTTATGTATGTTTATGTCCCAAGTTACCTTTATATATGTTATGTGTTCTTTTTATGGATTTTATGGTAATCCTTTGGTTACAAAAAGGTAAGTAATGATACTTTTTTTCAGTGAAGAGTTTTTACTACTTCATGAAGGTGAAGGTATTAATTTGATATAGTATATATGGTTTATTTGATGTTTGAAAAACTAACAGTTTTCATTCTTTCTGTATTCCTTACTGAGCTTTTTATGCTCACCCCAAGTTTTTTTTGAAATGTTTTCACAGGACTTAATGTGGAATAAGGTCAAGGATGGGATCAAGGGAATGTCATCCTATATAAAACATGGAACTAGACACGTTTCTTTTTAAGAGTTTTTTTTATTATGGAAACTTAGTATAAGTGACTACTTTGTAATCTTTTGAGATGTAATAGTTATGTTCTAATTCTCTAAAACTCTAAACCTGAAAAGATCATCGACGTGAATTATTCATTTAATTCAATATTAAGTAAGGTTTAAGGTTGGGGCCTTATATTTGGTATCAAAGGTCGGTTTAGACAACTTTAGAAGTTAGAAAAGTGTTAAATTATAATATGATTCAAATGATATAGCATTTACGGATTACCATGTTGCTTCGCCTAAGATATTTCTGTGTTCAGAATGGTTTTCCGCAGAGGAAACAAATGAAGCTATGTTGGGACGACATCAGGAGGAAGATAACCTTCCAAATCAGCAACCTGAGATGGTCGGAATCGGAACTAAATAGTTTGTTGCAGTGATGACACAGTTGACTCAGGCTATAAATGGTGGTGGTATCCATGCACGGGATCAGCCAGATCAACTGCAGAGGAACATGTCAGTGGTGGAACATTTCATGAGGCAACATCCCCCATCATTCAGAGGATCATCTGACCCTGTGCAAGCTGAAGGGTGGATTAAATCACTGGAGAAGATTTTTGATGTCATGGGGTGTTCAGAACATTAAAAGGATAGTCTTTTTGTTTACCGTTTTGAAGGTGAAGCTGATCAGTGGTGGTCGATGGTGAAAAATATAAGGGATAGTGATGAGATTGAGGATATTCAATGGGACGAATTCAAAGGTATGTTTCTTGAGAAATATTTTCCTAAGGTGGTTCGTCTTAGGATGGAAAAACAGTTCCTAGAATTGAGGAAGGAGGATGATTCAGTGGATGCTTATGAAGAAAAGTTCACTCGATTGGCAAGGTATGCTCCAAACTTCATACGAGATCTTGATAGTAAAATAAACCATTTTTACTCAGGGTTAAAGCCAAAGTATCGAAGGGCTTTAGCTTCTCGTGAGTTCAAAAGTTATGAAAAACTTGTTCGATGTGCGGAGAAGGTGGAAATGAAGTTTGCCGATGATCAGGTGTTCTATGAAAAACAACAGAATAAGAGGTCTAGTTGACAGGAAAAGGGGAATAATTCATCAAAGAAGCAAGGAGGTAAGAAAACCAAATATCCATCCTATGAGAAGTGTGGTAAAATGCATCCTGGAGAATGTTTATCCAAGTCTGGTAAGTGCTTTCGGTGTGGTAAGTCTGGTCATATTGCTCGTAACTATAAGGAAGATGATCAAGCGGGAAATGAAAAGCCAACGGTAAGATGTTTTAAGTGTAATGAAATGGGTCACTATGAAAACGAGTGTCCGACAAAGAGCTTGAGTGATGGGAAGCAGTTAGACTAAAAGCAGAAAGGGGTGGTGAAATCCTTTGCAACTACTTCAGCAGATGCCGGGCCATCAAATGAAGTTGTATCAGCTCTAGGGAGCTCAGTTTTTTTCAAAGATTGACCTGAGATCGGGGTACCATCAGCTGAAGGTAAAGGAGTCAGATATTCCGAAGACCGCGTTCCGTAAGAGATATGGACATTATGAATTTTGGGCTCACCAATGCAGCTGCTGTATTCATGGACTTAATGAATAAAATTTCCATGAGTTCTTAGATAAGTTTTTGTTTGTGTTTTGAGGATTGGAAAGAGGTTATGTGTGACTTGTGATTCACAGTTGAAGAATAAGTTGTTATGTGAGGTTCATAGATCCCCGTTTTCAGTTCATCCTGGCAGTACTAAGATGTAAAGAGATCTGCGAGAGTATTACTGGTGGGATGGAATGAAAATAGATATTGCTGATTTTACTGTGAAGTGTTTGACATATCAACAGGTTAAAGCAGAGCGGCAGTTACCGAAAGGGATGCTTCATCCTTTACCAGTGCCAAAGTGGAAATGGGAAAACATATCCATGGACTTTGTTGTGGGATTACAGAGGACATCTCTAGGTAATATTGCAATCTGGGTTATTGTTGATCACTTGACCAAATCTGCTCATTTCCTTTCTATACGAGATACTTTCTCTCTAGATCAACTTTCCCGTTTGTATCTTAAAGAGATAGTCTGGTTACATGGAGTTCCTCTCTCCATTGTATCTGATCGTGATCCCAGGTTCACATCTAACTTTTGGAAAGGCCTTCAGAAGTCGTTGGGTACGGAATTAAATTTTAGTACAGCTTTCCATCCTCAATCAGATGGGCAGTCAGAACGAACAATCCATACATTGGAGGATATGCTACGAGCTTGTTCTATGAATTATCAGGGAAGTTGGGACCAACAAATTTCTTTGGTTGAGTTTTATTATAATAACAGTTTTCATTCCAGTATACAGATGGCACCATTTGAGGTATTATATGGGAAGCGGTGTCGAAATCCAGCATTTTGGGATGAAGTGGGTGAAAGGAAGCTGATGGGACCAGAATTGGTAGAAGAGATGGTAGAAAAAGTTCAGTTGATTCAGAAGCACATGAGAACAGCTCAGAACAGGCAGAAGAGTTATGCGGATAATCAGAGGAAGGATCTATCTTTCGAGGTAGGTGATCATGTTTTTCTCAAGGTTTCTCCTTGGAAAAGTGTGATGAGATTTGGTAAGAAAGGAAAGCTGAGTCCAAGGTTTATTGGACCATATGAAATTCTGGAGAGAGTTGGATCAGTTGAATACCGGGTGGCTTTACCTCCGATTTTATCTCAGGTACACAATGTTTTTCATGTTTCAATGTTGAGGAAGTATATGCCAGATCCATCTCATGTTTTGAGTCCAGAGGTAGTTCAGCTGGAAGAGAGCCTATCTTATGAAGAACAACCAGTCCAGATTCTTGACCACAGGGAGCAGGTGTTACGGAATAAGTTGATTCATCAGGTAAAGGTTTTGTGGAAAAACCATGTGACTGAAGAGGCAACGTGAGAATCTAAAAATGCTTTGAGGGATAAATACCCCCACTTATTTTGATAAGTGAATAAAATTGCGAGGACGCAATTCCCAAATGGGGGGAAGGATGTAACATCCCAGGTAATTAAATAATAAAGAATTTTCATATTTATTACTATTTACGAATTAAATATTAATTTTAATTAAAAGGGGTTTCTACGTTCGATATCGTACTCGGTACGCAACGATGAGTTTCTTTGAAAACTTACGTTGCACACAAGTAATAAAATAATATTATTTTAAATGTTAGTTAACGAGTAGTCGTTGTACTGGCAGGAATGGATAGAAATAACTAAAATATGATTATATATGTTTTTAAATGTTTTTATATTTACCCAATAAAAGATAAAGGCTTAAAATACGGAAAGAGTTCAATTTTAGGCATTTATACCCTAATTTTCACGAAAGGTCCACTTATCACCTTTTGACAGAGAACCGTCATTAAATATAGTTTTGATCGATCTTATAAATTCTATTGGACCAAATATAACTCTTCTTTAGAATCGGGACATCAAAATTTACTTTGTGTAACTTTTTGGTACCTTTCTGATAAAGTTCGTTTTTTTAATGAATAGTGTAAACTGTTGTATTTTAATTCAAAACCTCTTTTTAATCTAATTTATTTATATGATTAGATTATCTTTTGAATTGGTTTTAATGTGAAATTAGAAAATATTTTTACCATTAAAACCAATAGTGGTTGTTGGAATTAATTTCACATTGAAATCGGACTTAAACTAGTGTCAATCTTTTGAAACTTATTGTTTCATAAAAACACGCTATTTGCTCTGACAGCGGGAATTAATTATAAAATTAATTAATGTGACTTATATGTTTTGAATTTTTTTAAATAGACTTCATTTTTTAATTCGTAATATCAAATATATCTTAGGGTGAATTTTTGGTAATTTTCTGAAAAACTTCAATTTTTGATGAATAGTGAAACCACTAAGTGATACTTATAAAGACTGATTTTCCATTTAAATGAAATTTTGTCATCATTGTGTTTTGAATTTCAAAAATCCGACATACATGGTTGTCATTAAGAAGTAAAATGTGGTTCAATGAGATTATAATAATTTTTTGGTGAATAGTAACTTATTAAGTTCTTAATCGCGATTAGTGGTAATTAGTGTAGTTTAAGGTAAAAATAATGCTTTAATAAAATAAGATGAGCTTGACACATGTCCTACCTTCATTGGTTGTGTCATGGCCGACCAAGACAAGCCATGGGTCATCTTGGGGACCCCATGGAGACACTTTGGTTGGGAAATGACATAAATAACTTTTTATTTAATGTAAAAGTAAAAATGACACAAACATAATATGTTTTACGAAAACAATTTTTACATGAGGTTATAAAGATCATATGTTTGATTATAAATAGTCATTGGAAAGATACAACGATTTCCTACATCATAGTATTTTTTTTATAATTTTTAGACTTTAAATAAATTAAATTATTTACGACATAACAATGATGCAGTGATGACATCATTATTTGACGATTTCAATAAAATGGAAAGATAATGTAAATTCTATGAACTACACATGTCCAAAACCAATTGGATGAGTGGATTTAGAACCCTTATCACATTATACACGAATTATATCAATTTGGGACCTTTTAAAACCGAAACACATTTTCAAATAAAGTAATATTTCTTTACTTTCCAAAAGTGCCCCTCCTCTCCTCTTATAAAAGGCCCCCACCTCTACCTCATTTCACACACTCTTAAAGCCTTTGGCTCGGCCAACCCCTGCCCATTTACTCTCTCCACATCCCTATCCTCATCCTAGAGTATTCCCTTTGGGCATAATCCTTTCAAAGGAAGCCTTTAGGCTCAAATCAAAAGGAGTTACACTTTTAAAGGTAATTCATTCTCTCTTGTTAATTTGTTTTATTTTGCTTCTCCAACCCTCTAAACACTTTTTATTTACTTATTTTGTAACAACACCAGTATATTAAATATACTAGTATGTTGGTATAATATTTATTCGAGCTACACTCTCACACAACTACATAAAATGGTTAAAGAACATACGGTTTCCGTGGATGGCAAAATTCTGCCTCCCGAAATGATGATTGTTCAAATACTCATTTAACACCTTCAAGGGTGGCCATTATGATGTCACTATTTTTATATATGATATATAATATGTTTATGATTCCTTTAAGCTTCACTATTTTTCATTTTGGGCATACCTTTATGGTTTCCATTATGGGTAAACATGATATCTTCATTTAAGGAAGTGCGGACTACCGCCCCCTCAATGTGATGTGATTCGTTAATGCCATATGTGGGACGTGTAAATGATGGATTTAAAGTTATTATATATGATGTTATACTGGAATTATAATATACCTCTATATCATTATTATTTCTTTCCATTAAGGTATGAGATAGAAATGAAAGTAGCGTTCATGCGTACGTACGACTTACCATCTCCATGAACGATGCATTTCATTTCTTATCCCCAAATGTAATGTACTATTAAAAGTACATGTATATAATGGATATATATAATTAATGATATATCTAAATGATGAATATAATTCTGGAATTAATATATACATACCTCTCATTTAGTTTTAATTCCATTAATATGACAAAGAAATGAAAGTAGCGTTCATGCGTACGTACGGCTTACCGTCTCCATGAACGGTGCATTTCATTTCTTATCCCCAAATGTAATGTACTATTAAAAGTACATGTATATAATGGATATATATAATTAATTATATATCTAAATGATGAATATAATTCTGGAATTAAAATATACATACCTCTCATTTAGTTTTAATTCCATTAATATGACAAAGAAATGAAAGTAGCGTTCATGCGTACGTACGGCTTACCGTCTCCATGAACGGTGCATTTCATTTCTTACCTCTAAATGATTATGTAATTTTATAAATACATGTATATGCTGGATATATATGATACATAATATATCCAAATCGGGGATTTCATTCTGGAAATAAATAACCTTTGACCACACGAACAACATGTAATTGTAAGAAGTCCACTTTCGACTTAAGAACCATATATTGAGAAAACAAACATTATTAACTTAAATGGTTACATAATGTTTATAACATGGCAATAAGTGGTATAAAAGGAATAATGAACTTTAAAAAGTTTCTTAATCAAGTATAAATTAACTCAAGTTTATTATTCAGGACGTTAAAGAACGATCGAGTCAAGTCGGACCCGAGGTAAGGGACTTCGTCTCAATCTCCTTTCATTGAGGCATATTTCGTTTTATACACAACGTTCTTTTATATGGTGTATAAACCCCTTTTACTTTTACTTTTATACAAAAGGAATATTTTTCTACAAAGCTTTTTACAAAACGACAAAAAGGAATGTTTCTTTTAACGTACGCGGCGACAACGACCTTTTCCGCCGCCGCGAGTATTATTTGGTCTTTGGCTTTCTCAACAAGCCGTAATGTTTTTAGAATAAAATAAATACCATATACTCTTTTATGTATTTTGGTATTGAAAATGGTTTTGAAAAAGGATTCTATTATTTCAATATATTTATGATATATTGTGATTGAAATGTGGAAATGTTATCATTCCTTTATATTAGTTTTATGTTTTATGATTTTATACTGGTACTTGGACATTTTAACGGGTGGTTACGTTATAAACCATATGACGGGTGGTGCCGTGAATACCAGGATAGGTGGTTACGTTATATCCTCCAATTCATTGGGTATGGAAGTCGTCCGTATGGCTATTCCATTAAGTATGTATGGAAATTGGCCGTATGGCTATTCCATTAAGTGATATGTGTGGAAGTCGACCGTATGGTTATTCCACTTCAGTATGTTTATGTCCCAAGTTACCTTTATATATGTTATGTGTTCTTTTTATAGATTTTATGGTAATCCTTTGGTTACAAAAAAGGTAAGTAATGATACTTTTTTTCAGTGAAGAGTTTTTACTACTTCATTAAAGTGAATGTATTACTTAGATAGAGTATATATGGCTTATTTGATGTTTGAAAAACTAATAGTTTTCATTCTTTTTGTATTCCTTACTGAGCTTTTTATGCTCAACCGAAGTTTTTTTTGAAATGTTTTCACAGGACTTAATGTGGAATAAGTTCAAGGATGGGATCAATGGAATGTCATCCTATATAAAACATGGAACTAGACACGATTATTTTTAAGAGTTTTTTTTCTTACGGAAACTTATTAGAAGTGACTACTTTGTAATCTTTTGAGATGTAATAGTTATGTTCTAATTCTCTAAAACTCTAAACCTGAAAAGATCCTTGACGTGAATTATTCATTTAATTCAATATTAAGTAAGGTTTAAGGTTGGGGCCTTATACACACTCCAGGTTCATCACACCCCACACCAATACAGACGATTTTCCACAACTGGTCACGCCCCTACTACTGATGTTCGATTTTGTTCCCCTCTTTCAACTATTGAGATGAGGTGTAGGGAGGGTCCTTGAAATAAACCCAATTCTTATTCAATCCCTCCAAGTTTTTCCCTCTTATTAGGTATGAACTTCCTCCCTTTAATTTTTTAGCACCTAAAATCATGGGTATATATTATTTGAATTGAATCAAATTTAAGTTAGGGTTTTAGTGAAATTCAGAATAAATGAGATTTCCGGTTCTTGTTCATTTTTTGGGGTGACTTTGGGATGATAATTACATACTTCTATGGAGCCAATTCAAATTAAATAAACTATATCCATTTCTCACATCACATAGTAAGTTTTTTTATCCCAACATTGAATTAAATTCTTATGGAAAGGAGTCTTCCAACTTATATGACCCCTGCTGGAATTTTTCCACCCAAGAAATCTCCTAAGCTGAAATCTGAAAGTGTTCTTTTTGTTAGTTATGGGAATCCTGGAAGGGAAAGAATGATGATCTCCGTCAATTTCAAGGAAGGGGAAATTGTTCTATTTCCTAATTATGGAGCAACTTAAGCTTATCTGGACAACATACCAAGATTTATCCATGGTTTATTGGAGAAGAAGCATTAAAGGCCTTCTGGTGAATTTTTAGGTTCTCTAAAATGAACTTTTTTGTGGTTGGATGGGAATAATTATATCATAAATTTATTATCATAGAACATCATACTCAATCATATTCTTCACATAATATGATGGAGCAAGTTAAAATGTAAAATTTGGGTGAGAAATAGATGATTTAGGAGGTGAGGGAACATGTTGGAAGTGAACAAATGTGAAATTTCTTTCCTGATTACCCTATTTTAGTCGTGACTGTTTATCGGATTCCTATATTTTACATTTCATCACTCATAGTTAAAAACCTAATTCTAGTCATCATAAAAGTGATGAACCACTTATATATAGTAGCTTTTATAATAATATATTGTTCCCAGTGAAAAGAATCTTTTTACACATGAAAATTTCTTATTTCACAATTTCTTTGATATTAAATATGAGTAAGGGTACCATGAAGATGAATGGATGCATTATTGAAATCTAGGCTGACCAAAATCCTTTTTAAGTCTCATTCTAGGTACGAATCCCATTTAAAATGAACTTAAATGTTTCCATTCTATACATTGTAGTAAAACATACAATCCACATTGAAATTTTACAACATTAATAAGTGGAGATTGAATGTTAAACATACGAGTGCATCCTAAATAATCTATTTAGAAGGGGATCCATTCTTAATTTAGTGAATATTGTTTGTATATTTTGAATCTTGATACAATTCATTTATTGATTTGGTATGTGGAGTGGTAAAATGTTGTTGCTTTTCTTTATTAATGCATGATTTTCATTCCTTGTGTTTTGAAAATGCATTATATTCATTTTGTTTCATTAATTATTTAGTGTATTAATGAATTTGATATTGTGATTCTATACATCAATGACTTTGTTACATTGCATGCCTTGTGTTCAAATATTAATTAGTTTAATTTTGTACAATAGTTGATATATATATTGAATTTTATATATATTTTGAACATCACATTGATATATTTATGTGGTCATAAACTAATAGTGTTTCTTGTTAATGAACCATATTTTATTTTAGTATGTTGAATTAATTATTCTATATGTTATTTGAAAGTTAGTTTCTTTGTTAATATATAGTTACAAATTATTTGTAATTGATGAGAAATCTTATGTTATTAACTTTTCATTTTCATGTTAATTGAGAACTTGTTGTTAGTTGTGCATTAAAGCTGGAATATAAGGCAGACTTCTCATTGTTTTCCATACAATGTATTGTTGCATGCAACCCTCCAAGACCTGTACATAAAAAACCAGTTTGGGTCATAAAATCCTTCTTTAAATGGTTGAATATTCCACATCCTCTATTTGAAAATGAACAAGACCATGTATAGATATCATGAACGCTCAGTCAATATGGGATTCATGTGACGGCATAATATTATTCTTTAATTATATTCTCAACATGTTCCTACTACATTATTTTGATAACAAGAAAATATTATTAGAAATTAGTTACTGTATAGAGGTAAATTATGAATTAAATATGATCTCTTAAAAAATTTATTCCTTTATTAACTGATATCAGTATGGCTCTAATGTCCTAATTTATTATCCTAATGCTTGTTTGGGTTCTGATCTGAGATGATTATTTTCATTGTACTTTTTTCGATTTAGCATTGCTTTTGAAACTAGTGTCCGATGTTGCAGTTTCGTGGATTATGGTTCTTGCACTTCTCTTCTTTTTCATCCAGGATCAAGTAATTGTAGTAGCTGTTAGTAATTTACTATGTTTCACTTGTGTTTTGGGATGATTATGTTATCTATTTCACTTGGGTGAGATTTTTGGTTCCTGATGTTTGAGTTGTGGCTAGATTCTAGAATTGTTTATACTGGTTCACAGATTTATTCATTTTCTACTGTTTAGACCCCATCTAAAGTGTTTTTTAACATTATAACTGTTAATTTCTGCTGGAATGATTATCATCTGTATTTGAGGAATGAATGTTAAGATTATGGATAGTTTCAGGTTCCGCGCTTTTGATTTGTTACGGTAGTGCTGCAAATTCTTTGTGTTTTGGTTTTCTTTTTTTTTATTTTGTTCCTTTTCATGTTTTTTTAATTGGTTTATTGTTTCCAATGTAACCCCAATAGTGTTTCATTAACAGTGGTACAGGTTTATGTTTTGTCTATGTTTAAATTTAATTCCATTCTGGCTTATTTTTTCAATTTGACCAGTCTTCTGGTCACCAAACAAACTAGCACTCTTCCACTACAGGTATGACTTTGAGCCTTTTTTTGAACATTGTAGAGTGATACTGCATATAGATTTAGATTCCATTTTTCCTTATAACACTATGGGTTTGTTTTACATTACATATTGAAAACGGTTTACAACACTTATCAATTATATTATTAACTTTAATAAAGTAAGCTATTTTAGTTCTTTTAATGAAAAAATACTAATGCTTAAGAAAATCACTTGAACAAGTGGTAGGAAAAAACTTTTTCAATAAGCAATCCAGAAGAATTTATATAGGAAAATTTAAGTGATAAGTGTTATAATCAGTTTTCAATAAGTGCTATCAAACGGTGCCTTATCACTTATGTTAAACAGTTTTCATAAATAATTTGTGTTTCTATTATTTTGTTTGCATGATTTCTGGTAAAAATCATGTTTGGTACCCATTTTACCTCAAAGGGGTTTGTTTTAAAGTAATAAAATAATTTATGGATGGAAGTCTTTGTAGTAATTTTTTCTAATGGACCACCGACTACAAAAATATATCATCGCTGTCAGTTTACAGAAAAGTACATAATATATTCTCCTCTATATGATCAACTTATATTTTGGAAACACATTTTCTGAATTTTATTTCATCATTCATTTTTTGTAAATAAGTCATTCTAAAACGGAAAACAATATAAATCAGCTCAATTAAACATATTGTTTAATGATTATTTACATATAGTTTAAATAGTACATACAATTTAATATACATACACACTTAATGATTTTTCCTTCATTATTAATTTTTTTTATATTGTTATACAGTTTTTTGAGGTTCCCCACTGACTGTATACACTGAACATTTTCCCATCATCTTCACCCCCTCGGTTCATAGCCATCTCTTACACCCACATTTACACCCCCCCCCCCTTAATTTTGTTTCATTTTTAAATGGTGGTGTTGTTGAAGTTGCCCCATGAAGATGCCGGATGTTTTATTTGATAATTTTTTGAAACAATTTTTGATAGATTAGCCACATCTCAACTTGAAAATTGAGCATTATTTGTGTTTCCTGTGAATATAGATTCATTTGTTTTAAAAAAACCTTGGTTTTATTTTCTGACTGTCTGATGTAGTTGTATTATTAGCAATTTTTATAAATATTAGTTGTATTTTGAGGGAATTGTATGGCATTGTTGTTACAACGCCTTATGAACTTATGAAAAAAGAACATAGATTGAGAACATTGACCCATAATGGAACATATATGAGATTATTTGTTGAGATGTCAACATAGACGAAGAATGGAAAATTCCAATTATATATAGATCATTATTTTATATTTTCATTTATTTTTATTTTTTTCAATTCAGGTATATATTTTTCACTAATTTGTGGGTATACATGGTTTTGTGTGGTGTAGATCATGGAGCTGAAGGGTGTGAAATTGTATAGACTTGAGGTTCATCAATGTTATTTGAGCTCACTAGATTTCTTGAGATGTCAATAGGGATGATGAATAAAAAATACTCATTTTAGGCAGATTATTATTTTATACTTTCTTTTTTATGGTTTCATTTACTGATGATATTTTTCAATGATTTGTTGGTATACTATTTGGTTGTGTGTTTTTTAGATCATGGAGCTAAAGGGTGTGACATAACGTATTGAGGTTCCTCACTGACATTGTAGTTGACTTGGTTTATTTCTTCTAATGGGATACTTGTGGGGTGTTGAAATCTTTGGTGGAACTATTCTTCTACCATGACGAGTGCTGGAGGATTTCACTCAAGAGATGACATGTCCTTTTTTCATTTTTTTGGGTTCATAGATGCATCCTTCTTTTTTGTGTTTTTTTATTATAATTTTAGGTATCAATCAACTTCATGTTTGTATTGATTAATTTTGTATTAAACTACATTATTAATATAATTAATCTTTTTATAATTGTGAACATGTGTGAAAATTGTTGCTGGTTTCATAATTATAACTGGTGTATTATATATGCTAAATTAATAAATATAATATCTAATTTTACAGACAATAAAAATTTATAATTTTTATTTAAATGTAATTTAGAAATAGATATTATATATTGATAATATTATTACCAATAAATATATTTGTCTATGAATTTGTTGCTAAATTATTTGACCAATATATATATTATCTATTGGTATTATTATAATTGTAATAGAACTATTTTATCTGTCGCAAAATCATTTAGCGACCGAGTTTTTGCCAAAAATTTAGTGACAGGACAATTTTTGTTGGTAAAAGGATTTACTAATAGAAAACATTTTGAATGGAAATATCCACCCACATATTATCATCATATGAGGAAAGAAAATCATGTTTCAATAAGATAAGTAAGTAATTCTTAGAGTCTTATGGCTTTGAAGGGAAGTGAGAGAAGAAGAGGATGGCAGAGAGGAAGATGGATGAACAGAATAAGGGAAAGAATAATTTTCCCACAAGTGATAACTGTGGAAAGAATCACCTTGGTAAATGCATGAAAGGAATTGGAGTTTGTTATATGAGTGGATAAAAAAGACCCCATGTTTTTGATTTCACGGGTAAGAAAAAGGTTTCAAATGTAAAAGGCTTCATCAACAAGGATTTGGTCCACAAAATGAATCAATGCCCCAATCATCAAATTAAACACCAAATGATGTTATTGGATAATAATCATGTTATGATACTACCTTTGATAAAGAGGAATGATTAGTGTTATTAATTTGTTATTAATGAATTTTTTCATTTGAGTATTGTATTAATGATGTACATGTTATAATAATTATAGAGTATATAAGGATTGTATTGAGTACTATTTCATTAAGTATTTGAGATTGTGTGGTGCCACGAAAAGTGACTCAGTCTCTAGTTAAACCTTTTGGAAAATAAATGGTTGGGAGAAAGATAAACCTTAATATGGTCCTGATACAAAGGTAGTGATTTTGGAATAATAGACAATTGAGTTGATTAAATTATATTGTATATTATTTACCACATTTTAACTAATTAATGGTTTTTTGTACAATAATTGTTGGAGATTACAAAATTTCTGGATTTAAAGAGTATATCCCGTATACTATGTTTTACAGAAGGAATAAGGATGTACATACCTATTCAAATAAGGTTTTATGGTAATTAAAAATTTTACCATATTTTAACAGAATACATGATGAAGGTATTCACATGTTGTTATGTGATAAAAGTGATTTTAATTATGTTATGCTGACCTTCCTTATAAATTTTTGGACTATGAGTTTGGGAACATGTATTTTGGATAAGTTTAAAGGTTGGAATTGATTAAGTTGAACACTTCATATTTTATTTGATATTAATGTGTGATTTATTGAATACGTTTACCTTACAATTTCGTTTTTAGTAAACATTTAGGGGATTAAGGGAATAATTTTGGATCTTATGATTTATCAAATGTGCTTCAAGTGTAAAAATATCCTTTTTCAACAATAATTTTCTATTGTAAGTGATGAAGTGAAAATAGATCAAAGAATAACCAAATGATGAGAATATGAATATGATAGGTAATGAAATCATGTATTTTTTCTTGAGTTCTTATCTTGATAGTAAAATAGTCCCTCTAGTTCAAAAATAAATAAATTATCTAAAAAAAAGTGATATCCTAATATCATATGTTCAATTTAACTGATGATAATTTAAATCAACGTAGATTGATGGCTTTGAGGCCCTCAATTTTACATTTATGCTTCACTTGTTTTTGATTGATGACCTCAATCACTCCCTATAAATATTTACATTTTTTCCTCCAATTATGTTTCTCTAATTTCCACCAATGTTCTTCTATTGAAAATCCTAATTTGGAAGTGACTGTTTCATTTCCCTTTCTCTCTTATTAAGAATAATTTTATTAACCCTATTTCAGATGTGGGTTTTCCATAAAAGAATTTTCTATTTTCAACCTTTTATTTTCAAAGAACAATTTCAAATTGCGAGGACACAATTTATTGAAGGAGGGGAGAATTTAAAACCCCAGGATTTGATAATACATTATATCATTAATGTAATTTAATATCTTACGCCACATGCAACATAGAGTTCGAGCACACCACGAATTACCAAACTAGCTGTTTAAAAAGTGTTTATGTATATTATTAACTTAATTTTTAATTTTATATACTCTATATAATTTTAACATCCATATTATTTGTTTCTTAGAAATAATATAAGAACAATATCATTCTTTTAGATAAAAGATATATATTTAAAATAAATGAAATTTTACCACCTTTTAATGGAGAACCCTTTTTAAATTATATACATGACACATTTATATATAAAATTTTAAATAATAAACTTCTTCATTAGAATCGGGACAGAAAACTTTAGTTTGGATTAATTTTTGGTGTTTTTCTCCTAATTTTCATATTTTGATGAATAGTGAAAAATACTAATTTTTAATTGAAAACAACTTTTTTAATAAAAATAATTAATAGTGTTGAATTATAAATTTTAATGGTTTTGAAGTTTTATTACATTATATTTTCATCATTTAATCCAGGTTATTGGATGTAATTTTTCATTTAAATTGGACATAAACACATATCAACCTTTTGATAGTTTTTATTTCTAAAAAATGTGCTTTCTAGTTTCCACAACGAGAATTAATTTTAAATTAATTAATTCAACTTCTATGTTTTTAATTTCATAAAATAGACATCATTTCTGAATTTGTTATATCAAAATTAGCTTTGGGTGATTTTTTGGTTTTTTCTGAAAACCTTCAATTTTTGATGAATAGTAAAAAACATTGCGTTGTACATAAAAACCGACTTTTTCATTTAAATTGTTTTAATTTACCTTAAAGTAAAAATAGTTATATAATAAATATATTAGTCCAATTTAATTCATTAGAGTCATTTTATAATAATATTAGATATAACAAATATTATTTAACCTTTTTATTGTCTCTTTACCCAACATCTAGGCACACTTGCAAATTTGCATAAAATGAGATTTCACCACTTCTATGAATAGAATTTCAATAATTTGAGAGGCAATGTTTACATCAATAAGTAAAATTGGGTTCAATAAGATGAAAATAATTTTTTGGTGAATAGTAACTTTGGAATTTTATTTACCACGGTTAAAAGTAAATACAGTATTTTAAGATAAAAAAAATATTAAAGTTACCAAAACTGATGTCCTAATTATATTGGATAAGTGTATTTCGACCAAAATCAACCTTAGGAAAATATTAAGATCCTTTTGATCTATTTGGGTTAGATTATGACATTTATTATATTTTATTTAAAGAAGAGTTAAAAGTGTTAAATTCAATGTTTTGAAACTAAACCATTTTTAATATTGGGTTACACATAAGATAAATTTGATAGTAAATATTCATTAGAAATATAAAAATATTTCATACATCGTGGTAATTTATTTCCAATTTTTATATATTAAATAATTAAATTAATTTATGACACAATGATGATGTAGTAATTACCTTATTAATGAAATATTAAAATAATTTATATTATAAATATCAAAAAAATGAAGATTTAGACATTTGATGACAAAAAAGAATTTTCTAGTTGAATATGAAATGTTAGGGTTTATATAATGTATTTATTTACAATTAATCTACTTTTTATGACTTTCCCAAAAACCATATACTAAATATTTTCAAAATTGACAAAATTGAGTTTTTTAAACAAATACTATATTATTAAATTATAAAATATTCCTAAAAATATATGTTCAGCCAAATGACTTATATAATAATATATATTTCATTAAATAACCACTTTATTATCTCTTTTCATTTTATTATAAGTTTGTTAACCATGTATTATAATAATACAAAAGAAATGGTAAAAGTCAAACTACTTAACTAAGGGTTAAATCTAAAAGATAAGGTTATAATGGTAACCTAAAATTTTCTAAAATCTATTGGTTGAGAGTATTTAGACCCATCCCTACATTATTCTATAAATAAATCAATTTTTAGCTTTTAGAAACCTAAAATGTGTTTATAATAATATAATATTTCATGCTTTTTCTAAAGTGCCCATCACTTCTCTTATAAAGGGTACTTCCCCTTCTCTTAAATCCACACATCCAAAGCCATTTGGCCTGGCCAATACCTGGTCAAATCTCTACCCAGTTACCCAAAATTATTTTTAGAGGCTTTACATTGATTGTAAAGCCAACTTGAAGAGCCATTTTTTCAAATTAAAAGGAAACACCTGAAGAAGAAGTAATTATTTTATCACCTCTTTCAAAATTAATTTCATCCTCTAATTCCTCTTTCTCTGTTGTTACCATACTAAAATAATAATTCCAGTAATTTATACATAATTAGATATTATTATAAATATGGTACTACCAAATCCATTATTTGATCCATAATATGAATGAAAAAGACACCATACATGCATACGTACGGCTTACCGTCCCCACAATGTGGTGTAGTTTGTTCTTCAATGCTTCATTATTTGGATGTATATAATAATGAGTATAATTGATGTAAATAATAAATATAAAATATTAATGATTATCTATATATAATATACCATTCAATTAGATACGATTTCACTATCAATATAATGATATCATCACTCGTGCGTATGTATGACTTACCGTCTTCGTGACGCAATGAGATTCATTTCTACGTTCACCATTAAACAATGATTATAAAAATATCGGTTATTAATAATTATGTAATATATTACATAATAATTCCACTAAAAATATATATATATATACACATATATCTCATTCACTTACTTTCGTTCTATAAGATATGAAAATGGAAACAGCATTTATGCGTACATACGGCCTACCATCTCCATAAACGGTGTTTTCCATTTCATATATCAATCAATTATACATATTTATATTCTATACATAAATGATACATAAATAATGGTTTATATTCTGGAAGAAATTAAATCATGAAATAAGTGATACGATCATGAATAACAAGTCAAAATACGTACGACAAAGAAAGAGATTATTACCCGAAATGTTAT
This sequence comes from Viscum album, assembly GCA_963277665.1. NCBI lineage: Eukaryota > Viridiplantae > Streptophyta > Magnoliopsida > Santalales > Viscaceae > Viscum > Viscum album. Next base: position 351,175,828 of record OY728134.1, on the reverse strand, counting down.
TTTAACATAGAAATTATTATTAAATGTGTAGTATAAAGTAATAAATGAATCACATATGATATCAAAAATATGAATATGGTTATTTCATAATTTAATAACATACTATGGTTATTATACAAGTGGATAAATTTTCCCTCGACCAAAGTAAATTACAAAGTAAGGGTAAATTCTTCAATCTCATTATTATATGAGATTGTTTATGTGTATGTTTTAAGTGGGAAATATTTATTATCAATATCTATGTTTCATTAATTATTTTTCAAAAGAAATATTTTAGGGACTCTTTAACAAAAAAAATCATTTTAAATGGTTTAAATATTTATTCTTATAAGTCATTATCATTAATGTCTTTGTTTTCAAAATGGTTTTAAGGATTTATTTATATGGACATGAATGTTTAAATGTGTTTATTTATTTAAAAAGTTTCAAAGTGTTATTGAAAAAACTGATTCAATAATATCTTTTAAATAAATTCCTTTATAAATTGTGTGACTTTTAAATTATTTCATGAAAAATTGGTATTTCTATCAAAGAGTTTTATTGATTATTTTCAAATATATCAAAATCCATTATAAGATATTATTCTTGATTGAGGTTTATTTATTATAATACAATATTCTATATTGTATTAAATGAGTTATGATATGCTTGACTATGGATGTGATATTTGTATACCATTCATGGTTTATGGTTAAAGTATTAACATTTCTTATGCTAGTTTTAATGCGTATTTTTCTATTTTTTTCACCCTTTTAATATGAGGAATGCATTGGACATAGTAAGTGACGCGAGGGGTCTGCTATAGCATCTCGAGGCATCGATAGGTATCATGAGACAAATTAGTGTCTTGGCACAAGGCCTTGAAAAAAAAATTATTTGTTGTCTTAGCACGAGACCTTGACTATGTGTTTAGGATGTCCGACATTATGCATTCCCTCATTATGTAATTATTTATTACATGTGATTATTAGACTAGTAGAGCATCTATGTGCATGTTTATGTAGAAATGTTTTATTTATTCCATATTATGTTCAAATTTATGTTTAAAAGGTTTTTGTTTTGATTACACATCTTTACTTAAAAGTTCATAGATTCTGCTTAATTATTTACTCTTACTGAGCAACTGAGCTCACCCGTTTCTTATGTTTTAATTTCAAGGATTCCAAAAAGTGTGTTATGATTGATATATAGGGTTAAGATAAGGGAATAATCGCATTTTAAAAGTATTATTTATGTTGTGTTTTATGTTTGAATGTATGATATAACATTCATATATGTAATCTATTTTCCAATACTTCTAAACTGATCAGTCTTTTGGGACCTGATTCCTTGTAATCATGCCAACGTATATAAATAATTCACTAGCTCCGGGTTTCAGGGGTTGGGGCATTGCAGGTTCTATTTCCCCTCTACTATAAAAATCCAAGCACATTACCCATTACTCCCACAACTCAGGTAACTTTTTATCATACATAATCTACCCAAATTGTATCCAAACAAACCTAAATTCTTCTTATAATCCTAGCCTTGTGAATAAATCCTTACCTGTAATCCCTTTTGTGAAATCCATAAGTATTCACTTGATTGAATGGTAACACCCTCCCTAAAACTCCATTCATTTATTTCTTTTTCCACTTCCTTAAGTCATATTATTCCATGATTTTATAACAACACTAGTATCCTTAATATAATAGGTTATTTTTATGCCATGTTCTAAACCTAAACATACGCAAACATCCACCTAATGGGTAAAAAATGTACTATTTATATATATGGTGAGAAATTTCCCCACAAAATTATATTGGTACATTATTCCTTTACTGCAACTCACGGTAGAAATCTTGATATAAAATATATATATATATGTTATATATATATTTATTATCTCCTTAATATTATTTAATCATTTTAAAATACATATCTTGATATATCCCATTTGGAATAAGTATGATAATTTCGTTTTAGGAACTATGGACTACTGCCCCCTCAAAGCGATGTGATTTGTTCACACACTACATGAGAAGTATTAATGATTATTTTAGTGAAATTTTATGATATATATGATAACATAATTTTAATGGAATAATTTTATATTAAAATATATATACATATATATCATTTACTCTCTTTATTTTAAAACAATAATAAAATAGAAATAGCATTCATGCATACATAGGACCTAACTTTACCATAAATTGTGCATTCCATTTCATACTTCTATATTATATAGATTATTATAAAAAAATATAATGAATAACCATGAAATTTAAATCATATTTTATATTATTTAAATCAGGAAATTTTTATAAGGTTCAAGGATATAAAAAATTATGACACAAGTGAAAAATAGAGTTAATATTACCTGAAGTGAGACCTTAACATAAAACTGTTCCCAACTAGAAAATATAAAACAATATATGGTATTAGATATAAGAATATTATTCTGTAAAAAAATTATAATAAACATAATTTCATTATATATGAATATTTTTCGAGTACCTAGAGAGTCAAGACATAAGATACGGGGATTTCATCTCACCTTTTATTTCAATGAGATACATTCCATGTTCACCACTCTTTCCTTTTTCATGGTGAATATAATCCACATGAATTTATTATATGCATTTTATTTTTAAAATTATGGGTATTTACAAATACATTTTATGATATTTCTTTCGTTGGGTTTACATTTCAAAATTTACCAAATTGGAAAAATAGTTATGTCTCAATTTTCCTTCTTTGAGACTAATGTTTTATTATGTTATTATTTTATTTTTTGAGGTATATATACTTCCATTTTACATGATATATCACGAATATAATAATTTTATGATATTTTATGATTAATTTCACTTAATTTTCTTACATAGAGTGTATGAGTGCATGTTACTAAGTGATAATTGATTTTAAACAACCTCATCGTTATTCGAGATTGAAAATGGTTATAATTATTTGATGAAATATTTTGATCCATGTCACTAGAAAACTCATGATTTTATTTATACTATATATATTAAAGATATATCCTTATATTAGTACCATTTTAACACTTTTTGGTATGTAATATAATTATTAAAAAATATATGAAAATTTGACAATATTTCCCTATTCGATTAGAAATCTGTTTTAGTAAAAAATCAGGTTTTTAGAAAATATTTCACAAATTTTTTCATATGATCCTTGAAGATCATTTTCATGGAAAATAATATTTTTAAAATTTTATCTTGTTTTCAATGATCCTTTTAAAAGTATTCAAACTTATTTTTAATTAAAAAGTTTTTAAATGTGGTTTGAAGCTTCTTTTATAAGTTTTCATGAAAACTGGTTTTAAAAGGGTTTCATATTTTAAAGATAAATTTCCCAATAAGAAAGTATATTTTCCAAAATGATGTTTTTAAAATATACTTCAAATTTATTTTACATCTATGATGGAATTCTTTGATGTTACACATACCCTTCTAAGAATTAATCCAAATGTTCCATTCATATTCATTCTTGAATGGCATATATTTTTATTGAATTATTCTTATAAAACCCATTTCTATTTCACGAATTATATGAATTGGTAACCCTCTTATTTTCATGGGTGTGGATTATGAGACCTACCGCTTTTCTATAGGAGATGATATGATTAAATTTTCATGATGACCATCTCATTTCAAAGGTTGTGATATGATTATTGTTTTAATTTTGGAGCACCAATATATATGATTTTGTTATCTATTGAGTTGGATGTATATATCCCTCCAATGAATTGGGTAATGATGGATGACTCATGAGTATATATTTTATTTTTGAACCAGATTTCATGTTCAAAATTGTATGCATGAACTTGATTACATGTTCACAATGTTATACATGTACCTAGTTTGATATCTATAAGTTTATCCGTGAACATGGTGACATGTTAAATATGTTATGACTGAAACATATTACATGTACACAATGTTCTGCATGGACCTAGTTTCATGTCCATAAGTTTATTCATGAACCTGATTACATTTTCACAATATTATGCCTAAACCTGATTAAACATTCACAATGTTATCTGTAAACCTAATTTCATGTCTATAAGGTTATACGTGAACCTGATTACACATTCACAAAGTTATGCATGAACCTAGTTTCATGTCTATGAGTTGATATGGGGTCCTGAATTCATGTCATTAACTTAATTAGTGTACCTATTTATATTTACATTTTCACAATGTTATAAACCAATGGTCATGTCACAAATTCCATTTCTTATTCCAATGTTATTATTTTATGGCGTATTCTAATCATTATATTATTATCATTTTCTTATGAACAACCAATATTTATTATGATATACAATATAATAGGTATGATCTTCAAGTATTATGATCAAATTTCTTAACCTTTTTGTGTTATGTTTATTCAATTCTTTTATTTACCCTTAATGGGCATCTGAGCTCACCACTTTCTTATGTTTCCTTTCTATAGGTTATGAAGAATGGTTTTACGTAGATGTAATAAAGGTGTATATCCTTATGGAAGATGTTGAATATCATTCACCTGCATAGAAGATTTTTTTCCAAGTTTCCAAAGTCACTAAACTATTACCATCCTTGAGCATGTATTTTTGTAATATACATAATATTCATACTAAAAGATACAATATCTATGTATGTTAATTATGAATTTCTATATGTTATTTGTTCGTCAGAGAATATCTAGTGGATCAAATATAGAATAAGTATTTTTTTTATAGAGTTAATAAAAGATATTTTGAAATTTTAATGACAAGTTAGCTAATATCATGAACCAAACTAGGACAACCCAAAGTATTTCACCTAATCTGGATAGCAATAAGGCTTGAGAGGTGTTCCTAGTCCTACTAGGATGGAAATAAATGTCCTACATCAAATATAACTCAATATGGAAATACTTATACTCTAAATGAAAATTAAAAATATATATAAACAACATTAATGAAATAATGGCATTATAAAATAAATAAAACCAAACATCTAAACATACCTCTAAGTGACCTCATGGGTGACCACAAATCATTAAACCATTCTCGCTCATAGAGTAATCCAACACTTTAAGAACATGAAACTAAAAAATATAATATAGGTTTGAGCATCGATATGTTCATTTGGGATTCCAAAATTCAAAACCCTTAATAATACTTACATTAAAAAAGAAAACAATTTCATGATATTTAAAAATTCATATGATTTAAATATGGTTCTCATTTACTTGAAAAAAAATAACCGGATAATAACATCAGAAGAAGTGTTTTCCAAACCATTTTACAAATTTGTCTCAAAATAATGAAATATATTCCAATAAACCATTGTACAAAAAAGAAAACATTTGCAAGGGAAATATCTTATTAAAAACATTCAGTGGAATGTAGAGTTCTATTAAATATGTTTCCATATAAGAACTCTTAGTGGAAACATAACACTTGAATTTTTTATTAAAAACATCACAAAATGAGGGAATGTAGAATATATGTAAATAATATATCATGTGATATATAGAGATATCATACATATATACCCTATACATATTACGTTTTGAATCCATACATCTGCTTATCAATATGATCTAAAGTCAATAACCAACCAAGCTTATCTTAACTAGCCTCATCAGGGGAACATCCCCATGGATACTCAATTGGGATCTATTATGTATAATAAAGAATAAAAAACAATCATCTATAAACTCCTACTATGACACCTAGGATCCCATGGATATAAAAAAGACATGGTGTGTGAGGAAGGAAGAGTGAATACAAAATAACAACACAGAAAAGGAAATAAACATGCTAAATCCCACCTCCCAAAACCACCCATTCGAATTCCACCGATAATTGAGTGTATCCATATAAGGTGACCTTTTTTTATGAAAACATTAATAGTTAATAACTAGTTCTCATTATTTTAAAATAATTCTTTCCCATTTGAAAAACCACTTTGAAGTGCTTGTAAAAGTTTAAATACTTCCTTGAAAATTTGTGAAAAAATAGTCAAATGACTAAAAATATTTTTAAATTTCCAATTCACCTAATATTATTCATTTGGGAAACCAATAAAACACTCATGAATCCTATAGTTTCAAACCCATCATATAAAACATGCATCAATAAGAAAAAACCATAGTAAAACATTAAAAAACACGAGAAAATCCAATTGAGTCGCACAAAATACTTCTTTATAATTTACGAGATTTATAAATAATGAAAACAACTAATAAAAACCTAAGTAATTATAGTTTTCTATTAAAAGGATCAAAAATAGGGTGGAAAACATCAATATATACTACTTTTGATAATAGAAACTCGAATCATCTTCACACTAACATGCATATATACCTTCAAATATATATGTATAACCTTTGAACCAATTCACATATTCCCCTTACCATTGGGAATCATTACATGGGATATACATATATATTTGTTGATAACTATTTATATACATGAAATTCTCTTTCCAAGAGATTGAATTTACCCCAAATAATAAAAGAAATATACAAATTAGAAAATCAAAAATTAAAATCTGAAAAAAAAAATAATATAGGAGAAAACCAATAAGAAACCAATGGAAAATGAATTGACTTTAATGGATGGGGCTAGAATTATCCACAATAAGACCCATGTACCCTAGAAATAAAGAAAAAAAATTAAAAGTCACCAAAAATGGGAGAGGCAATGTCCATGGAAAGAAAATTCCATAAAAAAGAATGAAAACATTGATTATAAGGAAGAATGGGGAGGTGGAGATGATAATGAACATACCAGAGGACATAAAAACTTTGAAACTATAATAAAAGAGGCCATATGTGCAAATGAAAGTGGGATGTGAGGCCTCCATGTGGGGGGGCTACACGTTTGAGGGTATGTTTAAGGGGGGAGGGGTATTATTTATTAATAATAATAATAATAAAATAATAATAATAATAATTAATGTTAATACTAATAACATTTATCATAATAATAAATTATTTTTAATGGCTAGGAAGGCCACATGGTTTGCCCTTATGGCCTTACAGACCATGATCTAATAGTTTGGCATCTCTGACCAAGGAGGATATGCCTCATAGTTTATTAGTCCTAGTGCATGGTCTTCCACCTGATCGTGTGGCCGGTACAGATCCACTTTAAATATTTCTAGGTTTTACAAAGGCTGGAGTACAGTTTCATCAAATAATTTCCCTTATTATATCTTCCCAAAAACCATAATCTTATATAAAAACACTATGGAATGACATGGAATAAATGTACACTAAAAAATTATTATATAATATAATTTCATGGTCAATGTGTGGAAGGGAAAATTTTACATTTTTTACAAGTAACACAAGAAAGAAAAGGAAACATCATTTCTTAATCAAAAAATACAATGAGATTGTGACAATATTTTATATGCATAATTCTAAATAAATTAAAAATCTGGTTTCTACTTGAATGATAGGCTTATGGTTTGAGGAAGGAAAATAATATAATACCAGTAAATAGATATTGATCATTAAAAATATGTTTTACATAACATTGGCATGACCTAATATTATTTTTTCTACATGCTAGGAAGAACGTTATAAAATTAATTCCATATAAATCCACTTAATTATAATGAAAATAATAATTTAGCATATAAAAGGCATTGTGTATTTTTTTTTACTATAATATAAAAAATATCATCAAAATTCATTGGTCTTTGCGAATAAATAATGGGCATGTTCAGTAGATGATTGAAGGTAAACATTGGGTAATTCATTTTGTCATAGTGGAAAATGTATTTCTTATTTAATATTGAATCAATATTTTTTTAATAACATAAAAATATTAATACATAATTTATAATCAATCGTGAAAAAAAAGGTTTTATTGATGAATAACCAACTTGAATATTTTTAGTTTAAGTGACGTCTCCCATTGGAAATCCTATGACAATTCAACTGGTATAAATCTTAGAATAAATCCAGTCAATAACTTAATAGAATTTCACATTTAAATTAAATATCAAATTATAAAGGATAAATTGGATTATGTCATTGTGAATGTATAGTATATATCTACTGAACAATAGTGTGTAGACATCTTTAAAAAGGCCTTACCAAGATATGTGTTTGAATGACATTGACTGGTTTTTGAATCTTAGATGACTCACTATATTTTAATATTGTGAATTTTGGACCCCATATCCCTGAGTTACATTGTGTTTTTTTATATGTAATTCTATGAGATATTTAACATGTGGTATACCATAAATGGGAAACCATTGTTTTCTCTGTCAAAGGGGTCTAAAATATATTATTCAATAATGGGGGAGATAGTGATCAAATGACAAAAATAGAGGGATCTTTAAATATGATGATGTCAATGATAGACATTAAACAATGATGAATCATAAACAAGAGTAACAATTTCTTGATGCTATAAATTTACATAAGAATTTACCTCGGTGGATGAGTTTGTTCTATTATTGGGGTCAAGAAGGTTTGTAGAGGGAGGCTTGAGAATGAAGTGATTTATCGTGAAATTTCCATGCTACTCTATTTTCTCATGATCAGCATGATTCATGATGACTTAGAGTATGTGTTACGAATTTCCTTTATCACTATTTTGTTTTTTATAAGTAAAATGGTTTCCCGTGTGCATGAATTTTCATCATGTTTAATATTAATGTTTATAAGTGTAGTTAACAAAACCAAATATTGATATTTTTTGGAAAAAATATATCTTCATGGTTCATTTTTGTTTATTGTTTTACTTAACAATGTTTGATGCTGTTGGAGAAGGCTAGTTGTCAATGGATCTGTGAGGAGTTGGTGTTAATGAAATATTTGATCTTGCGAAGCATGAATTTATAAACTGATCACACTATGTGTCAATGTATGAGCGAATTACATGGAGGATAATACAATCATTTATGTTAGTAAAAATATCATGAAGAGTTCGTGACAAACACTTAAAGACAACACTTGATTGTTAGTGGATCTCATGGTGATATCACATATAGTTCTCATGATTTTCAGTTGATCTGGGGGAGATATCACATGAAGAGGATAAATACGAATGGCATGAGATGATGGTTACTTTTTACGGTGGTTCAAAAATAAGAAAAGAACACTTGATTGTATTTGGATCGTATTATAGGTTTAGGAGAATCATTGGAAGAAATTTTTTAGACCCCATTATTGTTAATGGATATCACAATGAGATTACATGAGCCACACATGATTGTAAATTTATCGTGATGGGATAAAAAACTAGCTGAAATACAATGTAGGTGATCGTGTAAAGGGCATACGGCATACAACAAGTTATCATGTGAAGAGATCTTTTGATGTTAATAAGGATGACTATTAAGGTGGTGGAACATATGGTTATCAACTATTAATGGATTTTAGGTAGTGGATTAATACCTATGAACACCCCATAACCCATCTGTGAGAATACAGATATGTGGGACTAAGTGGATTCAGCGGAAGAAAATTATTTCACATAATCATGATAGTGTATCTGAAATGAACCTCATATTGTGACATTTTATAGGAATCATGTGAAGGAATCATGTGATTTAATGTATGATCATGGTGTTTTTATGCATATGTATACCCATTGATATCACACAGACCACATAACATCAAAGGGTATCATTCAAAAGTCAAGTTATCTGTGTCAATAGAAGATACCCTCAAGATGGGGTCATACAAAGAGATATCATGGAGAGGTCTTGAGGAGGATTCTCAAAGAGGGGTATCATAGAGGAATCATGTGGGGTTGTCTTATAGAGGAGTCTTGTGGGGGAATCTTGAAGAGAGGTCTTATAGAGAGGCCTCATGAAGGGGTCACTCAAAGGGTTCTTGTGTAGGGCTTACACATACCTAGAAGAAGAACAATATTTTTTAATTTTTAATTGAAGTTTTCATATCTTTAATGATACAAGAGAATAAATAATAATATATAGTGACCCATAATTCTCAAACATATATATTTCATTTTAATAGATTAATTTTATTATATAAAAAATCTTACATGATATAATTTTTCAAATCCAGTGCCTTTAGAAACATGAAAACAAAAAAAACAATTACATCAAAAGAGCTCTATATAATCTCCCACATACAACATCATAACATCCACCTATCTTAGACTACTCATTAAAAGCACATTTCTTTATAACATGGAGAAAGGGAAGATAAGAAAGGGTGAACTCATATTCCCAATAAGGTTAAATGTGGGAGATACATAAATATAACTTTAGAATAACTGTGAGAATATGATAATGAAATTTTGAAACCATATCATGCATATTAAAGATCATAATATTGATTCAAGTAATAAATATTAGTAGTTCATAAGAAATGATTCATGATTTAATCAAATAACATGATCCATGAGGTCATCACATTGTCAAAAGATGTTGAATTTTGTCTCACACATAATCGTAGAAAATAATTTCAATAGAAGTCATGGATCATATCCAAGGCTCTTATAATGTAATGGTTTCATTCCACAAAATATTATAGTAGTCAAATTTCACTCCCTATACAATCATAGTCAAACAATTCACTTACTAATCTAGGTTTATTCCCCATTATTTTTTTCTTTAACGCCTAATATATCAATATTTACCAATTAAAATTAAGGTAGATATAGGTCCCACATGTCACATAATTAAAATCCAACATATTTTTTCCAAAATATTAAAAACATTCATTGTATTATAACCCATTAATATAATTGTTCTTTATAACACATTATTCATATCACGACCCATGAAAATAAATGGATTTTTGAAACATTTCATCGGAAAATGACCTATAGAAAAGTAATGGGTTTTGTAAGAATATTATCATCACAAACAAAATCCATACAGATAAAGAATAAATATGGTCTCATTGTATTATTTCCCCAATAAAACATAAGTTACATTATATTGTGTCTTCAAATATGGAAAATTATTTTGAAGGATCACCAGTAATATTTCTTGAGGAAAATATCCTTCCATAGTTAAAAACACATCTTAAAAATTAAAAAAAAAATCAAAATAAATTTCCTTTAATATAACCTAGTAATCATAAAAATTATTATATAATACAATTTGTTTTGATGTTGGTGGTATATTCCATTCATATCCTAAAATTTAAAATAATAATTCATTTCACATTTTCAGTAATATCTGAACGTGCATTGTTTGGAAAATAACATGAAGAATCCTTGTAATATATTTTCTTAAATAGTCCAAAAATTTTAAAAATGACATTTATAAATACTTTCATAACTATAAAACATTTTTCAATTGATTTTTAGTTAACATGGATTTTTGATAAAAAGGGATTTGGAACTAATAGAAAAATAATGTAATTTTTATTAAAATCATTACTTTGGAATATTATGCTCATAAACATACAAACATGAAGTGAAAAATGTATTCTAAATTAATAAAAAGAGTATAAGTATTTTCATTATTATCTTTAAAAATAGATTATGAAATTTCGTCATCATAATAATAAACATAAATAATCTTGATAACCGATGAGATAATATCATAAAACCCTTATCACATTGGTAATTGTTTAATCATATGACCCAACAAAGACTAAAATTAAATGAAAACAAAAATATCATGATAATAAATATATTAATGATATTAAAAGTAAGTGGATTTGTATATACACATTTTAAAATATTATAGGTTCATAACCTGATGTATGTCCCAAAGAATTCAAATTAATAAAACAAATATCATACCATATGTCTTGAAATCCTTTGTAAATTTTAAAACCCCATATATAATACATATATTTTTCTTATAAATCCATTATTGAACCATATTTATTTATATCATAACATATATGACATAACTGAGACCATTTATTACTCTCATATTAAAAATTTCTTATTAGAATCATGTTTTGGGTAATAACATTTTTTCATATATATTTGATTTGGTATTTTTGGTCCTTTTACATTGATCATGGTTCCATCAAATCTAGAATTTTTTACATGACATAAATATCATATAAAATCATTAAATTTTTATTAATCGTAATCCATTAATGTTAGAGAAAGAATATGAATTTAATAATTCAGGGAGATGGGAGCTTGTACATACTCATGAACAATATTTCTAATTTATCATAAGAAAAATTGATAAAATTGTTAATAATATATTACCTTATAAAATACATTTTTTGTCACAAATATCACATATTTTCATTAAAATTATCATTAATATCAACCATGTAATGTGTAAGATGACAACATATCACATTGCTTCGTGAGGTGGTAGTTTGACATAAAAAAAAGCTATTATTGTATCCCTTTTGATTTAATAGTACATGGATATAAGTTGTGAAATTACCAAAATAAAAAATTAGTATATAGGAGATAATTATGCTATTATATCATCATAATTTAAAAAAACTATAAGGTGGTAGAATAATAAATAAAATGACAATGAATTGTTATGATTTATACCACGCCTTTAGAGATCCTCTTTAGGTTTATATCTAAAGACATCATAGGTGGTTTTCCAATTCAATATATGGCATCTATAATTTTTTTGGAGTTAATTATTCATTTTTTTAAGTTCATTTCCCAACCAAAATGATTCTAGAGTTTGGATATGGGAGGATAGGATAGTTATTTTTATACATGGGGGAAATGAAACTACATTGAAACTACTTGGAAATTACCCAAATGAATATAAAGTGATAAATTAATTCCTAGAAAAAAAGTATAAAAATTTCCATAAATTAGAAAATTGGCTGGAAAATATTAATATATTATAAAAACTATTTATCTATTTTTGTATGGAAGTCTTATTCTTATATTTTTAGTTTTTCCACAAGGTAATCCCATTTTAACCATAACCATGACAATTATTTATAAATATTTTTAATATTCATTTTAAAAAAATTATTTTCACCTTATTATATAATATTAATTCTGTTTATTATAAATATGAAATCCATTTTTTAATAATCAATTTTTTGAAGTGGAAAATTTTAATTTAAAAATAAACCTGTAGACCTGAAGATAAAATGGTTTTCAAATGAAAAAAACATGCAAAAGTTTGAAGTGTTTCTTTTCATAATTAAATATAAAATTGATTTAAATAAGAAAACAATTATTATTAAATAGTTTAATTAACTAATATAACTTTTAAAAAATAATAAATTCAAATGGTACTTTTTAAATTCTTGATATGAAAAGGAATTTTTAATAAAAAATGGTATTTTAAACTATTCATCAAAAAAAATAATCACTCCATAAAAATACAAAAAAATCACAATAACATAATTATGAAATTTGTACTCCAAAAGTTGAGATTTTTTTCATATAAAATTTTAGTATGTTGTAAAAAATAATTTTATCATATATTCACAATAATCAGTAAAAATATTTTTAGGAATAAAATATATTTTCAAACCACATAATGACATTATCAATAACCAAGTAATTGTTATCAATACATTTTTTCTCAATGCTATATAAATATTTTTTTTAAATATTTGAATTATGATACATACCACCAGGTTTAACAACTATTTTATAAATGTAATGTATAAATACTAAAATTATTATATCACGGTTAGTTAAAACTCAGTGTTTCATATAACAAAACATATTTATGAAACCGAATTTATTCAAATAATAATGAAAAACTTTTATGGTGTCAAATGCTATTAAACATAAAATTAATTTCTCCCACAAAATTCATCATTATGATACGAAGAAAATTGTATGATTTTTTCTTGTTAAATCCTCAGGTTCCGATGTTGCTTCCTCAAATTTTTGGTTTCACCACAAATATTTTTTATGGATGAGTGGTTTTATTTTATAGAAATTTTCATATATGATCCAAAATATCCAGTAGTTGGTCGTCATAAGAATGATCAGGCTCATGTGATATAATAGATGAGTTTATTACATGTGAGGGATCAGGTATATACTTCCTCAAAAGAGATACATGGAACACATCATGGACATGAGTGAGGTTCAGTGGGAGTGCCAATCGATAAGCCACTACCACGATACAATCAATAATTTTGAATAGACCAACATACATAGGTCTTAGTTTTCACTTTATTCCAAATCACATTGTATTATTCCTTGGATATATTAACAGAAACTCTATTTCCAAAATATCAAATTCCAGATCATGATAGTGATTTTCATGATAATATTTCTACAGACATTTTAATTCCATTATGGTCTATATAATGGATCTAATCTTCTTAACCATTTATTTATATAAATAATGTATCAATAGGTTTATTTCACTAAATTCATACTGTTATGTTAGTGTTTAAAATTTATTTCTATATAGAACTTACTAAATTGTTATATGAATACTCTAGAGAAATATATTTTTGTAATAATACTGAATAAGAGGATGGTGTTGCTCTAATCAATCATTAAAATATATATATAATGATATCAGAATATCCTATAAGAGTAAAATTGTTATATCATACTGACCATCTATCTAAGGATGATACATAGTACTGAAACATAGCTCTCTATCATGTTCCTACTACATATTTCACCATAACTACAAGGTAATCTTCTAGTCTTGATAAGATAAAATTGAATATGATACTCCCAACATTCTTACCAATTCATTAATGAATATACTCATAATAAAATCAAAATGTAAATTTTCTCTTATAGTAATGATTTTTTCTGAAATTATACGAAGATCAAATATAACCCATATAGGATTGTTCCCTATTGATGTTTTTGGGATTCTGCTGACAAAATCCATGGTGTTGTTTTCCCGTTTCCATTTTCTGTGTGGATAATGGTTGTAGCATACCCTTCTATGTTTTTCTATTATACGTAACTTGTTTAAATACTAGGTACTGAGGTAAATTCTCATTAATATCTCACTTTATGTTTTCCTTGAGGAAATTAACTTCCATATAGGATAGTGGTACAAACTACACCCATTTTATACATCAGTTATCAATTCAAGCCCGATGACAATGCCTTTTGTAACATGTTGTCACCTGATATATGCAATTTCATTTCCCAAAAAAATATTAATATAATTCTTATAAAATACCAAAATTAAAATAATCTATAACTACCTCAACATCAATAATATGATAAACCATACTGGTTACTAGTAAAATAAATTTTATTTCTTTAAAATTTAAAGTTATTCATCCTCAAATTAATTTTTCAAAACAAACATATACAAAACCAAAGGGTTGTAATGAATAATGTTTTTCCAAAATAACCATTATCTTAACATAGATATATCACATAAAACCTTAGAAAGGATTTTTATGATTCTTAACTTAGGATCAATCCTACATTTATAAACACTTAATGGTATCAATAAATCTTATGTTTATATAACAATAATAATTATATACTTCCATAATATAATTCAACCATCACTCCTTAAATATGTTATTTTTTAAAAAAAATACATTATATAATGGGTTCATCATTGCACCAACAAAATATCAAATGTGATTTCATTATTCTAGAATCCCTATAGAGGGGGATAATAAATTATTGTAATCACATCACATTTCACTAATGTATGAGAAATAATATTTGCATATGTATCATTCACTCAAAATAAAATACAAAATTCTAAACAAAGGATTTGATGATATGTTTTCCCAAATTATCATGATTCAAATTGTTTATTTTGATTTCATAAGAATTTCCTTTTTCCCTTTATCTTTAGAGGTTTGTTTGGATTATCATCCTAATTATCCCTTGGATTTTGGCATTGATTAATATAATGATCATAATCCATTCATTCAAAACACAAGAGTATTCCTGGTGCATTATATGGATATTTTGTCCCATTTGAATCATTATATAACTTCTTCCCATCAAATTTTATATCAATTTCTCCATGACCTTCATTTCTATGCATAAAAATTTCATAATCACCCTTAATACATTTTCCATGATGTTTCCTTGCACACATCAAGGATAATGAAAATATCATATTTAGATCTTTACTATTTAAAGATTTCCCTTTGAAATCCAAATTTCTTTTCTTTTTCAAGAAATGTTATTAACGGGTTACACCAAAATAAATTTCCACCTTGAAAGAATATCAAATGATTTCTTCATTGATACTGATGTCCCATTTTTATAACATCCATTGGATACTGGGTTTCAATACACTAATGAATAAACCGTGATTACATTCAATTTGGTTGATAATTCCATAAGAATACCTCATAATTCTTTGAAAATTAACCTCATTATTATCAACAGATTCATCATCCTTCTACTTGAACATAAAGAATTCATTCTCTATCATTACATGGTGAATAAATGGAAATTAAATAATGAAAATTTTGTTCTTAAACTCATCCAATTTCATCTATTTACTTTCATATTATTGGATTCTATTCTTTATAAGACTCCAAAAATTCAACTTCGAAATGGTAGAGATGAAATTTTAATTTTCCATACTCTTAATAGTGGAGAACTGAAAATATAATTTCAGTGGCCCTACTCTATTGCCCAAATTATTTTGGATTAGTAAAAGCACTGATCGAAGGTTTTTCTTGAAAATTGATGGATCTAAAAAAATTATTTCCCTGTATTGTTCATTTTTAATATCACTAAAAATTAGGGCTTGATGAATTTTTCTAAACATATTAATGTGATTTGTAATTCTAGATCCCATAACATTTTTTTGATCAGGATAAAAATTAGTTGGTTATCCATTTTGTTCATCATCCACATGATTCCTTTAGGTTATATCCACTAACTAAAACAAATAATTGTAGTGAGATAAAAAATAATCATACTGAAAACCCACATAATCAAGAAAACCCAATTATTGGATGTGGAAATCATGAAACCTTCCTTTAAATATATGTCTAATTAGGCTTAGACTAGGTTATACGTCATCATTATTCATATACATTATGATGTTTTCTAAATATTTTTTGAATTTCCAAATCATAACCCCTAGGAGTGTCAACCTGGTGTGTTGTGTTGCATGTTTTTGTGTACCAAGAAACACTTGAGTCAAGACAGATTTTCATTTTCATATTTATTAACCATAAGTACATATATTACAAAACCACATAAACCTATTGATTCTATACAGAGATATAATTTATCATAAACCACTCTCTAAATCATTCATCAAATTCTAGTATATTTACGTATACATATACTTCACCTAATTATTATTCAATAATGTTTTCTCATCATAGTTTCAAAAGGATAAATAAAACACTCTCTAATACTAACTATAATGATAAATACTTCTCAAACATATATTTTCCATCTTAATAGACAAATATTTATTACATTACATAATGATCCAAATCATAAAAATTTAGGTATAGTACATTTTGAATATTGGAGTCCTCAACAAATGTCTTATATAATTTTTACATCATCTAACACATAGTTCATCATAACAAACACTGTTCATATAATTATCCAATATAGTAACATTATTCCTAACTAGGGGAAAGGGAGATGAAGAATGGGTGAGATCATCTTCTTAGAAAGGGTAAACAAGGGAGATATATAAACATAACATAAGTATAAGTGAATGAGAACATGTGAAATATGTTTGATAAGCATACCCTTAATATAAAATATTATAATATTGAGTCATGGAATAATGATTTTCCATTCAAAAAACACAAATCATAACAGAATCAATGAACATTAGTAATCGTAGTATAAAATTAGAATAAATCATGGAATTATAGAGTTTACATAAGGATATAAAAATATTTAAATAGTAGTAAATTCATTTTTCATGGGCTATCAAAGAGGAATTTATTTACTCCCCAAAACAGGATTGTAGTCATGGTTTTCTCCCATGACTCTCATAGTGGAAAAATTCTATTACAAAACTCAACTCAATCTCCATTCTAGACCTATTCGTCACATTAGATATCAATTTGTACTCAATGCATTGGAGGGAGATATAGGTCCCCCCCCATAATATAATTAAAATAAAACAAACTTGTTTCATAATATCAAAATATATTCATCACATCATAACTCAAGAAATAAAATGGGATTCATAACACATTTATCAAATTCAAACCCATTAAAAGAAATGGATATTAGAAAACATTCATCATAGCAAAACACATAGAAAATAAATGAGTTTCATAAACATATGGACGTCATAAGAAATAACCATACATATAGAGGATAATTATGGTATAATTAGATCATATCCCTAGTGAATTATTAGAAACATAAAAGGATGTTATCCTCAACAGAAAATTATTTTTAAAGATCACCTCAAAAATTTCCGGAGGAAAATAGAATTTCTACATCAAAAAAACATTCTAAAACATAATTTAGAATCAAAATTATTTTCTTTGAAAATATACATGTAAATATATAAATTAATATTTAAATCCATGATTTTCCATTAGTTTTGGAAATTCTATTCAAGCTTTACATGTTAAAAAATTTTCTTTCCATATTTTTGGTAGAAGCAAAAGTAGCATTCTTTTGAGAACTCCATGAATATTCATTTTAATTAAAAAAAATTAAAAAGAGTAAAAATTAATTTAATAAATAATATATTAACATCAATAATTATTTTTGGAATAGTTTTAAAAGACATGGGTATGGGAGAAAAATGGTTTTTGACAGAACAGAGAAATAATGTTGGTTATCCTTAAAAACATAATTTTGGAATCTTTATTACATACAGAGAGAAATATAAAGGGAAAATTTAGATTCTAAATGAATAATAGAGAAAAATAATATTAATTACTTTCTTGAGAAATAGATAATAATATTTTTATCATAATAATTATATACAAAAACAATCCTAGTAAATGATGATATTTTATCATAAAACCCGTACCACTTTCTTAACATCTGAATCCTAAACCTCATAAAACAAAAGTAATAATAAAATATAATTATAATAAATAAAATATTTTTATTAAATTACAATTTTCCTATATATACACCTAAAAAAATATAGGCTCATAAAAAACATTCATCCTAAAGAATACATTTTGGGACAGAAATCTCTCACCATAAGTCTTGACATCCCTGGTACTTGTTCAAAACTAATGTATAAAAAATATAGGTTTATTATAAAAATATTTAAGAACACTAATTATATATATAACCTTATATTATTTTCACATACCATTTTATTACATTTTTATTAACAATACATTGTTAAATCAATATTTTGGGTAATAACTAACATGTTTTTAATGAATGTTTACTTTTATGTTTTAGGTCCTTTTACATTCATCATGGTTCCATAATCTATTGGATTTTTACTATGATATAAATATCATATATAATCATTAAATAAGTATTTAGATTAATCCAATTACGTT
Source organism: Viscum album (assembly GCA_963277665.1). Taxonomy (NCBI): domain Eukaryota; kingdom Viridiplantae; phylum Streptophyta; class Magnoliopsida; order Santalales; family Viscaceae; genus Viscum; species Viscum album. The sequence goes on along the minus strand of OY728134.1, from coordinate 351,156,505 downwards.
ATATACATATAATGAATTACATCGTTCTTGGAGAATGTCTGTTGTACATATGTATGAACAATATTTCTATTTTCTCAGTAAATGAAATGAAAAAGATGTGAAGGATATATTTTCATTCATGAATAATTTTTATTTTATATATATCACAAATTTTTATTAACATTATACTTTTTTAAATCATAAGTTAGAAACATATCATTTTACTTCACAAGGAGGTAGTCCTCCATACACATGAGGGACAATATTATATATCATTTGATGGAAGTGGAGATGGTTATAGTTTATTAAATTTACATAATAAAATATAAGTATATGTGAGACAATATTTTTATAATATCATCACATTTGATGAATATATTTTTTTCATGGATGAAGAATCAAAACATTAATGCATGGTTAAGAGTTATACCTCTTTAAAGAGAGCTTCCTTTGGATTATAACTAAATCCATCATAGAATAGTTTCTTAGTAAAAATAAGACCTAAATGATCATTATATGGAATTAAATAATGGTTTATTTGAGGCCATGTATTATCTAAAATTATATTTGAGTGTAGAGATGGAAGCGTAGGAGTGGTTATTTCATAAGTGGGCAAAGTAACCAACATTGAAATTTCATGGAAAATTCGCAAAAGAATATAACCTGATAAAATAATTCAAAATAAAAAATATTACTAATTACTAAATATGAGATAATTGGAAGGATAATTGTAATTTTCTTCTAAAATATGATTTAGATATATTTTCATGAATGACATGGCCTTATATTTTTATATTGACCCTATGTAAACTTGTTTTACCCATAACCACCATAATTAACTTTATATATTTTTATTATTCATTTTGGCCAAAAATTATGCTAGCCATATTATTTAATAATAATTTTATAAATTAAAATTTTAATCTCTTTCAAAAAATAAAATGCATTTAAGTGAAATGTTTAAATTTAATAATAAACCAACACCCCTGATGAAAAAATAGTTTTTTAAGGAATTAAACTTGATTCAACTTAATGAGTTTCAATTTAAAATCTAATAATGAAATTTAATATAGTGATATAAATTTTATTAATAAATATATACCTGAACTAATTTTATATTTCAATAATTTCAAAAAAAATTACTTTATAGATTATTTAAATGAAAATGTAATTTTTAATAAAAACCAATATTTTTCATTTTTCATCGAAAAAATATTCTTTTCATAAAAATATAAAAAATTTAACCTAATATAATTTGAAATATATATTCTAAAAAAATATGTTCATCTTCTTAATGAAATATTATAAAAGTGGGAAACATTAATTTTATTATTTTTTTTAAAAATTAATAATAATAATTTTTTGATAAAAAGTTTAATTTTAAAGAATATAGAGAGTTTACCAAAAATTAATTACTAATTTATAAACATATATTATTTATTTAAAACCATTATAAAAAATTTTAAAAATATTGTAATTATTATCCATATCTCCAGGTTTAACAGCTATGTTATAATGGCCACGATTATATAATAATACTAACATGACCTCAAATTTTGTTAAAATGTGATGATGCCTTTAAAATAAGATATTAATGAAACTATATATATTTGATAAAATATACTTACTGAATATCATGGTGATAAATACAATAGTGTGAATAAAATTATAATTGATTGTCATAAGATTCTACCAGAAGAGAAGTTTGTCCACGTCAGTAGATAGAGACAGTAGTGACCTTTCAAATGTTTAATGGTTTTAATCAAGAGGGAAAATATGTCCACTCTGAACCACGTGACAATAGATTTATTTATTGGATTTGGTACATCATAAAATTTCCCTTGTAGTCTCTCTATTTTTATCTCAGTGATGGTGAACCAATTTGAATTTCTATATCATGTGCATATTTTAATTAAAATTTATTCTATGTTGTAATAAAGAGAGAGAATATATTTTTTTTAATGATGAAATGAGATCCAAGGAAAAAATTATTTTAATATATTACACACTAAATCTACCCTCCCCCTTCACATTTTATTTTACCTAGTTTTGATAACAACCACATTATTGGAAACATATCAATTGAATGACATAGAACTATTATTTTCTTTATCTTTTTTATAATTAAGGGAACATAGAGGATTACAGTAGCTTTCATAAAACATTGTATATGGAAAAGAGAAGAATATAATTGGTTTTCAAAAAATCATAATGAATATGGATCCAAAGTTACACCCTCTATGAATTTAAATATTCATGCCTCTCAACCTAAAATTGGTTCACTTGAAATGCTCCCACCAAACAATAACGTACTATAGGTTGGGAATTATTCCTTTAATATTATGATTGATGTCTTGATATCAATCAAAGAATCCCAACTAGCTGATCATCCCACTTAAGGACGTTTTTACCATACTAATAAAATTAAACTTTTCCCTACTATATCTAGTGTTATTGTTACCTTTATGGGGGTGTATGAATAGAATGAGAGTAATCTAACAAGTATTTGTTTTAGTTCTGAAAGATTCTATGATATCTTTTGATATGAAAGAAAAAAAAGACAAAGGAAACCACCCTCACACTGTTATCCTCAAGGAATGATATTGTAAATAATGTTGATTTTTCATTTATCCCCACTACTAATTCAACAAGTAATTATAATTTTAAGGGTCTATTCTCTTAGTTTTTTCAATTGAATGATGATGAAAATAAGGATTCATCTATGGATGGTTCTAAAATAAGTGCTGAAATTTCATTTAGTGTGATATCTTAAGAATCAAAAAATGAATCAAGAATATTTGAAGTGGATTATGAGTCTATAATGTGAGATTATGAGAATTGATAATTATCAGTTAAAAGAGTTAGGGGAAACTCTTGAATTTCATTGTGAATAGTTTCAATAGTTTTGAATCTAGAGACATATATTCAACAATTTAATTATCTTATATTTGAACTACCTATGTCTAAAAAATATTGGTACTCTTAATCAGTTATAAATTTCATTATAAGGTATCATCTATAAAATATTGTAAATTATAATCCCATGGTTCAATTTTCAAAATAGAAAGTCATAAATTTAAATTGCAATATATATGAACTATTTGACTAAAACATTATAAGTTTCATTTTTGGGACACAATGGATCATAAAATGTTTATATTAAACCCTCAAGTCATTATTCTTGGATAGTAGAACAACACCATCAATTAGGGGAATTAAAACCATCAATTTATGTCGGAATTAATTTATTTATAGAATTTAAAAACCAAATGATGCATTATTTTGAATAATATATCCTCATTATCATGTAATATTTCCTATAAAAAATTATTATTTGGTTATTTTAGTGGTATTCCTAGTCCCAATAAAATTAGGGATAAAATTTCATTACACCTATATCTATGGAGTTTCATAAGTTCATTAACCATATTTTTTTTAAAATCCATTTATAAGGGGATTAATTTATATTGCACTGATGCAACATTAATTTAATAAAGTATAGTAAACTTGATAGATCTTTTTTTTAAAGAAATGATTTCAATTTCTCTTACTCATACTTAAACCGACCCATGATTTATTTTACCACACCCAATAATTATTTAATATTCTAATGATTTGAAAAAATCACCCCAACCATTAGTATTTAGTAATAATAAAAAATTCTTGGATAAATAAATTTTTTTTAGTATTGAATTTGAATGTCCATTTTATTATAATGAATTTCAAAGACATAGATCAAAATTTAATGTTTTTAAAACCTCAAATAGGGGAATATAAACATTTATATTTTTTAATCTAGACATTAATATTCAAGAGGATAAGGAAAACATACAAGAATTATAGGATAGTTATATATCTATTGACTCACCCTATGCTAAGGAACTATATATATTAGTTAAACCTAGTGATATTATCAATACCAAATATAGAATCCTAATAGAATAAATTTACTTGATATGGCTCAAGTAAGGTGAATTAAAATATAAAATGTTTTTATTAATTAATAAATAAATGATAGGGAAATTACAGATCAAATCAATTAAGGATAATAGTGAAACCATTAATGGTGATTTAGTTCTAAAAAATTCCAATGCTAACTATTTCAGAACCCACTTTAACCAGAACAACCGAAATTATGTTGAGTTAATGTTGTCATATGTAATTCCAAGTTCCATCAATACTATATATAATGAATTGTTACAAATTATCTCCCTCTAAATAAAAGTTTTTCAATGACCTTTTTCCATAATATGGATATCTCATGGCCCATATGGTTTCAAAAAAAGGGATTTCATTGATTTTTGTGACTGATTTACTCCATCATGCTATTAAATGTCCATGAATTTATTAGGAATGAGTTTTTTCATTAGGAATATATCACTCAATTAATATTATTCATTTTAAATATTGATCATCATTAGGATATCTCTAATTGTATACACATTTTTATTTTTAATACAATTATAATGGATATTACTAAAGTCATTTCTACCTGAAATGGTGTTGTCTCTAATCAAGTTGTCTCCTCCAAAAAAATATTTATTATATAATATAGGATAAATCAATGTATTTATACTACCCTTAAATTTGTTAATAATATTAAAAAAACTATTTTATTTAAATTTTTTACATAATTTTTATATTTTAAATTCCTTTTAATCCGTTAATTTGGATTTTTTATTTTAGGTACATAAAATGAATGGGTTATCGACTAGGATTATTAAACACGTTTGAAATAATCTCATTATCTGATGTATATATATTATAATAAATTGTTATCCAAAAGAAAACATTTTTTCACTAGAGGTTTAATATAAAGGGATTAACTAGAAACAATTTTCTTTAGTCTAGTAGAAGATTACCCTAGGAGGTTCCTCCTTATGGTAGCAAAATCTAGTATCATATTTTTAATTAAGCAAACATGATATATGATAAAATCTACTCACATTACATATGAAAGTGTCATTTTTATTCTTTATTAACAATAATTAAATACTATTTCTTTCTAAAAATAAGAATTTATCCCTAAAATAGTTTATTGTCAGTCTATTAGATGTTATATATATTTATACAACTATGGGAAACACTTATCTTCCTAATTGAGAAATGAAATTTTGAAATCTATTAGTTTTTAAATAGATGCCTTTTAATTTTAATACATTTCAATGATACTTTTTTATGTTTAATTAAGAACACTATTTTATTGGATATTACTCAAAACTTGTAGAACAAATTACTATTAGGAGGGTATGTATCTCTATCACGATAGTCTCATTTTTCTTGTTTACATTCCTATCTATCCAATTTCAATTTATTACATTCAAATTTAGAAATTGATTAAATTTAAAAATCATAGTATTGAAACAATAATACATAATTTATTTCGCACAGGAGGATCTTGTGAAAATAGGATTAACATTATGAATTTGATGAAATGTGTGCATGTGTCTGCTTCTAGTGGAAAACTTATTATGAATATGGGATTCTTTGATGATTCTATCACTGATATTTTACAAGGTACTCTCATTAAAGGATCCTAAATTCTATGTGACTACATTATAAAATTATTTTTAAACAATTTACTAATGTGAATCCTTTACCTTATGGGATCCATCAACTGGATGGCTCTAAGAGACTACTTTTAAGCTATAATTCCATATGTTAAATGGGTACCTTATCTGGATTCCAATATGAATTTTTGTCACTAATTGGATATAAATTATCGTTGAATGTGGATGAAACATCCATTCATGCATTCATGATATCGAAATTGGGAATGTTATCACAATATTTTATATAGATTATCCTTATTTACATACAAACATTTTGAACAAAATAATGTATTACCAAATTAGTCATATAGATCATTATATATCGATGATGAATAAGATGGGAATCACTAATAATAAACATGAAAATGATTGACATTATTTATACACTGAACTAGTTCTAGGATAACTAAAAAAACTAATCAAATTATATAAAATTTATTCATATATGGAAAATACATCTTAATACGTTACCAATAGATGACCAACATCATATTTTGGTATGAATCCCCATTAAATTTTCAGGATTTTCATGTAGGTACCTAACAACTATGGGAAATTTTTCACTTAATGTGCATTTTATAACCATGTATTAATCATTAACATTAGTAACATATAATGGTATTCACATACTAGATATTATTTTTATACCATTATGGAGGCCATGGTTGACCATATCGTGATCCAATATATGTATAACTTGTTGTTTTTCCAACTTGATTTTTATACATATGTAAATAAATGAATCCAGTCTTATTTTATTAGCATCCCCTAAATCTCAAATTTTATAACTTTGCTATTAGAGATATCTAGATAGCCTTAAAAATTCAAGCAGATGTCATGAATAATTGTTTCAATAATCTTTTTGCCTCTTAGATAGTTGGTATATCTTGTATCATAAGGAATGAAATATATTCAATGTTCATTAGTTGAATTCAACTGATCTATCATTATATTAATGTTAATGTGGATGGGGTTTCTATGAAAACTCCTAGACCAGTTGTCTATATGATAAATTTCAAGAATTAAATTGAGATTATCAAGTGTACCTTATCTTGTTTCTTCCACTAACAATTCTATTGAGGCTGAAATTTTTTCAATCATTTCTATTTTTAAGCTTGTGTGATAACTAAAATGGGTTCATATCTCGATCGAGAAAAACTATACTCTAGTGGTAAAATTATCCAAAAACATATCATGTAATGTACCGTTGAAACTTCACTGAACATGAAGGAATTTCCCTGATAGGACTTCAGGGATGAACATTATTATCTTTCAAAATTCTACGGAATCTACTTTAGTTATAGATGTGCTACCAAACAAAAAATTGGTATATCATGAATCCTTTTGGTCAATTCATTTATAATATAATCTCATGTATTTAGATTTTTTGATTGTCGTGGGAGATGTTTATTCCTATATCTCTTAACATTTCCATAGAGTTGTATCCTTCAGTTCATTTTTTGAGTGGTAATGGGTCTTATAACCTATGTCTAGGGTCATTTATATTAATTAATAATTAATCCATATTAATTTAAAATATATAAAAATATTAATAAATATATGAAAATATAATGAAATGTTAAACAATATATAAAAATATGTATAGGAATAAGAAACTATTTGTAACAATATAATATTATTAACACACGTATATAATGTATAAAAATCGAAATGTAAATATATAAATATATATGTAATTTAAAAATAAATATAAATATTCTTTTATTAATAATATACAAATATTAATTAATACTTAAAACATAACACTTTCTAATTTAATATAAATATACATATATATATTTATTTACATGTATTCATGTATTTGAAAACATATTTTTTTATATTTATACATATTCACATAAATATTTTTTATAAATTATCAAGTATTTTTGTGACCCTTTAATGTATTGGATTTTCCATTTATTATTTTTAATTATTATATTGAATTATTTCAAGACCAGGCGCAGAGACGGCACATCATTCTGAGGCCCGATGATCCCAAAATGATGGTCCAAAGTTTTTTTTATGTTAAGTGAGTCGGCACTTGTGCGCAGTAGTGGTAGTTTCCAAATGGATGCTTTAATTAAAAATATAAGAGAACCATTGAGTTTGGGGTGACGACATTACCTAAGAATTAGCCTAACCTCGACTAGCATGGGTTGAGGGAAAATGTTAATTTTTGGACATTTTAAGTGAAATAAAATAAAATAAATTCACAACTTTATTTTATTTATTTTTGGAAATATCCACTGCATCGCAGCGACAAGTAAGTTGCTTCAATCATTAATGTCATGTCATAATGACTCAGAAATAGAAACAATGACTCATTAATGCCGCATTTTGATGTCATGTCAAATACATCTCCCTTTTTATAAGGTAATCAAATGTCGATCGTAGGTGGAAGGTTGAGAGGAAACTCTGGAGAAAAATCTTAGCAATGAACGATGACAGATTGAAGCTACGAGTCATTGTGCCAATGAAGCTGAAGGATCTTGACGCTGACGGCAGTTAAACCCTTTCATCAACAATAAATCATTTCTTAAAGGTAGGGGTTGTTATTTCATTCCTCTTTCCCCGTTTTTTGAGTTTAAACGACAAACGTGGATCAACCACGAACAAGTTGATCTACGGATTCGTACTTTCTTAAGGGAGGGGTTTCTTTGGGATGATTATGGGGAATTAATCCATGTTGATTATTTTTTTTGATTTCTACTCCATTTAAACCTATTAATAAGAGCAGATCAACGCCATGACGAATGACGGCGGAGGTTCGTTCCTCAAATTTGTTTGATTGGTTTTCCTTCCCCCTTTCCTTCTCATGCGTTCTTCGCATTCTTCAAGGGGCAACAAACAATAGATCATTGCACACCCATATTTCTATGTAACGATCCCAAAATAGAGATCCGACTTTGTAATGACCCAATGGAGTTGCAACGACCATGATGGACAACGAATCGGCTCTGATCGGAAGAGGCTGTTCTTCGAGCATTCTTTGCACATGAAGATAAAAACATGTTTTCAGAGCCTATCGGAGGTCCAAAAACAACATAAGTGTCTTTGTGGTGTATGGAAGACCAAAACCCGGGATTTCCATGGCAATTGGATGATTGGATCAATGAACAAAGCATCACTGGAGGTGTTATGGCGGAGGTCCGCATTTTTGGAAATTTTCAGAATACACGGTGTGTACTTCCGAAGAACATGTCGTGTAGTAATGGCGGTAGTGGCTAGGATTTCAGGGGTCAGAGAGGAATCACACAGCATGTGACCATTGTCACATGCCGTGTTGGACATTCCCAGAAGCTCGGCGTGTATTTTGGGAAGTACACAGACACAGGGTGATCTACACGGCTTCAGAACACGACGTGTACAGCATGGAAGAGGCGGCGACACGGGACTCAACGTGTATCCATGGGGTACAAGGACATGGGACGGAGTAAAAAACTATTTACTCCATGACACAGGCAGGTGACACCATTAAAACAGGTCACCCTGTGTACTGATTACATGTTTTAGAGTACACGGGTTGAAGACCGTGTACGGGCACATGACCCGCATACACAAAGCCGATCTCAGGCACTCAGACATGGCATGTACACAGTACTACACATCGTGTACTAACTTTTCTACACGACCAGCCTTACGACACGGGCCATTGTACATAGGCAGTACCCGGGGTCAGATGACACGGCATGTAACTTTTCTACACGTTGTGTAGTTTTAAAAAAAATATCATGGTCCTCTTTTCCACCATATCTTGGACAAGTATCATTTGGGTTAGTTCCCCTTCTTCTTGTTCCCCTGAAGGTCAGGTATCATTTCCTTCTACATGAGTATGATCCCTTCAGCAGGACATTCTATGATAGATTCAGGCATCCATCCATGAGGCCCGGATCGAGATCCTCTATCCATTCTTGACCCTAGGTAGAGTTAGGCATCAATGTGACCAATTATATTGAGTGTTGATCCTCTACATAGCAGGTGAATTCTGAATGAGTCTTGGTATCCTCTATAGCCCTGGCAGTGATCCTCATCGGTGTATCATAGTCTCTCCCACTCAGGAGTGTGTCTCCCAATATGAGTGCATCTATCGGTCATAACCTTCTCACTCAGAAGTGTGTCTCCCATAATGAGTGTAACTACCTCTCGTAACGTTTCCCAATAAACAGTATTTCTCAAACGGACATCGTCAGAGCTATAAGACTCGTGGATTGTGTTCTCCCAGAATGAGTGCTTCGTGGAATCTTTGAACTGAACCCCTAGCGGGGTTATGCGGTTGTGCGACTTGTCTGAAGACCCTACTTCTTGATTTCTAGTATATCTGGTTTGTTCTATATGTTCTGTAGACATATGTTGTGCATAGATGACTGTACCTTTACTTTGTGTATTGATTTTTGGTTTTCTGGGTCCTCTACTGAGTATAGTTATACTCACCCCTGCACGGTCTTTTCTCGCACTTGTCGTGTCTTGTGCAGACAAGCATCCTTTTGACAGTGTCCAGGGAGGACCAGGACAGGACCGAGAATTCTGAGTTGCCTATAGGCCAAGTCATTCCTACGGCTACGAGCAGCAGTCCAAGTACATTTAGTGTTTATAGGTTGGACTTTTTAGTTTTCAGACTCTTGTTTTGGTGGACTTTTATTCTAGACTAGTTTACTTTCAGTACATTACCTTTTGTCGTACTATGTTGGTTGGGTTTAGTGTATTCATGCATTTTGTTCCTTTGTGGTTTTTTTACATTTCAGCATTTTTGGGCTTGGAGATGTGTGTTTGTGTACAGGTACTTAGTAAATGCATCCCAGGTTAGTAATATGCCTACTCGGTGCTAGTCACCAACCCCGGGCCTATTGGAGGTCGGCTTGGGGTGTCGCGGCGCTGGCCCTATTGGGACAGGTCGTGACAAAGTGGTATCTGAGTTGGTCGGTTCTACCTTAGGACTAGGAGTCTGTGAGATTGGTTTGGGGCAATGGTGTTAAGTGTTTCGATTTTGGTCTTTAGGTTAGAGACTCCAGTGTTGGTGCGGTGGCTGATGTATCCATACACCAGGACTCTGATAACCTTCTTTTCGACTCGGTACATGAAAACACAAATTGCGGGGAAGTAAAAGAATGGTACATGAATCATATATGAATGGGTTGTGTTTTCCATATCCTTTGTGTTAGCAATCTAGATATACTCATAGACCATGAAACATCTTGTTTCATTACAGGATGCCTCTGTGATGCATACACACTAGTATTTAGCAGCGCTATCATAAGGACGACCCCTTCAGTTACAAGGCTTCGATACAGGGACTAGTTCCCCAGGCGTTGCCACCTGGTGGTGCACCCGCGATGCCACCACCAGTGGAGCAGCTTGTGTTACCTATAGTACCAACCAATGAGGAGCGCATGCTTAGCATGATCCATGAGTTCTAGTGATAGAGACCCCTTAGGTTCTGATTCAAGCCCGACCCTTAGGCGGTTGAGGATTGGCTTGAGGTGGTGACCAGAGTTTTCCATCTAGTGAGGACACCAGTAGAATAGATGGTGATCCTAGGAGCGAGCCTTCTTTAGGGATCGGCGGGACAGTGGTAGAGTCTGATCACACAGACTCATGGCGAGAAGACTCTTTTATGGATAGAGTTTTAGCGACTCTTTAGGGAGGAGTTCTCTTCAGTTATGCTGAGATGAGTACGCATCCAGGAGCTTCTTCAGCTCCAGTAGGGCATTTTGACAATAGATGACTATTCATCGAGTTTTACCAACCTTGCCTGGTACTCGATGGATATGGTCAGGGATCAGTACTTCAGAGCTCGGACCTTCGAGAGAGGTATACTATGATACATCCAAGCTAGTGTCATGCCTCTATGCATTTTGACTTATGCTGGAGTGCTTGAGCGGTCCACGGTGATCGAGAGCTTCTTAGAAGAGCAGAGACAGCCAACGGCAGTCAGCAACCGGCAGACAGGTCTGGAGACCCAGGCAATAGGGATCCAATGTCAGGCATAGGGATCTGGATGTGGGAAATGTCATTGGAGGACCCATAACATTGGATTGACAGTCCAGTGCTCTCAAGCTAGATCTAGTCAGCCTAGGGAGAAGCGATTCTATGCGTGTGACGTTAGAGGACATCTCGCTAGAGATTTTCCAACCCATCAAGCTGATGACAGGGAAGCGGGGGATGGGCCACCGAGGCAGAGGAAGAGTGTGAAGCAGATAGACCCGCCAGGTGGCCGACGTAGCAGAGGAGCAGGGAGAGTTGTGGGTGGTGGAAGAAACTTTGACTTACTTCTACCACTACCCCCAGGAGGTCAGCACCAAGCTCAGGGAGTTGGGGTATAGGAACGGGGACAGATGCATGCGGTCGAGGTGTATGACCCAAGTACTCCAGCGATGATTTGAGGTATGATCTGTGTCTTTTCTACCATAGCTGCCATAATTATAGACACATGTTCCAGTAATTCCTTCATATCAACATGTCTTTTACGGAACCTCGAGATTCCGGTAGAACTATTGACTCGATCCTTATGCTTGGAGACACCTATGGGAGGAGACTCTATGATAATGCACCATTGCAGACAGTGTGATCTTACCCTTGGAGGCGAGAGTTTCAATTGGAACCTCTTGGTGGTAGCGTCAAGGACTTACGACGTCATTCTCAGTATGGATTGTTTTTCTTCGGTCCATGCCAAGATTGACTATTTTAGGCAAAGAGTGTGGTGTGTCTGTAGTGATGGGATGAGGTTTTCCTTTGTTGGAGAAATGTAGTCCCAGGCAGCACAGAATGAGCTTATGCATAGGATGGTGTAGCCAATCGCACATGAGTTGGCTAGCCTTTCCCTCGGAGCAGTGGATCTTGTGAGCTCCTAGTTCCCAATAGTGGTAGCGGGGTATGAAGACATCTTTCCCAAGATGATCCAAGGTTAACTCCCCATCGGGAGATCAACTCCTGCATCGACTTACACCCCAGGACAACACTGATTTCCTCATCAGCATATCGGATGGCTCTTGCAGAGCTTTGCGAGCTGAGGGTGTAGTTGGAGGAATTTCAGAGTAAGGGTTGTGTAAGACCCAGTGTTTCACCCTGGGTAACCCCAGTCTTGTTTTCCAAGAAGGAAGATGAGAGTCTGAGGCTGTGCATGGATTACCAGTGCCTGAACCTAGTGACGGTAAAGAATAAGTATCCACTTCCAAGAATAGATGACCTCTTCGATCATCTAAGAGGGGCACAGTGGTTCTCATAGTTTTACCTTAGATCAATCTATCACCAGTTATGAGTACATGATGATGATAGACTGAAGATGGATTTCAGATGCTGCTATGGTCACTATGAGTACTTGGTGATGCCTTTCGGTGTAACGAATTCCCCTATCGTGTTCATGGGATTGATGAACCGGATCTTCTATCCATACTTGGACCAGTTCATAGTGGCCTTCATCGACGACATCCTTGTGTACTCGGCGTTAGAAGAGGAGCATGCGAGTCACCTGCGGATGGTTATAGATGTACTTCGGGAGCACCAACTTTATGGGAAGCTCTCAAAGTGCTAGTTCTGGATTAAAGAGGTCCACTTTCTGGGTTATGTCATCTCAGTATATTGAGTATCTATAGTCCCAGCCAAGGTGGAGGCTTTGTTATCAGGGGATCCAACTTGGAGCATGATGGAGGTGCGGAGCTTCCTTGGATTGGCTAGATATTACTGGAGATTCATTCATGATTTCTCAGGGATATCAGCACCGATGATAGCCTTGACCAAGAATAGGAAACCCTTCATGTGGATGGAGAAGTTCCAGTAGGCTTTCAAGAAGTTGAGATAGAGTTTGACAAGCACTCCAGTCTTGAGATTTCCGGAGGAGGGTGTCGAGTACATAGTTTTCTACAACGCATCAGGGACCGGGCTTGTCAGTGTCCTAATGCAGATGCAGGTGGTGATTTCTTATGGTTCGCGCCAGCTTATGCCACATGAGCAGAACTATGAGACCCATGATCTTGAGTTTTCAGTGGTGGTCTTCGCATTGAAGATGTTGCAACACTACCTTATGGGTGAGTGGTTTATCGTCTACTATGACCACAAGATCCTCAAGTACATATTCTCACAGAAGGATCTGAATTTGAGGTAGATGAGTTGGCTAGAGTTCCTCCAGGATTATGATATCAAGATCGTCTATACTTCTGGGGAGGGGAACAAGGTGTCGGATTCTCTTAGCTGAAGGTCGAGCTCACAATAGTTGAGTGAGGCGATATAGCAGTCAGACGCGTTGCAGCTATCCTTCGTGGATGAAGAGGATACATCTTAACTAAAGTCAATGGTTGTCACCCCTCCACTCTTAAAACAGGTTAGGTACGCGCAGCTAGGAGATGTCAAATATGTGGCCTTACGTGCTCAGTTATCCACAGTACATGCTCCTGATAGATATTCGCAAGGTGGGGAGCACATACTTCTTTTCAGAAGACGCACTGTTGTACCAGTGGCATTGCAGGAGGAGGTACTGAGGGTGTTTCATATATCCCCCTTGGCGGTAAATCCTGGAGTGGAAAAGACATACCAGGATCTCCAACGACAGTTCTGGTGGTCAGTCATGAAAAAGGCAGTAGCGGTGTTCATTTCTCGATTCCTTACATGCCAGTAGGTGAAGGCTGAGCACCAGGTTCGGGCAGGATTAGCTAATCCCTTAGAATGTCTAGAATGGAAGTGGGATGGAATATCGATGGAATTCATGATAGGATTACCATGGACGTCCAAGGGGCATGATTCCATTTGGGTGATCATTGACTGACTCACCAAGTCATCCCACTTCCTAGCTATCCGGGAGCAGAGTTCCGTAGAGAGCTTGGGACGCCTCTATGTGCAGGAGATAGTTCGGCTTCATGGAATTCCCTCAATAATAGTCTCAGACCAAGACCCATGTTTCATATACTGGTTTGGAATGGATTTCAGGAGGCTTTTGGGACTCAGCTATGCTTGAGCACAGCATTTCATCCCCAAACAGATGGTCAGACAGATAGGACCATTCAGGTTCTGGAGAATATGTTGTGAGCATGTGTCTTGGTCTTTGGTCGTAGTTGAGAGGACCACCTAACACTGGTGGATTTTTCATACAACAATAGCTACCACTCCACCATTGGTATGGCACCATTTGAGGACTTTTATGGGGGACCTTTCCGGTCACCGCTTTGCTGGACCGACCCTAGAGAGTCAGCACTCATGGGTCTAGAGTTGGTGCGAGCTACCACCCAGAAGGTGCAGATCATCCGGGAGTGGATGAACACTCAATAGAGCCATAAGAATTCTTATGCTAATAAACTATGGAGACCTCTAGAGTTCTAAGAGGGAGACCATGTCTTTCTTTGGGTCTCTCCTCAATGAGGGTTACGGAGATTTGTCCGAGGCGGAAAGCTATCTCCGAGGTTCATCGGACCTTTCAAGATACTGTGCATAGTTGGTCAGGTGGCGTACCACCTAGCTCTACCTCCACAATTGCATCGGGTACATGATGTCTTCCATGTTTCGCAATTGAGGTGGTACGTGCATGACCTATCACATGTCATCGACTAGGGCGAGCTGGACATCAAAGATGGAGCGGCCTTTTGTGAGTACCTAATGGAGATAGAGGATCGACATGAGAGGATCTTTCATGAGTGATCGATTCCCTTGGTTCATGTCTGGTGGCACCACGGGAATCTTCAAGAGATCACATGGGAGTTGGAGGCCCTGATTCATGCCCAGTACCCATATCTTTTTTAGTATCCTTTGTTTTGGCTTTTCGGGGGCGTAAATCCCCAAGGTGGGCAGAATGTAATGTCTCGGATTTTCCGTGTATTATTTTTAAATATTATATGGAATTATTTCAAGACCAAGAGCAGAGATGGCACATCATTCCGGGGCTCGATGATCCCAGAATGGTGGTCCAAACTTTTTTTATGTTAATTGAGTCGTCACTTGTGAGTGGTAGTGGCAGTTTCCAAACGGATGCCCATATTAAAAATATGAGGGCACCTTTGCGACCGGGGCGACGCCATTACCTAAGAACAAGACTAACCTCGACCAGTGTGGGTTGAGGGAAAAGGTTAATTTTCAGAAGTTTTAAGTGAATTAAAATAAAATAAATTCATAAGTTTATTTTGTTTATTTTTGTAAATATCTGCTGCAGCGTAGCAACGGGGTAGTTATTTCAGTCATTAATTTCATGTCATAATTACCCAGAAACAAAAACCCTAACTCATTAATGTTGCAATGTGAGGGTATGTCAAATGCATTTCCATTTTTATGGGGATAATCGAACGTCGATAGTTGGTAGAAGATTGAGAGGAAGCTCTGGAGAAAACTCTTGGCGACGAACGACAATGGATCAAAGCTGTGAATTGCTGCACCAATGAAGCTGAAGGATCTCGACGATGATGGCAGTGCGACCCTTTCATCAATGATCAATCCTTTAATATTGTTTGGGGTTGTTATTTCATTACTCCTTCCCCATTTTTGAGTTTAAACAACGAAAATAGATCAACCACGAACAAGTTGATCTGCGGATTCGTACGTTCTTGCGGGGGGGATTTCTTTGGGATGATAATGGGGAATTAATCCATGCTGATTATTTTTGTTGATTTATACTCCATTTATTTCTATTAATGGGAGAGGATCAACGCCGTGACGAATTATGGTGGAGGTTTTTTCCTCAAATTTTTTCGATTGGTTTTCCTTCCCCCTTTCCATCTCACATGTTCTTCACGTTCTTTGTGGGGCGAAGAACAATGGATCGTTGCACACCAGTATTGCAACGAAATGAACCAAAATTGGAGATTTAACATCACAACAACCCAAAAAAGGTGTGACGACCATGACAGATGAAGAATTGGCTCGGATCAGAAGAGGTATTTCTTCGATTGTTCTTCGCATGGGAAGATCAAAACATGTTTTTGGGGCCAATCGGAGGCCCAAAAACAACAGAAGTGGCATCATGGTCATGGGGTGACCAAAACCTGAGAGTTACATGGAGATCAGACAACCGGATTGAAGAATTAAGCATCACTGGAGGTGCGATGACATAGGTCCGTGTTTCTACAAATTTCCAGAATACACGGCATGTACCTATGAAGAACACGCCGTGTAGTACTGGCTGTGGTAGCTAGGGTTTCAAGGGTCAGATAGGAATCACACGGCATGTGACCCTAGTCACACAGCGCGTTGGACTTTCCCTGAAGCTCGGCGTGTATTTTGGGAAGTATACGGACATGGGATGATCTACATGGATTCAGAACATGGTGTGTACAGCATGGCAGAGGTGGCTACCTGGGACTCGACGTGTATCCTGGGGGTACACGAACACGGGACGGAGTACATGACTGTGTACTCCATCACGCGGCCAGGCAAGGCCAGTAACATGGGTAACCACATGTACCGATTACATGGGTTAGAGTACACGGGTTGAAGACCATGTACGGGCACATGGCCAGTGTACATGAAGATGATCACATGCACTCGGACACGGCATGTACACAGTACTACACACCATGTACTAACTTTTCTACACAACCAGCCTTACAACATGGTCCGTTGTACACAGGCACTACCTGAGGTCAGACGACACAGTGTGTATCTTTTCTACACACCGTGTACTTTTAAAAAAAATGGCATGGTCCTCTTTTCCATCGTATCTTGGACTTGTTTCGTTTGGGTTAGTGACCCTACTTCTATTTCCCTTGATGGTCAGGTATCATTTCCTTCTACAAGAGTTTGATCCCTTCAGCAGGACATTCTCTGATAGAGTTAGGAATCCATCCGTGAGGCTTGGATTGAGATCCTCTACCCATTCTTAACCCTAGGTAGATTCAGGCATCAATGTGACCAACTCTACTGGGCATCGATCCTCTACATAGCAGGTGAATTCCAGGTGAGTCACGATATCCTTCATGGCCCTGGCACTGATCCTCATCTATGTATTGTAATATTTCCCACATAGGAATGTGTCTCCTGTAATGAGTGCATCTATCTATCGTAACCTTCTCACTTAGAAGTGTGTCTCCTGTAAGGAGTGTAACTCCCTCTCCCGATGAACAGTATTTTTCGGAAGGACGTCATCAGAGCTATAAGACTCGTGGAGTGTGTTCTTCCGGAATGAGTTCTTCGTGGAATCTTTGAACTAAACCCCAGGAGAGTGTATGCGGTTGTGTGACATGTCTCAAGACCCCGGGTCTAGGTTTTGAGTATATCTTGTTTGTGCTATATGTTCTATAGACATATGTTGTGCATAGATGACTATACCTTTACTTTGTGTACTGCCTTGTGGTTTTTGGGTTTCTCTACTGAGTATTGTTATACTCACCCATGCAAGGGCTTTTCCTACACGTGTCATGTATTTTGTAGATGAGAAGCCTTTTGACAGAGTCCAGGGAAGACCAGGACAGGACTAAGATTTCTTAGTTCCTTATAGGCCAAGGCATTCCTACGGCTACGAGAAGCAGTCCCAGTACCTTTTGTTTGTACTGTTTGGACTTTGTAGTTTTCAGACTCTTGTTTTGGGGGGCATCTATTATGGCCCAGTTTACTTTCAGTACTTTACCTTTTATCATACTCTATTGGTTGGGTTTAGTGTATTCATGCATTTTTTTCCTTAGTGGGTTTTTTACATTTCATCATTTGTGGTCTTGGAGATGTGTGTGTGTGTGTATAGGTACTTAGGAAATGCCTCCCATGTTATTAATATGCTTACTCGGTGCTAGTCACCAGCCCCTGGCCTATTGGAGGCGGGCTTGGGGAGTCACAGTATGGGCCCCACTAGGACGGGTCGTGACAGACGCCCTCCACAAAAGGTGTAACACTCCTGGGCTGGAAAAGTGATAAGGGATCCAATGATCCCCAAGTCCCACCTCTAGTTGGCCCTAGGTTGGAAACTATCATCGAGGGTATAGTAAATACACAAATAGAAGGAATTAACCTCTAAGAGAACACATGAGAAAGAGACAGATAAGACAGACACCTACCAACTCCAACTCAGACTACAATATAAATTAAATCCCATGTACAAAAATGTAATGTCATGCAAAACTACTACAACCGAAAGGAAAAACTTCAAGTACTGAAGGAAAGTAAAAACAATAGAGACCACGATGTCTGAACAGCTCTTGCACCCCAAGCTAGTAGTACCCATCCTAATCTCCAACCTACTCCACATGGCTTGAAAATAGATTATATGTGCATAGGGTGAGTATAACAATATACTTGGTAGGATCCTCCCCGAGTCATGTGATGAAAAAGTACAGAAAGCATGATAAATCACATTAAATAACAAGTGAAACTAACCCATCACCTAAACAGGTACAATATATTCCTAGCCTCACCCTGGCTACTCTCCCCAAGTATCATATATAAGAGTATATAATATAATAATGAATATCAATGATACCCCATTACTACTTCCCTAATGGTTTTCCACTATTCCCCAATGTCACATGTCCTAAGAATATCTCTCCAAAAAGGACTGCCCACAGACACCTGGGAAAAGAATCACAACATGCACCTCGTGTAGTACAACAACCACATCAACGCATCCAAAGTAACCAAGTAGTTTCTGGGAGCCACCACAGCTCACATAAACAGCATCATACTTAGGGTATTAAACCTTGAACCATTATATCCCATACATTGAGTAAGGATCCTCAATTTTTCAAAGCCTATACATGTTACACCTATAGTTGTACATAGGAAACTATATCCAGAATAAATGTGTGTGAATAACCACAAGCTATTACAGTCTTCTACACACATATATGGGAAAAAATAACCACTATGCTTTCCAGCACAAGTTACTACCAAGAGAAGAGAGTGGGGACAAAGGGGGAAGTAAGTCATCTATCCTCCCACCAGAATGTCGGGGAAAACACCCCCCAGGGCTCAGAATCCTTGGGTTGTTAGTTTCCCTAACTGACAGGGTGGAGTCGCTTATAGAAACACAAGTACATAATATAATATATCTCACAACCACACTATAGGAATAAACAAGTCTTAAACTCAAATGCAGCTAATGTCTCTCAGACTCCAAGCTTTCCCTTCTAAGACTAGGTATACTAAAAGCACAGAACTATTTAAATATATTTATTACATTACTTCATTCCCTTTTTATAAGATTCACTTTACCTTAATTAATTAGTTAAACATTAATTAACCATTAAAAATTAAATTTCATTAGCATCACACACAAATTCTATTTTTTCCATTAAATTGGATTCTCGGCATTACGTCCTAGAAAGCTCCAACCTCATGGGTTAACATCATTTATTCAATAATTTATTAACAAAATTTTTTATTTCCTATATTTACAGGTATTTTAGAAAAATATTCTTAGATACTAAACACAACGGGGCTCACTCAGTGAGTAGATTAACTATCTATCAAGTCTTTTCCACCTATAGAAAGTGAAAATACATATCCTCCCATGGGAAGCTAAACAAGGAAAGAACTAGGCATACCCCATGAATCTTATCCCCTTTTGGAAGGATGGAAAGAAAAACCAGACACCTTGAGAAGTGGGTAAAGAAAAGAATATAAATAGACAACAAGAATTAGAATGCATCCAAACAATCACATCCAACATGTTTCATCATCCCTAGTGTCCTCCCTGACACCCACATGCAAAAACTGATGCATCTCAACACTCTAGATTTCAAATACTACCATAACCAATGGGCCTCATTTCCCCCACATATCACAAAAACCATCCATGCTCACCTCACAACACAAGTATTAGGTAAAAAACATCATATCCATTGGTCTCTTGTCTCTTAAACAAGGCATCCAACCTTCAAACATAATGAGCTCCCATAGATACATGCATAACACTCTTTTCCATTGCAAGAAATATGGTAACTCATAACCCTAGAAGAAATTACCTTTTTTTCAAAAAACTAATTCTTCAATCCATCTGGAATTAACCGATTTTTTATTTTAAGGATCCAACTATGGGTATCCTAAATAGCAAGCTATCATATCTATCAAAAATTAGTTAAACATGATTAATACATCAATTTGTTTAACATAAAATTAAAACAACAACCATATTAAACTAAATGACTCCTAAACATTATCCAAATAACTATCAATTAATTTCGGCTTTACATTCATTACGAATTACAATCAAGAACAAAAATCTAAAGATATCACACTATCTAGAAAGAAAAAGAGGCAATAACATGTGATCGATATCGATTTATTTATCCTTTTCATATATTTATTATGTCAAGTCCATTGTGATACAATGGGATAATACATGCTAACTCTACATTTTCATGTAAAAGAATATAGAAGAAACAAATCCACTACCTCAAAAGTTTTCTGATGCTCTTTTAACAGGATAACAAAACAGATCGCAATCACCTCTCTTGGAGGACGACATCCACCTGAGGATGCATAGACACCACCACACTAGCCAAAACCCAAGAAAATACCATTTGGAACATGGAAATAGCATTCCATAATAGGACAATGAGAAACAAAAGTAGATGAACCCAAAATAATGATGATATATCATACCTTAAATCAAAGATTGATCAATACTACTTGGTTGCACCAAAACTAGGGTTGTACTTTCAGAAATAAGAATTTCAAGGGGAAACTACCCAAGGAGGAAAGATTGATCACAAAAATCCTACAGGAAGGAAGGAAATTTTCAAGAATCTCCCACTATATAACAAGTACGAAGAACAAGGGAGGAAGATATCCCACCCCTTTAGAATATTTAACGGTGTAGAGGTATAAGATACACTGGATTTTCCATTAAAATAAGTTTGCATTAAACCACACAGGTTGACCAATTAAAGGCATTTAGATCCTTATGAAAATTCATATAGGAGTTATGGGGTTTAATCAGCCTTAAATCCCTTAAAAAAGTATTTTAATGTGTTTTTCATCAAAAGAAATGTTAAATTAGAAAATCTAGAAAATTTTGGAAATTTGGAAAAGGAAATATGAAATAGTAACATTGAGATAGTAACTATCACACCATTTCTATGAAACTATTTCTGTGACACTGAATCTGTGACACCATTTCTCTAACACCATTTCTATGGAAACGTTTTTGTGACACCATTTCTTTGACACCATTTCGATGACACCATTTTTGTGACACTTTTTCTGTGTCACTATTTCTGTGACATAGTTTATATTACACCATTTTTGTGACACCATTTCTATGACACCGTTTTTGTGACACTATTTCTTTGACATCATTTCTAAAACAATTTGGAAATTTGGAAAAGGAAATGTGACACCATTTCATGAAATAGTTCATAATTTTGGCCAAGAAACTGTAACTCTATTTCATGAATCTATTTGGAATTTTGGAAAAGGAAAATGTGACACCGTTTCATGAAACATTTTGTAATTTTTTTCAAAGGAAATATGACATAATTTCATGAAATAGTTTGAAATTTTGCAAATGGAAATGTGACATCGTTTCATGAAACTTTTTGGAATTTTGGAAAAGGAAATATGACATTTTTTCATGAAATAGTTTGGAATTTTGGAAAAGGAAATGTTACATCATTCCAAGAAACAGTTTAGAATTTTGGAAAAGGAAATGTGACAGCATTTTAAGAAACAATTTGGAAATTTGGAAATTTTTTGGTTATAAGTCACCATGACCTCCCAGAACACCTCAAACACCAGATTTCAGTAGGTAATAGACTAGATAGGGTTGGGACATTCCATCAAATACCTATCAAAACATTATCATCATTGAGAATCCAAAACAATCACAAAAGGAAATATAAAAGGGGTCTGAACAACCACCCATTGGCATACCTCTCAAAATAGAGAATTCCACAAAATAAACAAAATAAATCCTTCTTGTAAACATGAAAGGTCTATAACCACAAAGACAAAATCATTACATGAAAAGAGTTAAACATTAAAAAATTCTAGGTACTAAGCATATATCTACGAATCATTTTCCCAGGTACTCCCCTCCACACAAATGTGTCACCACAAGACATGAACCAAGTGGATAAAATGCTCGTGCAATACCTTATCTTTGGAATCTTGGATTTCCAAAGTCCACTCCTCGAAGGTCACAACTTCATCAACATTGATCTCTCCCTAATCGATGATGTGAGATTCATCATGAAGATAATGATGAAGTTGTGATACTTGAAAAACATCATGTGTCCGGATCATCTATGGAAGAAGTGCTACTCAATATTCCAATGCCCCAACATGAGCCAAAACCTTGAAACACCCAAGAAATTGGGGAGACAACTTACTACCATGACCAAAATTTCACTTCCCATGATGGGGAGTCACCATCAGAAACACGTCATCCCAAACATTAAACTCCAAAGGTCTCCTCCTATGGTCGGAATATGATTTCTGATGATCTTGTGCTATCTTCATCCTCTCACAAATCACCTGAAGCATATCTATTGTATTCTTCCCTAGTTTCATTCTAGGAATTTCTTACTCTTTGACCCCTTTCCAGCACAATGGAGAATGTCTAGGTCAAATATACAATGCTTCAAATGGCTCCATATAGATGATGGACTGAAAACTATTGTTGTAAACGAACTCCCCTAATGGTAAGTGCCTCATCCATAAACCAAAAAAAATCTACGACACTAGAACATAACATGTCTTCAAGATTCTTGATGGTCCACTCTCTTTGAACGTCCATCTACAGATGAAAATAAGTTCTAAGAAATAGCTGAGAACCAAAAGCATGTTGGTGGAATCTCCACTTCTTATAGGTAAAAGGAGGAACTCAATCAAAAATGATTGTCCTCGGGACTCCATGGAGTCTCACCACCTCCTCTAGATACTGCCTTGACAAAACATCCACTAAGATAGAATCCTTGATCACTATAAGGTGGGATGATTTTTTCAAACAATCCACTACCACCCAAATAGTGTCATGACCACCCTGAGTTCAATGTAAACTAGTAACAAAGTCCATTGAGATTTACTAGAACTTCCACTAAGGAAAATATAATGGTTGGAGAAAACCACTGGGGACACGGTGCTCTGCCTTCACCTTCTAGCAGACCAAACATCGAGACACAAAATCTAAAATTTCATGCTTCACCCTAGGCCACCAATACTAACTCCTCAAGGAATGGTACATCTTTTTCAGGATAGTATGTACCACTAAAAAAGAACTATGTAACTCTCTGAGAATCATCTCACACATCACCAATGGAACAAAAATCCTTCCGTGATACAACACCCAGTGTTGTTCATCCTCAATCCAACCATCAGGGGCCTCACCAAAAACAACCCAGTCTCTCAAGACATCTACATCAAGATCCCTAACTAAGACTTTTCCACCTACTACACCAGAGATGACTGAACCATCATCTGAAAAACAAAAAATTATCCCCCAACGTCTCACATATCGATATGTAATGCTGAATGTTCTTCTATTACTATCCAAGAATCACCAGATTCATGCACCACATCACTGCGTGATTTCTTTATCAACTCATCAAATAAAACATTCCCCTTCCCAGGTGTATACAGGATTTTGATGTCGTATTTCTACAAGAACTCCATCCACAGACATTTCCTCAAGTTTAATTCATGCTAGGAGAAAACATGCCTCACTCTCTTAGGATTAATGAAACCAGAAAGCTCTCCCCAATGGGGTAATGTCTCAAAACATCTGAGGAAACACCTCTACTGCCAAATCAAGATCATGGGTGGAATAGTTACATTCGTGGGGACACAAATTCCAAGACCCATAAGAAACAACTAATCTCTTCAGCATCAAAACAAATCCCAACCCCAAATGTGAAGCATCACAGAAAACACCAAACTGAACCCCATAGCTTTATGAAAAAGAACTATAGCACTTACCAATATCTCCTTTTGATAATCAAAAGCTTCCTGACACTGATCAGTCCACACGAATGCCTAACCCTTCATGTTCAATGCTATTAGAGGGGTCCCAACCTGAGATAGATAGGTTATGAACCTCCTATATTTTCTTGCAAGACCAGGGAGACTTCGATCCTCTTCCACTATCTTGGGGGATACACAAGACACAACTTCTTCTATCTTTGATGGATCAAGAGATACTCCTAAATGGGATAAAATGTGTCCCAAAAATTGACTTCTCTTTCCCAAAACTCACACTTACACAACTTTAAAAATAGCTATTGTTGATGAAGAACTCCCAAAATGGTGTGTAGATGCTATGCATGCTCCTCATCGGATGTGGAGTACATAAGGATTCCATCGATGAAAACCACCACGAACTTATCTAGGATTTCCCAGAACATAGCATTCATCAATCCATGAACACAGATGATTAATTATTCACACCTAATGGAATTACAAAAAAAATTGTATTGCCCTTGACAACAATGGAAAGCAGTCTTTGGGATATCCTCATCCTTCACAAGCATCTGATGATATCCTGACCAAAAGTAGATCTTTGAGAACCAACTTTCACCCATAAGTTGATCAAATAAATTATCAATGTGTGGTAGAGGATATAGATTCATCACTATCACTTTATTTTTGTGATGAAAACCGATAAAGAACTTCAAAATTCAGTCTTCATTATTTACGAAAAAAATTGGTGCCCCCCACGGTGACACACTCTGCCAAACAAAACCACATTGTAACAGACCATCAAGCTATATATGTAGCTCTTGTAACTCATAAGGGTTCATACAATATGGGTACATAGAGATAAGATATGCTCTTATATATAGCTCGATCCAAAACTTGAGCTCTCATTGAGGGGGTAATGCCACAACCTCTTCGAGAAAGACATCAGGGTAATATTCAACGACCCTAGGAAATTCCAACTACATAACCTCTGAAGAACTCAACATTAGCTAATCCATATAGGATGATAAGTATGGAACATGACCTTGACCCATTCAAGGGTCTCATTCGCCAACAAACACCACTGAATCTCCATCAGCATCTAAGAACAACACCTGCCTCCTAAAGAAATCCATGACAACCTGCATCGAATACAACCAATCCATGCTGAGAATAAAATCATATTGTTGAATCCTTAAAAATAGAAAATATTACCAAGAGAGATTCTACCACAAAACTGACTCACAATATCTAAATACATCAAACAATTCATCTCAACCTCCAACTCACATAGTCAATGCCAAGGGAATTGGAAGCCTCTCTACCTCATGTCCCAAAGCATGGAAAAGGGCAGGTGATGTGAAGGAGTGTGTCGCTCCAAAATCAAACAAGGCATACATCTAAGTAGAAAAAAACAGTACCTTAAATGACATCTGGATCACCTGGCGCTAGCAACACCAAAGCATGGAGATAACCACGACCTCCTCCAAGGCCTCTCTGACCCTAATACCAACCACCACCATGGTCGCGCTCTGCTTTCTGAGGATGAGGAGCATCATGGGGTTGTCCTATGCATGCCCCATCTGCTCTCTGTTGATCCAATGCTAGTGCAACCTACTGCTATTGAATCATCTTGAACTGCCTCAATGGAGGAACCTAGAGTGGAACACCTGGTGCAGGATGACTACTCTAAAAGTTCGTTCACTCTCCCTACTAATGAACTCGTCCTCCCCAATAATAACAAGCACATGACCCATTGGAATAGGTCTGAAATATTCCACCCTTAGAGAAATAATATTTTAAGGGTTGGGACCTACCCCTGTCCGAATGGAAACTCTTCTGCCCTAGATATGGGGATCCCTAGACCACAACTCTACATTGTGAGTAATAATGACAATTAACCTTTCATGATGATCCAGTTCTGGACCAAGTCTTCTCGACAACCTATTACCTTACCATCACCTCAAGGTATGTGTTCAACATAAACAGGGTGACATGAAGCAATATCTCTAGATGAAAATCCTCCTCAAAATGCCTCACATTGGCCTCATCATCTAAAAATAGGTCTAAAGTATATTGTAAAAGGTTATTGAACAAGATTCCAAACTCACGCACATTGGATCTCCCCTATCGAATGGGTAATAAGATCTTGGTGACTAGACACCTTCACGGCTGAAGAAAGAAACTCAACTCTGAACTTGTCTAGGAACTCCTCCCATGGGATCACTGACTCCTCGCGATCCCTAAGGAACAATTACCCCCACTACCTCACTCCTCCACGAAACATCATCACAACCAAAGACACCCAATGCTCATTTCAAGAATGGGTCAAACTGAATCTTATATCAACCTCCTCCAACTATTCTTTCATGAATGCATCTGAAATTGTTCCCTCTTACTTCTACAGACTCTAGCACTGAATCTCTCAGAGTGTCATCCTCTATGTTTCGTCGTCGTCAACCTCTACCCTATAGCGATCTGCTGGTGCAGCCTGTTGTACATCTTCTATGAGAACATAACGAGGACATCGACCTTGATGCACACCTGTAAAATAACAAATAGTTTGATCTCTTAAACCTATAATATGGAAGACTCAACATTAATTACTTAATTGTTTTCTTTTATTCATTTTAGGTTAACCTATCCCAAGGTATTCCCATTCAAACATGGGCACAAAGAATAAGGAGGCATGATCCTTTCCTAGGTCTCTACCCTACAACTAGCATCACCTCGTTTAGTAGCCATTGTATACTTAAAGGTCCATGCATCAGATCACAGGGGGGCCTAAATTCCTATATCTCATCTGGTCTCCAGTGTTTACATCATTTTCTAGACTTGACTGAAACTATTTCCCTACCAACCCATTCAACCTCACATGTTCCTGACAGCAAACTCCATCCTATCCATTGACCTCCCTTTGATACCACTCTATAACAACCCCCTCCCCACAAGGTGTACTCCTCCTGGGCTGGCAATGTGAGAAGGGAGATAATGAACCCCCGGTCCCACCTATAGTAGGCCCCAGGCTGGAGACAAGTACTGAGGGCATGGTAAAAACACAAATGGGAGGAATTACCCTCTATTAGAACACATGTGAAAGAGAGATATTAGACAGACACCAAACAACTCTGAATCGGAATTCAATATAAAAGAAATCCCAATTACACAAATTTAATTTCATAAAAAAACTACTACAACTAAAATGAAAAACTGCTTGTACCAAAGGAAAGTAAAAAACAGCAGCTACCACAAAACCCGAACAACTCATACACCCCAATAAATTAGTAACCAGCCATATCTCCAACATTCTCCAAATGAATTAAAAAATAGTTTATATATACATAGGGTGAGTATAATAGTATACTCAGTTGAATCCTCCCTATAGTCTCTTGTTTAAATGTAAAGAAAGAAAACTAAATCACAGTAAACAATAGGTGAAACTAACTCGTCACCTAAACAGGTAAACTATGGTCTTAGACTCACTATGGCTACTCTCAACAAGTATCGCATACAAAAGTATATAATATAATAATGAATATCAAGGTTACCTCACCACTACTTCCCCACTGGTTTTCCTATTTTCCCCAATGTCATACATCCTTAGCATCACTCTCCAAAAATGCATTCCTACAGACACATGGGCGAAGCACCACAACATGCACCCCATCTAGTACAAGCACCATGTCCAGACAACCATGTTAACCAGATAGTTTTTGGGAGCCACTATAGCTTTAATAACATGTATCATACATTGGGTATAAAACTGCATACCATTATATCCCATACAACGAGTAAGGATCCACAAGCCATCACTGCCTATACATGTTACACCAATAGTATTCCATAGTAAACTATATCCAAAATATATGTGTGTGAATAACCACAAGCCATTATATCCCTCTACAAACATATATAGGGAAAACTAACTGTTGTGCCTATACTAGAAAAAGTAACTGCCAAGAGAAGAGAGAGAGACCAGTGGGGGTATTCATCCATCCATCCTCCCAGCAGAAGGTTGGGGAAAACACCCCTAGGGATCAGAATCCCCAGGGTGTCGGTTTCTCTAACTGGTAGGGTGGATTAGCATATAGAAACAGCTAATATACTATATCTCACAACCACACTATAGGCATAACCTAGTCTTAGACACAACTATATCTAACGTCTCTCAGAATCCCAGATGACACTTCTAATACTAGGTATCCTATAAGCCCAAAACCATTTAAAGCGATTTATCACATTACTTAATTTCCTTTTTATAATTTTCACTTGACATTAATTAAATCTTTAAACATTAATTATCCATAAGTAATTATATTTCATTAGCTTCACACCAAAATTCCATTATTCCTTTAAATTGCTACTTAAACATTGTGTTCTAGCAGGCTCCAACCCAATGGTTTAACATCATTTACTCAGTCATTTATTAACAACATTATTACATTCCCATATTCCCATGGATTCTAGAAGAACATTCTAAGATACTAAACACTAGGGGGCTCAACATGTTGAGTAGATGAACTAAATGTCATGTCTTGTCCACCTATATCAAGAGCATAGACACATCCTCCCTTGAGAAGCTAAACATGGAAAGAACGTTACATACCCTATGCATTGTATCCCCTTTTGGATGGAGGGTAAGACAAATCAGCCACTAAGAGAAGTAGGGAAACTAAATAAGTTAAACAACCAACAATAATCATTAGGAATAAAAACATTCACATCCAACCCATTTCATTATCCCTTGTATCCTCCCCCACACTGACATGGATAAACGGATGCATCTCGCCACTCTAGGTGTCAAGTATTTCCACGAAGAATGGGCCCCCATGCCCCCACATATCACAACGTCCATCTTGGATCACATCACAACACACGCAATAGAAAAACAAACATCATATCGATTGGGCACTTGGCCCTTAAACAAGACATCCAACCTTAAAACACAATTTGCTCTCATAGATCCAAGAATAATGCTCTTGGCCTTTACAATTAGGAGGGTAACTCTGAACCTGAAAAGTCATTATCTTTTTATCAAACTTCTAGTTCCTTAATCCATATAGAATCAACCAGTTTATTATTTGTAGGATCCAACTATGGGTAACCTAAACAGAAATCTATCATAGCTATCATAAATTTATTAAACATGCTTACTAAATAAATTTTATTAACATCAAATAACAACAAAAACAACAACAAGATTTATATACATTCCTTTTTATTTTTATCCAAATAATTATCAATTAATTCTATCTTTATGTTCTATACCAATTTCCAACAAGAACAAAATGCTAAACAAAGAAAGTATAGATATTACACTATCAAAAAAATCAAGAGGCAATAACATATGATCGATATCGATTTATTTATCCAATTAAATAACTTATTATGTAAATTCCATTATGATACAATGGGATAAAACATGCTAACACTAATGTTTCATATAAAATAATAGAGAATAAATGAATCCCCTACCTCAAAAGGATTATGATTCTCTTTGAACAGACTAACAAAACAGATCATGATCACCTCTCCTATAGGACTGTATTTGTAATGAACTAAGTATTTATAGAATAATTCATTTGCATATCTATTAATATTTATTAATAAGAAATTAATTTTGTGTTAAATATGTCACATTTTTTGATATCATACTCAACACGTAACAATGGGTTTCATTGAAATCTTATGTTGCACACAATTGTGAGTTATACTGAAAAATAATATAATATTATTCTTATTTTAAATAGTGGTTAATGCATAGTTGTTATACTAATGGTAATGAACATAAATCACTAAATTATTATTACACAATTTTTTTAAATTTCTTTACATTTGTACAAAAAAAATGCCGGCTTAAAAGAATAATGAATCTAATTTTAATCATGAAATACTCTAATACTCATTAAAAGGCCAATTAATTACCTTTTGATGGAGAACCCTTTTTAAATCTATATTTTATCCCTTTTATATGTTCCCTATAAAAAAATAAACAACTTATTTAGAAGTGGGATGTCAAAATTTAATTTGGGTAATTTTTTGGTATTTTTTTGACAAATTTCATTTATTTTAATGAAAGGTGAAAATACAGTATTTTAAGTCAAAACTATCTTTTAATCTAGATTATTTATATGATTATATTTTCCTTTTTAATGGTTTTAAACTATAATTAGATTATATTTTTATAATTTAACCCAATTTTTTTTATTGGAATTAATTTAACTTTGAAATTGGACATAAACACATGCCAATATTTTGGTAGTTTTTATTTCTTAAAAACATGCTTTATGGTTTTGACAATGAGAATAAATTTTAAATTAATTTCTCCAACTTATGTCTTTTAAATTTGGAAAAATGGATTCCCTATTTAGAATCAAGATGTCCAAATTTTGTAAATAGGTATCTTATATTTTTATGCAATATGAATCGTAACTTCAGTAAATATTTTATTTACCATGGTTAGAGGGTAAGTTTGGTAAATAAGGGTAAAACAATAATATTATAATAATATTAAATTACACTAACACATGTCCTAATCCAATTAAATGAGATATATCTGACCATGGTAATCCATGGACCTATTTTAAGACCCCATGGAGCCTCTTTTGTGTGAAAATGACATTTAATTACTTTAAATTTAATGTTAAGGAAAATATAAAGAAAACATATATCTTTTATAAAACAATTATTATATGCAGTTATATAAGTTATATTTTCAACTATAAATTGTCATTATAAATCTAATAATATTTCCTACATCATGTTATTTTGTTTATAATTTTTATAAATTTAATAAACAAATTCATTTATGGCACAATGGGGATGTAGGGATTACCTTATTAAAGAATGATTTTAATAAATGAGATTATAAATATTAAAATAAATGTATTTTTAAACTTTTTATGTCATCCAATAATTTTATGGATGATTATTACTTTATATATTTTAATTAATGATGGTTTTTCAAATTAATCATGTTTTTATGGTTTTGAAAAAAATCATGAAATGAATAGTATAAAAATTGAAATAAATGAGTTTTTAAATCAATTAATATTTTATTAATTGATATAACAGTCCTAAAAATATACAATTAGTCCAAATAACATATATTATGTTAAAAGTTTTATTAATTATTCAATTTTGGGTCGCTTGTCATTTTTAGTAACTATTGTAACCATATATTATGAATATACAAGAAGACATGGTAAAAGTTAAATAAGTTTACTAAGGGTTAAAGCGAAAATATAAGGAAACTTTTGAAACAAAAACTTTTCTAAAACCAAATGTCTAAGAGTATTTCGACTCATCCTCATCTAATATTCTAAATATATCACATTGGATTTATTAAAATTCAAAAATCAATTAACAATAAAATAATATTTTCAAACTTTCCTAAAGTGCCCCTCCTCCCTCTTATAAAAGGACACCACCTCTAACCCATTCCACACACCTCTAAATACCCTTGGATCTTTCCAAATCTGATAAAATAATCCCAAAAAATCCCTATCTTCATCCAAAAATCATTTACTTAGGCATAAGGCAATTCAAGAAAGCCCTATGGCTCAAATCAAAAGAGGTTACCCGATTTGAGGTAATGTCTTCTCTCAAGTTCCATTCCATTATTTTTCATTATCCACTCCCTAGGGTCATATTATTATTTTTTACATAACAAAAATTGTATCCTAAATATACTAGGTTGTTTTTTATGAGAATTATTATAACTACACATTCACACACCTCTACCTAATTGGTATAGAAAATACTGTTTTTCTGGACGGCGAAATACTTCCTCACGAAGCGATGATTGTTCAATATTCTCTTACGACCCCTTATGATGGCCAATATTATGTAACTAAAATTATATATGATATATATGATATTTATTTTATATCAATTATTCTGTTATTTTCATTTATAACATACCTTTATGCTTTTCATTTTGTATAAGTATTGTAATTTCATTTTAGGAATGGCAGACTACCGCCCCCTCAACGTGATATGACTCATTCATTCTATACATGGAATATATAAAGGATGAAATAAATGAACTTATGTAGCATATATTACGTATATATTATACTATAATTATAATATACCAATGTATAATTTTTTTATTCCTTTAAATATGAAAAATAAATGAAAGTGGCGTTCATGCGTACGTCCGGCTTACCGTCTCCATGAACCGTACATTTCATTTATTATATCCAAATGTTATGGAGTATTCCAAATACATATATACTGTATATATATGATATATATGGTATCTAAATATGAATATAATTCTAGATATAATTTACTTTTGACCACATGGATAATTGGTAATTATAACAAGTTCATTTTAACTCATGTTCCGAACATCGACAAAATGTACGATATGAACTCAAATAACTAACAAATTGTTATCAAAAGGTAAAAAAGTGATATAAAAGGAATAATAAACTTGAAAATGTTATTAATCATTTATAAATTAACATAATATTATTATTTATAAAGAAAAAAACATACGAGACAAGTCGAACACGAGGTAAGGAAACATTTCACCCTCCTCTTTTAGTCAAAGACTTCTTTTATGTTTTGTCTTTTAATTTCCAATTTATAATGTTGGGTTATGTTCTTATATATCCTTATTTCTAAAAATTTTATTTCCAAATAATTATAGAACCTTTTCTCTCCCATCAATACATTTTTTTAAATTTTTAAGTGATGTAGTTAAGATGCTGAATTTTTTTCAGGGAACTTCTTAACCAATTTTACATTCATTGGGTTGATCTTATACTTATTTTTTATGTATTTATATGATTATGTTTGAAAGGAATTTTTATATATTATCTTGTATTAATACTTTATTTATGTGAACTTATAGTTAATACACATAACTTATCTATTTTATTTACAAAATGATCTTTGTAAGGGACTTTGTCTCAAACTCATTTCATTTAGGCATGTTTGGATAATATAAACCTCATTCTTTTTCATGATGAACAATAAAACCATTTGAATTTTACTTTTATTCAAAATAAAATTTTCTCAATGAATCATTTTACAAAATTTAGAAAGTTATTTTTTAACGTATTCCGGCAACAATGATTCTTTTTCCGCCGTAACCATTATCTGATATTTAGCTTCTTCTATATGCCTTAATGTTTTTAAAAAGAAAAAAAGAAACCCATTAGTACCTTTTTTGGTATTTTGGTATTGAAATGGTTTTGAATATGGATTTAATATTTAAATATCTTGATATTATTTCATGTGATTCCAAATTAA
Source organism: Viscum album (assembly GCA_963277665.1). NCBI lineage: Eukaryota > Viridiplantae > Streptophyta > Magnoliopsida > Santalales > Viscaceae > Viscum > Viscum album. The sequence continues at coordinate 351,122,915 of OY728134.1, read as the reverse complement.
ATTTTATGATTAAAATGTTGATATTTGCAATATCGTATGTGTTATGATTATATAATGGTACATGGAAAATTGATGGGTGGTTATACGATAAACCAAATAATGAGTGGTTATATGATAAACTATGTATGGGTGGTTATGTTATAACATCCAATACATTGGGTATGGAAGTCGGCTATATGGATATTCCATTTAGTGATATGTTTGGAAGTTGACTGTATGGTTATTCCATTTAATTATGTTTATATCTCAAGTTACCTTATATGTTATACATTGTTTTCTTTGTGTTTTATTATAATATTTTAGTTACAAAATAAGGGTATTCAATGAGCTTATATTCAGTGAAGTGTTTTTGCTACTTCTATAATGTAAAAAGTATTATTTATAATAAATTATACATGGTTTACATGTTATTTTGAAAAAATAATTGTTTTCCTTCTTTATGTATCCCTTAATGAGGTTTTTATGCTCATACCAAGTTTCGAAGAAAAAAATAGAGGACAAAAAGATGAATAGGTTCAAGGATTCGATCAAGGAAAATTCAAGTTGTCTAAATCAAGGAACTAGACATGTAAGGACCCGACCCCAGTTGCCCGGAGCCAATGCCTTATTCATTACATTGGCGTACAAACAAGGAATAAGAATCCTGAAGGACCTAGTAGTTTAGTATTATTGAAAACAAGATTCATACATAAGTTCATCTTTACAAATTGACATGAAAAACAACATAGAAACTCCTTAGAAAACTTCCACAACTCCTAGGTTTTTTCAGCATGTCATTCATAATAAAATTCTTCTTGCCTTGTGGAAATTAAACAAAAGAAAGGTGTGAGTTCAATTGCTCAGTAAGGGTAAGAAATACAATGGAAGATAAATAACCATTAAACAGGTTGAATAATTAAAAACAAATGCCTTTTTAAAAATAAACTTGTTCAAAATATGGATGAAATATGATCTTAGTAAATATTTCCATAACATAACATAATCATGGTTATTCTACTAGTCAAATTACCACAAGAACCATCAATGTAACGTCTTGATTCCAAAATCCACCCAGAGGAGCCCCGAACTTTGTTGGTCACATGGCCTCAATCACATTTCCCCGAATTCCAGATGTTATCGACTAGTAGCGAGTGCCTAGGGTGTGATAGTGGGGAAACTATGCCCTCATTGGTAAAGTAACACAATGAAAGTAAAACCAATAGCAATAGAGGAATCAGGAATAATCCATACAAAGTTAAATAGTGGATGAATGTAAATAATAAAGTGGAAAACAAACACACACACAGATATATATATATATATATATATGAATGGATCATGACAGATATGTCTAGGAAAGTATCCAAACAAATCACAAAGCTGGAATATAATAGTACTAAACCAAAGTACAAAATAAATCAAGTAAACAACTCCTTATCATCTCAAGCCATAGCTTGGCCCCATTCTCACCAGTTCCACAAAAAAATCAAGTACCTGAAGTAGAAAGGTGCTTTTCCTTATCAATATCTGCAGCAATATAATCTGTTTGGGCCTAAAAGCATGGCCCAAATAGGGTGTGAGAAAAAATCCCAGTAGGCAACCACCACAAGATCTATTCCTAATAGTTAGTGAATATATGGAAGGTAAAGTACAGAAAGCAGTAAACAAGGAAGTACTCAGCAGTAACCATCCATAGTTTCAAATATCAGGAAACATCTAATCAAAGTAGATAATCACAAAAGGTAACCCTCTGGTAAGTACCCACATCCAATCCCCTCTAGTCCTAATTAGGAACATTATCAAATGGACAACACAACAGGTAACCCTATGGGAAGTACTCACAGCCTATCCCCTATGGTCCTACCTAAAAAGTACAAGCAACACTCAGGGTAGTACTCTCAGTCTAACCCCTCTGGTTCAGCTTAAGAATAGACTCTCTGAGGAAGAACTCACCGTCAACTCCTCCTATATTCTCATATCAGTAACTAAAGGTGCTCTAGAGAAGCACTTATGTCACATTCCATCTATGGCCCACATTGAGGAACTACAGACACTCTGAGGAATCACTTACATCAATTACCCCTATGGTCTCGCATTGTAAGTAAAAAAAGACACTCTGGATAAGCCCTTATGTCCATTCTCCCTATGCTCTACTACACCAGGTTCTCACGGCCCTATGTAAGTTAGGTATGTATATAAATGTGTATCGGCCAATGTAAACCTCAAGAACTACATGGCTAGAAGTCTATAACATATCATCATATCAGAACAATCACACCATCCTACAACTAGAATGTGAAAGTAAATAGCATCCTAACAAGCAACTAGACCCAATGGTCAAAACAGTCAATCATGCATGGGAAAAAACTTCAAAATCGTAGAAATTGACCCTTTTCACATTCAATTAACCTCTAATCAAGCGTAAAAGCATAACAGGAAAACAATTGGGCAAAAACGGTAAATGTGGAATACCCTATTCATGGGTATTGGGAAAAATTGCACATATAACTCAATTACTTTTAACAGAAAGGCACAAACCACCTACCTCAGCGTTGGGAGATCAATATACTTGATTCTCAGGGTTTGAATCACCTTAGGATGCTGAATATATACAAAAATGTATAAAAAGTTCAACAGAGGATAACTTGGGAAAGAAGATGAATCATGAAACGAAGCTCAAGCAGAAGAGAGAGCTTACCGAGGAAATCTCAATGAAATCGACGGCGGTTGAATCGGAGATCAGATGCTATGTCGGGGGATCGGAGGAAGATCATGGTCGTACAAGAGCTCTCTGCCGAACCAAACCTAGAAGAAGGTATTTCTAGTGATTAGAAGCAATCCTGGTATGTTTAATGCAAAAAATAAAATACATGGTGTGTACTTTGGAAGTACACGACATGTACTTGAAGTTTTCGTACTCTGCTTTAGGAGGCCTCCAGGTCAAACCAACATGGCCATGTGCATGGCCGCTACATGGCGTGTACTTTGAAAATTTCTATAAATTCCTATTTTTCTCAAAAAAGACCAATAAATGGAAAACATGCCTGAAAAAGAAGATCTGTGTTCTTACACACTTCCCCCCTTAAAGAAATCTGTCCCTGAATTTCCCTAGCAAGGTAGCGTAGAAGAAGAAACCCCGAACAGATATGGCCTCTATAATAGTACATCAGCCTCCCTCTCCCAAGTATCATCTTGTACTCGCCCATGCTACCAAAGCACCCGTACCAGAGGAACATACTGGCCATGGAGAACCTTCGTACATCGATCAACAATCCAAATAGGATGCTCATCGACCGATGCATCCACTTTCAACTCAACCTCCTCATGTTGGAAAACATGAGATGGGTCTGAGAAGTGACTCTAAAGCTAAGAAATGTGAAAAACGTCGTGCAGATCCCAGTACCATTGAGATAACTGCAACTGATAGGCAACCAGCCCAACTTTTCCCAACACCTCGAACGGCCTGACGTACCTCAGTGAAAGATTACCTTTTCTTCTAATCTTCTTGTGTCCCAACCTCGGTGTGACATGCAGGAAAACCTGATCCAAAACCTCGAACTCCAGAGGTCATCTCTGCTGATCAGTATAAGACATTTTTCGAGACTGTGCAGTAGTCATCCGCTTTCGAATCAATTGTATCTACTTTTTGGTCTCCTGGACTAGACGAGGTCCCAACATAGCTACCTCTCCTGCCTCCATCCAACATAATGGTGATCGGCATGGCCTATCGTACAAATCCTCATAAGGCGCCATCTGAATAGTCTCTTGAAAACTATTGTTGTAGGAAAACTCCACAAGAGGTATGTTATTCATCCACGAACCTCCAAAATCTATAATACGTGCTTGAATAATGTCCTCAAGAACTTATATCATACACTCATATTGGCCATCTATCAGGGGGTGGTAAGCTATAATCAAAAGTACCTATATACCCAAAGCCTTATGAAGCCCCTGCCAAACCTGACAAGTAAAACGTGCATCTCTGTCTGAAACAGTGGAGTGTGGAACTCCATGTAGATGTACAATCTCTTGGATGTAAAACTGCCCCATCTCATCAACACTAAAGGTCTCCTTGATCGGAAAGAGGTGAGCATCCTTCGTGAGTCTGTCAATGACAACCCAAATTGCATCATTCCCTCGAGCTGACAATGATAAACCTATCATGAAATCCATCACGACATCATTCCACTTCCACTCGAGAATGGGTAACTATTGTATAATCCATGCTGGTCGCTGAAGCTCCGCCTTCACCTGCTGAAAGGTGGAACACCTAATGAAGAAACCAGGAACATCTCTCTTCATACCTGGCCACCAATACTCATGGTGTAGATCACGATACATCTTAGTGACACCAGGATAAACTGACCAAACTAAGGAATGAAATTCCCACATAAACTCCTAGTGAATTTATGCTAGCACCCATACGCGCCCCTAGAAACACAATATCTCATCCTCGCCTATGGTTCATCCCAGAATAGGGTTCTCTCCTAACATGCTCTCCCATAGGACTAGGCCTTCTTAATCTGATAGCAGCATCATTAGCACTCGATCAAGAAGGGTATAGGTAATAGTTACATAAGAAAGAAATGGCTTCCCCTATCTATCGTGCACCTCCAAATTCATCTTAGAGAATAGAGCTATAAGCTACCACTCACTGTTGGCCTCCTAAACTGCATGTATCTAAGTCCATGTACTCAACACATCAACAACTGTGTTTCCTTTCCCATAAGTATAGGCATGCTCAATTTTAAAAGACTGAAGGTACTCAACTGACCTTCATTATCTCAAATTCAGATCACACTAAGTGAATATGTACTTGAGACTCTTATAGTCGGTGAAAACCAAAAAATTATCTCCCAGAAGGTAATGTCTCCAAAAATGTTAGGCATGAACAACTACATTCAACTCGAGATCGTGCGTCAGCTAATTCTTCTCATTTGGTCTCAACTGTTGAGACCTGTATGCAACGACTCTATACCCCTACATAAGCACAGCTCCCAGCCCGATATCTGAAGTATCACAGTATAGATTATAGTGCTCGCTTGGCTCGGGATATACTAGTATTGGTGCTAAAGTTAACCTCCCTTTAAACTCTTGAAAGGATGACTAAAAATAATCTGACCACAATAACATTTCACCCTTTTTAGTCAGACCCATCAGTGGTGCTTCTAAGCATGAAAAGTCTTGTATGAAGTGTCTGTAGAATCCAGCCAGCCTTAGAAAACTCTATACCTCAAAGATGTTTTTTGGATTCTCCCAGGATACTACTGCACTCACTTTTTATGGGTCTACAAACACTCCTGTATCTGATATAACATGGCCCAAGAAGTGAATCGGATCCGTTAAAAAGTGGAATTTTGAGAGCTTAGCAAATAAAGGATACTCTCTGAGTGTACTCAAAATGATCTCAATATGTGTGTCATGGTCGTGTCGAGTGTGAGAGTACACAAATATATCATCCATGAAAACCACCATGAAGGAATCTAAGTATGGATGGTACATTCAATTCATCAGTGCCATGAAAACTGTTGGCACATTCATGAGACCGAACGGCATAACCATATACTTGTATAGACCATACCTACTCCGAAAGGCTGTAAGAGGTATATCTGAGGTTATAATGTGGAACTAATGGTAACCATACCTAAATTCAATCTAACACCTAGGCTCCTCAATGTTGATCAATGATATCATCAATCCTCGGTAATGGATATCGGTTCTTGACTGTCAATTGTTTCAACTTCTGATAATACACACAAAGTTGGTGGGTACCATTTTCCTTCTTCGCAAATAGGACTGGAGAACCCCAAGGAGAAGTACTGGGTAAGATGAAACCCTTTTCCTGAAACTCCTCCAACTGTTTTGTTTCTGATGCTTTCGCCGGGGCGCGCGCATCCGTCTGTGGAGGACGTGCAGCTGTTTCCCCGCATTCCCGCTTTGCAAAGGCGGGCGGCATTCGTTCCTTGTTCAGGTACGTCTGCTCCTTGATCGAAACAGGATGATGGGATGTTGGTTCTTCCTTCCGTGGATTCCTCCTCGGAACTCATCACCTAGTCCGGGTCTCCCTCATAGATTTAATACGTTGTTCGTGAATCTCATTCCCGGTGCCATATATTCATGGATACCGGTTAATTACACTACTTCCTTCAAGACATTCTATGGGGTCTTGACATGGTAGCGACCTTTGGTCGGAGTAGACGGAAACATCAGGCATGTCGAGGCATCTCTGGGTGCGTGGACATTGGGGAACCTGTATTCTTCCTCATGAGAGGTCATCTCAAGGGTGCATAACCCGAGGCATGCATCTGAGGTTTTCCTCAGCTTCCTATGTTTAACATAGGGTATTCCACGAGTTTAATGTCTTAAAGAAGACGGTTATGCCAAAGGCGTGTCATCAGAGGTTTTCCTTAGGCATCTCATGTTTATCACGAGGTAGGTCGTGAGTTTAACGTCTTGCAGAGACAAAATAAGGGTGATCAGAACGTCCCATAGAGATGGATCGATGGTGATGTACCCCATAGAGGGGAGATGTCACACCGTAATGGCTGATCTAAACACCACTGAGGGCGGATCAGGGGAAGTGCACCCTAGGATGGGGTACACCATGGATTACCATTGGTCGGGATTGAACCTCTTGGAGGTTTCCTACGTACCCTGTATAGAGGACAGGGATCAAAACCCACGTAGTTTGAAGGGATGATGAATCAGGGTGTACACAGAGGATAACGACCTGGAGATATGATGGGGCTTACACGTGGAAAGCGACTCATGCGCCGTTAGGAGCAGCGAGGAGGTAGATGTCATGATCCCATCGGGATGTGGCGGCCCAGGTGAGAATCAGGATAGGTGATGGATGAATGAATGAAGTGGAGGGGGAATGAAATGGGACTATCGCAGGGGTGACAGTGATGTTGGGCTTGAGCCTTGAAGAGGCTTCCTACGTATCCTCGTGGAAGGGAATCAATGTCTGCGTAGTTCAGGATGGTGCTGGTGAACCGATGTGAAGGTGGACCTTGGTCCGATGGGTGTCTTCAGCGAACCAACGTAAAGGTAGACCTTGGTCCGATGCATTAGCGAACTGACGTGAAGGTGGACCTTGGTTCGATGCACATCTTCATCAAAACGACATGAAGGTGGACCTTGGTCTGATGGGCATCGTCAGCGAACCGACGTGAAGGTGGTTGGAACAATCGGGTGATGGGCTTGAACCTTAGGGAGGATTCCTACGTACCCTGCCTTGACATGGATCAAAGACCTCGTAGTTCAAAGGGTTTCATCGGTGAACCGACGTGAAAGTAGACCTAGGGGTCAAATAGTGGTGGGCATGAACCTCGTGAAGGCTTCCTACGTACCATGCCTTGACATGGATCAAAGTCCTCGTAGTTCAGATTGGTCACAACGGCTTGCAGTCGGACTGGAATACAGTTTAATGTCATGTTGGACGAGAGTGAACCCTGACGTGAAAATACGACGAGTGGTGGGTGTCGGCGAACCGATGTAAATGAGGGACATTGGTCCAATGGGAGATGGGCTTGAACCTCTGGGAGGATTCCTACGTACCATGCCTTGACATGGATCAAAGTCCTCGTAGTTCGGGTTGGTCACAACGGCTTGCCGTCGGACTGGAATGAAGTTTAACGTCATGCTGGATGAGAGTGAACCCTGATGTGAATGTACGACGTGTGGTGGGTGTCAGTGAACCGACATAAATGAGGGACCTTGGTCTGATGGGAGATGGTCTTGAACCTCTGGGAGGATTCCTACATATCATGCCTTGACATGGATCAAAGTCCTCGTAGTTCGGGTTGGTCACAACGGCTTGCCATCGGACTGGAATGCAGTTTAATGTCATGTTGGACGAAGGTATAACTCAACGTGAATTTGATGATGGGTGGGCTTGAACCTCATGGAGGCTTCCTACGTACCATGCCTTGACATGGATCAAAGACTTCGTAGTTCAAATGGGTGTGCAGTTTAATGTCATGCGGGACAAGGGCATACAGTTTAACGTCATGCTGGACGAGGGAATGCAGTTTAACGTCGTGCTGGATGAGGTATTGTCATGGCCAATTCCAACTCTAAGCCCACGTGAGTCATGCTCGGTGTGAGAAACAAGAGACAGCAAGGACCTGACAATCACGCCGTGAAGGGTGCGTTCGTGAGAAGCGAAGAGGGGCTTACTCGTTAGGCGGCCCATGGTGCTGGGACTTACTCTAGTATGGAGGCCCGATGAAAATAATGACGATGGTTTTGGGCTTGAGCCTTGAAGAGGCTTCTTACGTATCCCCGTGGCAGGGAATCAAAGACCACATAGTTCTTCTGATGACGTCTTACCGCCGATTGGGGGTTTCAATGGCTTACCGCTGGATTAGTTCATAACGGCTTACCACTGGATAGGATCACAACAGCTTACCGCTGGATAAGGATGTCAACAGCTTACCGCTGCATGGGGTCGCAACAGCTTACCGCTGGAAAGGGATCACAATGGCTTACTGCTGGATAAGGATCACAACGGCTTACCTCTGTGTAAGGATGTCAATGTCATACCGCTGAATGGGGTTGCAACGGCTTACCGTTGGATGGGATCACAACATTGGATGGTGCTTACGCAAGGAAGCTGCCCGGGTGCCGCTAGGGAGCGGCAGTGGTGAATGGGGCTTATGCTAGGAAGCTGCCCGGGTGCCGCTATGGAGCGGAAATGGTGAATTGAGCTTACGCAAGGAAGCTGCCCGGGTGCCGCTATGGAGCGGCACTGGTGAATGGGTTTTATGCAAGGAAGCTGCCCAGGTGCCGCTATGGAGCGGCACTGGTGAATGGGGCTTACGCTAGGAAGCTGCCCGGGTGCCGCTATGGAGCGGCACTGGTGAATTTGTCTTATTCAAGGAGCTGTCGGGGTGCCACTATTTAGCGGCAATAGTGAATGGGGCTTACGCAAGGAAGCTGCCCGGGTGCCACTATGGAGCGGCACTGGTGAATGGGGCTTACGCTAGAAAGCTAACCAGGTGCCGCTATGGAGCGGCACTGGTGAATGGGGCTTACGCAGGGAAGCTGCCCGGGTGCCGCTAAGGAGCGGCAATCGTGGATGGGGCTTACGCTAGGAAGCTACCCGAGTGCCGCTATGGAGTGGCAATGGTGAATGGGGCTTACGCAAGGAAGCTGTCCGGGTGCCGCTATGGAGCGACAATGGTGAATGGGGCTTACACAAGGAGCTGCCCATAATTTCTTCCTCATGTCAGGCCATGATGGCATCCCAACTCACTAGTGAGTTGAGGCCTTCACTTATTCACTGGTGCACAAGAGGGAGAATGCCAAGCGGCGTTGGAAGTATGCTGCTGTAATCATGGCATTAGGCATATTATACTTGGAGCATAAGGAATCTCTTATTTGGAACAAGAGGCATCCTATGTTTGGAACATAGGGATTACTACAGTTTAGAGTCATGTAGAAAGGACTGTTGGAATCTCATGCTAGGAGCATAAGGCATCTCTTGTATAGGGAAAGAGGTATCCTATGTTTGGAACATAGGGATTGCAACAATTTAGAGTCATGTAGAAAGGACTGTTGGCATCTCATGCTAGGAGCATAAGGCATCTCTAGTATAGGGAAAGAGGCATCCTATGTTTGGAAAATAAGGATTACTACAGTTTAAAGTCATGTAGAAAGGACTGTTGGAATCTCATGCTAGGAGCATAAGGCATCTCTCGTATAGGGAAACAGGCATCCTATGTTTGGAACATAGGGATTACTACAGTTTAAAGTCATATAGAAAGGACTGTTGGCATCTCATGCTAGGAGCATAAGGCATCTCTCGTATAGGGAAAGAGACATCCTATGTTTGGAACATAGGGATTACTACAGTTTATAGTCTTGTAGGTAGGACTGTTGGCATCTCATGCTTGGAGCATAAGTCATCTCTCGTATAGGGCAAGAGGCATCCTATCATTTGTTAGATTGGGAGAATACTATAGTTTAGAGTCATGTAGGTCGGACTGTTGGCATCTCATGCTAGGAGCATAAGGCATCTATTGCTTGGAGAAAGGGGCATCCTATCATTTATTAGATAGGGAGAATACTACAGTTTAGAGTCATGTAGGTAGGACTATTGGCATCTCATGCTAGGAGTATAAGGCATCTCTCGTATAGGGCAAGAGGTATCCTATCATTTGTTAGATAGGGTGTACTACAGTTTATAGTCATGTAGATAGGACTATTAGTATCTCATGCTTGGAGCACTAGGCATCTCTCGTATAGGGCAAGAGGCATCCTATGTTTGGCACATAAGGATTAATATAGTTTAGAGTCATGTACGTAGGACTATTAGGCATAAGGTGCCTAGCAATGGATGGCATTGGGTCTTACGCAAGGGCAGCCCATTCTGGTTCAACCTGGCATAGGAGCCAAGTTATAGGGTTTGGAGGAGTTGTCTGAGGAATGGTTCGACTCTAGGTACTTGGGGAATTGATGATGAGAACCTCAACTCACAACATAGGAAACAAATCAAGAGGAATACATCAACTCAAGGTGTTTCATGGTGTGTGGAGGAGTATATCAAATCATGGTATTCCATAGGTTGAAGGTGGGAGCGCATAAGGGAACAATAGAAAATCCAGGCATCCCGGCCCGAAAAGTTCGCGGTGCGACTCTCCATTTTGCATGGGGGTCTGTGACGGTAGAGAAGGGACCGGCCCGGAGGGCCGGGACCGCAGCTGGGCAGTGACCCCGAGCGGGGGTGAGGGGGCGCAGCCCCCGCGGTATGGACTGGTGGGCGCGAAGGTAGGATCCTCGCAAAGGATAGGTCTTCGCGAAGTAGCTTCGTGGAGCATGGCCTCGCGGAGCAATGGTATCTCGCGGAGCAAAGGGGTATCGTGAAGCAAAGGGCTCTCGCGGAGCAAAGGGGTCTCGTGGAGCAAAGGTCTCTCGCGGAGCAAAGGACTCTCGCGGAGAAAAGGCCTCTCGCGGAGCAAAGGGATCTCGCGAAGCTTGGTCTCATGGAGCAGCATCGCGGAGCATAGGCTCGCAGAGTATGGACTCACAGAGGATGGTCTTGCGGAGCAGCATCATGGAGCATTGGCTCGCGGATCATGGACTCATGGAGCCTCGGCTCGCGGAGCAGCAACGCGAAGGAAGCTGCTCGCGGAGCATGGCTTCGCGGAGCCGCAATGCGGAGCTCCGCTCAGCCGCCCAAGGGGCGAAGTGGACGTGTCCATCCGTCAAGAGGGGGGTGAGTTGGGTATTTATAGGCAAGGGGCGCCGCGAAGCCGAACTCCCACGCCGCCTTAGGTGCTTCGCGGCGGGCTCGCGAACGTCACATTCATTCGGGAAAAGGTACCGCCTCTGGAGCTTCGCGGCGGGCTCGCGAACGTCAAATTTGTTCACGAAGAGTTACCAACTCCGGAGCTTCGCGACGGGTTCGCAAATGTCAAATTCGTTCGTGGAGAATCTCGCCTCCTGTGCTTCGCGGCGGCGCTCCGCAATCGCGGGGGCGGCTTCGCGAATGGGCTTTGCGAACCAGTTTTCCAGTCAAACTTCAAATGTCCATAACTCCTAATCCCTAACTCCGTTCGGGCCCTACGACCTACCAAATCGAAGCTTTTGAGATGGACTACGATATTGGATCATGTATGGAAGCATTTGGAAAATTTTGGGGACGCGATTTCTATCTTCTACATGTTTCTTGAGCTCCTGCAACTATGGTGTATCCATCCTATAAAGAGGAATCGAAACTGGTGTCGCTCCTTGCACAAGATCAATAGAAAATTCTACCTCACGCTCTCAAGTAAAACCTGAAAATTCTTCTGAAAATTCATATCTAAAACGATCCACCACTAGAGGAAAGTCCATCTATGAAATCCCCTGGTCATCCAGATATATACTAGAAACTTGGGCTGTAACTCCTCTCAACCCATGATACTCGGGTCCCACTCTGCCCTCCTGGACATCCCATTCACCCTTCTGAAGAAATGATCCACCTTCTGGTGATGTGAAACTCACCCTACAGCGATATAAATCAACAAATACCTAGAATGGAACTAGCAAGTCCATTCTGAGAATGACATCATAGCCAGTCATCTCTAGGACATAGAGTTCCCAAAATAAGTGACACCCACCAACCACTAGATGGAACTCCTTACACTGACACACACTAGCTGTTCTAGTCCCCAACAAAGTATATAGCATCAAGATATCAATAAAAGAAAATATGTAGAGCCCAATGCCTTCCACAATAGAAATAGATAGAAAGCTATGGGAAGCCCCTGTATCGAAAAGAGCAGAATCTAAAACTGAGGCTACTAAGATCATACCTCGCACTTCAAAGGGTATGGGATCCTGCTCTTGTGGGGTCTGCTCTACTCCAAAAGTTTCACCTGCATCGCGGCCCTCTGACCATGTTTGGTCACACTGAGCTGATCCACCCTATTGTTGCTAAAAATCAGGCAACTGGCTACCATGGCCATGACCTCCACCTTGGCCAGAACGGACGGAAGAACTCCAGTTTCTATACAAGTGAGAAACTGGTGTTGCTGCTCCTGAATGAGGAGTCATAGAAGAACCCATGTCACCAGCTTCTGGTGAAAAGATCTAACATAACCACTAAATATAGAGCCAACATAAATTTCTGTGAGAGGGAAACCACTCTCCATATGGAGAATCAACCCCTGATTCTATACAAGTGCTAGGAGGAGGATGAATCTTTTTTAGCCCCATGATCTCAAGTTTGGATATTACAGCCCTATGAGAATTTTTTTCATGCTCAGATTATTGAGTCAATGGATGGAACCATCCTCGAATTCATGCTTATTGTGAGAGAATTCACTGAAGTGTTTCCCGAGGAATTTTCTGGTCTTCCTCCTAGAAGAGATGTTGAATTATCTATTGATCTTATACCTTGGGAATTTCCAATATCCATGACTCTATATAGAATGGTTTTTGTGGGGCTTGATGATTTAGAGAAACAACTGCAGGAGAATCTGGATAAAGGGTTTATATGCTGAAGTGCTTCATTATGGGGTGCACCAGTACTCTTTATAAAGAAGAAGGAGGGGTCAATGGGCCATTGAATTGATTATCGTGAGATCGAAAAAATCACAATAAAGAAAACTTATCATCTACCATGAATTGATGACCTGTTCTCTTGGCTACGTGTAGCATAATACTTCTCCAAGGTGAATCTGTGGTCAGGATATTACCAAGTAAGGGTGAAGAAGTAGGATATCACCCAGATTGCTTTTCATATATGGTACAGGCACTCTGAACTCATATTAATGCCTTTCGGACTGACTAATTCTCCAGAAATATTCATGGACATGATGAATAGAGTCTTTAGTGATTACCTAGAAAAAATTATGGTATTATTTATATATGATATTATAATATAATCTAAAACCATGGAGGATCATTATGAACATCTAACCACTATACCAGAGACCTTGTGAAATGAGGAACTCTATGATAAGTAAAACAATTGTGAGTTCTAGTTGAATGAGGTCTCATTCTTTGGTCATATAATCACATGTAGTGGTATATTTTTGGATCCCTTCAAGACAAATAGAATTGAGTGATGGTCGAGGCCAAAATCTATGATGGATATCCGTAGCTTCCTTGTGTTAGCTAGATATTAACACTGATTTGTGAGAAATTTCTCATGATTGTCAAACCCTCTTACCTAGATATCTCAGAAGGGATTCATATTTTCCTTGAGTGATGAATGTGAATATAGCATCAAGGATTTGAAAAGGATGATTATCATTGCACATACGTTCACACTACCCAAAAGTGGAGAAATTTTTGTGGTATTCAGTGATGCTTCGAAGAAGGGCATGGGTTTTATATTGATGGAAAATGAAAAACCCATTTCCTTTTCTTCAAAGAAATTGAATTTTCAAGAGAAAAACTATCCAACACATGATCTGGAGTTGGAATCAGTATTCATTGCTTTAAAAATTTGGTGACATTACCTATTTGGAGATAAGATTGAAATATATATGTATCACAAAGGCCTCAAGTATATATTCACACAGAAAGAGTTGAACATGCGCCAACAAAGATGGTTAGAGATGATCGAGGACTATTAATGCTCAATCCATCACCACTCTGTAAATTGAACATTATGGCAGATGCTCTAAGTAGAATGGACCCAAAAATTCCATCATTGATTAGAATTGAAAACGATCTAATATTCTTAGATTTGATGATGTTGTACATTGGAATCATAAAGAAAGAAACATCGTCAATCCTTTCACAAATGGTTTGTCAATATTATATTTTGGAAAGGATAAAATATTCTAAAATGGATGATGTTGGAATTTAGATGAAAGTGGAAACTATCAGAAAATGAAAATCCCTGAAATTCATTGTTAATTGATAAGTAATTGAGAGATTTGGGTCAAGACTATATATTCCATCAAATCTAGAGTTAATGACTGATCTTTTGGATGATTCACATTTTTTTAATTTCTCTATTCACTCAGGAAACACAAAGATGTATCGAGATATCCGAGAGCTTTATTTTTGGTTAACATGAAGATGGAGATAACTGAGTATATATAAAAGTTCCTAGTATGTAAGAAAGAGATGGATTAGAGGAAGAAGTCTCCGAGGATGATGAAAATGTTACTCATACCAATGTGGAAATGGGTGAACATCACCATGGACATTGTCACCAAACATCTGAAGACATCCTAAGTAAAAAATGCTATCTGAGTTGTTGTGGATCATCTTATAAAGAATGCACACATCGTTGTAATTTAAGAGGATTTATCATTGGATCAACTTCTATGGATATACATCAGAGAAGTTTTAAGACTGAATGGAGTTACACTATCTATTGTATCTGATAAAGATCCAAGATTCACCTCTCTGTTCTAGAAGAGACTCCAAAATGCTCGGAATATTGAGCTGAAACTCAGTATGGATTATCATCCTCAAACTGATGGCTAATATGAGAATACTATCAAAACACTTGAGGAAATGTTGATATCATTCTCAATGGACTTCAAAGGGGGATTTGTTTAACATATTCCTCTGGTTGAGTTCTCTTACAATTAGATTTTCCACTATAACATCCAAATTGCTCCTTGTGAAGCCCTTTATGGGAAGAGCTGCATAACAACAGCATGTTGGGATGAAGTTGAGGATCAAAAAACTACTAGGTAAAAAAATGGTGGAGAAGTTTATGACCACCCAGTAGCACATTAAAATAATCAAATTCGACAAAAGAGTTATGACGGTAATCGTCGACAGTACCTTGAGATTGATGTTCAAGACATGGTATTCCTCTTCATATCACCGTGGAAGAGAGTTATGAGGTTTGGGAAGAAGGTAAAACCGAGTCCAAGGTACATCATCCCTAATGAGATCCTTGATTGCATTAGAGCAGTGGTATATTGACCAAAACTCCCACAGAACCATTCTCAAGTAAACGATGTATTACATGTATCACTCTTGAGGAATTACATACATGACCCATCAGATGTACTAAATCAGGAGGGGGTACAAATAAAGAATTACCTCTCCTATGAAGAGAAGCAGGTGAAGATCTTAGATTGTGGGGAAAACGGTCTATGAAATAAGACAATGCCCCTCGTCGAGGTGTTGTGGAAAAACCACATGTTTGAAGAAGAAACGTGGTAATCATTGGAATTGGTGAAGTAGAGTTATCCTCATCAGTTTTTGAGTGGTAAAGTAAAATTTTGAGGGTGAAATTTCTAAAGGGGGGAATATTGTAACGACCCAAACTTTTATTAATGAAAATTCCTCTTAATATAATTAAATGTATTATTATGTAAAATGGTTTTATAATACTTATGTACTTCCTTTTTTTTATGTGTTTGGATTTCAAAATGCCCTTATGAATTTTTAACATTGCTAATATAGCTATTGAACAGTGCTCGCATGATTACTACAAATATTGGGCTTTAACAAATCCAATTTACTCAGACAAAGGAAGTTATGGCCTCATCCAGTAGAATTTCTCCCTACAAAGCCCTTTTGTTGGAGCTCACGAAGGAGGTATAGTTACTAGGTTTTTCTCTTGACCAAGCCCAATCCGAGTTTCAACACGTTAAGATTGAATGGAACCGCCTACAGGAGAAGTGGATGTTAATAGATATTACCACCCGAGCAATGTTATCCGAGCCGCCCCAAGAGTTTGTCACCATCACACACCTTACCCTTAGTTCTTATATTGGATTTATAAGGGGTTATGTAACAAGAACCTAGCACAATGATTATGTGCATTATTTTTGTATAGAATAAAGAATATACAATCATTTTATTACTGTAAAATTTTAAATGGGTTTTACGTCACAAATAGTATTTTTAGTTAATATTTAAATTCAATAATTATTAATTAATGGATTGAGTAATATTTAAACAAAATATTATTACTAAATTACTTTTTATTAAATATAAATGATCATATAATTTTTATGAATACAATTATAAATTTTATTATGGTTTGAAAATTGCTTTTTTCAAAACCCATGAATTTTAAATAAATGTAGGGTTTTTTTTTAAAAGTAAAAATACAAATATTTAGAAAATTATTTAAAAAGAATTAATATTATTTTCGGAATCAGTATGTTAAAATTATTCAATGGTGAAGTTTTCATAATTTTTTGAGATAGTCAAATTTTTGGGTAAAAATTAAATATCGTTTAAATATATAATGTGTTTTATGACATCATAGTGACCCAATGGTGATTTAAAAAATACTAAAAAATATATATTCATCCAATATACATTTTAATTATAAAATAATGTTGTTTTATATTTGTTTTATTAATTTATAGTGCCTTAGTGGACCCTCTAAGACTTATAAAACATTTTAACTTTTTAAAATGATTTCCTTGAGAGTGTGACTCACCTCCACATAAGAAAGCCTAATATTTTAATAATTTTAGTAATTGGACTTATAAAATAGTTTCTTTTACTCCATGTTGGAGGAAACCATTGGAAAACACATGGGATGGTTTGTGGTTTTCATTAGTTTAATTTGTAGTGTCAAAAACCTAAATAATAAAGAATCCCCTCTCTTTTCCTATATAAACCCACTCAATCTCCCATTCCTCATCACTAAAACAATTAGGATCTCGACCAACCTCTTACCTATTCTCTATATAAATCTCATAATATTCCCCAAGCTCTAAAGAGTCCTCTTTCAAGCCTTTCCCAGGCCTTTGGGATCACACTTCCAAGTACAGGATCCTCACTTTCTTTCCTTCCTTATTTATGTCCAAGTTTCCTTATATTGTAATGATCTTTTATTTTCAATTAAAAAGGTAGGGGTATTATTTTTAAAATCCTATATACGTCCCTCCTTATGTTTGAATGATGATATACCCCTTTTTCTCTCATTAATGCCTCATGTGTACACCCATTACCATGTCGAAATTCCGTAAGGGATTTCTCACTCCTCATTTACATTCAAGAAATTCTTTTATATTTTGCATCTAAATTCCATTACATATGATGTTATATTATGTTCCATGACTCCATTACATTCCATTTTATGTATAAATGATTAGATACTCCATTATCTATCATCAACACATTTTTCTATTTCTATTTGACGCCGTTATGCTGCGGAAGTTACACTAAAATTTCCCATTCCAAAATCATTGTGTAAGTGAATACCATACCAATTTCTCTATCAAGGGTATTCACAATTATTCACATTTACATGTTGGTTGAGGACATAAATTTATGTATTCCATGTCTCTTGTTCTTGTAATATATTATTATGTTTAATGAATCTATGTTTTATGATCCATGTGCACACTTAAGTATGAAATGAAATGATTAAGAATGGTGCACCCTAATAGTGATCCAATGCATTGGGTAAAGATTAGTATCATGATACGTCAAGCAAAATGATGGTTTACTCATGATAATTCAAGTGAAATGAAGGTTTACTCATGATACATGTTCAATGATCTTGTGCTGATGCTAATATCATGTTAAATGTTGTTTCCACATCTCCATGTTATGATAATTATGCTATATCATGCCTTTATGTTCATATTTTTATTGTGCTCCTTTGATATGCCTATTTGATAACATGTACTGCATTATTCACATTATGCCTTGTTTACTCCTTTACTAGGATATATAGCTCACCCTTTTCTTATGCATGTCCTCGGGTTATCCCATTCAATGTTAGTGCAAAGGAATGTTGTGGTCATGTAAAATATGTTTTCAATAAAGATGTTGTTTTTTATATCTTAAGTTGTCATGTAATATTCTTAATTTTCATACATAATAGAACTCTAAATCCTCATATTTTTCTTAAGTGAATGTTTATTTAATAAATCATGTTTATGTGTGTAATAAATAGTAGGGTTGTTATAATATCTGTAAGAAATACTTGGATATTAAGCTGGAAGGGAAAGACCTATAACAAAATTTGTTTAAACCCTTATAATAATTTATAATTGTTCATATTGGAGTACAATGAAATAATTTAGGCCATATATATTCTTAACACTATAGATCAGTATGTTGATGTATTCCTTAAATACTTTCACAGTCTTTCACACAAAGGGAAGTGTAACTTTCTATTGATCACCTTTTTGGGAAAATACTATTTCACATAAAACAAATAAAATGGGAAACAATAAGTGAGATAATTGATTTTTTTTTATTAAGGACTTATAAAGTAATGGTTTTTTAATATATATTACATAATGTTGGGATACTCTAGTTTTATTTTCAAAAGAAATAAGTTGGATTTTTATGTCTTTGTGTTGATTATTGTAATCAAAATATGGTTATTAAAATGAATAGATATCGTATTCCATGAATTGACTATATATTTGATTAATGTAAAGGATCATAATTCTTCTCCATGATTTTTGAATGTTCCAGGTATCACAAACTCAAGGTTAGGAAAGATGATATTCCAAAAATAGAAATCGGAAGACATAATTTTCATTATGATTATCGTGTCATGACCTTTAGTCTTATAAATGCACCATATGTTTTAATGGTATTAAAAAGTCATGTTTTTCAAAACTACATAAACTCTTTAATTCTATAATTTTTGTATGACATTTTAGATTATTCTTGATCTCAATAAGACCATGAATAACATTTAGAGATTGTGTTGACAAGCTTTTGAGAGCACCAAAATTATGAAAAATTCATTAAATGTAATTTTTAGATATAAGAATATTTCATCCTAAGGTAATCCACATAAAATAAACCCATATTTTTAAACCCTTATAGGATAGAATTTTTCATCTCTTGTAAACTATAAAATAAATATTTTTAGATACTCATAATTTTACGCAAATAAGGTTAATATATCCACTTTTTCATGACATATCATTTATCAAATATTCTATAATAATGATATAAACAAATGGAATTCAATTATTGTAGAGTCAAAATAGTCATTAATCCTTCATGGAGCTTATGGATATACTCACATGAACATTAATTATTATTTTTATAGAAATAATGAAATTATATATGTTATATTGTGATAAATTTTAATATAAACTCAGTTGTGTTCTAAAGCAACATGATCATGCCATAAGTTATGGATAAAGATAGTTATTAATTAATGAAAAGATTTATCAGACTCATGTCTTGGAATTAGATGATGTCATTCCTGGTATGAATAATTGACATAATTATCTATTTAGTGAGAAGTTATCTTTTTTCAAAGACCATAAAATATTATAACATGTTTTTTTACAATCTAGTATGAACTTGAGGTAATGAATATGGATGTAATATCCCATGATGTTTTATTTTAACCTGGATAGTATGCCGAGTAAGGGAAATTAAATGGTATATTATTTAAGATGATAGTCATATAACCTACTATAATGTGAATCACAATGTATATAAAAATTGATTAGTATGATTTCTGATATGAATTGGTATTTCACTGAAATTAATGAATACAAAATCATCTTTATGGTGAATTTCATACATAACTTTTTGGGATGTTAAGGATGATCACATTCTGAATCCAAATTTCATTACCATTGCATCAAAACATAATAGTGGAGATAGCAATGAAAAATTAAATCAATATAACAACTCATATTTTCATTTTATAAATTGTATAACATATCTAGTTATTTTTAGAGAATTACTCATTTCTACTTCCTAGCTTCTTAATGGGAAATTCATCTGGGAAACCAAAATATGTACATGGTTTTGAGGAAACTTTTTTGGAGATCAGGTCTAAAATGATATTTGGTTGATTATGTGAACAAATTCCCCACCTATCTACATTTCTATGACATGAATCAACTACGAGATGGTATATTGAAATATTTTTCTCTAACCATGTGGAAACATTAATAGATCTGTATGGACATTGTCTCTTGTTTATTAAGAACTATTTTGAAGCATGATTCAATCTTACTAATTCTGTACTGACACCAAAATATAATCCACTTCATTTTGATCTAGTAATACAATATAGTATATGTATTTTAAAATATATACATTAAAGAAGTGGAAAACGTTCTCAAAATACTAATTTTTATCATCTGTGATCGAGATCCATGATTTACTTCTCAGTTTTTGTGATCTATTTATAATGGTTTGTATACAAAATTGACCATGAAAGGAACAAATCATCATTAAATAGTTGGGAAGTCTGAAAAAATGACTTAGAAAATAGATGATAAACTTATCTCATTGGTAATTTATTTTAGTGGATCTTGATGTGTTATTTTCCCTTAGTGAAGTTTTTATATATCCACAATTATTTTTCAATGATATATATGGATCCCTTCAAATTATTTTATAACCATCAATTCCTATCACCAAATTTTGGGTAGAGACTAGATAAATTTCCCAATTGGGACCTATCCTTAATAATGAAATGACTATGAAAATTTATATGATAAGTAAATACAGGTTATCAACATAAATATATCAAATATCTTATATGGATTATCATATTCACACATTATCCTTCGTTGGAGATGATCATGTTTTTTTTGAAAGTATCTCCAATTACAATATTTGTTCATGCACATATTTAAATCATGTACAGACAAAATGAAATCTTACATGGGATATAAATTCCATTGGACGTTGTATAATAGAAACATAGTGAGTATCAAGATAAGGTATGGTAATTATAGAAATAGATGCCTACAAAATAGCCATATCTAATACAAATCTCATATAATCTACAGATTTCCAGGGGAGGAAATCCTAATTATGGGGATAATGTTATAATGTTTTCTAGAAGTACTGATTTCTTTTCTATTGTATATTATAAATTAATATAATATATGGGTTGAATTTAAAGATGTGTTTAGAGGAGAAATTGTCTTGATATCTAGAATCTGACTATAGGTGTTGCTTCATGCTATGAATGGTTATTCATGACATGAATTGTTTTATGTTAGATGAGATGAATTTCATTTATTATATCAATGGTTTCATATCTAAGGATGTTCATTATCTATAATTTTATTCCCAATGTGAATGGAATTTTGGATTTTAATTTATAGTGACATGAAAATCAAAATATGTGACATCTCACAATGTGAATATATTTTTAATTCTATGAATAAGGTTATGTTCAATAATTTTTAATCATTATTGTGCATGAAAATACTCATTCATTCACATTCCATTACACTCAAACATAAGGCTCCCTCTTGGAGTTTGTATATGTTCTTGTCAATATGGAGGATTATTTCATCATATCTTTGAAGGTAAATGATGAGAAAATATTTTATATCTTGTTTATTATATGATTATTTGGAATATAATCCCCTGTGAGGAAAGATAATTCACTTTTCTATCCATTAGTTCTATAACATGAAGGATTAGTTTTTCTTATAATTTTTTTCGGTTTTCATTGAAAATTATGATGATTTCATTTTAGAAAACCCTTTTTGTTTATGAATTGGAAACATTGGGTTTTTAATGGTTTACAAAAAAATAGATTTTGGATAATGATTTTAAAATTGGGTTTCTTTTAATATCTTCCAATACATTTGAATATGTTTTTAAAATATTAATTGATTTTAATAGTCAAATAGGTGTGAGACCTTGGAATTAAAATAGAATTAGCTGAGTAGATATTGAACTAGAAGATTCATTGTTGGGATAAAATTAGCAGTCAGTGAAATCATAAAACAATGGATTCATGATTATGTTATTAATTAACTATTATGAATTGATTCTTCTCATGCGTTAAGATTGTCCTGGGTTGATACATGCATCTGTATGTGAACATGGAGTGGTTATTCCATGATTACCTAAGGGAGAAATTATATATTAGGATTAAATTTATTTTATTTAAATTGGTAAAATAATTTATATTTTTACCTATTTTTTAATTTATATTTAAATCTACATGGAAATTTATTTCAATCCTAATGAAATTAATGGTAATATTTGTGTGGATTACCTACTAGGTATGATTACTCACCCCCTGAATATCCACTTTTTTTCATAAGTAAAAAAAATTCTATGATACATGAAGTATAATGACATTTCATTTATTTTATGGTTCTTTGATGTACTGTCTCGACCTTAGTTACCCCAAGTCGGTGCATTATTACATAACATTGGCTTAATAAAAGGAATCATGTCCTGAAAGACTAATCGGTTTAGTAGACTTGAAAGTACTAGATACATTCATAAGTTTTACATTATATCATGAAATAAAAACATCAACTACATTTTTCCCCTTTTGAACACACTTATATCCTTACCCTATCCCTACAAGTATACCACAAAATACTTCTTCACATCCTGGAAAAAACAAAACATAGAAAGGGGTGAGCTCAAATGCTCAGTAAGGATAACAATATAGCAGAAACTTTTAGAAATAATCATAAACATTTAAGGCAATGTATAAGACTAAAACAAAAGCTATTTAAACTTAAACATAAGCATAATATAGAAAATATAAAATCAAATAATGTCATTTACTTATTCAAATGGATATTCTACTAGTCGAATAATCACATACAATATCAATAGCCACATTCATAATGATGGAATGCATAATTACAAACTTCATAACCACATAGTCAAGGCCTTATTCTAGGACACTAGTTTGTCTCATGAGACCTAAGGATCTATAGCAGGCTTCACCCTTCACATACTAAGTCTAATGCATTTCTCATATGAAAAGGTTTAAACATAACATACACATTTGTATTAAAACTAGCATGAAAAATGTCAATACATTGTCCATAAACCATGAATGGTATAAAAATAACACATCCACAATCAAATATATAACAAAACCTCCAATACAATATGAAAGATTTGTATAATAATAAATCAAATTCAAACAAGTTTAAAATCCATCAAAGGATGCTGACATAGATGAAATCCAAAGATTTTGAGAGAAATATCTCTTTCTATTTTGAAATCATTTAAAAGTCATTAAATTAAAGAAGAAAAATTTTATTTTGAAAATATTCATGTATGCTTGTATGGGAAGCTTCAATGATGTTATAACGGTGGAAAATAGTCGCACCCTCCATAAAAGTTAAAAAAACATTCTTACCTTAATTTTGTCAAAAAGGTCATAAAGTATCTTGTTTGGAAAATGACGGAAAGATTCATTTCAAAAACATATATGGTAAAATAAGGGTATAAATGACTTTAACCCATAGTCTAGTAAATAGTAAAAATGTTTTGAATTTCATTTTTAAGAAAACATGGATGTGAATGATAAAGAGGTCATAGTAGATACTTACGTAAAAACAACATCAGATAATGAAGAGACTGTATAATTAACCCATACCTTGTACTTTTCATTAGTAGATTGTATTTTAACCTTCTATATAATAGTTAAAACATTGTTATAAATTATACAAGAACTATATACATAAATATTATATCATATATTATCCTCTAATATTTTTTTGTTTATAATATTTTAGTAGTATCATTGTTTCGGGTGTTAATTGATTCGTTTTCCATTATATGATTGGTTAAATATGTCATCTTTGTTATGGATAGGATGTATTTGATTCAGATACAGAAATATATTATGTTCATAAAAATTATTTTTAATCATAGAATGAAAAATTATTCTTGAATGATTACGATGGGGAAGGAATCTCATCGCGTTCGTAGAGACGGTAATCTGTATGTACGCATGAGCAACAATATCATTATATTGATGGATAAATCATCTGTAATTAGATGGTATATTATATATACAGAATCATTTATATGTTATATTTATTATTTACATCAGTTATACTTTAGATACTTGGGTTTTTGGCCCTTTCAGGCTTTGGAATATTTCTACAAAGAATTCCAGAGCTAGGCGCGAAGACGGCGTGCGATTCCGAGGCCTGGTGTGCCCGGAATTAATTTTATAAAAATAGTAAGTATTTTTATACTATACACGTGGCGGGGGTGTAATATCTCCTAAATGGTAGCTTAGAATGGTAATTTGAGGGCACGGTTGTGTCCAGAACATGTCGTTTACCGTAGGAGAGGTGTAAACTTTGTTGGCGCGGGCCTGCGGTGAGAAACGCCACCAGGGGCATTTTCGTAAATAAGTGGAAAAGTCCATTTATGAGCGTCGGCTCGAATAACTTCTGAACGGAGTCTCGGATCACAAATTTGAGTCTGCCGTTGCGTTCATAATGGTGCGTTTACCCTAGGGGTGACCTTATCTTTGTTCGCATCGGGCATCGGGCGGAGGCGAGTCGGGATCCAGAGATGGGGGATATTTTTGTTTAAAAAAACAAAGGGAATCCTCATACCTACCTCCCTCCTCCCTCACGCATAGCGGACATACAACGAACCCACCCCAAATCCTTCGTTCGTCATCGATTCGAGCTCCGGGCGACCGTTTTCAGCGTCGTTCATCGGCAGATCCAGCTTCAGGGCGTCGCGGGCGCCATTCTGCATCCAAAGCATCGGCGATCCGCCAATTGGTAGGATTTTTACATTTTGAAAATCCTGGATCCCAAATTTCTGCATTTTTCTCAGTTTTAAACCTGCAGATGGGTAGATCGGGTCCCGGGGGGCACGCAGATGCTTCCGGAGCTACGTTTGGACCCTCGAGGTGCCTCTGGCGGACCTCGAAAGGTCTGCCTGTAGGAGCGGCGTGCGGCACTCCGTGGCGGCCCGCGCCGGCGCACCGGCCCGGCCGCCGGCCAGGGCGGGCCAGCGGCAGCGGGCCGGTCCCGGCCGGTTCAGGCCGGTCCGGCCACTTTTTCTCATACGGGGTCTTTAGACCCCCATTCCTTGCAATCTGAGGTTCGGATTCGCATGCACTCTGCGGCGACGTGACCCCGGGGACGAGGAGAACCCTTCGGTGTGGGTTCAAGGATTTAAAGGTTCAGGATCGTTTCTTGGGAGTTAAAAACGTCGTAGAAAATAATAGTATTTTATTATTTTACGACTTCGGGCCCTTGTAACTTCGACCTGGAGCGTCCGAATGACGTGTCGTCGGTGGCATTGAGACCCTGATGGTATGGTGGACTTCTTGAGATGGTTCCCGGGTGTTGGGACTAAGAATGGGGTGCGGGCCCCATGAGGTTGGGTTTTGACCTTTGCGGAGAAACGCAGCTTTCGCACCAGGAGTCCAATTTTGGTGGATGAGTAGTCGATCCTATGTGTTTTTTCCAAGAGGATCGGAATGGTGCGATCCGCTTGATGTGTTTCGGGATCGAGGCATGGGCCCCACTGGGATTGAATAGTACCTTTTTCACCGGGTGTCCATTTCGGATGAGCGAGTAGTCGATTTTTCTTTTTTTCCGAGGGGATCGCCATGGTATGGTCTGGTCGATGGGTTTCAGGATCGTTGTGTGGGCCCCACACGGGCTAGCTACGGTGAATAGTGCATTTTTCACCGGTGCTCCGTTTCGGGTGAGTAAACAGTCTATCCTGCGTGTTTTTCTGCATATAATGTGATGGTGGCCTCGGTATTGCCCTTGGAGGTGCACAGTGTGGCGTTGTTGTGGGACGCTCGGGTTTGCGACGTTTTGGACCCGTAGTGGTTGAGGGAACTCCCTTAGTTTGTTCCCACGAGGGTTCGTGTGGCATCACAACCTTTTTATAGGTTTGTGATCCTCTCGATGGGATTTTTAAACTGTTAAAGTTGTGGCATCCCTCTGGTGGGCCCAGAGGGGATCCTCTAGCATCTTTTCCCTAGATCGGGTTCTTGGTATCGTTGTGACCCCTTATTCATGGGCGGTGATCCCCTATCTAGCTGGTTAACCCTGTAGGGTTTTTGGCATCATCAGGATTATGATCCCCTACGCGGTGGGCCATGCTCAGTAGGGTTGTGGTATCGCTGGTTGTATGATCCCCTACTTAGCGTGTGGTTTTGGTAGGGTTGCCTTATTGTTGGTTATACGATCCCCTACTTAGCGCATGGTTTTGGTAGGGTTGTGGCATCATAGGTTCGATCCCCTACATCGCGAGTTATACTAGATAGGGTTACGGTATCTCCGTGACCACCTTTATATGGGCGATGATCCTCTATCTGAGTGACGTGCTTATTTCGAGCGCCAGATCGGGTTGTGGTATCCCCCAGCAGATCCGGGGAGTGATCCCCTATCTGTGAGATCTACAAATGCCAGATCGGGTTGTGGTATCCCCCAGTGGACCCTGGGAGTGATCCCCAATCTGTGAGATATTTTTCTAACGGAGTGGGTTCTGGTATCCCCTAGTGGACCCTAGGATTGATCCCCTTTCCGAGGAGTTTGGTGGTTATGTTGTTTTAGCGGGGTTTTCCTCAGTGACGGTATCCGATGAGCGTGGTCTCTCGGGTGAGTGTCTGAGAAGTTTTCTTAGGACCCTATCGAGTGTATCTCTCTGGTGCATGTCATCTGGGATGACAGTGATCATGGAGTGTACTCTTCTCGTTGTGGACAGTTGCTGGTGATGTGGTTGCTACCTCTTGTGGCTTGTTGCGTGAGCTGATTATATCTGGATTGTTCAAGGTGTTTGTATGGGCATACACCTGAGCTGAGCTGACTAGTTGTGTTTAGCTGAGGACGGTAACAAGATGGAGTTTCTCTCTCATCTGGGTTCCCTCTGGCGGGGATGAGAGGATTGTTTCCTTTCAGTTGCTCTCATTGGTTTTGGGTTTTTGGGGTGCCTACTGAGTATGTTTATACTCACCCCTACACGGGCTTTTCCCGCACATTTTTGTGTCTTGTGCAGACCATAGGCCTATCGACGGTGTCCCAAGAGGACCCGGAGCAGGCAGAGATGAGTGAGCGAGACTGACTGGGGTGTGTGCCGGTGCGGTGCCAAGGGAGATTTTCGGCAGTGTTTGTGGCAGTGTTCCCCTTCTTCAGAGAAGGTTGGACGCGCTTTTGTATTTTTATTTTGGTGGGCCCTGTTTTTCCGTTTGTACTTTTATTGTACTCTGGTTGTGGGATAGTGTATGCATGAATTTTAATTTACAGTTTTATATATCTCGGCACTGTTTCATGGAGGTGTATGTGGGTGCATGTGTACAGGTACCTTGGGCAAATGCCTCCCATGTGTGTGATATCCTACTCGGCGCTAGTCACTAGCCCATGGCCTATTGGAAGCGGGCTTGGGGAGTCACGGCACGATACTCGTTGGGTCGGGTCGTGATAGAGTGGTATTAGAGGAGGTTACACCTTTGGGGTCTCAGAGCGTAGATGGTCTAGCTGTGAGTTTGGTTTAGGTTGCATAGAGGCAGTGTTAGGAGGTTTCGAATTAGGCTTCCAGTCTAGGGACTCCAGTGTTGGTGTTGCGGCCGACGTATCCATACACTAGGACTCTGATAGCCTGCCTTTCGACTCAGGACATTCGTACACTGGTCGCAGGGACATAATGTTTCATGCATCATATAGGACTGGGTTTTTGGGTTTTCCTTGTCCTTATTGAGTCAGCTCTCCAGATATACTCTTTGACTATGGTGCGTCTTGAATGTATTTCAGGATGCCTTCATGATGATAGCCAGTGAGGGTTCTGCAGCGGGATTGTGGTGACGATCTACCCCTTTTAGAGGTTGTGGACCAGGGCGCAGGTTCTGAGGTTGCACCTCCAGGTGGTCTTCCAGTTGATCCACCACCTGTCGAGCAGCTGGTTGTGCCGGCAGTGCAGGATGAGGTTGCACGCAGGCTGAGTGCACTGCACGAGTTGCAGAGGCAGCGACCTCTGAGGTTTCGGGGTGATCCAGACCGCTTGAGGCAGTCACCCGAGTTTTCTGCCTAGTGAGGACACCTCCTGATCCGATGGTGGTCCTAGTGGCGAGCCTTCTGTATGGTTCGTTCGGGTGATGGTGGAGTTTAGTGATGCAGTCCCATGATGAGGAGACGCTCTCGTGGGCAGAGTTTGAGTGGCTCTTCAAGGAAGAGTTCTATCCCGTGACGCTGAGGTCAGTTTGGATTCAGGAGCTTCTACAGCTTCGACAGGAGGGCCTGACTGTGTCAGAGTACTCAGCGAGGTTTACAAACCAGTCACGCTACTCCCTAGATATGGTTCGAGAACCGTTCTTTAGGTCTCAGCCCTTCGAGCAGGGTTTACGCAGGGACATCCGGGCAGGTGTGGTTTCTTTGTATCTTCCCACCTATGCTGGAGTGATGGAGCGATCTTTGGTGGTGGAGAGCTTTCTGGCTGAGCAGATTCCCCCTGTTAGTGTTGGGAAAATTAGAGCTGAGACGTTGGCATCTGGTAGCCGATGATAGACTCAGGGGTTTGGACGTGGCCGACGTTTCAGGAGGCGACCCCAGGATGGAGGATCTGAGTCCTAGGGCTCATGGGGCTTGCAGGCCAGTTTTGGTCAGCTGCAGGAGAGGCGGTGTTATGCTTGCGACGGTCGGGGACATCTTGCTAGAGATTTTCCGACCCATCGTGATGCTGAGAGGGAGTCAGTCGATGGACCGCCTTGGCAGAGGCAGCGTCTCGTGCAAGGAGGTCTGCAGGGCGGCGGACGTGGCGGCAGAGCAGGTGCAGCAGGAAGCGGTGGTAGGCGGTCTCAGTTCCCACCATCCCCACCACCAGGTGGTCCACGCCAAGCTCAGGGAGCTGGTGGCCGAGGGTTAGAACAGCTGCATGCCCTGGAGGCTGTTGACCTAGAGGTTCCATGGATGGTTATGGGTATGCCTTGTGTCTTTTATACTTTCTGCAATAGTTTGTTAGACACTGTTTATCGGTACTCTTTCCTTTTGTTTCTTTCTCAAGTTTTGTTCAGGGCGTTGGTAAGACACTATGTGGGTGTTGTTCAACGTGCTTCGAATGCATCAGGAAGAGGGCTCCTTCCCCAACCGAGACATGTTTATGTGACGCGATTAAAACCGTGCGGGCGAGTCAGTGCCGCCCAAAGCCGATAGTATCGAGGTGTGGTGGATGAGTCCCTCTGACTTATGTGATCGGGCAGGGGTGTTAGTTGGTGAACTCGCTGGTGTGTGAGACTCAGTTGAGAGTCCAGTCGCTTTCCTTGTGCTTAGGGATTTTCGGGGACAAAAAGTTCTAAGGTGGGGAGGATGTAGAGACTCGGGTTTTTGGCCCTGTCAGTCTTTGGAATTTTTCTACGAAGAATTCTAGAGCTAGGCGCGAAGATGGCGTGCGATTCCGAGGCCCGGTGTGCCTGGAATTAATTTTATAAAAATATTAAGTATTTTTATACTATGCACATGGCGGGGGTGTGATATCTCATAAACGGTAGCTCAGAACAGGAATATGAGGGCACGGTTGCATCCGGAACATGCTGTTTACCCTAGGCGAGTTTTAAACTTTGCTGGCGCGGGCCTACGGTGAGAAACGCCACCAGGGGCATTTTCGTAAATAAGTGGAAAAGTCCATTTATGAGCGTTAGCTCGAATAACTTCTGAACGGAGTCTCGTATTGCAAATATGAGTTCGTCGTTGCGTTCATAACGGCGTGTTTACCCTAGGGGTGACCTTAACTTTGTTCGCATCGGGCATCGGGCGGAGGCGAGTCGGGAGCCAGAGATGGGGGATATTTTTGTTTAAAAAATCAAAGGGAATCATCATCCCTACCTCCCTCCTCTCTCACGCGCAGTGGACGTATGACGAACCCACCCCAACTCCTCCGTTCTCCGCCGATTCGAGCTCCGGGTGACCGTTTTCAACGCCGTTCGCCAGCAGATCCAGCTTCAGGGCGTCGCGGGCGTTGTTCGGCATCCAAAGCATCGGCGATCCGCCAATAGGTAGGCGTTTTATGTTTTGAAAATCCTGGATCCCAAATTTCTGCGTTATTCTCTTTTTTTAACCTTCAAATGGGTAGATCGGGTCCTGGGGGCGCATAGATGCTTTCGGAGCTGTGTTTGGACCCCCGATGTGCCTCTGACGGACGTCGGAAGGTCCGCCGGCGCGACACCGGCGCAAGCCGGCAGCGGCGCCGGAAGGGGCGGCCCACGGTGGCGCACGGCTGCCGGTGGCAGCGCGCGGCGGTCCGCGTTGGAGAGCCGCCGGCCAAGGCAGGTCGGTGGCAGCGGGCCGCTCCAGGTCGGCCGGATTGGGCAGTTCAGGCCGGTCTGGCCACTTTTTCTTATAAGGGATATTTAGACCCCTGTTCCTTGCAATCTGGGGGTCGGATTCGCGTGCTGTCTGCAGTGACGCGGCCCTGGGGATGAGGCGAACCCTTCGGTGTGGGTTTGAGGGTTTAAAGTTTCTGGATCATTTCCTAGGAGTTAAAAACGTTGTAGAAAATAATATTATTTTATTATTTTACGACTTCGGGCCCTTGTAACTTCTACCCGGAGCGTCCGAATGACGTGCCATTAGTGGTGTTGAGACCTTGATGGTAAGGTGGACATCATGATATGGTTCCCATCTGTTGGGACTGAGAACGGGGTGTGGGCCCCACGAGGCCAGGTTTTGACGTTTGCGGAGAAACGTAGCTTTCGCACCAGGAGTCCGATTTTGGCGGATGAGTAGTCGATCATGTGTGTTTTTCCGAGAGGATCGCAATGGTGCGATCCGCTTGATGTGTTTCGGGATTGAGGTGTGGGCTCCACCCAAGCTGGCCTTCGGTGAATAGTACCTTTTTCCTCAGCTGTCCGTTTCGGACGAGCGAATAATCGATTCCTCTTGTTTTTCCGAGGGGATCGCCGTGGTATGGTCCTCTCGATGGGTTTCGAGATCGTTGTGTGGGCCTTGCACGGGCTAGCTACGATGACTAGTGCCATTTTCACCGGTGCTCCGTTTTAGGTGAGTAAATAGCCTATCCTGTGTGTTTTTTCACGTAGAACGCGATGGTGGCCTCGGTATTGGCCTTGGAGGTGCACAGTGTGGGTTTGTTGTTGGTCGCTCGGGTTAGAGACGTTTTGGACCAGTAGTGGTTGAGGGCACTCCCTTGGTTTGTTCCCCCGAGGGTTCGTGTGGTATCACAACCTTCGTATAGGTTTTTGATCCTCTCGATGGGATGTTTAAACTGTTAGAGTTTTGGTATCCATCCGGTGGGCTCGGAGCGGGATCCTCTAGCATCTTTTCCCTAGATCGGGTTCTTGGTATCGCGGTGACCGCTTATTCACGGGCGGTGATCCCCTATCTAGCTGGTTAACCCCGTAGGGTTTGTGGAATCATCAGGATTATGATCCCCTACATGGTGGGCCGTGCTCAGTAGGGTTACAGTATCGTTGGTTGTACGATCCCCTACTTAGTGCGTGGTTTTGGTAGGGTTGTGGTATCGTTGGTTGTACGATCCCCTACTTAGCGCGTGGTTTCGGTAGGGTTGCGGCATCGTCGGTTTGATCCCCTACATCACGAGTTATACCAGATAGGGTTCCGGTATCGTCCTGACCACCTTTATATGTGTGACGATCCTCTATTTGAGTGACGTGCTTCTGTCGAGCGCCAGATCGGGTTGTGGTATCCCCCAGCGGATCCTGGGAGTGATCCCCTATCTGTTAGATCTACGAATGCAAGATCGGGTTGTGGTATCCCCCAGCGGACCCTGGGAGTGATCCCCTATCTGTGAGAACTTCGTCTACCGGAGTGGGTTCTGGTATCCCCTAGCGGACCCTAGGAGTGATCCCCTATCCGAGGAGTTTGGTGGTTATGTTGTTTTAGTGGGGTTTTCCTCAGTGACAGTATTCGATGAGCGTGGTCTCTCGGGTGAGAATCTGAGAAGTTTGCTTGGGAGCTGATGGAGTGTATCTCTCAGGCGCATTTCATCTGGGATGATAGTGATCATGGAGTGTACTCTTATGGTTGTGGACAGTTGCTGGTGATGAGGTCGGTACCTCTTGTGGCTTGTTGCATGAGCTAATTATATCTGGATTGTTCAAGGTGTATGTATGTGAATACACCTGAGCTTAGATGACTAGATGTGTTTAGCTGAGGATGGTCACGAGATGGTTTTTCTCTCTCGTCTGGGTTCCCTCTGGCAGGGATGATTGGACTGTTTCCTTTCAGTTGCTCTCTTTGGTTTTTGGTTTTTGGGGTGCATACTGAGTATGTTTATACTCACCCCTGCACGGGCTTTTCCCGCACATTTTTTTGTCTTGTGCATACCACAGGCCTATCAACGGTGTCCCAGGAGGACCCGGAGCAGGTGGAGCTGAGTGACCGAGACTGACCGGGGTGTTTGCTGGTGCAGTGCCGAGGGAGCTTTCCAGCGGTGTTTGTGGCAGTGTTCCCCTTCTTCAGAGCAGGTTGGACGCACTTTTGTAGTTTGATTTTTTTGGGCCCTGTTTTTCCCTTTGTACTTCTATTGTACTCTGGTTGTGGGATAGTGTATGCATGCATTTTACATTTCTGTTTTATATATCTCTGCACTTTTTCATGTAGGTGTATGTGGGTGTGTGTGTACAGGTACCATAGGCTAATGCCTCCCATGTGTGTGATAGCCTACTCGGTGCTAGTCGCCAGCCCCTGGCATATTGGAGGCAGGATTGGGGAGTCGCGGCTCAATCCTCATTGGTTCGGGTCATGACATATACTCATTATTATACCCATCCAAATAATGCAGTGTTTGAATAACAAACTACACCACGACATGGAGACGGTAATCTGTACGTACGCACGTATGGGGACTTTGTTATTTATAGGATGGATAGAATAACGAATATGGTTGTACCATATTTATAATATAATAGAAGTATGTATATGTTACTATATTAATTATTTTGGTATCTAAACAACAAAGAAAGTGGATGTGGAAGAAGAAAACAACTTGAAAGTGTTGAAGAAATATTTACCTCTTCTTTGGGTTCTTTCTTTTGATTTGATCTAAAGGGCTCATTAGGATAGATTTTTGACCAAAGGAAGGCCTCTAGTATGAAGTGAGGAATGTTGGGTGGATATTTGGGTAGGGTTTGTTCTATACAAAATACTTTGGAGGTGTGAAATTAAGAGAAGGGTAAGTGCTCTTTTATAAGAGAGGTGAGGGTCACTTTAGGAAAATGTTGAAATATTATTTTATAATAAATTTATTTTCGGTTTATAATGAATCTAAAATGAAATATTTTGAGGATAAGGTGGGTATGGGTCCAAAAAATCTCAAAAAATAGTTTTTAGACAGGTTTAGGTTGTCATATTAACCTTGTCTTTTAGATTTAACTCTTAGTAAAATAGTTTGACATTTACCATGTCTCTTTGTATTTTTATATTATATGGTTAAAAAACTTACTATAAAAATCCAAGAGAACCCCATGTGGTTCATTATTAATATATATATATCCTTAACTATGTCTTTAGTCCAAACATTATATTTTAGGAATGTTATATCAATTAATAATATAGTATTGGTTTTAAAAACTCAATTATGTCAATTTTGACACTATTTAGTATTTGATTTTTTTTGAAAGCCATAAGAACTTTATCACTGCAAATAAAATTTATTTAACCCACCCTGAAATGTCATATTAACATAGAAAATTATTTTAATTCATCATAAGTGTCAATTTACATTTATTTAGATATTTATAATATCAATTATTTTAATATTTAATTAATAAAGTAATTACTGCATCATCATTGTGTCATAAATAAATTAACTTATTTAATGTCTAAAAATTATAAATAAAATACCAGTATGTGTTAAATATTTTTATCTTTATAATTAATATTTTTATTAGAATTTATATTTAGTGTAACCCTATATTAAAAATGGTTTATTTATTAAACTTTGAATTTAACTCTTTGAACACTTCTTTAAATAAAATAATAATAAATGTACTAATCTAATCCAAGTGGAACAGAGGATCATATTTTATTCCTATATTTTTTGGTCAAATAATAATTATCCAATAGAATTAGGACATGTGTTATGATAATTATGATATCATTTTTACCCTTAATTACCCTATTTACTTTTAACCGTGGTAAATAAAAGACAAAAGTTACTATTCTTCAAATTCATCTTATTGATCCAAATTTTACTTACTAATATTAACAGTGTCTCTCAGATTTTTGAAATGCAACTCACAGAAGTAGTAAAATTAAGTTCTAAGAAAATTTGAAAATACTCCTAGGAGGTGAGTAAAAGACGGTAAAAAGTTTGATAAAATTTTATATATCTAAACTTATTATAAAATGAATCCAATGAATTACGTTGAACATATATATGTATTATGTATCTATTTTGACCTAAAATAAATTTAAATAAAATAAATAATTATTTAGATAAAAAAGCCATTTTTAAACAATAACTTAGTGTCTTTCACTATTCATCAAAAATTGAATGTTGTCAGAAAAATACCAAAAATTCACCCTATACTAATTTCGATATTCCAAATTCAAAAATGAATTACATTTTGAGAAATAAAATTTATAAAATTTAAAAAAGATGGTATTACTATTCATAATGGCTAGTTTGATTGGTTGCAATGTGTTAAAATCTTGAAGTTACGTACAATGCAAGCTATTGCATTATTCCATGGGAAACGTACCATGGAAACTTGAAGTGTTACATTCTTACCTACTTCAAATAATTTCTTCCTTTAAATTTCTAAATTACTACCACACCAAAAGATTTGGGTGGTTCTTCATCATAAGTTCTTCTGGTTCCCACGTTGCCTCGGTTTCTCAACACTTGTTCTCTGGTACCAAGAATCTTGATAGTCTCTTCACAATAAGAAATATTATGTTCCAGTTTAATTTCATCATAGGTGAGTATAAGCGTTGGGTCAGGCATGTATTTTCTCATCAATGATACATGGAACACATCATGAACTTTGGAGAGACTTGGCGGAATTTCCAAATGGTAAGCTACAACCCCAATTAGTTCTAGAATTTCAAAAGGTCTGATATACCTGGGACTTAATTTACCCTTATTACCGAATGGTATAACTCCCTTCCAGGGAGATACCTTCAAGAAAACATGATTTCATACCTGAAATTCCAAATCCTTCCTTTGGATATCGGCATAGCTCTTTTTCCTACTTTGGGATGCTTTGATGTGGGTTTGGATAACCTTGACCTTTTCCATAGTTTCCTTAACATGTTTTGGGGCCATGAGTTTTCTTTCACCAACATCATACCAACATGTTGGTGTGAGACATCTCTTTCCATATAACGCTTCATATGGTGTCATATGAATAATTGAATAGAATCTATTGTTATAGGAAGATTTGACCAAAGTTATAAATCTCAGATACCTTGAAAGTAAACTGAGCATGATCTCAACATGTCTTCTAAGGTTTGAATAGTCTGTTCTGATTGTCCATCGGTTTGAGGGTGGTAGGCAGTGCTCAGACGAAGTTCAGTATCCAGGGCCTTCTAAAGACTTTTCTAGAATCTTGATGTAAAATGGGGATCATGATTAGATATAATTGATATGGGTACTCCATAAAGTCTTACAAATTCATTAATATACATTCTTGATAAATTTTCAAGTGTCAAATCTTCTCTTATAACAAGAAAATGTACTGAGTTGGTAAGTTGGTCAATAATGACCCATATTGCATCATTCCTTCTTGGAGTATTTGGTAGCCCCATGACAAAGTCCATCAAAATATCATCCCATTTCCACTCAGGTATGGGAAGAGGTTACATGACTCCTCTTGGATGTTGTTTTCCAGCATTAACTTGTTGTAAAAACATACATCTCGACACAAAATCTGCAATCTCTCTCTTCAGTTTGTCCCACCAAAAATGTTCTTTCAAATATCTATACATCTTAGTGCTACCAGGGTGTATAGAGAAATTGGATCTATGAGCATCATCTAATAATTCCCTTTTCATATCAGATATATCGAGAACACAAAGTCTATTCCCAAATTTCAAAATCCCATCTTCATATATGAAATAGATCAATCTTTCATCATTCACAAATTTCATTTTCTTTTGAAACTCCTCATCATCAGCCTGATAAATTTTTATCCTTTATAGTAAAGATGGTTTGCAACCATTTGAAAAATTATCAATATTTCACCTTCCATGATTATTCCCATATCCATATTTACAAGATCCATGAAAATATGATCCCTTCCAACTCTCATCTTGTTAAAAACTCCATAATTATTTATTCTCAAAGTAATAACCACCTTATTTGCCTTCCGAGGGTGGTAGTGTATTGAGAAATCATAATCCTTGAGTTGTTCAAGACATCTCCTTTTCCTCATGTTGAGTTATTTTTGTGAGTAAATATACATCAAACTATTGTGATTAGTATAAATATCACATTTTTTACCATAGATATAGTTTCTCCATATTTTCAGAGCAAATATTACAGCTGATAACTCAAGATCATGAGTGGGATAGTTTTTCTCATGAATTTTTAGCAGTCGTGATGCATAGGCAATAACTCTATCATTCTGCATAAGGACAAAACCAAGTCCTTTATTTGAAGCATCACTATAAATAACAAACTCATCGTTCCCTGATGGTAGAGTCAAGATAAGAGAGTTTATTAATCTTCTCTTCTATTCATCAAAAAATTCTTCACACTCTTTGTTCCAAACAAATTTAATCCCTTTACGTGTGAGCTTGGTTAATGGGTTTTCCAATCAGGCAAAATTCTGGAAAAAACACTGATAATAACCTGCTAAACCAATAAAAATATGTACCTCAGTTATACTCATTGGTGTTGGCCATTTTTGGATTGCCTTTTTCTTAGAAGGATCAATAGAGATTCCATCCTTAGAGACAATATGGCCAGGAAAATAAATCACCTGAAGCCAGAATTCACATTTTATAAACATCACATATAATTAATTTCTTCTAAGAGTCCTTAGGATAATGCGCAAGTGATTTTCATGATTTTCATAACTTTTGGAGTATACCAATATATCACCAATAAATACCACTAAAATTCATCAATATAACCTTGTAAAACACTATTCATTAGATCCATGAAAACATGGGATGTATTAGTCATTCCAAAAGGAATTACTATAAACTCATAATTTCCATACCTGGTTCGAAATGTTGTTTTCAGAATTTCTTCCTTCTTCACACACAACTGATGATATCCAGATCGAAGGTCAATCTTTGAAAAATATTAGGCTCCATGAAGTTGTCTGAATAAATCATCAAGGTGAGGTAGGGGATACTTGTTCTTTATTGTTATAGCATTGATCTCCCTATAGTCAATGCAAAATCTCATAGATCTTTCTTTCTTCTTAACAAAAAGGATAGGGGATCCCAATAGAGAAACACTAGGGAGAATAAATACCTTATTACTCAATTTCTCTAGTTGTTTCATTAGTTCCACTAATTTCATAGTGGCTATTCTATAGGGGGTCTTCGATATGGTCCTTGAACTAGGAAATAAGTCAATGGGAAACTCAATTTCTCATTCTAGAGGATGTCTAGGTAAATCCTCTGGAAACACATAAACATATTCATTCACAGTAGGTACGTCCTCTATTTGAACATTCTTTTCCTCACCCATAGTTATTTTTATTCTCTTATTCCGCAATAATTTAATTTAGTAGAGCTACTGGGGGCAGATCTAGATAATAATCATGTGGTGATGTTTCTACTCTAAAGATAAGGTACTTATTATCATCATCAAGAATAATAACCTCTTTCTTCTTACAATAAATTTTCGCATCATGGTATGAAATAAAATCTATACTAAGGATTATATCAAATTCAATAATGGTTATGATGTTGAGATCAGAAAATAAAGAACATTTATATGCCCTAATGAAAACTGATTCACAAAAATTTTTTGCGATGATACGTCCCATAGGTGTTTTGACTGAAGACTCCCTTGTTAAGTCAAATTTAATATATCTAATTTTCTTAGTAAACTGGAAAGGTATGAAACAATTTAATGATCCAGAATCAAATAAATAATTGGATAAACTTGAGGAAACAATTAAATTACCTACCAACACATCTTTTGGAGCTTCAACCTCAGCAGTAGTGATCGCATAAGCTTGGCCTTTATCTCTTGGCCTCTTCTAAGGTAACTTCCCTTGGAACTTAGGAAATTCATTTTCATAATTCCCTTTTTCTATATAATTGCAGCACTCTACATTAATAGCCTCTTTCTTCCCCTTGCAATCACGAGTTTGGTGTTCTTTTTAACCAAACTTGTAACATACTTTCATTCCCTTCAAGAAAGTACCAAGGTCTTTCTTCCCACATTTACTACAGGATGGATATTCAACTTTTATCTTCTTCCCATTATTTCCATTTCTAGAGTGTTCAGAAGATTTATTCTTCTCTTTATTTGCTTTAAAGTCATAAGACATAGAGAATTATACTTCTGTCTTAATAGCGCATTAGACAATATCTTCATATGATCAGAAGGATTGTGCGACTAATGCTCACTGGAGAAATGGTTTTAACCCTTAAAATAATCTATCAATCTTACTCCTTGGGTTATGTATATAATCTTCAGCATGCCTTGCTAACTGTGTACAGTTAGCCTCATATTTTTGCGACATTATCATCCTCCTTTTCTCTCAGACTCAAAAATTGCCTTTCCATATCAACTCGATGGTCACGAGGAAAGTATTTTTCTAAGAAAATCACTCTAGAATCCCTCCATTATATATTTGATACTCCACCATCTTCCTTTTTGTTTTGAATCAATGACCACCATTGATCTACATCTCCCCTGAGGTGATAAACTGTCATGAAAACTTTTTCACTTTCGCTACTTCCCAAAGCGTAAAATATTTTCTCAAAATAACTTATCCATTGCATAGATACTAATGGATTTGTACTCCCATTGAATGTTGGTGGTTGTTTCTTCATGAAGTGGTCTAACATTGATCCTTCACGTTGTGGATTAGGGTGCTTCATACGGGTAAGATTATTATTCATAACCTGAGTGAGTTGTCCCAACATAGCGATAAGCTAATCAACACCAGTTACTTCACTAGCTCCACTATAATTATCTTGAGTAGGATGGAAATCCCTACATGGATTAAGTGCGTTCATAAGGTTTCCATTCCTTATACATGGCTCCATTTCTAGATAATGGAATACACTAGATTAGTTTATGAATCACAATATATAATTCCAAACTTGTAAAACTGTTAGCATAAATTGAACAGTTTATGGATATAATCCATAATAATAATAAAAAGAATCTTTGAGGTAGTATGTAATCATAAACCCTTCATAATGGTTTGTAAAGAAAATGAGAATTATCCTAAGAATATTCCCCAGGAGTGTCGTAACCAAGAGTGATGCAAGGCCCGTTGTCGTGCACCAGTTCTCGTTCGAGTCTAGCTCAAAGTAGTGTTTTCGTGTTTTATCCTAGGTACATCTGTGCCTGAGCTACCTCTACCTGCTCATATCCATAAATGAATGTATTTATTTGAAAAATCACAAAATTTCAAAAGTTTCAAAATTCTAGGAAGTTCTTCTATACTAATCCTCAAAGTCTATCTTAGGGTAGTGTTCTCTATTCAAAGTTTTTCTAAATCTAGTTTCCAAGGATTGTACTAAACTTCCTCTGATACCAACTGTAATGTCCCAACCCTAGTTACCCAGATTCGGTGCATTATTACATAACATCAGCATGATATAAATAATCATATCCTGAAAGACCAATCAATTTAATAGTTTGGAAGTACTAGATACATTCATAAGTTTTACATTAAATCATTAAATAAAAACATCAACAACATTTTTCCCCCTTTTGAGCACAGTTTTATCCTTATCCTATCCTTGCCAGTCAACCATAAAATACTTCTTCACATCCTATGAAAAATAAAACATAGAAAGGGGTGAGCTCAGATGCTCAGTAAAGATAACAATATAGCGGAAACATTTATAAATATGAATAAACATTTAAGGATGTATAAGACTAAAAAAGTCCTTTTAAACTTAAACTTCAACAAACTATGGAAAAGATAAAATAAAATAATTTCATTTACTTATTCACATGGATATATTACTAGTCAAAAAATCACATGCAATATCAATGGTCGCTTTCCTAATGATAGAATGCATAATGCCAGACTTCATAACCACATAGTCAAGGCCTTGTGCCAAGATTACAAATAAGATTTTTTCAAGGCCTTTTTCCAACACACTATTTTGTCTCATTAGACCTACCGATGCATCGTGAAGCTATAGCAGGCTCCACCCGTCACATACTAAGTTCAATTAATTCCTCATATGAAAATATTTAAACATAACATAAACATTCGTATTAAAACTAGCACACAAAATGTCAATACTTTATCCATAAACCATGAATGGTATAAAAACAACACATCCGTAATCAAATATAACACAAAACATATAATACAATATGGAAGAATTGTATCATAATAAATCAACTTCATAAAAGTTTAAAATCCATCAAAGGATGTTGACATAAATGAAATCAATAATTTTTTAGAGAAATATATCTTTCTATTTTGAAATCATTTAAAATTAATATAATTAAAAAATAAAAAATTTAATTTGAAAATATTCATATAATATTGTATGGGAAGCTTCGATGATGTTATAACGGAGGAAAATAGCCGCACCGTCCGTATAAGTTAAAAAACATTCTTACCTTAATTTTGTCAAAAATGTCATAAAGTTCCATGTTTGGAAAACCACAGAGAGATTCATTTCAAAACATATATGTTCAAATAAGGGTATAAATGACCTTATACCATATTCTATTAAATAGTAAAAAATTGAATTACATTTTTAAGAAAACATGGATGTGGATGACAAAGAGGTCCGAGTAGATACTTACGTAAAACAGCCTTAGATAATGAAGAGTTTATAGAATTAACCCTTACCTTGTACTTTTCTTTAGTCGATTGTATGTTAACCTCATGTATAATAGTTAAAACATTGTTATTAAAATATAATAGAACTATATACATAAATATGATATCATATATTATCCTCTAATATTTATGTGTTATTAATATTTAAGTTGTATCATCATTTTGGGTGTTAATTGAATCATTTTCATTTATATGCTTGGTTACTTAAGCCATGTTTTTCATGGATAGGACGTATTTTATTCATATACCAAATGATATTATGTTCATAAAAATTATTTTTAATCATAAAATGAAAATTATTCTTGAATCATTATGATGGGAAATGTATCTCACCGCGTTCGTGGAGACGGCAATCTGTACGTACGCACAAGCGACTATATCATTATATTTATGGTGAAATCATATGTAATTGTATGGTATATCATATATAAATAATCATTAACATCTTATATTTATTATTTAAAACAATTATACTCATTTTTATACCCATACAAATAATGAAGTGTTTGAATAACAAACTACACCATGATGTGGAGACGGTAATCCGTACGTGCGCACGTATGGTAACTTTGTCATTTAAAGGATGAATAGAATAACGAATATGGATGTACAATATTTATAATAACATTAAATTATGTATAATGTACTGGATTTATTATTTTTTTTATGGAAACAACAAAGAAAGATGAAGTGGAAGAAGAAAAGAATTTGAAAGAGGTGATGAAATATTTACCTCTCCTTCAAGTTCTTCCTTTTGATTTGATTAAAAAGGCTACTTAGGATGGATTTATGACCAAATTAAGGCCTATAAAATTAAGGGAGGAAATTTTGGAGGATATTAGGGCAGGTTTTGGCCGATCCAAAAGGATTTGGAGGTGTGAAATTGAGAGAAGGGGAAGTGCACTTTTATAAGAGAGGTGAGGGTCACTTTCGGAAAAGCTTGCAATATTATTTTATAATAAAATAATTTTCGATTTATAATGGATCCAAAATGAATTATTTCAAGGATAATGTGGTTATGGGTCTAAAATCTCCCAACCAATATCTTTTAGATAGGTTTAGGTCATCATATTAACCTTATCTTTTAGATTTAACTCATAGTTAAATAGTTTGACATTTACCATGTCTCTTTGTCTTTTTATATTATTTGGTTAATAAACTTACTATAAAAAGACAATAGAACCACATGTGGTTCATTATTAATATATATAACCTTATATAAGTCTTTTGGCCAAACTATATATTTTTAAGAATATTATATCTATTAATAATATATTATTTGTTTTAAAAACTCAATTATGTCAATTTTGACACTATTTAGTATTTTATTTTTTTTGAAAGCCATAAAACTTTATCACATAGAATAAAATTTATTTAACCCACCATAAAATTTCATAGTAACCTAGAAAATTATTGGAATTCATCAGAGGTCTCAATTTACATTTATTTGGATATTTATACTATCAATTATTTTAATATTACATTAATCAAGTAATTACTGCATAATCATTGTGTCATAAATAATTAAATTATTTAACATATATAAATTATAAATAACATAAAGTTTTGTATGAAAGATTTTTAGATTTCTAATAAATATTTATATTTGAATTTATATAGTGTTTAATCCAATATTAAAAATGGTTTAGTTATTAAACGTCGAATTTAACTCTTTTTACTCCTCTTTAAATAAAATAATAATAAATGTCCTAATCTAATCCAAGTGGACCAAATGGGGTAATATTTTATTAATAAT
The DNA here is from genome assembly GCA_963277665.1 of Viscum album. Lineage (NCBI taxonomy): Eukaryota > Viridiplantae > Streptophyta > Magnoliopsida > Santalales > Viscaceae > Viscum > Viscum album. The sequence goes on along the minus strand of OY728134.1, from coordinate 351,080,121 downwards.
GTTTTTTTGGTCTAATTATTCTTATACTATGGAATTAGGACATGTTTTAGGGTAATTATGATATAATTTTTACCCTTAATTACCCTATTTACTTTTAACCGTGGTAAATAAAAGTCAAAAGTTACTATTCACCAAAACTTATTTTCAGCTTATCGAACCTCATTTTACTTATTGATATTAACCATTTTTTCTTGGATTTTTGAAATTACACTCACAGAAGCGCTAAAATTGTGTTTTATGCAAATTTGCAAATGCTCCTAGGAGATGGATAAAAGACGGTAAAAAGTTCGATAAAATTTTATATATCAAAACTTATTATAAAATGACTCCAATGAATTATGTTGAACATATATAGGTATTATGTATATATTTTGACCTAAAATAAATTTTAATAAAATAAATAATTATTTAAATACAAATCCTGTTTTAAATGATAACTTAGTGTTTTTCACTATTCATCAAAAATTGAAAGTTTTCAGAAAAATACCAAATGTTCACCCTAAGCAAATTTCGATATTCTGAATTCAAAAATGAGGTCTATTTTGAAAAAAAACAATTATAAAATTTAAAAAATAAATTTATTACTGTTCATAACAGCTAGTTTGATTGGTAACGGTGTGTTAGAGTCTCGAAATTGTGTACAATGAAAGCTTATGCATTATTCAAAGGGAAAGGTATCATGGAACCATGGGGTGTTACATTTGGGATGTTGTTTTTTGGAGTCAGATATTTAACAACAACAACAATATTATCATTATTATAAAATTTAATATTAAGGGAAAACCAATTCAAGAAAAACATAGGGAATAGGGTAGGGTAGATCCCCCAGGATAGAGTTTTGTTGGGATTTGAAATAGTGGAGGAAAATGGAGTCCCCTAAAATAAGGCTCCCACACTCAAGAGGAAGAGAGCCTATGTTCTAGATGAAAAAAAATATATCCTTTAAGAGAAATATAATATATAAAAAAACATCCACTATGTTACCCTCTCACTAAGTTTCAATAGTATCAATGAGGTTGTTGATGAGAGACTTGCACCTACAAATTTGGTAGGATATAGATTAGGGTGTATCAATGGTGTTCTAGATGGAGTGGTATACACTCTTGGAAACCATTTCAACTACAACGAGATGAATTCACATAGAAAAAGTAGAAATCTAACCCTTTGAACATAGCTGGTGACTTTTCTTGTAGGGAATCACCAATCCCTATATAGGAAGAAAAGACAAAAACTACATCACCCCAATGATCTTGGTAAATGTGAACCCCTCATATTGACTGATGTAGAAGAACCTTCATGATAAACTTTAGACCATTTCTATGGGGTGTCCATCGTATCCACATTCCCTAAGGAAACACACTTTTTATGACCTAAGTGGAATTTCCATTGAGATAAAATAAATTTGATTGAGAAGGATACATACCATTTTCTCAGCAACAAACACATCTCATACATAATAATCCCCATTCTAGAAATAAGATTCATCGTCATGTTAGATATGCCTTCAAAATGAGCCTTGTTCCAAGTAGCCAAAATCCACAAAAACTCAGATTCCATCAAAATAGATCTTACATTCTTCTCAATATTTTTGATCTCTAATAAATCAAACCAACTCTGGAGGAAATAAAATACTTTGAACACTCCACATGATAAACATATGAACTCTCATATGGCTTCCTACATAGATATTGATGAGTAACTCCCAAAAAAAGGTGACACATTTTCTCCTCACTAGGGTTCTGATAGTAAGAGAACATCAAATCAATAGGGATCCTCTTCCACTTGATCTCTTTTTTGGTGAATATTGTATGATTCCATATGCTTGATATGGGGAAATAAAATTTTTGAGGATGTATTTACACCAGATAAGATGATTACATTAACCTCCCACTTGCATATCGATTAAAATTGACTTGTATGCCTTAATAGAAAAGGCTCTAGATGATGAATACATAAATATTTAGCGGTCATCTTCATCCAAAAACTTAAGGATATTGAAAAACTCACCATGATATTTTTTTAATATTTCATTTGTGAAGGAAGGAAAATCCCAGGCCATTCTAAATGAAATATCCATAGTCAAGAATTCAAGGAATATATGTGTGGAACCAAACTAGTTATTGAACACGGTGGTGATGTTTCCATGTATGATTGTCCATTGGGCATTATACTATAGGAAAGGGATATGGAACATGATATTTTTCAAGAGTAAGTAAATATCCCCCTTCAGTGATTCCAGACTCTCCATATAAATACCCTTGATGAATGTGGAATATAGCATGCATCTTTCAATTGCCTCCAAATCTATCCTAGAATTTATTAAATGGATCATATAAACACCACTTCTCAATCTTATTCCACATTCTTCCTAATTTTTATCCATTTTGTCCAATGGTACCTAGTGAATCCATCCATATGATTTGGCATCCAAGATGAAGGTGGTGAAGTGGTGTTTAATGTTCCAAGTGAAACTCTTTGGAACTGTTTGAACACATTAGGTGAGCATGGGGATAGAGCATAAAACACCATTAATAATATCGATTTTTCCTCTGAAATAAAGTAACTAATTTTTCTTATTAGGGATATGGGAGGATATCCTTTCAACCAACTTATCAATATGTTCAATATGAATACATATCTATGTAATAAGGGCTCCTAAATAATCGATCAATAATTTATTTCCATATACACCAATGCTATAAATAATTAAGTGTGCAAATATCTGTGAAAAAATATTAAATATATAAACACTAATATTTTCTTGATTTATTTTAATAATTCTACACTTGTAGTAAACCTCAGGTTTTTTGTTAATTCCATAGATGGATTTTGTGATACCATTTAGAAATAACACCTTTTCATCTAGATATTTTATTTTATTTTTGTATGATATTGTTTATTTTTTCTACATTTTATTTTTTACACTGAATTCATCATATAGCTTTCATGGGATTTTTTTTTGTCTTGATAGTTTTATTTATTTCATAATGGTGGAAAATCATCCTAAAATGATTTACAAACCACTTGTAATTTCTTTCAATTTTTTAGTTTCTAGAGGTGATAACCAACTCTTATTATAACCTTGGATCCCTCTAAGATTATCACGACCATTACCTCAAAAGGCACCACTCCTAGATAGGAAATGGGGGTAAAGTGATGATGAACCCTAAGACCCACCTTCAGTAAGACCTAGGTTTGAAACTAGCATTGAGGTTATAAATATCTCATATAAGGATATAATTTATATAAATTAAATAATAAGGATGGTAATATAGGATAGATAAACCCCCAAGAAACCCTATCACATATAAAAATTATTTCCTAAACCCTCCCATAATTCATTTTTAATTTATGAAAATACAAATAGGGTCTCCAAATAAAATACTAAAACAAAACCTAAGGTAAAACACAATAAAAACTCTAATGTACTAGCTAGTAACATCTAGTTTGATCCCAAATATCTTAAAAGAATCCTAGAAAAACGTTTTTCATTTACACAAATTTATCTTAACAAGTATACTTTATAGGATCATACCCATGGTCTCTCAAACACATGTGAAAAGAGTGTATTAATGAACTGGTAAAAAAATTCTGAACAAACATGCACCTGAAATGGTTTACGAAACAATACCATTATCAATATGACATGGTTACAATATAAGTCAACCAATGTAATACTATAATGACTTAATGTTAGTATAGGGTACCCCACACCACATTCACACTGATTTTCCTCTCTAACACCCAAATTTACTATATCTTGATTCTTGCATCCCATCTATAAAAATCATTCCCAAAGGCACCTGAGAAACTATATTATATTCCTCACGATGATACATAGAAAAACTTATCATACCATGAACCCCATAAAAAAATTTATCACATCCAAATATTCTCATTTCTTCATTTTTACAACGATATTAGTTGGGTCTATTGATCATTATAGAGGATAGAGTTTAATCAAATCCTACTATGCATGACCCCCACTATGAACCACCCCATACCTTTTTAAATAACTTCATACAGTTCACTATATCCTCAATACACCACAATTTGTGCAAAAAAATATCTCTTAAAAGATATAGTAGTAAGGGGTAATCCATCCATCCATACTCTGAATCATGGATGTTTGGGAAAAATTCTTGGAACCAATGTGATTTGAGAAACATTGTAACCATGTGACTTAGTTGGGGTGTATATAGAAAAAATAAAAAAGTAAATTATAGGTAGATAACACAAAATACCATCCATAGGGTTCTTGAAAATATCTCCCTAGTATCTCACAACAACAACAACAAAGTCTCACAATATTTACCTTTTATTTATTTTATTCCCCAAAACATTTAGCCCATCCCAAAATTGATTAACTATGACTCACTTCCATTTGATAATTATAAGACAACTAGGAAACTATAATTCTAATTTAAATTTCCATAAACCACAACAATGCCAATACCATGCTCTCAAATCCAACATCACCACCACAAACCCATAAGAAACATTAAGAAAACAACTGCACCCATTTTTTCACCCCTTATACTAGTCACCACACATCTAATATTTTTTAAAACGGATTCGATCAAAATTACATTGATATTTTCAATGGTTATCACACAAAAATCCATGATTCCTAGAGAAAGAAATTTGTTAGTTAGATATACGATCAATTCCTCTTTTATGAATAACAACAAGAATTCACAACTATATAGGAAAAAATCAAAAGAATATGTAAACCTCGTCTAATTCATCCACTCCATTTAAATTTTAATATAGATAATTAAGAATAATTATTAATATGATATATACCATATAACTATGGGAAATAGAATAATATTATTTCAATATGAAAATATAAATAAGGAGAGAGTGAAGGATCTCACATATCAATTGAAACATTAAATAGAACCACCACTCAAAAAGGTATTAAAAATATATTAGTCACCACCATTGTTAAGGATAACTTAGAAAACTATATCAATAATAATCCACTATTTAACCCACTCATGATATTCCAAAAATATAGCCTCCTCTGACTAAGATCCTCACAAAGAAGCAGTACCTAATATAAACAAAAAAGGGGGAAACTGGTGAGAATATTCTAACATAGAAATACCCATTCTAGTTGTCAAAGAGGTCAACCCCCTCATGGAAGATTATTTTAAGTGCACTATATAGTCTGAAGTCTGTAAAATATTAGAGGTAAAGAGAAGGAATAAAATTAATTGTGGTCATTCCCTCTATTTATAGAGGAAATAAAAATTGGCCTTACCAGTAAAAAATTAATGCCCAAGAAACCATGATGTCCTAAAAAATTAATATCTATACATACCATATACTTTTACCCGATTGTCCACACATTTTAAAAACTAATTTTACCACCACTATAGCCTAGACCACTGTGTGGTACACACTTTAGAGTCTCCCCTGAAATATTATACAACCAACAATAATGTTCTAGAATTAAATACTTTTATATTTCCCCTTACCATGTACAAGGATGCGATGAATACATAAAAATATCACCTATTTTTAAAATAGGTCCACATGACACTACTACTAAAATCATGTATCTCAATGGTAATTTCCATATTACCTATTTTGTGCAAGGTATAATTTTGGACAAGATAGTTAGAAAAGTATTCTCATAGAACATAGTGCACCAACCACCATGTTACCACTGAAACGTCCATGGGGCTCAGCCATATATATACCAAAATGTCTTAAGTATAACCAAATATATAATACAAACATCCCCATTACCACCAAAAATTTGTGGGTACTCCAAAAAATTCCCAAAACCCCATTCTAGCCTCCCGAACACCTTTAAACTCCCCTTCAACACCACCAACCCTATAGAAACCACAATTAAAATGTTTGTAAGGTATCAAATATTAAATAAGGTACCAATGAAAAAATTATCAATGCTAATAACAAAAAATCCTAGAACCAATAAGATAGGGGGTTCGATGAATCTTCTTATGAGATACCTCTCAGAGATATCGTTACAAATGAAACATTTTCAACATCACACACTTAAATCAGACAACTTTTTTAGACAAAACAATCCACACAACCATTTCAACTTATTTATATCCCATGAAAACAACCACTATAACCATTAAAAAACATTTTTCTATTAATAAAAATTTGTGAAACCCACCTTCCATATCATGTTATTTTTCTCTTTGGGTGACACTTTCTCACTTGCACGGTGTGAAATATTTTCATAAATATAACTCAACATGATTGGGGTTTGAATTTTTTATCTTATATTACATAAGGTATTAAAAAATCTGGAAGGTAAAATGTAATATATCATTAATTATCACAATTTGGATATTACATAAAAAATATTAAAAAAAATAAAAAACAAATACAACTCATGTTACTAGGAAAGCATCTAAATATCTTGATTATATGTACTCTCCCCCATGACAATGCACCTACAAAAAACATGAATCAATTTAATGGTTGTTCATAAAAAAATATAAATTCAAAATCATGGATCAGTAATAGACACTCCATAAACATCACATCATCCATGATATCAAAAACTCCAAATTCAATTACATAGGATACATCATGAAGATATTGATGAAGCTAGTAAACTCAGAAGAGGTCAAGGATTATATGTATATTTGGTGGGATAACCAACCGATATTCCACCATTTCATCATTTTATATCATGAAAATGTTCTAAAAAAATATTGATAATGATCTTTTCCTCTACTGAAAATCCACTACACCCTAGGAGGTGAATCATTTAAGAATAAATAGTCCCCAAACAAGGACTCCATAGGTATCTTACTATAGCCAGTATAAGATTTCAATAATTCATGTTCAACTGACATCCTCTCCTAAACTAAATATACCTTCTCTATTATGACTTTTATCATGTCGGGACTATGAATATATAACTCTCCAACCTTGGTTCAATATAGTGTTGATTTTTATAGACTCCCATAAAACACCTCAAACATAGACATGATGGTGGATGAGTGGTAACTATTGTCGTAATTAGACTTATATAAATTAATGTGGTTTTTTATGGATCCACTGGAATCCAAGATTTATAGTTTCAGAATAAAATCCATTATCTATACTGTATGTTTTATTTATCCATTTTTCAGAGGGTGTCAAATAGTATCTAGTTGTAACTAATTGAAAAATGTTTTTTATAATACTCTCAAAAATTCAGGGTTAATTGGGCATGTCAATCAATGAAAATAGACCTCAAATATACATGTATCTATATGAACTCATCAAAATACCTATTTTCCATAAAATTAAAAGTTCTTGAATTCAGGATTAGTACTATGTGATCCAACTTTGTCAACTGATTTATGATTACCTGGACTACATCCCAACCTCCATGATCTTGGGATAAACATCTGATGAAATCTATTGATATTTCCCCCCACATTTAGTTATGTATATCCTATGGAAACAATTGACCTTCATGGACTTTATTGTCTTCCTTAGCCTACTATAAAACCAGTCACATTTCCACAATCACTCTCACAAAATTATTTTTCTTGGGCTACCAAAATATTACCTCAAATGATTGTATATCTTAAATACTATTGGGTGAACTCCAAAACTTTTGTAATAAAAATTATTAATAGTTCCCTCATACATATCCACTGGTAAAAACAACCTTCAATATAAAAAAATTATTCTGAAAATCCTCTGACCATCCCCTATGGAATCACTATTTCCAAAAAGGTTGTACATCACCTCTTCCCCTATGTCATCACACTAATAATCCTCTACCTACTATATCATAGAATACAAATTCATCATCTAAAAATATATTTAATAAACTAAGTAATTTTATGACAAATAATTTTTATATTCTATATGAATATTCATTAATTTTTCATTCAAAAGAAATAAATTATCATTTCAATCAAAAAAAATTCTTCATGTATAATAGGGTTTCATATAAGAGTAATATTTCAAAAATATTCAATTTTATGTTTAAAAATTGAAAATTATTTTTTAAATCATCTTTTCCATATTTTTATATAATGGTTTGTTTATAATTTTATAAAAAATCAATAAATAATGTAGAGTTCATGTTTTTATTGAAAATAGTATTTCTTTCTTAATCAATTTACAAATACATATTACATTTTTTATTAGTTTTGAAATTTTATTTTCTATATTTTATTAAAAATAATCATATTCTAATCCTATTAATTTATTTTACACTTGAATTTAGTGTAGAAAAATTATATACATAAAATGTTATTTCCCTAAAAACTTGTATTTCATCTTGTTTTGTGTTTTAATATTAAAAATATTATCCCTAACTAAAATGGAATCATGAAATATGGATTAAATATTTTTTAACTAGAGTTCCTAATTTGGTAAATATTCCCCTTTTAGTTTTTATAATTATGAATAGTTTTTTTAGTACTTTTTTGTTATCATAGTAAAGTTAAAATGACTTTATTATGGTCAAAAATAACATAATATGGAGAAAGAAATTACAAAAACACTTGAATTAATTTTTATTAATTATTATATCACATTCATATTCACCTAAAAATATAATATATGATCTTTTTTTATTTTCTCCTAATTTTAGGATTTTTGATATTTTATGTAATGAAAATTAAAAAAATTCATTATCTAGGTTTTTTATCACTAAATTTTTAACATAGGCATAAAAATGATATCTTTAGTTATAAATTAAAATTTTTAACATAAATGAATTTATTATCATTTTCATTAATTAATAAATAACATTATAAAAGAATTACATTAAATGCTTATAAAACACCAATAGAGTATTTTTTTCAATTAATTAAAAAATGATACTAAAAATATTAAAAATTGTATAAATTTATTTAATTATAGTGTTACATGATTTTTTTATAAGTATAACATATTAGGGTTATGAAAAAGATTTATATTCAATTTTTTTCATTAAGGATACTAAATTCAGTGTAAATGAATAGTTCTAAAATTGATATTAAGGATTATTTATTTTTAATAATATTTTTAGTAATGATTTAGAATTCCCAAAAATAAAATACTTTGAAATTTCTTGGATTATTTTTTAAAATATAAATAGTGAAATATTTATAGGATAATTGTTCTTATTTTTTTACCGTCTTGACCCTTGAATAAAAAAACAATGGTACCATGGTAATAATAAAAAACAACTAACATGGGTTAAAACATATATATATAAATGAAATTAATGACAAAAATTTTCAACATTTAATTTTATGATATTATTTCAACCTATACTCATCATATCATATAATTATTTTTTTGATATACTTTTACCCGAAAATTAATTTATATTAATTTAATAAATTAATAAATTCCATAAGAACCCATCCCTTCAGTTATAAATGGGATCATTCTCTCTTGTCTTCTTCATAGATAATAAACCTTTTAACATATTAAACACCAATCCAAATAACATCCTTAAATCCCTACTTATTTACAATTGACATTTTATTGATTATAAATCCAACATTGTGATCCTTTTTGTTTAATCATTATGAGGTTGTCCGAAGAAGAGGTATTATTCTTAACCAAGTTTTATTGTTTTATTTCTTCCTAAATCTAATTAAAATTTTATTAAAACAAGATGATATAATAATATTTTTATGTTACATATATTGATATTTTAATAAATTATTGGTCTAATTTATATTCGTGTCTAACATCCATTAAATGGGAAAGAATTCTATCATTTCTATGTATAAAGGACTACTGACTCACAAACAGATGTAACTCATATACCTTCACAGTTACTCATAGTTAATTATAATGGTTCATTTAATGTATATTTAAGGTATTAATAAAATATTTTTCATTTTTTGAAATGAATATATCATCTATTTTTTACCTTTTTCATTCATTGAAAAATGGTAATGTCCTTCGTGCTTAATTGTTGACTAGCACCTCCATGAAGAATTGTGATTCATTGCTCATCTCCAACTCACCCAGATAATATGTAATGGCTCAGACCTCTCTACTCTATTCCTTTGAGAAAATCTAGTGTCTGAGGAATTCCGGGAGGTCAAGGTTACTTATCCCCAACACTTCACAAAATTTCCTGTTCTGTGAATAGTGAAACGGTAACCTTAGGTGAATAGTGGAATTGTGACCTTATTTGAACTATGTCATTGGTAACCTTCTGTGAATAGTGCAACTATGTATCCTTCTATGAACAGTGAAATGGTAACCTTAGGTGAACAGTGTAATGGTGGCCTTATGTGAATAGTGTCATCGGTAACCTTATTTGAACAGTGTCATCGGTAGCCTTCTGTGAACAGTGAAACGGTAACCTTAGGTGAACAGTGTCATCGGTGACCTTATGTGAATAGTTTCATCGGTATCCTTAGGTGAACAGTGCATCGGTAACCTTAGGTGAAAAGTGCCATTGGTGACCTTATATGAACAGTGTCATCGGTAGCCTTATGTGAAAAGTGCAACAGTGAGGTTCCAATGGTAACCTCTTTCCTTTGCCAAATTTTGAGTTCATGAACAGTGTTTCCAAAATGGTGAGGTTCCATTAGGAACCTCTATTTCCTCTTCAAAATTTTGATTTCATGAACAGTGTTTCCAAAACGGTGAGGTTCCATAGATATCCTCTATTTCTTTTTCTGAATTTTGAGTTCATGAACAGTGTTTCCAGAAGGGTGAGGTTCCATCGATAACCTCTATTTCCTTTGCCAAATTTTGAGTTCATGAAAAGTGTTTTCAGAACCATGAGGTTCCATCAGTAACCTCTATTTCCCTTGCTGAATTTTTTGTTCATGAATAGTGTTTCCAAAAAAAATGGGGTTCCATTGGTTTCCACTATTTCCTTTTCCAAATTTTGAGTTCACAAACCGTGTTTCCAGAATGGTGAGGTTCCATCGATAACCTCTATTTCTTTTGAGAAATTTTGAGTTTGTGAACAGTGTTTCCAGAACAGTGAGGTCCAATAGTAACCTCTTTTTCCTTTTCCAAATTTTGAGTTTGTGAATAGTTTTTCTAGAATGGTGAGGTCCATCGGTAACCTCTATTTCTGTTGCCAAATTTCGAGTTCATGAACAGTGTTTCCATCTTCCTACAATTTCGCCCCTTTGACGTGTCCTTTGACATAAAATTAATTTAAAGCCTTGTTTTAAGGAGTCTAAGTCTGATTAAAAGTCCATAATTACTATAATAATTTCCCTAAGGCTCGAGATGCCTTTACTTGGTCAAACAACGTGGGTTAATATGATCTGCTTTTAATGGAAAAATCTATCATATCTTAAACCATTGCTCAGTTAAATCATCTAAAGTGATGAGATATCTTACTCCCTTGTGCTACCTTCTTGTTCCCTAGTGTGAGACACTTGAATCTTTCCTTCTTCCCATAAGAGCGGTGTGATCGAACTTTAATCCTCAGATCATTTCCCCTTGATGTTTCTTACTGCTGCACGTGCACCCCCTGTTTTTGTGCAAGCACTGAGTATCGATCCTTTATTGATATAAGGTATATTTTATATTTATTCATTTTGGTTATTCTTCTTATTTTTCTACTTTCCCTGTTATGGTATGTGATCTCCAAACATATAATTGATTTTTATTGGGTATCGGTTGGTGCGGTCATACCGCAGCATCCTTGGGTGGATACAGTTGTCATGGTAGGGAGGCGATCATGATCCTTTATGTGGATCGTTATCGTATAAATAATCAAAAGAATCATTTGAGGCAGGGGATTCATTTCTTCTCTTTTATTTTATGTGAAATTATATATTTAGCTTGTTTTATCCCACTAGATCAAAATCGAATTGACATAACAAATATTTGAACCGGATAAATAAATTGGTATCGATCATATGTTATTGCCACTTGTTTTGTTAGATAGTGTGATATCTATGATTTTTTTGTTTAGCCTTTCATTCATGATGGAAATTTGTAAAGAACATAAAGCCAAAATTAATTGATAATAGTTTGGATAAAGATAAAGACACATGTAAATGAATCTGGTTCTTCTTGTTGTAATTTGATGTTAATCAAATTGGTGTAGTAAGTATGTTTAATTATTTTTTATAGCTTACTGGGTAGGTTTTCCAAATTTTAAACCTACGATTAATAAATCGGTTAATCCAATATAGATTAAAAAATAGATTGTTCGATAAAATATAATTCCTTGTAGGGTTCTGAGTTACCCTCTTGATTGTTTAAGATCAAAGATCCCAATTGATATGATGTTTGTTTTTCTACTTCTTGTATGGTGATGTGATCCTAGATAGAAATTGTGATATGTGGGGGCATGAAGGTATACTGGTTGTGGCTATAGTTGATGCCTAGTGTGGCACGATGCATTGGGTTATGCATGTGGGTGTCAGGGAGAACACCGGGGATGATGAAATTAGTTGGATGTGAATTTTTGGATTCTAATTGGTTGTTATATATTTTTTATCAACTTTACATTTCCCACTGATCAAAGCAGTTGGTCTTTCTTACCCTTCTCATGAAAGGGGTGAAGACGCATGGGTATGCCATGTGATTTCCTTGTTTAGCTTCTTAAAGGGAGGATGGGTCTACGCTCTTTCTATTGGCGGCAATGAATTGATAGGTAGTTCATCAACTCACTGTGTTGAGCCCCCTAGTGTTTTGTAGCATAGACTATTTTTTTTAAATGCCTAGGAATATGGGAAAGTGATAATTTTGTTAATAAATGATTTAATAAATGATGTTAACCCAAGGGGTGGGATCTTGCTGGGACACAATGCTGGGGTTACAATTTAAAGGGACATTGGGCTTTGGGTGTGATTCTATTGAAATTTAATATGGAATTATTAATGGTTAATTAATGATTAAATTATTAATTAACGTAAACTGAAACTAATAAAAAGGGAATGAAATAATGTAATAAATATCTGTAAATGGTTGTGTGCTTATAAGATAACAAGTCTTAGAAGTGGCAGCCAGGAATCCAAGAGACGTTAGATGTAGTTGAGTCTATGAATAGGTTATGCTCATAGTGTAGTTGTGAGATATAGTATATTCTGTACTTTTTCTGTTTCTATATGCTACTTCACTCCGTCAGTTAGGGAAACTAACAACCTGGTGATTCTGAGCCCTGGGGGTGGTTTCCCCAACATTTCAGTGGGAGGATGGATTGCTAACTACCCCCTTTGGCCCTACTCACTTCTCTTGGTAGATACTTGTGTTGGTAGGAACATTGGTTAGTTTTCCCCATATATGTGTATATAGCACTGTAATGGCTTGTGGTTATTCAAAAATATATATTCTGTATATAGTATCCTTAGGACTGTTATAGGTGTAACGTGTATAGGTTGTGATGGCTTGAGGATTCTTACTTGGTTTATGGGCTGTAATTGATTGAGGTATAATACCTGATGTATGATACATGTTATACGAGCTGTTGTGGCTCCAAAAAACTACCTGGTTACTTACTTATGTGGATGTGGTGATTTTTTTGCATGAGTTGCATGTTGTGGTGCTTCGCCCAGGTTTCTGCGGGCAAGCCTTTTTAGAGAGAGATGCTAAGGACAAGCAACCTTGTAGCAAAGCAGCCAACCAATGGGGAAGTATTAGTGGGGTATCCTTGATATTCATTATTATATTATATACTCTAGTATGTGTTACTTGGTGAGAGTAGCCATGGTGAGGATGGGAACATATTATACCTATTTATGTGACGAGTTAGTTTCACTTGTTGTTCAATTTGATTTATCATAATTTCTTTACTTTTTCATGAGAGGCTTCGGGGAGGATCATACTAAGTGTACTATTATACTCACCCTATGTAAATACCAGTAAGATTCAAGGGAAATTTTTTCTTAATTTTCTTTGGGATTTTACAAGAATGCAGTTTCTGACGGCACTTGATTCTAAGGCCCTGTGTGCCCATAATTTCTATCCGAAGTTTAGCTCAGGTACGTTCAGTGAACGAACGAGCGGGTTTTCCTAACTTTTGAACCGGTGCTCAGAATCAAATTCTGAGGGCACCGATGGATTTTCAGCACCGGTAATTGATTAGGAACACCTGTTCCGGAGTTTAATTTTCATGGGAGAGGTTTTTAAAAATTATGGAAGGTAAAATAAAATTGAGCATCAATTTTTATTATTCTCTAAGTGGTTAAAACCTTTGAGTGGAAGTTGGGGGAAACCACCCAACTTCCCAAGTGTGGTTATGAGGGCGGTGGGGCCCACACGAACCACACCCCTTCATCTTCCCTAACATTCCATAACCCTCCATTTATTAAGTCAAGTTGAGTTAATTAATTTAGTGGATTAATTCAACTTTTGAATTTCAAACATAAGTCATGTTAATAAAATAAGTGAAGTACTTATTTTATTTGGTTGAATCTTGTTGTGTGAGTCTTTGGGAGAAAAGGAAAAGCTCTTGAAGTTCTTCTTCCTCAATGAAGAATGCGAAGAACACCGACCTCCGACGAAGGTCGACAAGAACATCGGATCCTCGGAGATCGACGACGCGACACCGATGAATCATTTCTCTACGACGTGACTCTCTCCTTCCACGACGATTATTTCTGTGCCGAACCCTCACTCAACCAATTCGACGAGGTAGGGGTTTTATGCATTTCTATTCGTGAATTTCTTCCGTCATCATTCCTCGTACAATTGGACCACTTGTTATCAGATAACGGGAGGGAGCCGGACCGCACAAACCGTCCAACCCTCCTCCCCTTTTTCTCTTGTCTACCTTGTGGTGGAATGGAACGAGGACGGCGCGGTGTCGTCGCACCGCGCGGGGTCATGCGGCAAGGAATGCATGGCGTCGTCGCGCCACGCCGGAGAACCCCGAAGGCACCGCTGCCAGAGCAGGGCTGTGGCGGAGGGGCGCGGTGACATCGCGTCGCGCCGGGCGGACAAACGCTGCGGCCATAGGCCGCGGCGTAGTAGGGACCGGCGGCCAGTTCTGGGCCGCCAGTATCAGAGCAGGGGGACCGGCCATCGCCGGTCCTGTGGCGGCAACAGCCGGCTGAACGAAGCGGGACGGCCGTACATGGGAAGAGCTGGGGGTTACGACCCCCGGCAGGCCAGCATGAGCGGCCCCCCATCATGGGGGCCGCGATTATGAAACAGTGCGGCAGCCCCCCCCCCCATCCGCTTGGCTGAAACGGCCGAGCCACCTAGCTAGCGCCGGGTCGGCTGCCTAGGTTGGACCGCCAAGCCGGGCCGCGCCCAGGTCGGGCCGGGCCACGCCCAAGCGGTCCGGACCCTGACCCGGGATGGGTCAACCCGGTTTGGGCCGACCTAGAGGGTATCGGGCCGGGTCGGACCGGGCCCGAACCCCCTAATACCAGACCTCTCACGGTATTTTTCCCATAACATTTGTTGTGGACCTACGATCGACTCACCGTCAGCTACGATGCGATCCTTGGATAGAGACGGTCGTTTCGGTATATTATACTCAAGGTTTTGGAGTACTTTTGTTTCGGCCGGGTTGGTTCATACACAAAACCAACCGGGCCCTCGGAGCGAAAATGCTTATAACTTGAGCTCGGGACGTTTGATTGACGTGTCGTTGACTTTGTTGGATTCCTATAAGTGATAAGGACTTTCTGGATTACTCCTCTCGAGGTTTGGATGCAGTTGGAGTACGGTCGGGTTGGTTTTGACTTAAAAACCAACAGGGCCCCTAGATCAAAAAAGCCAATAACTCTCAGACCGGGCGTCCGATTGACGTGCCGTCTGTGAAGTTGAGTTCCTATTGATGATACGGAACTTTTGGATACATCAACTCCGGACTATGTGTCAGTTGATGTATCATCCCTTCGGCTTGTGGAGCGGACCCTCCCGAACGAGCTTGTTGTGTGCAGGAACCCTAGAGCTGGCTGCGACTTCGATGACGATGAAGACTATGCAGAAATCCTCCGTGGATTCAGCAGCAATGACTACAGCACTCAGCGATCCTACGTGGATCGGTGCTACCGATCTTGTGTGGGTCAGATCTTGTGTGGGTCAGCGCTCAGCGGTCCTGTGTGGGCCAGTGCCTACAGATCCTGTGTGGGTCCGATCCTGTGTGGTTCATTGTGGGGGTTAGTTACCTATCATCCTTTGTGGGTCATTGTGGGGGTTAGTACCTATTGATCATGTGTGGGTCCAACGGCTTAGATGAATCAGTGACTACATCTGACCATCTCTATCGTCTTACGAAGAAGTATACCTGTGTGAGCTGAATCTTGACTTTTAATCCTTATCTTTGATAAGATTGACTTGATATCCTTTGTGGATTACGTTATGCTTTGCTGTGTGGACCGGGTTGTGATTTCCTGTGTGGACTGGGTTGAACTTGAGCTTGGATATTGGATCCGAATGAGAATTTAAGACTTAGGTATATGTATGGTCATATAACTAAGTAATTTCGGATGGTACTTCGTGATTGTATCTTTCCATTATGAATTATCCTTGGTGATTATGGGAGACCTTCGGGGGTCTTGGGGTCCCTACTGAGTAGCTTATACTCACCCCTGCACAGGCTATGCCCGCACTACGTTGTGTTGGTTGCAAATGACGGACAGTGCTGATTTTGGTAGAGGCACGAGGAGCAGGTCGGTACCTGGAGGTGGACCACTGGACGGGGCGTACTCGGAGCGGACGGCTGGACCCGAGGAGATGTGGAGGCTATCTGTACCCACCCATCAGGTGGGACTACCAGTGGACGGCTCGACGCTGTGGATTTACTTTTCAGTTGTTGTACCTTCTTTTAGTTGTAATTTACTTTCAATTTGGGTTTGTATTCTGACCCACTTACTTTACTGTACTTTCTATTGTACCCAGTTTTTACTTAGTGTTTACTTCTGCTTGCTTGCTCTGTGGTGTTTTTTTACTTTAGAAAGGCAATGCCTTCCCTTTTACCGGGAATTACGCCTTGGTGCTAGTCGTCAGCCCCTGGCTAATGGAAGGTGGGCTTGGGGTAGTCATGGCACGGGCCCCGAGGACGGGTCGTGACAAATTGATATCAGAGGAGTTCGGTTCTACCGCAGAACTCGGGACTCTGATGTTTTTCTATGTGAAGCAATAGTGTTAAGAGTATTGAGTGTGGTTATCAGTCCAGGGAGTCTAGTGTTGGTGCGGCGGCAGACGTATCCATACACCAGGACCCTAACTTCTGATTTCCAACCTAATACATGAAAACATTGATTGCATGTGTGTTTCAAGTTTTCCTTATTATTACTGTATGTCAGCTCACCAGGTATACTGTTTGACCGTGGTGCACCTATTTCTTTTCAGGTTGGCCCCACGACGGCAGCCAGCTAGGGTTCCGAGGGTTGTGCATGACGACAGCCCACCGAGCAACGAGGCCTTGGTACAAGGCCCTTTGACAGCAGAGGCACTGGCGGTACCTCTACCCGTCGAGCCACCGATGCTACCAGCCCTAGCCGCTGACGATGCACATAGACTTAGTGCACTGAGCGAGTTTCAGCAATAGTGACCGCCCAGGTTCCATGGGGAGAAGGACCCTCAGGCAGTCGAGGATTGGCTGGAGGCAGTTGAATGGGTTTTCAGGTTAGTGAGGACACTAGCAGACCTCATGGTGATCCTCGCAGCGAGCCTACTACATGCAACAGCAAGCAGATGGTGGAGCTTGATTCTCTAGGTGCATGACGAGGTATCACTTCTCTGGATGGACTTTGGGAGCCTCTTCCGCTCGGAGTTCGTCCCAGCCACCCTCCATGCGGTGCGCATCCAGGAGCTTATTCAGCTGCGGCAGGGCAGCTTGACGGTCGCCCAGTACTCTGCGAGATTTACAGATCTCTCGCGCTATTCGACAGACATGGTACGGGAACCATTCTTCTGGGCCTGGACCTTTGAGCAGGGATTAAGGCTTGTGATCAGGGCATCATTGATCTCCCTTAGCATTCCGACATAGGCAGGGATACTAGAGAAAGCCCTTCTCATAAAGAGATTCATTGCCGAGCCTACATCAGCGGCGAGACCTACTGCAGGGTGGCACGTAGCAGATTCTTCTGCAGCAGGTAGTCAATGGATGACTCATGGGTCCAGGAAGACCAGACCATCAAGCAGACGACCTCAGGACATTGGCTCAGTGGTGCGGGGCACGCAGCGTGGATCCAGTCTTTCGAGAGGCAGACAGTGCTACGCATGCGGCGGGCAGGGCCACATGGCTCGTGACTGCCCGAACCGTCGTGCAGAGGAGTAGCAGACGGTTGAGGGACTACCCAGGAAGAGGCAGAGGGTCGACCGTGGTGGTCCGCCGGGAGCAGGTGGACGATGCAGAGGAGAAGGCTGAGCAGTATGTGGTGGGCGATGCTTTGAGGCTCTACCATCACCACCACCAGGAGTTCCACCCCGACCACAGGGAGCTGGCGGGCAGATACAGGCACAGCTCCAGGAAGTGGAGGCCTATGACCACAGCGCGCCCGAGATGATTCGAGGTAGTATCTGTGTCTATTCCACCCTTGCTGCAGTTCTTATAGACATAGGAGTGAGTCATTCTTTCATAGACGATGCCCTTGTTCGGAGCTCAGAGATTCCGACAGAGTCGTTGGCTCTATCCTTACAGCTATAGACTCCTACGGGAGCAGACATGATGATTAAGCACTGGTGCTGGCAGTGTGAGCTTACACTAGGAGGCGAGAGCTTCGGCTGGCATCTTCTTGTAGCGGCATTGAGGCCTTACGGCGTCATCTTGGGCATGGATTGGTTATCTACAGTCCATGCTCAGATCGGCTGTATTAGGTGCAAGGTGTGGTGTGTACACACCGACGGGAGCAGGTTCCCCTTCACCGGAAAGAAGGGAGCCTTCACAGCACAGGAGGGACTCTCACAGAGGAGAGGACAACTCATCACTCACTAGTTGGCTAGCCTCATCCTAGAAGCAATTGACATGCAGAGTCCTGGTTTTCCTGCAGTGGTGGATCAGTATGCAGACGTTTCCCCGATGACGTTCCAGGACTACCTCCTCGCAGAGAGGTAGACTTTTATATTGACCTATACCCCAGGACATCTCTGATATCCACTCCAGCATATCAGATTTCCCTCGTTGAGCTTCGAGAGCTACGGGTAGAGTTGGAGGACTTGCAGGGCAAGAGATTCATCTGACCCAGTGTTTCACCCTGGGCTTCCCCGATATTGTTCTCTAAGAAGGTGGACGAGAGCTTGAGACTTTGTGTCTAATATCGTTACCTGAACTAGGTGACCGTGAGGAAAAAGTATCCGCTACCAAGGATTGATGACCTCTTCGATCAGCTCAAGGGAGCACGGTGGTTCCCGAAGATAGACCTCAGGTCAGGCTATCACCAGCTCAGATTTCGGGACGAGGACGTGCAGAAGACGGCCTTCAGGTGTCGGTATGGCCACTATGAGTTCTTGGTTATGCCATTCGGCATAACCAATGCTCCAGAAATGTTCATGGCCCTCATGAACAAGATCTTTCAGTCATACCTTGATCGATTTGTTGTGGTCTTCATCGATGACATTTTGATATACTCGACCACTGAAGAGGAGCATGCCTACCACTTGCGGGTTGTACTAGACACACTCCGAGAGCACCAGCTTTATGGAAATCTCTCAAAGTGTCAGTTCTAGATACGTGAGGTCCACTTCTTGGGACACGTCATATCTAAGGCGGGAGTTTCAGTGGATCCTGTGAAGATCGAGGCAGTGCTAGCTTGGGAGCCACCCAGGAGCGTGATGGAGGTGCGGAGTTTCTTGGGACTAGCTGGGTACTACCAGAGATTTGTCCCAGACTTCTCCAAAGTTGCGGCACCACTCTCAGCCTTGAAAAAGAAGGGGAAACCCTTTGTGTGGTCAGACAGATGTCAGCAGAGCTTCCAGGAGCTGAGACAGAGACTGACCAGTGCGCCAATCTTGAGGCTATCGTAGGAGGGAGTTGGATACGTAGTTTACTGCGATGCATCAGGGACCGGACTTAGATGTGTCCTGATGTACAAGCGGGTCGTGATCGCCTTTGGATCACATCAATTGATGCAGCATGAGCAGAACTACGCTACCCATGACTTGGAGTTAACAGCAGTGGTCTTCGCTCTGAAGATGTGGCGACACTATCTGATGGGCGAGCGCTTTACAGTCTATTCTGACCACCAGAGACTCAGGTACATCTTCTTGCAGAAGGACCTGAACCTGAGACATCGGCAATTTCTCGAGTTCCTCCAGGACTATGACTTTGAGATAGTCTATACTCCTGGAAAGGGGAACGTGGTAGCTGATTCTCTCAGCAGGAGGACGGGAATTCAGCTACTTGGGGAGGCGACAGAGCAGGTATCCGCTTTGCAAATATCCTTCATGGATAGAGATGGAGAAGCCTTCCTTCAGTCACTCACAGTCGCTCCTCCACTACTGCAGCGGGTCAGAGAGGCACAGCATGGGGACACCGACTGTGAGATGCGGCGTGCGTAGATATCCTCAGAACAGGCACCTGATGGATTCTCCGTGGGAGGAGAGCACGATGTCCTTTTCAGAGGACGTACCTTGGTACCAGTTTCTTTACGGGAGGAGGTGCTGAGAGAGTTTCACACTTCCCCTTTGGCAGTACATCCTGGAGTGGCGAAGATATACCAGGATCTCAGACGATAAAACTAGTGACGGGGCATGAAGAAGGTTGTGGCAGAGTTCGTTTCTCGATGCCTCACCTTCCAGCAGGTGAGGGCAGAGCACCAGGTACCAGCAGGCTTGGTGAAACCCTTGGAGGTCCCGGAGTGGAAGTGGGACGGCATATCTATGGACTTCGTGAATGGACATCCATGCACTTCCAGAGGTCACGACTCCATTTGGGTGATTATCGACCGACTGACCAAGTCGGCTCACTTCTTACCCATCAGAGAGCAGGGATCAGTGGAGAGCTTGGGACATCTCTACATTCAGGAGATTGTGCGGCTTCATGGTGTGCCATCATCTATCATCTTCGATAGAGATGCTTGCTTTACTTCCCGTCTTTGGAAGGGGTTGCAGGAGGAATTTGGGACGCAGCTACGTCTGACTATCACCTTTCACCCTCAGACAGATGGTCAGATGGAGAGGACCATTCAGACTCTCGAGGACATGCTTCGCACATGTGTCCTAGACTTTGGTCATAGCCGGGAGGACCACCTACCCTTGGTGGAGTTCTTGTACAACAACAGCTACCACTCCACCATCAGGATGGCACCATACGAGGTGTTGTACGGCCGACTTTGTAGATCTCCTCTGTGCTGGACAGACCCTGGGGAGTCAGCACTTGTGGGACCAGAGATGGTCCAGGACACGAAAGAGATGTTCCAGGTCATCCAAGAGCGGATGAGGATAGCTCAGAGCCAGCAGAATTCTTATGTTGACAGGAGGTGAAGGCCACTAGAGTTTGAGGATGGAGACCACGTCTTCTTGTGGGTCTCACCTCGACGTGGATTACGGAGATTTGGCCGAGGTGGAAAGTTGTCTCCACGCTTCATCGGACCATTCCAGGTCCTCAGCAGGATTGGTGAGGTGGCTTATCGTCTGGCTCTACCACCTCAATTGCACCGAGTGCAGGATGTCTTCAACGTATATCAGCTGAGGAGATACGTGCACGATCCGACGCATATCATTGGCCATGGGGAGCTGGACATAGATGATGGGGCGACTTTTGCAGAGGTCCCAGTGGAGATCGAGGATTGACAGGATAGGGTCCTACGTGGATGGTCGATTCCTCTAGTTCTCATCAGATGGCAGCACAGGAACCTCCAGGAGAGCACTTGAGAGCGGGAGGCTCAGATGCGTGCCCAGTACCCACATTTGTTCCCCTAGTTTTTGATGTATCTTTACGGGGACGTAAATCCCTGAGGTGGGAGTAATGTAAAGACCCATAAAATTCAAGGGAAATTTTTTCTTAATTTTCTTTGGGATTTTACAAGAATGTGGTTTCTGACGGCACGTGATTCTGAGGCCCGGTGTGCCCAGAATTTCTATCTGAAGTTTAGCTCGGGTACGTTCAGTGAACGAACAAGCGGGTTTTCCTAACTTTTGAACCAATACTCGGAATTGAATTCTGAGGGCACCGATGGATTCACAGTGCCAGTAATTGCTTAGAAACACCTTTTCTGGATTTTCGTTTTCACGGGAGAAGTTGTTAAAAATTATGGAAGGTAAAATAAAATTGAGCATCAATTTTTATTTTTCTCTAAGTGGTTAAAACCTTTGAGTGAAAGTTGGGGGAAACCACCCAACTTCCCAAGTGTGGTTATGAGGGCGGTGGGGCCCACACGAACCCCACCCCTTCATCTTCCCCAACCTTCCATAACCCTCCATTTATTAAGTCAATTTGAGTTAATTAATTGAGTGGATTAATTCAACTTTTGAATTTCAAACTTAAGTCATGTTAATAAAATAAGTGAAGTACTTATTTTATTTGGTTGAATATTGTTGTGTGAGTCTTTGGGAGAAAAGGAAAAGCTCTTTAAATTCTTCTTCCTCGACACGAAGAACGCGAAGAACGCCGACCTACGACGAAGGTCGACAAGAATGCCAGATCCTCGAAGATCGACAACACGACGCCGACGAATCATTTCTCAGCGACGCGACTCTCTCCTTCAACAACGTCTTCTTCCGCAATGTTTATTTCTGCGACGAACCCTCGCTTAATGAATTCAATGAGGTAGGGGTTTTATGCATTTCTATTCTTGAATTTCTTCCATCATCATTCCTCGTACAATTGGACCACTTGTTATAAGATAACGAGAGTGGGTCGGACCGCACAAACACGGCCGACCCCCCTCCTTTTTTTCTCTTGTATACCTTGTGGTGGAATGTAATGAGGATGGCGCGGTGTCGTCGCACTGTGCGGGGTCATGCGGAAAGGAATGTGTGGCGCCGTTGCGTCGTGCCATTGAATCGAGCAAGATCGCGGCGCAGTCTCGCTGCACTGGAGAACCTTGAAGGCACCGCGGCCGGAGCGGGGCCGCGGCGGAGGGGTGCGGTGCCATCACGCCACGCCGGGCGGACGAAGGCCATGGCAGAGCAGGGACTGGCGGCCGGTTCCAGGTCACCGGCATCAGAGTAGGGGGACCAGCCATCACCGGTCCCGTGGCGGAAACAGCCAGCCAGCCGGAGCGAGCCGGCCGGACAGGGGAAGAGCCAGGGGTTACGACCCCCGGCTGGAAAGCATGAGCGGCCCCACATCATGGGGGCCGCAGTTACGAAAGAGGGGGTAGGCACCCCCCCCCCCCCATCCGCTCGGCCGAAACGGCCGAGCCACCTGGCTGGCGCTAGCGCGCTGGGCCGGCTACCCAGGTCGGACCGCCAGGTCGGGCCGTGCCCAGGCCGCGCCGCGCCGCGCCCAAGCGGGCCGGACCCGGTATGGGTCGACCCAGTTCGGGCCGACCCAGAGGGTATCGGGCCGGGTCGGACCAGACCCGAACCCCCTAATATCGGACCTCTCATGGTCTTTTGCCCAAAACATGGGCTGCAGACCTCCGATCGACACACCGTCAGCTGCGATGTGATCCTTGGATCAAGGTGGACGTTTCGGTATATTATACTCAATGATTCGGAGTACTTTGGGTTCGGCCGGGTTGGTTCGTACACGAAACCAATCGGGCCCTCGGAGCGGAAACGCTTATAACTTGAGCTCCGGACGTCCGATTGATGTTTCGTCGACTTTGTTGGATTCCTCTAAGTGACATAGACCTTTTCGCTTACTCCGCTCAAGGTTTGGATGCATTTGGAGTACATTTGGGTTGATTTTTACTTAAAAACTAACCGGGCCCCTGGAACGAAAAGGCCAATAACTCTCAGACTGGGGGTCTGATTGACGCGCCGTCTGTGACGTTGAGTTCCTGTTGACGATACAGAACTTTTGGATACATCAACTCCAGACTATGTGTCAGTTGATGTATCAGCCCTTTCGGCTCGTGGAGCAGACCCTCCCGAACGATCTTGCTGTATGCGGGAACCCTAGAGCTAGTTGCGACTGCGACGACGATGGCGACTGTGCAGAAATCCTCCGTGGATTCGGCGGCGACGACTACAGCACTCAACGATCCTACGTGGATCAGTGCTACCGATCCTGTGTGGGTCTGATCCTGTGTGGGTCAGCGCTCAGCGGTCCTGTGTGGGCCATAGCCTACATATCCTGTGTGGGTCTGATCCTGTGTGGGTCATTGCGGGGGTTGGTTACCTATCGATCCTTTGTGGGTCATTGTGGGGGTTAGTACCAATCGATCTTGTGTGGCTCCGACGGCTTAGATAAATCAGTGACTACATCTGATCATCTCTATCGTCTTATGAAGAAGTATACCTGTGTGAGCTAAATCTTGACTTTCAATCCTTATCTTCGATAATATTGACTTGATATCCTATGTGGATTACGTTATACATTCCTGTATGGACCGGGATGTGATTTCCTGTGTGGACCGGGTTGTGATTTCTTGTGTGGACTGGGTTGAACATGAGCTCGGATATTGGAGACAAACGAGAATTGAAGACTTAGGTATATGTATGGGCATATACCTAAGTAATGTAGGATGTTACTTCATGATTGTATCTTTCCTTTCTGGATTATCCTTGTGGATTCTAGGAGACCTTCGGGGGTCTCGGGGTCCCTACTGTGTAGCTTATACTCACCCCTACATGGGCTATGCCCACACTACATTGTGTTGGTTGCAGACGACAGACAGCACTGATCGTGGTGGAGGCACGAGCAGCAGGTCGGTACCCAGAGGTGGACCACTGGGCAGGGCGTACTCGGAGTGGACGACTGGACCTGAGGAGTTATGGATGCTATCTGTACCCACCCATCAGGTGGGATTACCAGTGGACAGCTCGACGCTGCGGATTTACTTTTTAGTTGTTGTACTCTCTTTCAGTTGTACTTTACTTTCAGTTTGGGTTTGTATTCTGGCCCACTTACTTTACTGCACTTTCTATTGTACACAGTGTTTACTTAGTGTTTACTTCTGCTTGCTTTCTCTGTGGTGTTTGTTTACTGTAAAAAGGAAATGCCTTCCCTTTTTACTGAGAATTACCCCTTGGTGCTAGTCGTCAGCCCCTGGCCTATGGAAGGCGGGCTTGGGGTAGTCACGGCATGGGGCCCGAAGACGGGTCGTGAAACCCTGTGTTTATATAAAGTATTTTTTTCAGGTCACTTAGATTAATTTGGATATCAAGCTGGTTTCTGCTAGCTTGGGGTTGCAGGAGCGGTTCGGCCATCGTGGTCGCAGCTGTATTAACTTTCCTTTGGGTACATGAAGCTTTCCCCTTTCAGTTGAAGTATTTTTTCATGACATTATATATGTGTACTTGGGATTTATTTTATATTAAAGTTTGACTTAGAGTTTGTTAGTTTTTGTCTTATCTCCCTATTTTGTGTGTGTTCTCTTAGAGGGTGATGACTCCCATCTATGTGTTGACTATACTCTCGGTGTTAGTCCCAAACCTGGGGCCTATTGGAGGCAGGAATTAGGGGTCATTATCTCCCTTCTAACATTGTCATCCCAGGAGGGGTACACTTTGTGGGGATGGGGTCGTGATAGAGTGGTATCAGAGCTCTGGTTGAGAGGTAGGATGGAGTTTAGAGTTAGGAATCTGTGAGTTTGGATGGGTTGGTAGGGAAACAGTGTCAGTTAAGTTTATCAAGTGATGAAAACACTGGAGACCAGCTGAGACATAGGCATTTAGGTCCCCCTATGATCTTATGTATAGACCATTATGTTTACAATTTCTACTAAACGAGGTGATTCTATTGCAGGGTAGAGACCTATTAAAGGATCATGCATCATTCTTCTTTATGAATGTGTTTGAATCGGCAGAACTTTTGGTAGGTTAACATAAAATCAATAAAAGAAAACAGTCAATTAATTAATGTCGATTCTTCCATATTCCAGGTTTAGGAACTATAACTATTTTTTATTATACATGTATGTCTCTAGGTCTACATCCTCATTAGGATCAGATAAAAGATTTCTAGTAGGCTATTCTAGTATATCACCATAGGGTAGAGGTTGAAGAAGATGACACTTAGAGGAGGACACTCTGAGAGCATCAATGCCAGAGTCTACAGAAGTACGAGAGCTCTGTTTATGATTCAGTCATGGAAGACTGGTTGGAGGTGGTCGATATTGGCCTCAGTTAAATCTGTGCTCAGAAGGAGCACTGGGTGTCCTTGGTTTTAACGATTCTGCATGGATCAGAGAGGTAGTGGTGGTTCTTGTTCCATGGGGATTGTGAGGAGCCAGCGGTCTCATGGGAGGAATTCAGAGACATGTTTATAGTAGAGTTTCTTTCTTCAATCATGAAGGCATCCAGTATCTAGGATCTTCTTTCCCTTCAACAGGGGAGCTCCAGTGTGCAAGAGTTTGGAATCCATTTCATGAACATTTTACGATATGCCTCGGACCTGTATACAAATGAGTAGGCTAAGTCGAGGCATTTCTAGGAGGGTTTGCGTCCAGAGATCCAGCGCCAGGCCACCCCATTTATGATGAAGACATATCTTGTGGTGTTGGAAAGGGTAGAGGTCGTTGATAGGACCGTGGGAAAAACCGGATCATCATGAAAGGGGAGTCATCATGATTTCCCAAGTAGAAAAGCTATGGTACACGGTTCCTGGTTTTCAGGGCTGAATAGTTTCTATTTAGACAGGGGTAATTCCCAGCCCTCCACATCTCGTTTCTCTAGAGGTTGTGGATCTCAGGACTATGTCAAGGTATCAGACACCTATTTTTCTTTTTTTGGTTGGGGTCCTCAGCAGTGAGAGTGCCTGACCTTTCAGAGTTGTCATCATGTAGTATGTGTTCCACTCCAGGTTCCTCTATTGAGGCAGTTCTAGCAGAGGAAATATCAGTAGGTTGCACCAGCTTTAGATCAGTAGATGGTAGACGGGGTAGGCAGAGGAAATCCCCATGATTCTCCTCATCCTTAAAGAGAAGAGTGTGGTCGTGGTGGTGGTCATCATCAGGGCTAGAGAGGCCATAGAGGTGGTTGTGGAAAGCTTCATGCTTTAGCATTTCCATCTCTAGGCAAGACAGATGTCGTTCGAGGTACCCTTTTCTTGTTTTCTACCATGGTATATTCCTTGTTTGATTCAGGAGTGACACACTATTTCATATCACCTACCCTTTTCTATGCTTTGGGATTTGAGGTAGATAGGCTTCTATTTCCCTTCGCATTGAATATTCCAGTTGGAGGCCGAGTTGACTTGTTTGAAGAATGGAGAGGTTGTGAGCTAGTGTTGGGGGAACACTACTCTTAGGGTGATTTCCTATGTTTACGAATACAACCATATGATTTCATCCTCGACATGTATTGGTTGTATTCGGTGTAGGATATCGTGGATTTCATCTGGAGGCAAGTTGTATTCCTCGATGCGGATGGAGATCCAATGGTGTTCGTTGTTGAGCGAGACCCTCAGATGGGTGAGAGGCGTGTCCCTTCCTTATCATCCATGATGGCTGAGCTAATGTTGAGTTCTTCATAGGTTCACCAGTTGGAATTTTCTAGGGTCGTAGAAGAGTACCATGATGTCGTTCTAGAAGAGGTTGTAGCCTTACCCCCTCGATGAGAGATCGTTTTTGGAATCAAGCTACAACCAGGAGCATCTCTTATCTCTATGTCTCCATATAGTATGTCCCCTTATGAGTTTCGATATCTATATATATATATATCTTGATGGTATGTTACAATGAGGTTTTTTCTGGAAGATTGTGTCACCATGGGGTGCACCAATTTTGTTCGTAAAGAAGGCTAACGGCAATTAGTAGTTGTGCATCGATTATCATCACTCGAACTAAGTAATAATAAAGAATTGATATCCTCTTCCATGGATTGATGATTTATTCAATTAACTGAAGGGAGAACTTTTGTTCTCAAATATAGAATTGTGGGCAGGATATCATCATATGTGTGTGAAGGATGAGGATATCTCGATGACTACTTTTCATTGTCTTTATGGGTATTATGAGTTCATTGTAATGTCGTTCAACATTAAAAATTATCTCGCTATGTTCATGGGATTGATGAACGTTGTGTTCATGAGTTCCTAGACAAGTTCATGGTGGTTTTCATCAATGAAATCCTTGTGTACTCCACGTCTAAGGAGGATCATGGAGAGCACCTCCACACTGTTTTTGGAGTTCTTCCTCGACATCATCTATTTGGGAAGTAGTCGAAGTGTGAGTTTTGGGCTCGAGAAGTCTGTTTATTGGGGAATGTTGTGTCCTAGTAGGGAGTTGTTGTGGATCAATCAAAGATAGAATCAGTTGTGTCTTGGGCATCCCCCAAGACGGCGTCAGAGGTGTGATGTTTCCCTGGTCTCACAGGCTACTACAAGAGGTTCATAGTTTATTTCTCTCCATTTGTGACTCCTTTGATATCTTTTACCAGGAAGGATCAAGCAATCAAATGGACTTATCAGTGTCATCCAGATTTCGAGTATCTAAAGTAGAATTTAGTAAGTGCTCTAGTTCTTTGTCTTCCAGTTGAGGGAGTTCAAATTGATGTTTTCTGCGATGCTTTGCATCTAGGGTTAGGTTGTGTTCTAATGGATCAAATATAATTTGCTTCTTATGGGTCTTGGAAGTTTCTTCCTCGTCAATGTAACTATTCCACCCATGATCTTGGGCTGGAATCCATGGTGTTTTCCGTGATGTTGTGGAGACATTACCACATTGATGAGCGCTTTTTGGTTTTCACTGATCATAAGAGCCAAATATATGTTTTCTCCCAGCGTGACTTGAACTTACGTCCACGTCAGTGGATGGAGTTCCTAAAGGAACACGACTTCAAAATATCATATACACATGGAAAGGGGAATGTTGTAGCTGATGCGCTGAGCAGGAAGTCACATGGTGATGCAGTGCATGAATATGGTGATTCTTGGAGAGTAATGGAAGAACTGTCAGCATTACATCTTGATATGGGGTATGTTGGGGGTATAGGTTGTCTTTTTCAGATGACGGTGAAATCATCTATGGTGCAGTAAGTGGAAGAGTCCCGGTTGGGGGATCTTGAGGTGGGGGTTTTTAGATACCGAGTTATTTGTGGCGAGACCCCTGATGGTTGGTCTGAGGATGAAAAACATCGAGTGTTGTATCATGTATGGATTTTTGTTCCTTTGGCGATGCGCGAGACAGTTCTCAAAGAGTTCCATAGTTCACCTTTAGCGGTGCATCCTGGCATGACAAAGAGATACCGAGCCTTGAGGAGTTAGTTCTGGTGGCCTGGGCTGAAGCGTACGGTTGGGGATTTTGTGTCTCGATTTTTGGTCTGCCAGAAATAGAAGGTCAAACACCGTGTTCCTGATGGTTTTCTCCAGTCATTAGATATTCCTCAGTGGAAGTGGGAGGACATCTTAATGCACATTTTTACTGGTTTAACTCGAGATCAGGGAAGACATGATGCTATTTGGGTGGTAGTGGATCGTTTAACAAAATCATCCCACTTCATAGCAATCAAGGAGTCAATCTTAGTGGACATTTTGTCGAGGAAGTATATGGAGGAGGTGGTGAGACTTCATGGAGTCCCAAGTAAGATCACTTCCGATCGAGATCCTCATTTTACCTCTAGGGTGTGGAGAGTTCTCCAGTTAGCTTTTGGTTCTTAGTTATGCCTTAGAAATGAATTTCATCCTCAGATAGACAGTCAGACAGATCAGACCATCCAGACTCTTGAAGACATGTTACGCTCTTGTGTTAGTATTTTGTAGGTTCATGGATGAGGCACTTACCCTTGTTGTAGTTCTCTTACAATAATAGTTTTCACTCCACCATCGGTATGGTGCCATTTGAATCCTTGTATGGTCAGCCTTGTCGTTCTCTGTTGTGATGGACTAGGGTCGAAGAGTCATTAACTCTCGAACTTGAAGTAATGTAGAATACAATAGAGATGGTTCAGGTGATTTTTGAGAGGATGAAGATAGTGAAGGATCGTCAAAAATAATATTTCGATCAAAGAAGGAGACCCTTAGAGTTTGATGTTGGGGATCATGTGTTTCTGAAAGTGACACCCTATCATGGGTAGCCAAGGTTTGGTAGTGGGAGTAAGTTTTCTACCCAATTTTTTGGTCCTTTTGAGGTGTTATATCATGTGGGAGTTGTGGCATATCGAGTAGCACTTCCCTCATAGATGATCCGGATACATGATGTTTTTCATGTATCACAACTTAATCTTTATCTTCAGGATGACTCTCACATCATCGATTGGGGAGATATCGATGTTGATGATGTTTTGATCTTTGAGGAGACACCTGTGGAGATCTCAGACTGCAAAGAGAAGGTGTTTCATGGGTGTTCTATTCACTTGGTTCGTGTCTTGTGGCGACACGGTGGTGTGGAGGGGAGTACCTGGGAATGTGAGTCATAGATCCATGATCAGTGCCCAAAGTTGTTTTATGTTTAACTATTTTCATTTAATGACTTTCGCATTATGGTTATAGACATTTCGTGTTTATAAGATGTCTTTATTTGGGTTATATCTTGTGGCTTGCTCTCTTTTGAGAGGTATCTCTATGGGTGGCTGTTCAGACTTCTTTTTTGTTTCCTTTTAGGTTGATTTTGAATTCTCTAGGACAAGAATGTTTAGAGAGGTATTTGATGTAATGGCTCATACCTCTCAAGTCCATTCCATTGCAAAAATCTGGTTTCTGATGTGTTTTGGGAGGTCATGGTGACTTATCCACAACATTATTCCAAATTTTCAGTTCTGTGAATAGTGCAACAGTAACCTTAGGTGAGTAGTTCAACGGTGACCTTATGTGAACAGTGTTGTCTATAACTTTCTGTGAACAGTGCAATGGTAACCTTAGGTGAACAGTGAAATAGTGACCTTATGTGAACAGTGTCATTAGTAACTTTAGGTGAATAGTGTCCTTGGTGACCTTATGTGAACGGAGTCATCGGTAGCCTTCTGTGAACAGTTCAACGGTAACCTTAGGTGAGCAGTGCAACGGTGACCTTATGTGAATAGTTTCATCAGTAAACTTATGTGAACAGTGTCATCAATGACCTTATGTGAACTGTGTCATTGGTAGCCTTTGGTGAACAGTGCATCGGTAACCTAAGGTGAACAGGTTCATCGATTTCCTTATGTGAACAATGTCATTGGTAGCCTTATGGGAGCAGTGTAATGGTGAGGTTCCAATAATAACCTCTTTCCTTTGCCAAATTTTTAGTTCATGAACATTGTTTCTAGAATGATGAAGTTCCATCGATAACCTCTATTTCATTTGCAAAATTTTTAGTTCATGAACAATGTTTCTAGAACGGTGAGGTTACATCAATAAGCTCTATTTCCTTTTCCAAATTTTGAATTCATGAATAGTGTTTATAGAACGGTGATGTTCCATCAGTAACCTCAATTTCATTTTCCAAATTTTGAGTTCAAGAATAGTGTTTCCATAATGGTGAGGTTCCATTGATAACCTCTATTTCATTTGAAAAATTTTGAGTTCATGAATAGTGTTTTCATAATGGTGAGGTTCAATCGGTAACCTCTATTTCGTTTGCAAAATATTTAGTCCATGAAAAGTGTTTCCAGAATGGTGAGGTTCCATCGATAACCTCTATTTCATTTTACAAATTTTGAGTTTGTGAACAGTGTTTCTAAAATGGTGAGGTTCCATAGATAACCTCTATTTCTTTTGCCAAATTTTTATTTTGTGACCAGTGTTTCCAGAACAGTGAGATCCATCAGTAACCTCTCTTTCCTTTTCCAAATTTTGTGTTGTGAACAGTGTTTCTAGAATGGTGAGGTCCATCGGTAACCTCTGTTTCCTTTTTCAAATTTTGAGTTCGGGAATAGTGTTTCCGGCTTCCTATAGTTTTACCACTTTGACATTTCCATTGACATAAAATGTCTTTTAAAACTTTTTTTAATGACTCTAAGGCCGATTCAAAGTCCATAACTCCAATATTAATTTTCGTAAGGATCGGGATGCATTTTACATGGTCAAACCGTGCGGGTTAATACGATCCTATTTTAATGGAAAAAACCATCGTATCTTAAATCGAAGCTCTATTAAATCTTCTAAAGGGATGAGATATCTTTCTCCCTTGTTCTACCTTCATGTTATCGGGTGCGTGATGCTTGAACCTTTCCTTCTTCCCACGTGAGCGATTTGATTGAATCTTACTCCTCAGATTATTTCCCTTTGAAGTTTCTTACTGCTGCATGTGCCCCCCCTATTTTGGTGCAAGCACCAAGTGTCAATACTTCATCAATATAAGATATGTTTTATCATCATTCGTTTGGGTTAATCTCCTTATGTTTCTATTTTCCCTATTATGTTATGTGGTCCCCATACTTCTAATGGAGTTTTCTTGTGTTTCGGTTGGTTTGATCGTACTGCGGCATCCTCTGGTGGATACAGTGGTCATAGGATGAGATGATTGTGATCCTTTGTATAGATCGTTCTAGTATAAAGAATGGAAAGAACCATTTGAGGTAGGGATTTTTTTGCTCCTCTTTTATTTTACATGCAACTATATAGTTATCATGTTTTATCTCACTGGATCAGAATGGAATTGACATAATAAATATTTTAACCAGATAAATAAATTGATATCGATCATATGTTATTGCCTCTTGTTTTGTTAGATAGTGTGATATCTATGCTTTTTTTTGTTTATCCTTTCATTCTTGATGGGAAATGGTAAAGAAAGTAAATCCAAAATTAATTGATAATTGATTGGATAAAGATAAAGAGGCTTGTAAATGAATCTTGTTCTTCTTGTTGTAATTTGATGTTAATCAAACTGGTGTTGTAAGCATGTTTAATTATTTGTGATAGCTTACAGGTTATGTTCTCTGAATTTGGAACCTACAAAAATTAAATCGGTTAATCCAAGATGGTTTAAGGAACTGGTTGTTCAGTAAAAGATAATTCCTTGTAGGGTTTTGAGTTACCCTCTTGATTGTTTGAGGGCCAAAAGCCCAATTTATATGATTTTTTCCTATTTCTTGTGTTGGGATGTGAGCATGGATGGATATTAAGATATTTGGGGGCATTGAGGCCTACTGTTTATGGCAACAGTTGATGCCTACTGTGGCGATATGTGTCGGGTTATGCATGTGGTTGTCGGTGAGGACATCGGGGATGATGAAATGGGTTGGATGTGAATCTTTGGATTCTTACAGATTCTTATTGGTTGTTTATTTTTGTAACTTTCCCCACTACTCTGGGTAGCTGGTCTTTCTTACCCTTCTCTTGAAATGGGTGAAGATGTGTGGTTTATGCCTCGTGCTTTACATTTATAGCTTCTCAAAGGGAGGATGGGTTTACATTCATGTTGTAGGTGGAAAACACTCAACGAGTAGTTCATTTACTCACCGTGTTGATACCCCTTGTGTTTAGTAGCATAGAATGTTTTTCTAGAATGCATGGGAATATGATAAAGTAATAATGTTGTTAATAAATGATTTCATAAATGACGTTAACCCAAGGGGTTGGAGCTTGATGGTACGCAATGTTGAGGCTACAATTTAAATGGACAGTGGACTTTGGGTGTGATGCTAATGAAATTTAATATGGAATTATTGATGGTTAATTAATGTTTAAATTATTAATTAATGTAAAGTGAAACTGAAAAAAATGGAATGAAATAATATAATAAATCTCTATAAATTATTTTGTTCTAATAGGATACCTATTCTTAGATGTGGAATCCAGGAATCTGAGAGACGTCAGTTGTAGTTGAGGCTAAGACTAGGTTATTCCCATAGTTTAATAGTGATAAACAATATATTTTGTACTTTTTGTGTTTCTATATGCTACTCCACCCTTTAAGTTAGGGAAAATGACACCCTGGGGATTCTGAACTCTAGGGGGTGTTTTTTCAAACCTTATGGTGGGTGGATGGATGGCTGACTACCCCCTTTGGCCTAGCTCTCTTATTAGGGTAGATACTTGTGATGGTAGGCACAATGGTTAGTTTTCACCATATATGTGTGTATATGGCTATAATGGCTAGTGGTTATTCACCCACATATATTCTGTATATAGTATCCTATGGACTATTATAGGTGTAACATGTATAGGCTATGATGGCTTGAGGATCCTTACTCGGTGTATGGGTTGTAATAGCTTGAGGTATAATACTCGGCGTATGGTACATGTTATACGAGATCTGGTGGCTCCCAAAAACTACCTGGTTACTTGCTTACATGGACATGGTGGTTTTTTTTTCAGGATGTTCATATTGTGGTGCTTCACCCAGGTGTCTGCAGGAAATACTTTTTGGAGAGAGATGCTTTGGACGTGCGATGTTGGGTTAAAACGGCAAACCAATGGGTAAGTAATAGCGGGGTACCCTTGATATTAATTATTATATTATATACTCTTATATGCATTACTTGGTGAGAGTAGCCACAGTTAGGCTGAGAACCTAGTATATCTGTTTAGGTGATGGGTTAATTTTACTAGTTTCACTGTGCTTTAGCATGCTTTCTTTACTTTTGCATGAGAGGCTTCAGGGAGGATCCTACTGAGTATACTGTTATACTCACCCTGTGTTTATATAAACTATTTTTTTAGGTCACTTCAATTATGTTAGAGATCAATTTGGTTTATACTAGCTTGGGGTTGCAGGAGTTGTTCGGGCTTTGTGGTCACTGCTATTTTTTACTTTCTTTTAAGTACTTGATGTTTTCCCCTTTCAGTAGTAGTAGTTTTGCATGACATTACATATCTGTACTTGGGATTTCATTTATATTGTAGTCTGACATGGAGTTGGTTGGTGTCTGTCTTATCTCTCTCTTTATCATGTGTTCTCATAGAGGGTAATGCCTCACATCTGTGTGTTTATTATACCATCGGTGCTAGTCGCCAACCTGGGGCCTACTGGAGGTGGGACTCAGGGGTCATTATCTCCCTTCTCACATTGCCGACCCACAAGGGGTACACTTTTTGGGGAGGGGGTCATAACATAATATATGTGTGTGTGTGTGTGTTTATGTGTGATTTTTTTATTCAAATAATATCATACTTATGTATAATTATACTTATTTTACGATAACATAATACTATCCTTCTATCCATAAGGATTGTTGAAAAATACTAATGTTACTTTTGTGTATGTATTTTCTATCATCTGTATGATTTTAACATAGTTCTTTTTTCAAAACCTTATTTAATGGTTGGAAACAAAATAATAATGGATATATTAAAATGATAGTTATTTCATTATTATTATTTTTTATATGATTAAAAAATGATCTCATTAACAATTATCAACCTATGAATGTAATTGTGACATATTATCTGAATATCATAAAAGCATCTTACTTGAACATAGTTAATTAAGTAATTATACATATAATTGTATTAAATAATATAAATTTTATATTGAAAATTAATATAGTTATTAAAAATTAAATAATTAATATATTTTTTTATTCTGTAAGATAAATTATATACATGAAAAGTTTTTCTCAAGTTAATGGTTACTTTAATAAACCTAGTATCAAATGCTATAATAAATTGTTTTATAAATAGTTATCTTTTATATAATTATAATTAAAATTATATTATAAATGTATTAATATGTAAATGAAATAATTATAAAGGAAATTTTATGACTCTTTTTCCATTATTTCTATGGTTTTTTAAAATGAATTTTTTAGTGAATGTTTTTCATTTCTTTGAAAAAGAAATAAGTTATGTTTTATTTTAATATATACATCATAAATGGATTTTATTACCACTAAAATTATTTTTATATATCTAGATTCTATTATAACATTTCATTCTTTATTACAAGAAGTACCCTCCTTCGAGTTTTTGTTTTTTTAGTTTTGTAAATGGGCTTTTAAACCAAAAGTGTGTTTTGATATCTGAAAATGTTTTGAATATTAATAGAAAAAAGTATTTAAGGTTTTTATTATAAAAGATGAAAGAATTAAAAAGTTTCATTACTGATATGGTATATAAGAATTATAGATAATGAATGTTGATTTTGATATATATTGTATAATGGTTGAAACCAAAATATATAAAAGGATGGGTTCACCCATATATCCCTCCAATTAATTGGGTAATTTTGTTTATCTTTATGTTAATGATGGAGGGAGTTAACCAGTGAGGTTAACCAATGAGTTTTTTGAGAAAAAATAATTTATATTTCCTATTGAAATTATTTAATTAATATGATCAAAGAATATGGTGATAAAGGTAAAAATTTTATTACATTTCAAAATGTTTTCATTTGACTAACAAATTTATTTTTTATGTCATTTAATATTATTTTTGTGTTCATCCCATATTTTATAAATATTTTCACAGTGTTTGTCAATGGGTTAGGAAATTAAGAAGTCAAGATGAATTTCATAATGATTTTCCATAAAAAGAAGTCATGTTTAAATTTAGAAGTTTTATTTTACCTACAAATTTTATACTATGTATAAGTTTCCACATTTTAGTATATGGGTTTTCTATGTAACTGTGAAGAACAAATATTCTAAAACACTAAACCAAAAAGAACCTTAGGAATGAATGAAATTTATTTCTAGTCAAATGAAACTATATTATATATTTTGATAAGGTTGAGACCTTATATATGGAATCAAAGGAATGTTTTTGATAAATTTTATGTATTAGGATAATTTTAAAATAATTCCCTTAAATGATTATACTTTAGGGTTGAGATTAAATGATATAGAATTTTAACATTACAATGTTTCATTATTTGATATATATATATATGTATAGAATGGTTTTTCATAAATGATGTATAGAAACCGATATAGGAAGGTATAAAGAGAAAATATCATTCCAAATCTACATCCTTAAATTATTGAAATTTTAATTTATTGAATTATTTTAGTTCTTGATCAGTGAACACATTGTATTGATGGTTGTATAATACATGTTAAAGGTAAACCAAAATTACTACAGAGGAAATTTTTTATAGTTCATTATATCATGAAAAAACACCCCTCTAGATTTTAGTGGAACCTCATATCCAGTGTTAGATAGATTATGAATTAAGTCTCTAAAAATTATATTTGAATTCATGGGATGTTCCAAATTTCAATAGGAAACAACTTTCATTAATCATTTTAATGTATATGTTTATCAATGTTGGTCTTTGATTAAGTATACTAGAGGGATATGAGTGTGATGTCATGTAATTTGATAGATATACTATATTTTCATATAAATATATTTCTATAATTTTTTTGACTAAGAATGGTGAAACAATTA
Source organism: Viscum album (assembly GCA_963277665.1). Taxonomy (NCBI): domain Eukaryota; kingdom Viridiplantae; phylum Streptophyta; class Magnoliopsida; order Santalales; family Viscaceae; genus Viscum; species Viscum album. The sequence continues at coordinate 351,042,995 of OY728134.1, read as the reverse complement.
TTTGAATTGAGGATAAAATGTGAATAGTTATTTGTAATGTAAGAATAAAATTTTGCAAGATTTACAAGGCACGTACCCGATTTAATTCGGAATCATAATAATAATATTAATAGACTCTAAATTAGTTTGAAACCATGTTTAATAATATATTTGGACTCATGATAATATAAATGTTATGAGAAACTATTTCTTTGTGGAAGGAATTTGGATTTAAAGTTTCTTAACACTTATGTGTCTTTATATGAAAAGTGTAGGAAGCAGTAAAGGTGGTAAGAAATGAAGAAGCAGTAAACTAAGAAAATTAGAGGTAATCCAAAAATATTTTCACTGTATTGTAAATAATATATATGTAAAATTTTGAGAGTATAAGTAATGTTTTACGGATGTTTTCATCATGGTCATATGGCTCATGACTTCTATGAAAAGATTCTTACATAATCCAAGAATGTTGTAATAATTATCCATCCAATGGTGAGATGTTTTAATTCAATTAAATTGGGTAATTTCATGTGTCTAAATTTAGTAAATTATGGTGTAAATCATTATGATTAGACACAAATGGGTGTGGAAAGATAATTTTATACTATTATGGTTGATGTTTGTCTATATAATAATGTATGGATAGGAATGTTACTTGGATTTTTTAATTATTCCATTTCCTTATTTGACTCTTGATCTTCACATTCCAACATTTATGAGAATGTTTAATATAGGAATATCACCACATCATAAAGTTGATAAAACCTTTGTTGAAAACTCATGGTGGAAATATTAAGGAAACCAAAATGTAATGGAATCTTCTTATTTTTATTATTGGGATGATCTTTCTTTTAAATCTTGTTTAACTGACCATAGTGGGGTTTGAAATTATTTTGGGTATGGATTTACATTCAATTTATCATGAAAAGATATATTTTAGATCCATTAATGTTTCATTCAATGATTTCATACTATTTATAACCTGCAAAGAAGATTTTAAATTGATTCAAGATAGAAATAAATGTACAAGAATCATGTTGTCAAATAGTAATAAAATATTCAGATCATTGACATCGCAATAGTGAGTGAATTTATGGATGTATTTCTTGAATATTTTCCTAGTGTAAATATATATTTGGAGGATAAATTTACTATTAAATTAGTGCTTCATTATTATCCTATATCAAAACCCCATATCTTTTAGAATTGAAAATGAAGATGATAGAGTAAGTAGATAATGGTCTCATTCTCCCAAGAGTTTCACATAAGGGTTCCCTCGTTTTATTTTCAAAAAAGAAAGATACTTTAATAAGACCTTATATTTACTATATATCCATGGCTAATATAACTGATAAGAAAAACTATCATATTCCACAAATCAATGATTCTTTTCACCATATCTAGGGATCATTGTATTTTTTATGACGTATCCCATGTCAAAGTAACATCAGTTGAAGGTGATGTAAAATGATAACCTAAAGACCATGTTTTATACTATATATCATCATTATGTGTTTGTATTTATTCCCTTTGTGTTTTCTAATACACAAAACATATTTAGGGAACTAGTGAATAGATATTCACATGAATATTTATTCACACGAATATTTAGACAAGTTATTGGTTTTTTTGTTGATGGTGTATTGGTATATTCTTTAAGTCATGGGGATCATGAAATATTCATAATGATTTTTTTGTAAAACATAATAGAAAATATAGAATAAGGAAAATTTAGTATGTGTCAATTTATCTTCCTAAAAATTTCATTCTTTTGGAATGTTGTATCTGAAAATGGTATAACTATTATCCATACTAAAACTGATGTTGTTTGTTAATGGAAAGTACCGAAAAATGAAATAAATATTCATAGCTTTCTTAGATTATCATGTTACTACTAGTAGTTTTGTTGAAAACTTTTCTTGGATATCTAATCAACGGAATATGGTAATTTTAAATGGAGTTCAATTCTACAGGATTAAATAGTGTGATGATTGTTTTTAGTAACTAAAAATAATATTTATGACTGCTCCAAATTTGGTGTGCCCACATAGAATTGGTGAATTTTTCATCTATAACTATGCTTTATTTAATGGAATTTGTTATTTCCTAATTCATAATAATCAATTAATTTCTTATTCATTATGTCAATTAAAACCTCATTATTTAAATTATCCTACACATGATCTAGATTTATCAATTATGGGTTTTTTCATTAAAAAATTTGATGCATCATTTATATGGAGAAAATTATAAAATTTATAATGATAATTTTAATTGATGTATATATTAAATAAAAAGGAGTTGAACATGAGAAGATGTTTGGAAATTATTATGGATTTTTATAGTAAAATTTAGTGTGATCAATATTTTCAGATATAATAAAGCATGATGAGCTGGATGACTATGATTTATAATTAATGGTGGAATAGGTATATAAGGCTATGTTTCTAGAGTTTAATGTTGGTGAATAAGGAGTACTTATATTTTGAAAAATATTATGTCTTCCTTATGATTTTATATTTAAGAAATAATAATTGAGTAAAGCTCCTAGTTCCACATTTTCTATTCCTCATGGATGTAGTATGATGAGTAGAGTCCTTTAGGATTATTAATACTGGGAAGGAATGAAAGGATATATAATTGAAATTTCTATAAAATTCTTGACTTTTCAACAAGTTAATGCAAACTAAAAATTACCAAAATAGATATATCAACCATGCTTGTTCCATAGTGAAAATGGGAAAATATATCCATTGAATTCATGGAAAAAATGGAAAATATATCTCAAGGTAATATTGTGTAATGAGTTATTATATATTTATTGACTAAGTGTATTCATTTTATTATTATTATAGATAATAAATATTTATATGAGCATTGTTGACTATACCTCAAGGAGATACCAATATTACACGGGGATACTCTATCTTTTGAATCTAATATTCATCTCATGTTCACGTCAAATTTTTTGAAAGGATTTCAGAATTAATTTAATACTAAATTAAAATTTAATAATTATTTTTTTCCTCAATCGATTTGATAATCCAAGAGGACGATCTATAATATAGAAGTTGGGATTTGTTCTCTTTCAATGTATATCACAGGAAGTTCGGATCAATAACATTCACTGGATGAGTTTAAATATAACAATACTTGTCATGATAGTATACACATGTCACCTATTGGGGAATTATATCGAAATCAGTATCAGACACTATCTTTATTAGGAGAAGTAGGATAAGGGAAGTTGGTTTTTCATGATTTTTTTGAGGAAACATATAATAAGTTTAATAAGATTCATCAATATATTTTGATGGATCATAGTGGGTAGAAAATATTTTCATATAACAGGAGGAAATATATTCTTTTGATGTAGGTAATCATGTTTTTCTTAAATTATATTTCTGGAAAAGTGATATGAATTTTTTTAAAAGGGTATTTCATATCTAAAATTTATTGGATCATATTAAATCCTAGAGAAAATTAGTTTAATTTCTTACCGAGTGTCCTTTCCTTTATGATTATAAGTGGTATATAATATATTTCATGTTTCCATGTCAGGAAAATATATTCCTTCTTCATCTCATGTTTTTATCCCTAAAGTAGTTTTGTTGGAATGGAACCATTAATTTGAAGAATATCCTTTACAAATATGTGACCAAAAATTGTAATTTTTTAGGAATAAGGTAATTTTTCATGTTAAAGTTGTATGGAAAACCATTTGGTTCAAGAAGAAACACGAGGATATGAAAACTCTTTGAGGAAAATAAATCCTCACATTGTTAATATGTGAATAAAATTATTAGAAGACAATTTCAAAATGGTGGGAAGTTTTTAAAATACCATTTTATATTAAGATATAAAATTTTCCTATTTTTATAAAAATATTTGGAAATGTTTCATGCAAAAGGAAAAGGATTTACAGAAATCCAAATTAGTTTTTCATGTATCAAATTCTTTAAAATTATAGAATCATAATTGGGAAGAATTAAACACATTTTTATTTATTCATTTCAAAATATTTTTAAGATGAAATTTTGATAATTTTATAAAAAGATTTATTTTTCATTGAAAAAGGAAAAATATAGATTTTTATTGAAAACTATATTTTATTTTATTACATTTACAAAGTCACATTATATTTTTTATTTTGTTTTTTTGAAATTTAACAAGTTCCTTTTGACTAAAAATAATTCAGTTGTAATCCATTGAATGAATTTTATATGTGATTTTAATTTAATAACATGTTTTCACTTAAGATTCATTTTTCTGAAAAATAAAATTTTATTACATTTTGTGTGTTGACATTAAATAAATTTTTGGGACATAAAAAAATTTAGTCATTAAAAATTTATCCCATATTTGGAATTATAAGGTCAAACATTTTTAATTATGACACTTAATTTTATTAATTATTTATAGTAATCATAAGAATTTTTTTATACAATGATAATAGTAAAATGGGTTAATTAAGGATAAAATAATATGATAATTAATAAAAAGTAACCATAAAACATGTATAAATTTTATTGTACGAATATATATCCTCCATAATCCTCAAATCATTAAATATATTAATTTTTGTTTCATTCTAACTTTAATTGGACAACGATAATATTTTATATATCAAAAAGTGAAACATATAATTATATTTGTTTTATTATCTATATAATTTTAATATTGGGATAAAAAGAGGATATGATAAGTTATAAATGGATAATTTTGATAAATTCATTTTCATAATGGTAAATTATTTCTAATTTTTAGTGATAACATAATTACCTGAAACTTTTACACAAACCGATATAATATGATATTCGAATTGATAAATATATAAAATAAATGATTCCCATAAAATAAAAAAATATTAATTAAATTAATTATTGTTTTCCATGAAATATATTGATAATATATCTGTTTAAGGGTGTGTTTATGGATTATATTCTATCTTATTTATTTTCATGAGGTTATTAAAGTCAAAAAATGAATAGTTCTTGAATTTACATTAATTGTATTATATATTAAGTAATATTTTATTAAAAGATTTAAAATTGCAATAAATCCTATATTATTACAAGTGAATTTTATGTGGATCAAAATACCAACCATTTTCCATTTATGGGACAATTTTGATTTTATAGAGTCTATATTGACCTTTAAAGAGTAAAAAACCTTATTATCATGACAATTATCAAAAGGGGTAACGAGGGTTAAAAAAAGAGATAAAGATGAAAACATCACCTAAAATTGTAAAAAAAATATTATATGAGAGTATTTAGAACCATGATTATCCTATATACACTTTATATTAGTTCTGATACATTTTTACATTAAAATTAATTTATATTAATTTTATTCTTTATGATATTCCAAGAGTGGACCTCCCCACTTTTAGAAGGGTTCATCCTCTCATATTTTCTTCAGAAATAAAAGAAATATTTTTGTTCCACTATTCCATTCCCAAATTGAGTAATTAAATACCTAGACACATTATATAGGCCTTGGGATGATTATAAAACCAATAGAGTAGTGTTTTGGTGTAAACAATAAGAGGATGTCTGGAGATGAGGTATAATTCTTAGCAAGGCATATTCATTATATAAATTCATATGAATATTTGAAATATGATTATAACATTATTAAATAATAACATTAGTATCTTCCATATACTATGATGTTATTATGGCAATAATATACCTAATAAACATCTCTAGTATCCATCAAATGGAAATGGAGTCTAGTGTCCGTTGGTATGATGAACTACCACATCGCGGGCCAATGTAATTCTTTTTCCACCACTACCTATTATATATGGTTATAATTATGGGTATCATGTATATATATGATATTCATTATATAATTATCATTATTTAAAATTAATATATCATTTACTTTCATACCTTTCAATTCATTGAGAAATGGTAATGACATTCAAGTATATGTGTGGACTACCCCTTCATGATGTGATATGATTCATTTTTCATCTCCACATAACAAGTGTAATTTAAAACCTAGATTTTTATGAGTTTTTTTCAAATAATTTAATTTATTCAATAGCTTTTGTTATATGCAACCTAGAGTTTTAATAAACCATGATACAATATTAAAATTATTATTTAATAAAGACAGTTTTAACCTAACAGTTAAACATGAATATGTGGAAATAAATAACAAAATTTTAAATATTAATTAAAAAATTTTATATAATTATAACATATTAATAAAAAAATAATTTTCTGAGAAAATACATTATATGTTTCAAAAAAACTATTATCTCAAAAAATTTATTTTATGTATTTTTGTGAACAAATATTAAAATTCATTTTTCCCAATTTTATAAAATTTATTCAATAAAATAAAATTAATTATTCTAATATACAAGTAAAAATTATCATTGAGTGAATTTTTGATAATTTGATGAAATGATTAATTTTTCAATGAATAGAAAAAATAAGGATTTTTATTAAAAACTCCCTTTCCTTGTAATGAAATTAAATTCTCCAAGTTATTTTTAGATGGTTTTAATTATAAACTTTGTTAAAATTTATATTTAAAAATTAAATTTAGGTAATTATTTACAGTTTAATTTAATTTTTTTGGATAAAATCTTTCAATAATGGAAAATATTCTCATTGTAAAACCTTTTTTCATCACTTTTATTGGATGAATATTAAATTATATTGAGGAAATTATTTGATATTAATTTGATAAAATGTATTAAATAATTGGTATCATAAAAAATTATATTATATAATTTAGTGAAAATATTTTTTCCCTTATAATGAAAGATAAATAAAATACTAATTAATTATAATGATTGTACTCAAAATTAAGCTTTTTGTATTACATTTTCTTGTGTTAAAATTTATATTTCACACACAATGTATTTTTATTTAATAAATTTGATTTAATATTTATGATCAATCATTAAAATTTATCCAATAAGGCTCATTTTATTCTTAGTAATTCAAGATAAGTTAACAAGGTAAATAAAAATATAGAACTTTCCGGGTGAAAACCAAAATGGTAAATCATGTAAATTTAAAGGATAAGGAATAACACGATTAAAATATTTGGTTTTTCAGGTTAGATGTTTGGATCAACCATATCATCCCTAAAACAGTTTTATAATCAATTTTTGAGGCACATGGGTTGAGAGTGACTTCCCATTATAGAATATTTTTGGTTATTTACAAAAACACCACTCATCCATCCTTATAAAAGGACACGTCCTCCCCTCACATATTCACACATCCTAATCCGTTTGAATAGAAATAAATTTTAATTGATCCCTTCCCAACATAAATTTCTATGTTCTAGATCAATTGTATTTCCCAAAATAAAAATCCTGGGGACCTTAATATGAGATCCAAAGGAGGTTGTTCTAAGAGAAAGAAATTGTCTTCAATAAGCACTTTATTTTTTACTTATTCTCTTTCAACATTAATTTATGTCCTAATAATTCCAATATTATTACATCAATATCAATCATATAAATATATGTTACTATGTTAATGGAATATTCCATATATATCTCTTCTTCTATCAAATGGGAAACAAAACCATTGATTGTGTGTAGGATAGTCTACCATCTCACAAATTGATGTAATTTGTTTTCCATCACAACATCTCAATGTTAGATATATGTAATTATTTAACATATTAAAATTATATTTATGAAATAATTATAGCCTTATAATTATAATATTTTATATAAATTCTTACTTTCCATTTTTTGAGAATATGTTAACATTGCTCTTATGTACATCGGACTACCGCCTCATGAAGTGATGTGATTCATTCTTCACATGTGCAATAAATATAACATAATAAAGATAATTATAATTAAAATATGTAATATATATGACATAAAAATTATTATGGAATTATAATATATTATTTAACTCTCTTTCAATTCATTCACCAATATAACGGAAACATTGTTCTTATGCATGTCAGTCTCCATGAATAATTTAATTGATTTTTTATTTATAAATTTATTGGATTACCATAAATAAATATATATTGAATATATATGATATTTATATAATTTTCAACATTCTGGAAATTATGAAACAATGATAAATGTAAAATTATTGGAAATACTAAATTAAAACATAAATGAAAAACAATGCAGTTGTTACTCGAAACGTGATTTCAACAATGAACTATTAATAAATGGTTATTAAAAGATTATAAGTAAATAATATATGATATGATATATATAAAAATGGTTATATAATATATTTATTATAAACCAATATTTATTATATTTATTTTTAAATCTGTATGATGGAATTGGATTCATAAACTAATTGAATTTCATCTCAAATTATCTTTATTTGGATATATGTTATGATATGCACCTATCATCTTCTATGAGTAGTATTTAAAAATAATATTACCTATTATATCATGAATATATTTATTCTTATGATATTTAATGTTTTAGTAGATTTTATTCTTTAATGGGGTTTATGATTCAAAGGTTACAAAAGTGGTAAAAGGTTGTAGTTACAAACTCATTATATATCTGGGTTGTTTGTGGGAATGATTACAATGATGAGTTAAAATAACCTTCCTCCCATGAAACAAATTAATTTTATTCTATTATTTCAATTTCATAAAATTACATTTTCTCATTTTATTTTCCCCTTTTATTTAATTAATATTTCAAAATAATATTTTAAAGGAAATCCCTAATTTATTAATCCCTTTGGTCGAAAACCCATTTTCATCCAAATCCTTATTTTCAAAAAATATTTTCATTATTTATTTTATATGATTGTTTATTTTATTTTCTAACCATTACTGAAATTTAATTTTTTTGTAAACAATATTCCTACAATTTTTCAATCAATGTATTTTTTTAATTTTCTTACAAAAATGTGAATTGATTATTATTTTAAATGTTTAAAACATGAAGAGAATTGTTCTTCCATCATGAATGATAAATGATTTATAGATTACATTATATTTTGAAAATTGGATTGAAAAAAAAATTAATTTTTTTTAATTCTTAGTTTTAAAAAGTGATTTTCAATAGGGGAAGGCTATTTTCCTCAATAAATGTTACATGTGATATTTCAAAATAATTTTTCATATAATATGACTTTATTTAAGGATACATATTATTTATTTGTGATATGACCAAATGATACTATTATTATTCTTCTCTAAATGGTAATTGTTTGTGATTCAAATAGTTTTAAGATCCCTATTCCTTTTCCACATGTTATACTATGTTGAAATGCTTATGAGGCCAGATTGGTTTTTATAGGATAGTATATGATGAATATTTTATGATCTCAAGGAACAAACATGTATGGATTATATTACATATGGGCCGTATTTTTCCCACCAATGCATTGGTTAATGATGTATATCTCATGAGTTAATTATGTAATGTGTGAACATGATTCCACGTTCAAAACATTATGAATAGACCTAATTTCATATCCCTAATGTTATATGTGGGCCTACTTCATGTCCATAATATTATGCATTCACCTTATTTCTAGTCAATAAGGTTATTTTTGGGCCTAATATCAGGTCCCTAAGGTTTTTTGTAGACCTTCTTTCATGTCTATAATATCACTTGTGTACCTGATTTAATGATAATAATTTTATGTTGGGATCTGATTTTGTGTACATAACATAATGAGTGAACCCGTATTGAGTTAAAAATTCTCACAATGTTATAATATTATTTATATGACACAAATCTAATTATTTTTCCAATTAGGATTCTTCTATTCGGATTTCCGCACCTAGTGCTACATGGATACATTGGTGGCTCACATATGTGTTGAAATTGATATGTATCTTCCCCTACCAGAAAGGATCTCACTTCGGATGTGTGGATCATTTTGCTAGAATCAGGACATCCTCTACCCATTTTTCCCAAGGTACATCTCACATTGTCTTCTATAGGGTCACTCTTTGATGTTTTGTTGAATGAAATGCCATGGTGGTTATCGCCACCTCCCCTAAAAGGCCGTTAGAAGAGACACGTATCTTAACATTCCAAATATCATTTCTTATTAAGATTCATGAGAGCTAACACTGGCTAATGAAGTAGCCCCCATTGTGGATCTTGTAGCCTTTCTATATACAGAACCTAATCCTAGTCTCACTCCCTTGTCTGATGATGGTGAATCATATTTCTTGGATTTGATATACTATATTCCTAGTATCATGTCTCCCTCTCAAGATGGTTATTCTATCTCTTTCATCAACAACTTTCTGCTACATCATGATGCTTGCATAGTAGAGAGAAAGTTGGGGTATTATCTAAGACCCCAAGGTCTTCTGTCCTGTTTTCCTCCTCATCCAAGTCCTCCCCAATATTCTTAAAATGATTGTGGGATAGATGTGGTAGAGGTCCCTCTTCCTCAGTGTGCTTTGCCTGAAGAGACAAGTTCAATGCTTGTCTCATGTCTACCCCAACAGGCAGAACCTTACTCCCTATATAGAGAAAATGAAAATCATGGGCTTATGATGCCATCTTCTACAAGTGACCCGAGAGATATGTCTCTAAATACCAAGGACCTCTCCACCCACAGCATCACTCCCATAAAATTTGAGTATAGGAATATCCATGAGATCGAGATCCATGCATTTAAGGAAGAGATCCAACTCCCATCTCATGAAGTCTAATAGTCCTAGAGACAATGATAGGGAACTCTTTGTACAATGATTCCTACTGTCATATGGAACTCGTGTTTCCCCATATACTATGTTAAAATAGATTTCTTATCCACTGGAATATGAAAATATAAGTCATCTATCATCGATGTCCTTGAACATAAACAAAACCCTTCCAAAATAATCATGGTTTCTAAAAAGATCAAACTGAATGGCTTCATGCATTTTTATCCCACCAATCGGTACATATGGATTTTTTGGAATAGAGTCATATTAGTGGATTTGGTTCAGGGGGGTCGGTTTATCACTACTAAAATAACCCATGGAAAAAAATCTCTTTTATTCTTTCATATATGGGAGTTGTGATGCCCAAAGAAGAGAAACTCTATGGAATGACCTCAATTCTTTTGATTTAGGAAACTCTCCAAAAATATTTTTTTTGGGGGGGGGGGTTCAATGTCATAGGCATCCCAATAGTGATGAATGGAAGGGGAACCTTCCACATAAAATCTAGTAGGGACAATATCGAATTCATAGAGGGAAAGGCCTCATGTATCTCGGCTACTCAAGTGACTTATTCACCTTGTGTGATAACAAAATGGGGATTCATTGGTTGTGTAGTCGCATGGATCATTTTCTAGACAATGTGGACACTATCTCTATATTCTCCAACGCTAAGGTTATCCATCTAGTTCTAGGAATCTCTAACCACTCTCTGCTCCTTGTTACTTTGTCTTACATACAGAAGAATCACAAACACTTCAGATTTTATCAATAACATAACTACATACCTGGATACCAAAAAATGGTCAATAATCTATGGAAGGAGACTACACATGGGAATATTTGGGTCACTATTCATAAAAAAATGGATGTGTCTTCAAAATAAACTATAGGAATGGGTGAAAGACTTTCCTCCCATTGTTAGGGACATGGATTTAATCATGTATTACCTTGATCATCTTGAAACTAGCCTGGAGGTCTAGAATGATTGGGTATTTGTGGAACACTCTAATGAGTAGAACACTTTGGCAGAAATGATCCTAAAATAGGAATGCATGGTGAGGGAGGAATCGAGAATCAAATGGCTGAGTGAGGGTGACAGAAACACTGCATACTTCCATGCACGAATCAACGAATGGAATCTACGACCATCATCAACATATTGTATTTTTATTAAGAAATAAGCAGTGCAATCGAAGCCCACCAGAATACACAAGCGAAAAGATCCCTAGGGAGGTCTAAAATAGTGGAGTTCGAGTGCATCCCCTTTAATAAAGTTGACACCATCAGGTTTCAAGGAGCTCACCATATGATGAAAAATTGGGTCAGGGCCTGAAACCTCCAAATAAGATTGATAACCCCCAACTTGGTTCCCCTCTCTCCAAGTGTGCAAAACCGTGATGTTGTATATTAACTTCACCCAGCACTTTATGATGATATATTTGATGGACCACAGAGGCTGGAAGGATCCATGCATGACTTCATGAAGGATCTTGGAATCAGTGTCGGCCTCTTCAACCTGAACATTTTCGAGGTGGATAATTCGGAGACCCGTAAGGAAAGATTTGGCCTCAGTCTGTAAGGAGGAGCCTTGGACTATCATGAAAGAGAAGTCCAACACCACTAAGCCTTGGGAATCCCGCACCGCCCCACCACCCCAAAGGATCCCCATGATGCATGACATGTCTGTGTTATGTTTAAGGCCTCTGGACGGTGGGATCCAACACACCCATTGTCCCCTGGCATTGCTATTAACATCGAGGGGGTTTGGGAGCAGATCAACAAGATATGGAGAAAGGGTGCATCCTCCAAGTAGTTGACAAGATTAGAAAAATCTCGGAGGAGCGATTTAGTCCTGATGATGATGGAGTAGGACTTGGCTGTCACCCCTTCAAACCTTTCCTTATTGTGGGCCTACCAAAGACACCAGTATACAGCCTAGAATATCATAATACATGCCATCTTCTCTGGAACCCTTTCACCAGATCCATGAAACCACCTATCCATGAATGGGAGGTTGGCTAAGATGGGGACGTGGAGGCATGTGAACTCTCCAAAGTCTTTCCAAACTACATATTCCCATTCTCTATTGAAGAAAATATAGTCTGCATTATCCTCTTTATAGTATTTACAACATGAGAAGCGTGACCCCAACGGAATCCCACACCGCTTTATGTTCTCCTCAGTTGGGATGGATCTATTCTTGAACCTCCAAAGAATGAAGTTAAACACAGAAGGCATATCTTTACACCATAAGGTCTCATTCCATCTAGGAAGAGGAACCTGGAGACCTCATGTGTGGCGGAATTCCCAAGAAGAGAAGGCCCCCGAGGTCGAAGGAGAGAAGACGCATTTATCATTTTCAGAGGACATTATGATATTTTTAAAAGAGGTATGTTGGTATTCATTCAGAACTGCTTTGATGAATGAAGGGTGGCTACTAGCCTCCCTGATGTAAGCAAGGGGGATGTACACGCCAGGAAACCAAGAATTTCTCTTGCCTAATTTTGATGCCAGAACAGGATTTCACCCCTCCCAATAATCCATCAAGCATGCTCTTGAAATTTTAGAAAGAGGGGGAAGATATTGCCCTAGAATGGTGATCAATGACCCTCAATCAATGCCATATTCCCATTTTAGGAGGTGTTCATAATTTCGCCCCACATAGTTCAATGTTCCCGGATATCCCAAGCTAATTTGGCATGCATGAACTGCAGGGTATCTGCAAGGCTTCAGACATTAATACCTCTCTTGCTGGTTGGCCTTGCCATTCTATCCCAGGAGGACCAGTGGCGCTTTCCCTCCACTTTGGGGTCCCATAAAAAATTTTCCAGGATCTTTTCAATGTTGATAATGACATCCTTCGGTACTTTAATGGCTGAAAGAACATGAATAGGGGAAGCAAGAAGCACGCTATTGATCAGCATTATACGGCCCCCGAAAGAGAGGAATTTATTCTTCCAGTTGTATATCTGGTCAACAATATTGCTGGTAAGGGAATCTAAGTCTCTTATTTGTAGGCTGCCTAGGGAGATGGGTTCCCCCAGATACTCTGTAGGGAAGATTCCTTGCTGCATGGAAAGGCCTCTTTGAATCGAAGACATTCGGCTGGGGAACTCCTTTTCTATATAAAGAAAAGGATCTTGTATTTGTTAATGAGTTGGCCACTCCAGTAGAAATACTCTTTCAGCGCCTTGTTAAGACATTTGATTGACCTGCTGCAATGATTTATGAATAGGAGGGAGTTATTGGTGAACATGAGGTGAGAGATGGCTAAAGATCCTATTCACCTTCGGTGGGGCTGGATTGCTCCACTGGTAAAATTCCTCTGAATAAGATGGCTCACGATGTCCTGGGAGATGATGAAGAGACTCGTAGAGATGGGATCGCCTTGCCTAAGGCTCCGGGTGGCATTGAAGAATCCAAAGGATTTCCCCATGAAAATGACGACATCCATGAAGAGGAGAAGCATTTGAAAATAATATCAATATGCCCGGGAGATAATCCCATACCTTCCAACACCCTATTAATGAAGCCTCATTCCACTCGGTCAAATGCTTTGTTCATATCCAGTTTAATCTCCACATTCGCTCCACACGTTTTGATGTTGAGGTCTCTGATCATTTCATAGGAAAGCGCTATTGCACAATGAATTGATCCCCCCCGTACAAAGTTGTTTTTCTCCTTGGAAATCCTGAGGGGAAGAAAGACATGTATCCTGGTCTTAATGAGACTTGCTAAGATCTGTAAGTAAAATTGCAAAGGCTCACCGGGCGATATTGCATGACGGAAGTGGGATTCCTTGTTTTAGGAATAATCACCATAGAGGTGGCACACACAAACCTCGGTAAGCTTCCACCTCCAAAGAAATCTTGCATAGATGAAATGATATAAGACTTTACGATATCCCACGCAGCTCTGTAGAAGGATCCTGGGATGCGATCCGGGCCCAGGGCACTCTCCAAGTCAAGGATTTGCATGGCCCCTATGATCTCTTTTTCCTCTAGAATAAATCCCAGATTTTCATTGTCCTGGATGGACAAGGAATTGGATATCACATCGAATAAATCTGTGGGTCTAAATGGGTACTTGTTGGCCATGCTCAGATTCATCCCTGCAAGGAGATTCTTGAAGAAGTTGTGCGCAAGGTCGCCCAACACATCTCTGTTGTTCATGTAGGAACTATCTTCCAAAAGGATGTTGGGTTTCACCGAACATTGTCTTTCCTTTGGGCACGCATGAAAAAATGTGGTATTTCTATCCCTCTCCTTTAGCTACTTGATCCTTGAATTCTCCCCCGCCAGACGTTCCTACCGCAGGAGTCTTTCTGCCATGTCCTCCTTCCGGCATGCAAGCTCCAGGAACGTGGGACCATCTCATGCTTCTTCAAGTATGCCTTTCAGGTGTTCCACCACCTACATCACCTCCTCCAAATCATCATCAGGGGAAGAGTGCTCCATCTTCCACTCCTGGAGCCTTGACTTTAGAAGCCTGAGCTTGTTGTGAATGGCCACCGAGGAAAGGCCTTGGGAGGGCTCTTGCCAAACTGACTGGACCAGAGAGATGAAGCCAGACATGTTAACCCACCATTGAGAGAACCTGAAGCGACCCTGCAGAGCCCATCCTGAAACCAAAGAGACCAGGAATGGGGAATGATTAGAAGGGCCCTGCACCAAGTGTCTCACCGCAGCTTTGGAAAACATGGTGGTGGCGGATAAGTTGACCATACATTTGTCAAGGTGGCTCCACGAACGACGCGGGCCTCTTTGTTTGTTACACCAATTAAAAGTTTCGCCTTGGAATCCAAGATCCATGAGGCCTGAGCCCACAATGAACTCAATAAACTCAAAGGTAGCTTGCCGCTGAAATGTCCTTCCTTTCCTCTCTTTTGGATTTGCTACAACATTGAAGTCTCCTAAAAAAACCCATGGGAGGGACCCTAGATTGAAGGATGAGATATCTCTCCAAAGCCTTCCCCTTTGGTGAAGATCACCACCGACGGTCATGAAGAGGCATGAGTTGCCGTTAGAGACCTAGGAGGAGACGTATTGGTCTCCTACTTGAACCAAATCAACCCAGTAACTGTTGTTCCAGGAGATATAGATTTGACTGTTTGGAGGGGCAGCGTGCATGGCTCCATGCATTTTGATTTTCCAGGAAAAATCCCTGATCCTGGACGGGTTCTGTTCGTGCTCCATAATGCCAACTACTGCCATATTGTGTTTTTTAATAGCTGAGGAGAGAAAGTCCATTTTTACCCTAGCTCCCAGGCCGCGGGCATTCCAAAAGAGGATGGGAATCATTAGAAAGAATGTGACCTAGCCCCAGGGCTCAAAGCCTTCGTGTGGAGGGAGGACGAACGAACATGATAGCTCAAGGATTGAGATCACGTACATACTCCCACATTGGAGGAGAGCACTTGGTCTTTCGGAGTGGAAGCATCAGTGGAGGAGGGGGCTACGAGCCTTGGAGAGGGACACGGGGGATGCCTTCAGGGCCTTCAGGGTCGGTCTGCCTTCCTGACAGGGGCTAGATGAGATCTCGAGATAAAGGCAAGGGAGCAGGCCAGGAAAGAGGGGGACTCCCCAAGGGCCTCAACACGCTGATCAGGGGGGGCTAAGCACCAGGGGGGAGGGAAAGGGAGGAAGGCCAGAGGGTCTGGAGGAGGGGACCAGGGGAGACAAAGGTAGGAGTCCAGGATAAGGATCTTGTGGGGCTTAGATGGAAGAGCAGGAGGGGGACCAACATTCAGAGAGGGGGGAAGGGCCTGAAGGCCAAATTGTCTTCGAGGAGGGTTGCAAGCGGGAGGGGAAGAGGGTTGAGGGGACAGCTCTGGGAGGAAGGGGGATGAACCGTTAAGGCTCTTACCTGGGGAGAGCATTGCAGAACAACAGCCGGGGGAGGAGCTGAGGATGAGGATGACGGTGAGGCAAGGGGCACAGGGACACTTGGAGGACGGCGTGAGACCCCTTCCCGGCTCTTTCTGCACACTTGGATAGAGTGGACCTGGAGCTTACAATGATCATAGAACCTGGGAAAGACTGGGTAGCAGATAACATGGCCCCAATAGAAGCCAGATCGCACCCGAAGCAAAATTTTCTCCGGAAGGGGGAGGGAGAGAACCAATTCCACGCACAAACGGGAAACCGAAGCATCCGCGCAGCATCTGGTTCGAGCATCCAAGCAAAGGAAGCTGCCTAGAGAGTCGCCTGTCGCTATAAAAAAGATTTCATTCTGGAACGGAAGAGGGAGACCCAGGAGGATAATCCAGACCGCATCTTGGGGGCTCTCCTTACCCCTGTGAGGGTCCAAAGCCCAGGCAGAGGGCCGCATTAGGGGGACCATCTGCGCAGAGGGGAGCCGACAGAACATCGGAAGCATGGGGAACTCCAGGAGAAATGGGCGACCGAGCAGTAGCCTCAGGGGGCCATGGGGTTGGGCAACAGGCGGAGGAAGTTGGTGTCGATCATGCCGGCGGGGCCGCAATGGTCCTGAAATTTGAAAAAACAGGCGGCGCGTGGAGCGCGTTCTCAGAGAGAAGCCGGGGATCCATTATATCGAATGGAATCTCCCAACAAACACTAATTCCTTTCTGGAATATGGCACCTATATGGATGATATAGACATTGTGGGGGGATTGGCTAAATCATTCTTCAAAAATCTGCTTGTTGGTCTAAACATGCGCATGCCTAACAGATATATGGGAGGGAATGGGAGGCTTCTAAAAGTGATTCCAAATCCGGTTTCTAACCAAGATTATGAGATGTTGGGTGTTATAACAAAGGAGAAAGAGATTAGAAATTAAATGATGAACCATAATGCAAAAAGTGGGTCAAGACAGGACAGATTACCCGGCTTATTTAATAGAAACTCTTGGGATGTGGTTAAGGAGGATATGATTTAGGCCATACAATAATTTTTTTATGGACGAAGCTTTCCATGATTCAGGTGCGCCACTGCCCTTATGCTCATTCCCAATACTAGGGAACCTTCATCCATTCTACACTATATATCGATGAGCATGTGTAATTTTCAATACAAATTACAGACTAACGTCATCAACATAAGAATTTTAGTCCATATCCCTTGGTGGGTTTCACTAGAACAACACAGTTTTGTGAAGGAACATTTGATTTATAGGGTGATCGCCCTTTCCCAAGAGATGATTAGATACGTCAACGCCAAGACATGTGGCTCAAAAATGTCTACAAAGATGGATATGAACAAACCATTTGATAGAATTGAGTGGAGATTCACGAACATGGTATTAAAAGGTGTGGGTTTCTCCTCTTGGACAATTGATATTATTTTTATGTTTGTTAGCTCCTATTGGTTGGTTGTTACATTCATGATAAAGACCCATGAATTCTTTAAGGAAACCCATGAGCTATGACAAGGTAATCCCATCTCTTCGAGCATCTTCATCCCCAATCATGACAAACTTAGCCACCTCATCAACATAAGAATAAGCAACCTATATATTCACCCTTATCATAGAAAGATGAATTTCCCCTCCATTTCCCCCTAATGTTTGCAGTTGAAACCATAATTGTCATAAATTCCAATATGAGATCGGTTCGAGGCATCGACATGGTGTTGGAGGAGTACTCTCCCTGGAGAGGACATGTAATTAACAATTAAAATAGAATCATTTATTCTCTAATATATGTACATCCAGACATGTCTCCTCCATGTTCCATAACCTCGACATGCAAAGAGGAAGTTTTTCAATGGATTGCCAGGTTGCCCCGATCTATTCATCCAAGATTCACATTTGTGACTTTGATTACATCATAAAGAGGATCACAGGTAGAGTTCTAAATTGGAAAACTCCACACCTATCCTATGGGGGTCGGATAGCATTGGTTAATAGTGTACTCTTGGATACTCCTTTTCACGATCTTTAATCCATCAACGTCCTGAAAGGAGACATCGTCAGAATTGACAATATCCTGGCATGTTTTATATGGGATTCTCTGTTGGAAGTTAATCATTATTGTGTATCTTGGGGTAACATGGAAAGGACCATCTTGGAATATATGATCCATGTGAAAATCAAAGCGAATAGCCTCCACTGCATGCATGAAAAGATGGCATGTGAAATCATATAACAACTTTCTTTATGTGGAAATACCATGAGCCACAAATTCTCTGGATGCTCGGATATGGTTGAAGGTCAAGCATCTCATTTATGGTCCACGATCTACCCCTTATCATAGTTCACTAACCTAATACACATTGGATGGTTAGGAAATGTGATATTTCCTTTTGGAAATAGAATTGGATTGGTGCAAATATCAGTTTCTTGGGTTTCCCAACCACAAAAATATCATTCTGGGAGGCAAGAATGCATTTGATTTTCAACAAGTCCATTGTAGAAATATACTAGTATGATATATTTAATCTCATTGAAATTAACTCGAAACCAAATAGGTTTTCGTTAACTCCTTCCAACTCTAGGACCATCACCACAAGGGATTTCCGTAGGATTTTGACAACCCAGGAGCATGAAGACAGATGGAATGAATCTTTTTGGTCAAACAAAAATACAAAAAAAATATAACTTACTCAGATGGAGGATAATGAACAATGAAGTTACTATGGATGATATCATTAAAATATATGGTATCAATACTATCATTTGATATCACTTTTCTAAAAACATTTAGGAGGAGAGTGCAGACAATATCTTCTTTTAGGGTGAATGGGCCCTCAATTTCTGGAGCTTCTTTAGAGATTTTACTATCTTCTCTACTAAAAAACCAATTGATGCCTCTTTCCTAGACCATTGAGTCCATGTTCAAGTGATAGGGGCTCAAAGAAGAGGGATCGTACCATTGTCTTGAATGATGTATTCTGGTGTATATGGTTGGAAAGAAAAAAAGAGAGACATGAAGGGTTCTAAACAAAAGGGAGGTCCATTACTATAAGAATGAGTAACCTTCCCCTCAACATCGTTAGAATTATCACCAACTGGCATGAGGCTCCAAATCTTCAACGGATTCAACTTCGTACTCAAGCCTCCCATCTCTGTAGTAGTGTCTTGAGATTTCAATGGGTCTAATGGAAATTCCCAACCATGGTTTTGAATCTTAAAACTAATGGTTGTTTCATCTCGAGAGTCCTGATAGGATGATGGGTTGTTTATGATTACAGGGGATCTGTCATCTTGGTGTTTATAGCCAACCCTGGAAACAGTTCCTATTTACAGGAAAAATCTAAGGCTATTCTCACTAGTTTAAACTTATACTACCATTGGGAAATTAATATCACTTGAGAGGAAATGGACTCCATGATTCATCACAACTCATTTCATGTAACTGGTTATATTCCTTTTTCGACATCCTACACCATAAAAAATTGTAGAGGTATTCTAAACAACAACATAAAATTTGTTCACACATGGTGGGAGGGAAATAATATGTTCAACCACCTTGCTTCCTTAGTTTTCAATGCCTCTATTTTTACCTTCTTCTCTAATATGAATATTTTTAAGCCTCAGAAGATTAAAATATTAAGGGGGGATTCCCCCATGTTTCACTATTTTAGGCGTCCTTAGTCTCCTACATGTCTCATGCTCTTCCTTGTATCCATAATTTTTAATAATAAATAAATAAATGATGATGATGATGATATTTAGGGTATGGTTTTATAATGTTATTCTCATGTTCCCATAACTTTATGCTCATGTTATTTTAATATCTCCCTTTCTTACCCTTATTGAGAAGATAATGTATCAATATATTATATTTTCTTTCCCTGATTTTATGATGAATGGTTTAGGGAGGTTGTGTCTATGAAATTTACAAAATGGGGATATCATTGTGTGAGAATATGAATATCATTTATTAAATAAGAATATTGTGTAACTGTTATTCATATACACAAATCCATTATGGTCCTTGGGTATGTATTTTTGAAATGTATTGAATATTCATCTTAATAAAGGTACTATGTATGTATGAAAATCCTGATTATTTACAGATTGTATAAGAGAAAATCATTCATTAACCTTTGGAAACTAGGATCACAATACATTAGTGATGGTCCCAAAAGATGATTCTATATATAGGATAATATCATTATTTTTTAAGGAGAATATTATGTGGTCATCCTATAAATAAATTCTTATATTGATAATATATGATGATGTGGTCTCAAAACAAATACATCTAGTAGTTATAACCCTAAAAAAGTGTTAGTCGAGCATATCTCAAAGATCATTTTGGTACATGATGAGTGTTCCCTTACTTTGATCCTTATTTGACACTCATTGGGTATATTATTTTTTTTTTAAAAATTCATTGCAATCTATTACGAAGTTTTTGAATAGGTTATAATCAAGGAAGGACTAGGATAAACCTATTATTTCTTATATATAAATGAAGGTTTCATGATATCGAAATCCAATAAATGATTTATCCAGAAATGTGGGAGAATAACATTGGTGAATTATTGAGAGGAACAATAAGGTGTTATAAGTTTGGGAAGACTATCCATTTAGAAATATAATGTAGAAGTGTTGAGAAGAGTCCAGTCAATGAAGTGAATGTAGAGAGAGCTCAAAATAATAAACCACCCACATTCAAGTGTTTCAAATGAAACATATTTTTCTATAATGAAAACCAATTCCCTAATACAAGGGACAATTATGATGATAAGCCTCATCATATTGTTGATTCTGATGATCACAATGATGTACAGAACGATGCTCAGTGTGAACATGTTGGAGTTGATATTTCTGATGCACCTTTTTTTTCTAATGATCTGGTTCCTGGGGTTACCTAAAAACCTGTAGTTCCACCCTGGTGGTCATCTTCACATTGTACCATTTCTACTTGGTATTCACCTGATGAGTATGCACTCCTCGCTGAAGGTGGAGAACCAAAATCTTTTGATGAGGTGATGGAAAGTGAACAGAATTACGAATGGGTTATGGAAATGGATGACAAGATTAAATCATTGCACGACAACCATACTTTTGAGCTGGTGAAGTTACCGACAGGTAAGAGAGATTTGAAAAATCGGTGGATTTATTTGATTAATAATGAAGAATCCAATTCTATTCCATGATACAAGGAAAGGTTAGTTGTTAAAGGCTTCCGTCATAAGAAATGTATTTTTGATTTTGATGAGATTTTCTCACCTGTTGTAAAAATGTCTTCTAGTCGGGTTGTTCTTGGTTTGGCTGCTAGTTTGGATCTGCAGATTGAGCAGATGGATGTGAAGATATCTTTCCTCCATGGAGATTTAGAGGAGGAGATTTATATGAAACAACCAGATGGTTTTGTTGAAACGGGTAAAGAGAATCATGTCTGCAGATTGAAGAAGAGTTTGTATGGTTTGAATTAAGATTCGAGACAATGGTATAAAAAGTTTAAATATGTCATTTCTCATCAGGGTTTCAAGAAGACATCTTCTGATCACTGTGTGTTTGTTCAGAGATTTATTGATGATGATTGTATTATACTATTTCTTTATGTTGATGATATGCTCATTGTTGGACATGATGCTTCTAGAATTGACAGATTGAAGAAGGATCTTTTCCAGTCTTTTGCGATGGAAGACTTGGGGCCAGCACGATAGATTATTTTCATGAAGATCTCCCGTGATAGGAAGGAAAAACAAATTATGGTTATCTCAAGAGAGATACATTGAGAAGGTTCTTCAGAGATTTTCTATGGATAGAGCTAAAGTGGTTAGTACTCCTCTTTCTTGACATTTCATACTCAGCACCAATCAGTCACCTTCTACTGATGAAGTGAGAGAGGAGATACAACACAAACCTTATTCATCTACTATTGGTTGTTTGATGTATTCCATGGTATGTACTAGACCTGATATAGCTCATACAGTTGGCGTGGTCATTCATTTTCTATCAAATCCACGCAGAGAGCATTGGAGGGCAGTGAAGTACATTTTTCGTTATCTTCATGGTACTTCTGATCTGCGATTGTGTTTTGGCAAAGGGGAACGTAAGCTTTGTGGCTTTACAGATTCAGATATTGCAGGAGATATCGATTCAAAGAAGTCTACTTCAGGTTATTTGATTACTTTTGTAGGGGGATCTATATCTTGGCAGTCTAGGTTGTAGAGATGTGTTGCTTTATCTACCACAGAGTCAGATTTTATTACAGCTACAGAGGCGTGCAAAGAATTGTTGTGGATGAAAACTTTTATTCGAGAGATCAATTTTAATCAAGATAGATATGTTTTATTTTGTGATAGTCAGAGTGCTATTTGTTTGGGAAAGAATTCTAATTTTCATGGCAGGTCAAAACATATCGATGTTCGGTATCATTGGATCCCCAATGTCCTTGATTCAAGATAGTAAGAGCTTGAGAAGATCCACAGTGATGAAAATGGGTTAGAAATGTTAACCAAGAGTTTACCTACAGGAAAATTTGAGACTTGCCGATTGATTGTACGGTTGGCGATGATCCCCAGTTGAGTCGGAGGGGGATTTTATTGGGGCGCCTCCTCATCTGGCCCCAACATTTTTTTATCTTTGAAAAGATATATCTGATATCTTTAAAAGATATTTTGATATCTTTGAAGAGATATATCTGATATCTTTAATAAGATATATTTGATATCTTTGATGAGATATATTTGTTATCTTTAATAAGATATGAGATATCTTTTAGGATATACATGAGATATCATGTGATGAATCTCCTATTTATATGGGATGTGTGGCTTCTCTCTCGGCAGTTGTTGGAGGCAATGCAGTTGCGTTTTCAAGGAGCAGTTTTCAGATTTTCAACTAGTGGAACTACTTTGATTTGATCAGCTTTCATCTGCGGTGGATTTTGATCTGATCCTGGTGTTTTTCATATGTAATTTTGTTCAGACATCAATCTTCTACTTTCACGGTTAGATCTATTTGTGTTTCTTTAGCAGGTTGCATTCTTCATTTTTCAGGCTTCATTCAAACTGCATCTATACTCCAACTTTGATCCACAATTTTCTAAGTATTAATTTTGATATACCTTTCATTTTTGGGGATTATTTACTGTGTACTTATCTATTTTAGTGGATCCCTCTTTCTGGACTAGGTGCCCCGGTTTATCCCTTTTGGGGTTTCCACGTAAAAATTTCCGATGTCAATTTTATATTCTACACCTATTTTTGTTACTACGCATCCGTTGTTTGAGGGAAAAGTTTTTCCGCTGCGCATTCGTTTTTTGTTTGTTTGCACGTTCATCATTGTCATCTTTCCCAACACCAACACCCTATTAATGAAGCCCCATTCCACCCGTTCAAATTCATTGTTCATATCCAAATTAATTTCTACATTCGCTCCACATGTTTTGAAATTGAGGTCTCTAATAATTTCCTACGAAAGCGCTATTTCACAATGAATTGATCTCCCCCATAAAAAGCGGTGTTTCTCCTTGGCAATCTCCAGGGGAAGATGGACAGAGATCCTAGCCTTAATGAGGCCTTCTAAGATCTGTAAGTAAAATTGCAAAGGATCACCGGGCGATACTGCATGACGGAGGTGGGGTTCTTTGTTTTAGGAATAATCACCATAGAGGTGGCACACACAACCCTCAGTAAGATTCCACCTCCAAAGAAATCATGCATAGCTGAAATGATATCAGACTTTATGATATCCCACGCAACTCTTTAGAAGGATCCCGGGAAGCCATCCGGTCCTAGGGCACTCTCTAGATCAAGGATTTGCATGGCCCCTGTGATCTCTTTTTCCTCTAGAATGGATCCCATATTTGCATTGTCCTAGATGGACATGGAATTGGATATCACATCGAATAAGTATCTGGGTCTAAATGGGTACCCAATGGCCATGCTCAGATTGGGCCTTGCAAGGAGATTCTTGAAGAAGTTGTGCGCAAGGTCGCCCAACACATCTCTGTTGTTCATGTAGGAACCATCTTCCAAAAGGATGTTGGGTTTCACCGGACGTTGTCTTTCCTTCAGGAACACATGAAAAAATGTGGTATTTCTATCCCCCTCCTTTAGCTACTTGATCCTTGAATTCTCCCTCGCCAGACGTTCCTACCGCAGGAGTCTTTCTGCCAGGTCCTCCTTCCTGCATGCAAGCTCCTCGGACGTGGGACCATCCCATCCTTCTTCAAGTATGAATTTAAGGTGTTCCACCACCTACATCGCCCCCTCCAAATATTCATCAGGGGAAGAGTGATCCATCTTCTACTCCTGGATCCTTGACTTCAGAAGCCTGAGCTTGTTGTGAATGGCCACCCAGGAGAGGCCGTGGTAGGGCTCCTGCCAAACTGACTGGACTAGAGAGATGAAGCCCGACATGTTAACCCACCGTTGAGAGAACCTAAAGCGACCCTGCAGATCCCATCCTGAAACCAAAGAGACCAGGAGAAGGGAATGATTAGAAGGGCCCTGCACCAAGTGTCTCACCGCATCTTTGGAAAACATGGTGGTAGCGGATAATTTGACCATACATTTGTCAAGGTGGCTCCACGAACGACGCGGGCCTCTTTTGTTGTTACACCAATTAAATGTTTCGCCTTGGAATACAAGATCCATGAGGCCTGAGCCCACAATGAACTCAATAAACTCAAAGGTATCTTGCCGCTGAAATGACCTTCCTTTCCTCTCTTTTGGATTTGCTACAATATTGAATTCTCCTCAAAAAAACCCATGGGAGGGACCCTAGATCGAAGGATGAGATATATCTAAAAAACCTTCCCCTTTGGTGAAGATCACCACTCCCACAAACGACGGTCATGAAGAGGCATGAGTTGTCATTAGAGACCTAGGTGGTGACATATTGGTCTCCTACTTGAACCAGATCAACCCAGTAACTGTTTTTCTAAGAGATATAGATTTGACTGTTTGGAGGGGCAGCGTGCATGGCTCCATGCATTTTGATTTTCCATGAAAAATCCCTGATCCTGGATGAGTTCTGTTCGTGATCCATAATGCCAACTACTGCCATACTGTGTTTTTAATAGCTGGGGAGAGAAAGTCCATTTTTACCCTAGCTCTCAGGCCGCGGACATTCCAAAAGAGGATGGGAATCATTAGAAAGAATGTGACCTAGCCCCAGGGCTCAAAGCCTTCGTGTGGAGGGAGGACGAACGAACTTGATAGATCAAGGATTGAGATCACGTACATACTCCCACATTGGATGAGAGCACCTGGTCTTTGGGAGTGGAAGCATCAGGGGAGGAGGGTTCTACGAGCCTTGGAGAGGGACACGGGGGATGCCTTCCGGGCCTTGAGGGTCGGTCTGCCTTCCTGACAGGGGTAAGATGAGATCTCGAGATAAAGGCAAGGGAGCAGGCCAGGAAAGAGGGGTACTTCCCAAGGGCCTCAACACGCTGATCAGGGGGGCTAAGAACCAGGGGGGAGGGAAAGAGAGGAAGGACAGAGGGTCTGGAGGAGGGGACCAGGGGAGACAAAGGTAGGAGTCCAGGCTAAGGATCTTGTGGGGCTTAGAGGGAAGAGCAAGAGGGGGACCAACTTTCAGAGAGGGGGGAAGGGCCTGAAGGGCAAATTGTCTTCGAGGAGGGTCGAAAGCGGGAGGGGAAGAGGGTTGAGGGGATGGCTCTGGGAGGAAGGGGGATGAACCGTTAAGGCTCTTACCTGTGGAGAGCATTGCAGAACAACAGCCGGGGGAGGAGCTGAGGATGAGGATGGTGGTGAGGCAAGGGGCACATGGACACTTGGAGGATGGCGTGAGACCCCTTCCCGGCTCTTTCTGCACACTTGGATAGAGTGGACCTGGAGCTTACAATGATCATAGAACCTGGGAAAGACTGGGTAGCAGATAACATGGACCCAATAGAAGCCAGATTGCACCCGAAGCAAAATTTTCTCCGGAAGGGGGAGGGAGAGAACCAATTCCACGCACAAACGGGAAACTGAGGCATCCGCGCAGCATCTGGTTTGAGCATCCAATCAAAGGAAGCTGCCTAGAGAGTCGCCTGTCGCTATTAAAAAGATTTCATTCTGGAATGGAAGAGGGAGACCCAGGAGGATAATCCAGACCGCAGCTTGGGGGCTCTCCTTACCCC
This sequence comes from Viscum album, assembly GCA_963277665.1. Taxonomy (NCBI): domain Eukaryota; kingdom Viridiplantae; phylum Streptophyta; class Magnoliopsida; order Santalales; family Viscaceae; genus Viscum; species Viscum album. The sequence continues at coordinate 351,016,347 of OY728134.1, read as the reverse complement.
TGTGAGGGTCCAAAGCCCAAGCGGAGGGCCGCATTAGGGGGACAATCTACGCAGAGGGGAGCTGATAGAACATCGAAAGCATGGGGAACTCCAGGAGAAATGGGTGACGGGGCAGCAGCCTCAGGGGGCCATGGGGTTGGGCAACAGGCGGAGGAAGTTGGTGTCGATCATGCCGGCGGGGCCGCAATGGTCCTGAAATTTGAAAATACAAGCGGCGCGTGGAGCGCGTTCTCAGAAAGAAGCCGGGGATCCATTATATCGAATGGAATCTCCCAAAAAACACTAATTCATTTCTGGAATATGGCACCTATATGGATGATATAGAAATTGTGGGGGGATTGTCTAAATCATTCTTCAAAAATCTTCTTGTTGGTCTAAACATGCGCATGCCTAACAGATATATGGGAAGGAATGGGAGGCTTCTAAAAGTGATTCCAAATCCGGTTTCTAACCCAGATTATGAGATGTTGGGTGTTATAACAAAGGAGAAAGAGATTAGAAATTAAATGATGAACCATAATGCAAAAAGTGGGTCAAGACAGGACAGATTACCAGGCTTATTTAATAGAAACTCTTGGGATGTGGTTAAGGAGGATATGATTTAGGCCATACAATAATTTTTTATGGATGAAGCTTTCCATGATTCAGGTGCGCCACTGCCCTTATGCTCATTCCCAATACCAGGGAACCTTCATCCATTATACACTATATATCGATGAGCATGTGTAATTTTCAATACAAATTAAAGGCTAATGTCATCAACATAAGAATTTTAGTCCATATCTCTTGGTGGGTTTCACTAGAACAACACAGTTTTGTGAAGGAACATTTGATTTATAGGGTGATCGCCGTTTCCCAAGAGATGATTAGATACGTCAACGCCAAGACATGTGGCTCAAAAATGTCTACAAAGATAGATATGAACAAACCATTTGATAGAATTGAGTGGAGATTCAGGAACATGGTATTAAATGGTTTGGTTTTCTCCTCTTGGACAATTGATATTATTTTTATGTTTGTTAGCTCCTATTGGTTGGTTGTTACATTCATGGTAAAGACCCATGAATTCTTTAAGGAAACCCATGAGCTATGAGAAGGTAGTCCCATCTCTTCGAGCATCTTCATCCCCAATCATGACAAACATAGCCACCTCATCAACATAAGAATAAGCAATGTATATATTCACCCTTATCATAGAAAGATGAATTTCCCCTCCATTTTCCCCTAATGTTTGTAGTTGAAACCATAATTGTCATAAATTCCAATATGAGATCGGTTCGAGGCATCGACATGGTGTTGGAGGAGTACTCTCACCGGAGAGGACATGTAATTAACAATTAAAGTAGAATCATTTATTCTCTAATATATGTACATCCAGACATGTCTCCTCCATGTTCCATAACCTCGACATGCAAAGAGGAAGTTTTTCAATGGATTTCCTGGTTTCCCCGATCTATTCATCCAAGATTCACATTTGTGACTTTGATTACATCATAAAGAGGATCACAAGTAGAGTTCTAAATTAGAAAACTCCACACCTATCCTATAGGGGCCGGATAGAATTGGTTAATAGTGTACTCTTGGATACTCCTTTCACGATCTTTAATCCATCAACGTTCTGAAAGGAGACATCGTCAGAATTGACAATATCCTAGAATGTTTTATATGGGATTCTCTGTTGGAAGTTAATCATTATTGTGTCTCTTGGGGTAACATGGAAAGGACCATCTTGGAATATATGATCCATGTGAAAATCAAAGCGAATAGCCACCACTACATGCATGAAAAGATGGCATGGGAAATCGTATAACAACTTTCTTTATGTGGAAATGCCATGAACCACAAATTCTCTGGATGCTCGGATATGGTTGAAGGTCAAGCATCTCATTTATGGTCCATGATCTACCCCTTATCATAGTTCTCTAACCTAATACATGTTGGATAGTTAGGAAATGTGATATTTCCTTTTGGAAATAGAATTGGATTGGTGCAAATATCAGTTTCTTGGGTTTCCCAACCACAAAAATATCATTCTGGGAGGAAAGAATGCATTTGATTTTCAACAAGTCCATTGTACAAATATACTAGTATGACATATTTAATCTCATTGAAATTAACTCGAAACCGGATAGGTGTTTGTTAACTCCTTCCAACTCTAGGACCATCACCAAAAGGGATTTCCGTATGATTTTGACAACCCAGGAGCATGAAGACAGATGGAATGAATCTTTTTGGTCAAACAAAAATACAAAAAAATATAACTTACTCAGATGGAGGATAATGAACAATGAAGTTACTATGGATGATATCATTAAAATATATGGTATCAATACTATCTTCAGATGTCACTTTTCTAAAAACCTTCTGGAGGAGAGTGCAGACAATATCTTCTTTTAGGGGGAATGGGCCCTCAATTTCTGGAGCTTCTTTAGAGATTTTACTACCTTCTCTAATAAAAAACCAATTGATGCCTCTTTCCTAGACCGTTGATTCCATGTTCAAGTAATAGGGGCTCAAAGAAGAGGGATCGTACCATTGTCTTGAATGATGTATTCTGGTGTATATGGTTGGAAAGAAAAAAAGAGAGACATGAATGGTTCTAACAAAAATGGAGGTCCAATACTATAAGAATGCGTAAACTTCCCCTTAACATCGTTAGACTTATCACCAACTGGCATGAGGCTCCGAATCTTCAACGGATTCAACTTCGTACTCAAGCCTCCCATCTCTGTAGTAGTGTCTTGATATTTCAATTGGTCTAATGGAAATTCCCAACCATGGTTTTGAATCTTAAAACTAATGGTTGTTTCATCTCGAGAGTCCTGATAGAATGATGGGTTGTTTATGATTACAGGGGATCTATCATGTTGGTGTTTATAGCCATCCCTGGAAACAGTTCCTCTTTACAGGATAAATCTAAGGCTATTCTCACTAGTTTAAACTTATACTACCATTGGGAAATTAATATCACTTGAGAGGAAAGTGACTCCATGATTCATCACAACTCATTTCATGTAATTGGTTATATTCCTTTTTCAACATCCTACATCATAAAAAATTGTAGAGGTATTCTAAACAACAACATAAAATCTGTTCACACATGGTGGGAGGGAAATAATATGTTCAACCACCTTACTTCCTTAGTTTTCAATGCCTCTATTGTTACCTTCTTCTCTAATATGAATATTTTTAAGCCTCAGAGGATTAAAATATTAAGGGGGTGATTCCCCCATGTTTCACTATTTTAGGTGTCCTTAGTCTCCTATATGTCTCATGCTCTTTCTTGTATCCATAATTTTTAATAATAAATAAATAAATGATGATGATGATAATATTCAGGGTATTGTTTTATAATGTTATTCTCATGTTCCCATAACTTTATGTAGGATCGAAATATAATATGAGATGCTCAATATACAAGAGGGGGGTGAATTGTATACTTTAAAAATTCCTTTGGAACCTTTAAAGTTAGTTATGAATAACTAGAGTTTCCTTAAGAAAAGGAAAGGGCTAAGTTTAACAAAGTTAAACTAAGTAAATTCACAACACCTCTAACACCGAACTAAACTTGGAAAGAGATTCCAAAAGTGGGTTCCGGAAATATGGTTCCGGAATTTGAAACTTAACAAAAGTTACAATATGAGATTCTACCTTAAAGCGTATAGAATCTAAACTAATCAGAGTAAGTAAGGAAGTATAAGAAAGTTATACTTTCCTTAAGATACAAATTACAGCGGAATAAAAACAAGTAGTAAAACTACTAGTAACAAGATAATAGTCTTTTAACCCAAAGAGAAGGGTATCCAACAACCTTGGATAAAGGTCCCTTGATTTATACTTTCAAGCAAGTCTGTCTTACCCACACCAGGGTAAGCCCTCGATACGAAGATCAGAGTCTCTGTCTTGCTATCCCCGCAAGCCCTCAACTTCAAGGTAGTTGGCAACCTCTGTCTTTCTCAGCAAGAAAGCCCTCGATCTTTAAGGTAGTCAGCACCTCTGTCTTTCTCAGCAAGAAAGCCCTCGATCTTTAAGGTAGTCGGCACCTCTGTCTTCCTATCCCCGGAAGCCCTCGAATTTAATCACCAACATTCGGAGTCGCACGAAGCGTTGAGAGTTAATAAGAGACTCTCTCTCTAGAAATCACTTCAACAGCATGTAAGCACTTTTTCAGCAATCAGCTTATGCATCAGCCATCAGCCATCAGCCAGCAGCCCCGAGCTCTTTCAAATGAGCTCCTATTTATAGGTAAGGTCGGCTCCTTCTCCAACGGTCATATTTTCCTTAAAGATCGGAGGGACCTGTACACGTGTCACTTAGACAACGGTTAGTTTATAACAAAATGGACGACATCGTTTTATAACAAAGTGAGTGTAACAGAATGTACGACATCGTTTTAAAACTCTAACATAAAAGTTCGGAATGAAAACTTCGGAGTGAAGGTTCGGAGTGAATAAATTCAGAGTGTATAAAACAATGATAATCAGATTCTGTTTAATAGGTGAATTCGGAATGAGAATTCGGAATAGGAATTCGTCATCAGAAATCATAATGAGAATTCATCATCAGAATTCGTAATGAGAATTTTTTATCAGAATTCGTAATGAGAATTCGGAATGAGATTTCTTCATTAGAATTCGTAATGGGAATTCTTCATTGGAATTTGTAATGAGAATTCGTCATCAGAATTCGTAATGAGAATTCTTTATCAGAATTCGTAATGAGATTTCGGAATGAGATTTCTTCATTATAATTCGTAATGGGAATTCTTCATTGGAATTCGTATCCTGAACCTGTAATAGAACTTAGTCAGAGATCATATCCGGAATTCGGAATGAGACTTCCTTATAGTTCTTTATCCAGAATCCGAATACTAAACAGAATGCTTTATATCTAAGTTTTTATGATTCCGAGAAAATGAATCCGAAACATATACTTAAGAAAAAATATGAATGAAAATATGATAAGGATAATTTTTCTTATAAAAGCGATTTTTCTTAAGAAATCAATTTTCCTTATAAAAGCAATTTTCCTTAAGAAAGCATTTTTCCTTATAAAAGCAATTTTCCTTAAAGATAGCATTTTTCCTTATAAAAGCGATTTTCCTTAAAGATAAGGTGTTTGTGATTTTCAAAACAAGAAGGAATGGAAAAGTCATAAGGAAAACCTTATTGACTCAACAATCTCCCCCTTTTTGGAAAGCACAAACATCCTTACGAAAAAGCTATTCCAAGAAGAAAGAAACACATTAAAGCTTATATCCCTTGGTTTAAGGATATAGATGAATACGACTAACTCCCCCTTAGGCTTTGAAACTCTAAGGATCGTATTCATATTTCTGGAGTGATGTTTCATAAGAAGGTCTTCTTTAAGAAAAACTCCCCCTTAAACAAACTCTTATTAGAGTTCTTTTTCCTTGGGTATTTTTCTTTCTCCCCCTTTGATAAACTCTTATTAGAGTTCCTCTTTTTCTTAAGGATCTTTTCCTTCTCCCCCTTTGTGATTTTCAAAAAGAATTGGAGGGAATGGAAAAACTTAACAAAGTACCTGAAAAATTAGTAATGACAACAATAGAAACAACAAGTACGACTTTCATTAAAATTGGAATCTTGACAACAAAGAAAAAAATACAACAAAAAGATCGGATTGGTTATTTCAGATCTTTCTCCTTCGACATTAGCCCTTTAAGAATCGTCTTGATCTTCTTTATGTCTTTGTGATCTTCCTCTGCTTGCTTTTCTAAGACGACTATTCTTGCAGACTGGGCTTCAATTATTTCTTCCTGAGCCTTCAACTTTTCTTCCTGAGCTTTCATCTTCTCTTCCTGAGCCTTCATCCTTTCTTCAAACTCGATCCGATAATCCCTTTCATATTTCCAACTTTGATTAACGGAATTGAGCTTTCCATTCAGATCTCTCACTTCCTGAATCCGAAAGTTCTTTTCCTCTGTCAATTTCTCTTCGAAGGATGCAGTCAGTTCATTAATATTTTTGTCTTCAGTTTCAAAGGCATCCTTAACATTATCTTGAAACTCATCAAGCAACCTCATCTCTTCCACATTCTTCTTCGACCAGCTCGTCATCCTCTTACAAGATCTTTTATGAGCTTCGTAACCAACAAAGAATGTCTTGAACTGAGCTTCAATCTCAACACACTTATCCATAACCATGGATACAGAGTCGGTTTTCTGATTCAACGCATGTTGGAGCATCTGGCATCTGGAGTCAATACTAGAGAAGGTCGGAATGGTTCCTACCAACTTCTTCAAAGATTGGACAACAAAATCATGCCCCAACGAAGATGACTCCGAATCTGAAATCTTGCTCGGAGAGTTTTCTTCCTCAATAAACTCCAACTTCCTCTTAGAAGAACTACCAGCTTCCTTCCTCTTTCGTACTACTGAGCTCGGAGTCTCGGTAAGAATTTTCTTTCCCTTATCTTTTTCCGGAATAGAATCCTGTTCCGGAGTTTTCTTTTCACTGTCAGAAACTTGAACAACCAAATCTTCCTCATCAGCAACTTCTTGAACACCAACCTCTACGTTTCTCATCTGAGCAATATAATGTAAAAGTTGTTCTTCTTCTCCATGATAGGCAACTTCTTCCTATCCTTTCTCTTCTTCTATTACTGGAGTAACTAGCTTTGAGGATTCGGCTTCTGATGTTCGGAGTGATAAGTGTTCCTAAGGAGTTCCCTTGTACTCATCTACCTGTTTTAGTACATCTCCTGTCTCACCACTTCCTTCAGCAGCCTCTTAAACTTGTTCCACTTGCTCTACTTCCTCAGTATTCGTAGCAACAGCCTCTTCCGGAGCAACAAGATTTCTTCCTGGAGTCTCAGGTAGAGATTCCAGAGAGAAAGATCTCGGAACTGGGATAGTTGCTGAGACTATTTCATTGAACTTTAACAAGGCCTGAGCTACCTCACCCTCGGACATTTTCTTCTTAAGCTTCTTTTCCTTAGCTTGTTTCTCGAGCTCATCAGCAGCTTTCTCCTTCAAAGCTTTAGCTTCCGCAGGGTCCAATCCGAACTGCGGATCCCCTTATTTCCTCTTCTCTTTATCATCTCTCCACTTAGAAACAACCTCATCAGGATAGGTCTTCATATTCTTAGGCTTTGGTGGTGCGGAGTGGACTTCCTTAGACTTGGGATCCTCGGCTTCGACTACCACTTCTTTCATATTTCTCTTCCTTATTGGCTTGGATGATTCCGGATCAGCAGATTTCGGAGCTACTTCTACTTGAGGAGGTAGATCAATAAACATACCAGACTTCTTGTCAAAATCTATATTCATCCTTTTAAGAGTTCCATCGCTGAGCAACATGATCTTGCAAACCCTTGGTTTAGAACTGCAGGCTACCTTGAAAGATTCTAGGCACCGAACTATGAGCTTTGAAAATATTGCTGGGTACATAACGATCTGAGCTCTCAGATTCCCCTTCTTCAAATTTTCAATATTAAGAAGAATATGCTTCATCAAGTTAAACTTCCATAGATTTATCAGGAAATCTAAGATATATATCTCGCTCTTCTTCAAGCTATCTTTATCACCTTTTCTCGGTACGATAAGCCCTTGCACCCATAACTCTAGAATCCGGAAGTTTGTAGATAGGCTTGCAATTTTCGGAGCCTTGTCATCATCCAATCCGAGAGTTTCTAAGGCTTTCTCTTTGTTGAAACTACCCTTGGAGTCTGGAAATACGTGAGAAATAAACTCGGCTTCACCTTCATAACTTAACCCTACCAAGCTTGCAGCCTTGGTGTAAGAAAGCTTATATGTCTTGCCATACGATTTGAAAGAAAATTTTTCTCTGTTATCTTCCTCGAAGAAAGCAACTGACTCATAAAACTCAACAAGAAAATCTGAGTACACTTCATCTTGGTTGCCGGTTTTTGATACCGCAACATCCTCCCAGCCATTCAACTTGATATTCTTCGAAATGATAGAATCGTAGTTGCTGAAGAAAGTCGGATGTACTAACCTTTCTCTGTATACTAACCACTGAGATATAGGCTTGGTTGAAGACATTTCTTGAGAAGCTAACTCTGCAGACATTCGGATTAGAAGTTCTCTGGGAAGTTCGGAACGGAGAAGACTGAAGTTCGGAGTGGAGAAAACTGTGGTTCGGAACGGCCTTAAATCGGAGAGTCAGAGCTTCAGGACGCAAGAGCTTGAAACCGATGTGGGACAAGAAATTGGGTCCCCTTTATATAGGCAATGGGATGACAGTTCACCTTCCACGGTTGATCTAACGGTTTAGAATGATCTGAGATCATATCTAACGGTTGAAAGCTCGAATCCGATCTTTTTGAGGTTTTTATTAAAGTAATGAATTAAGAAATCCAAAAACCGAAAACAAAATATAAGAAACTGCCAGCAAGTAAAATATGATTACGAATACTTCAGTAAGGAAATCATACCTTTCGGATTAGCTTAGGAAAGTTATTCGTAATGGGTAATATAAAGACGACTACGAAAAAGTCGATACGAAAAACTAAATACGAAAAACTCAATACGAAAAACTCAATATGAAAAACTAAATACGAAAAACTCAATACGAAAAACTAAATAGGAAAAAGTAAATAAAAAAAACTTGTTATGGAATATTCAGTACGAAAGTTCCGTTATGAAAATACCAGTACGAAAGTTTTTCATTCCGGAAAGTTTCAATATGAATACTTCCATTCCAGAAGTATTCTGTACGAAAATATCCATTCTGGAAAATTTTCATTCCGGAAGTTTTCATTCCGGAAATCTTTGTTCCGAAAAGTTTGAAAACAAATTTTGAAAAACTTTTTTAAACAACTAAATGTACTCCCCCTATGAAAAGAAGTTTATTACTGTAAGGAGATTTTTTCAGCAGAAAGTTAATTAAGAAAGATTACCTTACGGTTATCATTCCTAACTTATGTTTAATATATTCAAATCTATCAGAAGGCAAAGATTTTGTGAATATATCAGCAAGTTGATCTTGCGTTCCGATAAACTGAAGAATAATATCTCCTTTGAGTGTGTGATCCCTAAGAAAGTGATGCCTAATATCTATGTGTTTTGCACGGGAGTGATGTGCAGGGTTTTTGCTTAGGGCAATGGCACTTGTGTTATCACACAAAATTTGAGTTTTAGTAAAACTCAAGCCATAGTCTGTGAGTGTGTGTTGCATCCACAACACTTGTGCACAACAACTTCCAGCTGCTACATATTCAGCTTCAGCAGTGGATAGTGCAACAGAATGTTGCTTCTTGCATGACCAAGAAACTAATGAATCTCCTAAGAAATGACAAGTTCCAGATGTACTTTTCCTATCCATTCTACATCCACCAAAGTCAGCATCAGAAAAGCTTTTTAGAACAAAATCATTTCCAGAAGTATAAAATAATCCTAGATCCATGGTTCCCTTAAGGTAGCGAAAAATTCTTTTAACTGCCTTTAAGTGAGATTCCTTAGGATTGGATTGATATCTTGCACATAAGCATACTGAAAACATTAAGTCTGGTCGACTAGCTGTTAAGTAAAGTAGACTTCCAATCATACCTCTAAAAGATGTTTGATCTACTGGTTTCCCAGCTTCATCAAGATCTAAAGAGTTTGAGGTACCAATGGGAGTACTTATACTCCTAGTGTTGTCATAACCATACTTTTTAAGAAGATCTTTAATATACTTATGTTGAGATATGTATGTTCCTTCTGGTTTTTGAGAAATTTGAAAACCAAGGAAAAATGTTAACTCACCCATCATACTCATTTCAAACTCAGATTTCATTAGACTAGCAAAAGAGTCAGTCAAAGATTGCTGAGTTGAACCAAATATAATGTCATCAACATAAATTTGAACAATCAAAACATTTTTCTTATCTTTCTTTATAAAAAGCGTTGGACTTGCATTTCCCTTAACATAGTTATTTTGAAGCAAAAATCCAGTAAGTCTATCATACCATGCTCGTGGGGCTTGTTTAAGGCCATACAAAGCTTTGGTAAGTCTAAAAACATGATCAGGATGTTTTGTATCCTCAAAGCCAGGAGGTTGTTCAACAAAAACTTCTTCTTGAACATAACCGTTAAGGAAAGCACATTTCACATCCATTTGAAAAAGTTTGAAATTAAAGAATGCTGCAAAGGCAAGTAGAATATGGATAGATTCAAGTCTAGCTACTGGAGCATAGGTTTCTTCATAGTCTATTCCTTCTTGCTGATTATAGCCTTTAGCAACAAGTCTAGCTTTATTTCTTACAATGACTCCATTTTCATCACATTTATTTCTGAAGACCCATTTTACTCCAATAACAGAAGTTTCCTTAGGTCTTTCAACCAAGGTCCAGACTTTATTCCTTTCGAATTCATTTAGTTCATCTTGGATGGCTTTAATCCAATCATCATCACCTAAAGCTTCATCAGTGCTTTTAGGTTCTAATTGGGAAAGAAATGCTAGATGTTCTACTTCATTTCTTAAGGAACTTCTAGTCCTTACAGGTTGATTTACATCACCAATGATACTATCACTGGGATGATTCTTAAGAAACACCTGATTTGGGTTTTGTAAAACCTGTTCATCAACATAGGGTAGAAAGTCTTCTGGGGTAAATGTTTCAGAAGTATCTTCTAGAACAATTTCCTTATCAGAAGGTTCTTCTATCAAAGGTTGATAATCAGTTTTTGAAAACACATCCGAAGATGTAGGTTGAGATGGTTTAAAAACAAAAGGATCTGACTCATCAAATTTTACATGTACTGTTTCTTCAATAGTACAAGAATTTTTATTAAAAACTCTATAAGCCTTAGAGGCTGTGGAATAACCTAAGAAAATTCCTTCATCATACTTTGGTGCGAATTTGTGTAAGTTATCTTTAGTATTCAAAATGTATACTTTGCAACCAAAAACCTTGAAGTAGGAAAGTCTTGGTTTTCTACCATTCCATAACTCATAAGGAGTTTTATTAAGAAAAGGTCTAATCAAAACTCGATTTATAGTATAACAAGCAGTACTTACAGCTTCAGCCCAGAAATGTCTAGCAATAGAATATTCACTCAACATGGTTCTAGTTATCTCTTGAAGAATTCTATTTCTTCTTTCAACTACACCATTCTGTTGAGGAGTTCTAGGTGCTGAAAAATTGTGAGTAATACCTTTCTTACTACAAAAAGTTTCAAAATCAGAATTTTGAAATTCTCCTCCATGATCACTATGAATAGTTTTCAATGGAAGGTTTTTCTCATTTTTAACTTGAGCTCTAAAACTTTTGAAATAGGAAAAAGCTTCAGATTTCTTTGCTAGAAAATAGACCCAAGTAAATCTAGTGTAATCATCAACTAGAACAAACACATAGTATTTTCCTCCAATGCTTCCAGTTTGTGTTGGACCAAAAAGATCCATGTGCACCAACTGTAATGCATCAGTTGTTGAGAATTCACCGATTGACTTAAAACTAGATTTATGTTGCTTGCCATATTGACAAGGATCACAAACTTTAGAAGAATCAAATCTAAGCTCCGGTAGATCCTTAACAAGTTTCTTCTTAGAGAGTTTACATAGGTTCCTAAGATTACAGTGTCCTAATCTTCTATGCCATAACCAAGAGTGATCTTCCATTGCACTTAGGCAAGGTAAATCTTGGCTTCTTAGGTCTTCTAAGTTTAAGGTGTAAACATTCTCTTGCCTATTGGCTGAGAAAATAAATTCTTCCTTGGAATTGTGAACTAAGCATTTATCATTCCTAAAATTCACAAGGTAACCTTCATCACATAACTGACTTATGCTAATGAGGTTGTGCTTAAGACCTTTAAAAAAAGAACATTTGAAATCAAAGTTTTACCCAAAAGAACTATATTACCAATACCAACAATCTCTCCCTTAGCATTGTCTCCGAAAGTTACCTTTCCTCCTTTCGTTTTGATAATCTTTTCAAAAAAGCTTTTGTTACCAGTCATGTGCCGGGAACATCCACTATCCATGTACCATGTATTGTTGATGGAACATTCTTTATTTTCCTGAAATTAAGAACAAAGTTAGACTTTCGGAATCCAAACTTGCTTGGATCCTAGATTTCCAGACAATAAAATTTTTGGAACCCACATTTTCTTAGAAAAATAAGCTTTATGAAAACCTAAGGATTGAGTTTTGTTTAAGGAACAATTTTTTGCCCAGTGACCACCACATTGACATTTAGTGCAAAATGGGGCACTTTGAGGAACAAAATAATTGTTACTGAAAACTGGTTTTGCATGGGTATAACCAAATCCGGATTTATTTCTTAAAGGTCGTATTTGAGAATACATCTTATCAAAATTTTCCTTACCATGGGTAAAGTTTGATAAGCATTTCTTTAAGGAAAAAATTTCGGACTTGAGTTTTACAACCAAGTTTTTATCCTCAAAATCATTAGTTTTAGAACTAGAGTTAGGCTCGAAAATATTTTTATTAGAAATTACTTTTTCTAACTCTTTAGAAAGTTTATTCTTCTCAGAACTTACTTCCTCAAGATTTTTTGAAATACTTTCAAAATTAGCATTTTTCTTATCAAGATCTTTAGAAAGATATGATATCTCTTTAGTAAGAATAGAATTCCTAGAATTTGCCATATCATGTTTCTTGTTGAGTTTGGAATTCTCAATCTCAAGAAGTTCAGCAAACCTAGAGACTTCTTCATAAGTAGGTAAAGTATTTTCCTCATCAGAAGATGATTCTTCATCAGAAGAGTTATAATATTTACTATCATTAGAATTTAAGGAAACATTGGTCAAAGATTCAGCATTTCGTACCTTAGCCATAAGACAATGATTATCAATAGGTAATCTGGCTAAAAGACCAAGATTCTTCTATCCTGAAGATTCATATTCAGAAGATTCATCTGAAGAGTCACCACCACTGGCACTCCAGGTGTCATTAGCTTTCAGAACTTTCTTAGCTTTGGCTTTATAATACTTCTTTCTATTCCTGTCTGAATGCCTTTCCTTTCTTTCTTTCTTTTTGAGCATAGGGCAATCTGGTCTAATATGTCCAGCTCTTTTACATTCATAACAAGTTACTTCTCCATCTTTCTTATCTTTCATGTCCTTCTTCTTATACTTAGATTGAAAGTTTCTCTGTCCAGCTATCTTGTTCATCCTTCGAGCAAGATTGGCTAATTCATTTTCTGAAACTTCACTCTCACTGGATTCGGATTGGAAAATGACTTTCTTTGACTTGGATCTGGTTACTCTCTCAGGAGTCTTAGCTTTCATCTGATTCAAAGTTGTAGTAAAAGCAACAGTACCATTTCCATTCTTCTTCTTGATGTTGTCAGCATCTCTCTTCATTCTATTCTCATGTTGTAGAAGAGTTCCAAAAAGCTCATCAAGAGTAATTTGAGTGACCTTCCTATTCTCATCTATAGCTGTTCTCTTGGATTCCCACTCATTGGGCATAATATCGATTATCTTGTCCACAAGAGCTTCATCATCTAAACCTTTTTCTCCCATAGATTGTTGACTGTTGACGATAGTCATAAATCTTTGTTGAACTTTACAGATAGGTTCTCCATAAGGAAAATTAAAACCATGATATTCAGCTCTAAGCATAGCTCTTCTAGTCTCAATCACCTTAGAAGTCCCAAAGTGTGTAACCTCTAACTTTTTTCATATACAATTAGCTGCTTCACAAGAAGAAATTTGGATATATATATTTCTAGTCATTGAACATAATAAAGTATTGCGTACCTTATAGTTGAGTTGATATTCTTGCTTCTCCTGGTTAGTAAAGGTTCTGACTTCCTTGTCAGGAATTTTATAATCACCAGTAAGCATAACAAAGTTGTCTACTCCAGTATTGATAAAAAATGTCTTCATACAATCTCTCCAGTATTCATAATCATTACCATCAAAGATTGGTGGCCTTGTAGGATTCAGATTGTCAATTGATCCAACATTAATTCCTTCCATACTAAAAATAACTTTGCACACATACTTGTTAGTAGCTTAGAATCGTAATAACAAGGTTCGGTATGAGAAAAGTTCAGAATGGATAAACCGGAATGACAAAGTTCGGAATAGAAAAGTGAGCAAGAAAAACTCGTATGTGAGTACAAGTATTTCAGTAACCTTGGCTCTGATACCAAATGTACGAATGGTATAGAGTAAGAGGTTTCTAGGCTCTGATACCAATTGTAGGATCGAAATATAATATGAGATGCTCAATATACAAGAGGGGGGGTGAATTTTATACTTTAAAAATTCCTTTGGAACCTTTAAAGTTAGTTATGAATAACTAGAGTTTCCTTAAGAAAAGGAAAGGTCTAAGTTTAACAAAGTTAAACTAAGTAAATTCACAACACCTCTAACACCGAACTAAACTTGGAAAGAGATTCCAAAAGTAGGTTCCGGAAATATGGTTCCGGAATTTGAAACTTAACAAAAGTTACAATATGAGATTCTACCTTAAATCGTATAGAATCTAAACTAATCAGAGTAAGTAAGGAAGTATAAGAAAGTTATACTTTCCTTAAGATACAAATTACAGCGGAATAAAAACAAGTAGTAAAACTACTAGTAACAAGATAATAGTCTTTTAACCGAAAGAGAAGGGTATCCAACAACCTTGGATAAAAGTCCCTTGATTTATACTTTCAAGCAAGTCTGTCTTACCCACACCAGGGTAAGCCCTCGATACGAAGATCGGAGTCTCTGTCTTGCTATCTCCGCAAGCCCTCAACTTCAAGGTAGTTGGCAACCTCTGTCTTTCTCAGCAAGAAATCCCTCGATCTTTAAGGTAGTCGGCACCTCTCTCTTTCTCAGCAAGAAAGCCCTCGATCTTTAAGGTAGTTGGCACCTCTGTCTTCCTATCCCCGGAAGCCCTCGAATGTAATCACCAACATTCGGAGTCGCACGAAGCTTTGAGAGTTAATAAGAGAATCTCTCTCTAGAAATCACTTCAACAGCATGTAAGCACTTTTTCAACAATCAGCTTATGCATCAGCCATCAGCCATCAGCCAGCAGCCCCGATCTCTTTCAAATGAGCTCCTATTTATAGGTAAGGTCGGCTCCTTCTCCAACGGTCATATTTCCTTAAAGTTCGGAGGGACCTGTACACGTGTCACTTAGACAACGGTTAGTTTATAACAAAATGGACGACATCGTTTTATAACAAAGTGAGTGTAACAGAATGTACAACATCGTTTTAAAACTCTAACATAAAAGTTCGGAATGAAAAATTCGGAGTGAAGGTTCGGAGTGAATAAATTCAGAGTGTATAAAACAATGATAATCAGATTCTGTTTAATAGGTGAATTCGGAATGAGAATTCGGAATAGGAATTCGTCATCAGAAATCGTAATGAGAATTCATCATCAGAATTCGTAATGAGAATTTTTTATTAGAATTCGTAATGAGAATTTGGAATGAGATTTCTTCATTAGAATTCGTAATGGGAATTCTTCATTGGAATTTGTAATGAGAATTCATCATCAGAATTCGTAATGAGAATTCTTTATCAGAATTCGTAATGAGAATTCGGAATGAGATTTCTTCATTAGAATTCGTAATGGGAATTCTTCATTGGAATTCATATCCTGAACCTGGAATAGAACTTAGTCAGAGATCATATCCGGAATTCGGAATGAGACTTCCTTATAGTTCTTTATCCAGAATCCGAATACTAAACAGAATGCTTTATATCTAAGTTTTTATGATTCCGAGAAAATGAATCTGAAACATATACTTAAGAAAAAATATGAATGAAAATATGATAAGGATAATTTTTCTTATAAAATCGATTTTCCTTAATAAATCAATTTTCCTTATAAAAGCAATTTTCATTAAGAAAGCATTTTTCCTTATAAAAGAAATTTTCCTTAAAGATAGCATTTTTCCTTATAAAAGCGATTTTCCTTAAAGATAAGGTGTTTGTGATTTTCAAAACAAGAAGGAATGAAAAATTCATAAGGAAAACCTTATTGACTCAACACTTTATTCTCATGTTATTTTAATATCTCCCTTTCTTACCCTTATTGTGAAGATAATGTATCAATATATTATATTCTCTTTCCCTGATTTTATGATGAATGGTTTAGGTAGGTTGTGTCTATGAAATTTACAAAATGGGGATATCATTGTGTGAGAAGATGAATATCATTCATGAAATAAGAATATTTTGTAACTATTATTCATATACACAAATCCATTATGGTCCTTGGGTATGTATTTTTGAAATGTATTTAATATTCATCTTAATAAAGTTACTATGTATGTATGAAAATCCTGATTCTTTACAGATTGTATAAGAGAAAATCATTCATTAACCTTTGTAAACTAGGATTACAATACATTAGTGATGGTCCCAAAAGATGATTCTATATATAGGATAATATCATTATTTTTTAAGGAGAATATTATGTGGTCATCCTATAAATAAATTCTTATATTGATACTATATGATGATGTGGTTTCAAAACAAATGCATCTAGTAGTTATAACCCTAAAAAAGTGTTAGTCGAGCATATATCAAAGATCATTTTGGTACATGATGAGTATTCCCTTATTTTGATCCTTATTTGACACTCATTGGGTATATTATTTTTTTAAAAAAAATCATTGCAATCTATTACGAAGTTTTTGAATAGGTTATAATCAAGGATGGACTAGGATAAACCTATTATTTCTTATATATAAATGAAGGTTTCATGATATCAAAATCCAATAAATGATTTATCCAGAAATGTGGGAGAATAACATTGGTGAATTATTGAGAGGAACAATAGGGTGTTATAAGTTTGGGAAGACTGTCCATTTAGAAATATAATGTAGAAGTGTTGATAAGAATCCAGTCAATGAAGTGAATGTAGAGAGAGCTCAAAATAATAAACCACCCACATTCTAGTGTTTCAAATGAAACATATTTTTCTATAATGAATACCAATTCGCTAATACAAGGGACAATTATGATGATAAGCCTCATCATATTGTTGATTCTGATGATCACAATGATGTACAGAACGATGCTCAGTGTGAACATGTTGGAGTTGATATTTCTGATGCACCTTTTTTTATAATGATATGGTTCCTGGGGTTACCAAAAAACCTGTAGTTCCACCCTGGAGGTCGTCTTGACATTGTACCATTTATACTCGGTATTCACCTGATGAGTATGCACTCCTCGCTGAAGGGGGAGAATCAAAATCTTTTGATGAGGTGATGGAAAGTGAACAGAAGGACGAATGGGTTATGGAAATGGATGACAAGATGAAATCATTGCACGACAACCATACTTTTGAGCTGGTGAAGTTACCGACAGGTAAGAGAGATTTGAAAAATCGGTTGATTTATTGGATTAATAATGAAGAATATAATTCTATTCTATGATACAATGCAAGGTTAGTTGTTAAAGACTTTCGTCATAAGAAATGTATTTTTGATTTTGATAAGATTTTCTCACCTATTGTAAAAATGTCTTCTAGTCGGGTTCTTCTTGGTTTGGCTGCTAGTTTGGATCTGCAGATTGAGTAGATGGATGTGAAGACAGCTTTCCTCCATGGAGATTTAGAGGAGGAGATTTATATGAAACAACCAGAGGGTTTTGTTGAGATGGGTAAAGAGAATCATGTATGCAGATTGAAGAAGAGTTTGTATGGTTTGAATCAAGATCCGAGACAATGGTATAAAAATTTTAAATATATCATTTCTCATCAGTGTTAAAAAAAGACATCTTCTGATCACTGTGTGTTTTTTCAGAGATTTATTGATGATGATTGTATTATACTATTGCTTTATGTTGATGATATGCTCATTGTTGGACTTGATGCTTCTAGAATTGATAGATTGAAGAAGGATCTTTGCCAGTATTTTGCGATGGAAGACTTGGGGCCAACACGATAGATTCTTTTCATGAAGATCTCCTGTGATAGGAAGGCAAAACAAATTATGGTTATCTCAGGAGAGATACATTGAGAATGTTCTTTAGATATTTTCTATGGATAGAGCTAAAGTGGTTATTACTCCTCTTTCTTGACATTTCAAACACAACACCAATCAGTCACCTTCTACTGATGAAGTGAGAGAGGAGATACAACACATACCTTATTCATCTGCTATTGGTTGTTTGATGTATTCCATGTTATGTACTAGACCTGATATAGCTCATACAGTTGGCGTGGTCATTAGTTTTCTATCAAATCCACGTAGAGAGAATTGGAGGGCAGTGAAGTACATTTTCCGTTATCTTCACGGTACTTCTGATCTGTGATTGTGTTTTGGCAAAGGGGAACGTATGATTTGTGGATTTATAGATTCAGATATTGCAGGAGATATCGATTCGAGGAAGTCTACTTCAGGTTATTTGATTACTTTTGTAGGGGGAGCTATATCTTGGTAGTCTAGGTTGTAGAGATATGTTGCTTTATCTACCACAGAGTCAGATTTTATTACAGCTATAGAGGCGTGCAAAGAATTGTTGTGGATGAAAACTTTTATTCGAGAGCTCAATTTTAATCAAGATATATATGTTTTTTTTTGTGATAGTCAGAGTGCTATTTTTTTGGGAAAGAATTCTACTTTTCATGGCAGGTCAAACATATCGATGTTCGGTATCATTGGATCCCCAATGTCCTTGATTCAAGACAGTAAGAGATTGAGAAGATCCACAATGATGAAAATGGGTTAGAAATGTTAACCAAGAGTTTACCTACAGGAAAATTTGAGACTTGCCGACTGATTGTAGGGTTGGCGATGATCCCCAGTTGAGTCAGAGGGGGATTTTGTTGGGGCGCCTCCTTATCTGGCCCCAATATTTTTTTATCTTTGAAAATATATATCTGATATCTTTAAAAGATATTTTGATATCTTTGACGAGATATATCTGATATCTTTAATAAGATATATTTGATATCTTTGATGATATATATTTGTTATCTTTAATAAGATATGAGATATCTTTTAGGATATACATGAGATATCATGTGATGAATCTTCTATTTATATAGGATGTGTGGCTTCTCTTTCGGCAGTTGTTGGAGGCAATGCAGTTGCGTTTTAAAGGAGCGGTTTTCAGATTTTCAACTGGTGGAACTACTTTGATTTGATCGGCTTTCATCTGCAGTGGATTTTGATCTAAACCCAGTGTTTTTCATCTATAATTTTGTTCAGACATCAATCTTCTACTTTCAAGGTTAGATCTATTTGTGTTTCTTTAGCAGGTTTCATTCTTCATTTCTCAGGCTTCATTCAAACTGCATCTATACTCCGACTTTGATCCACAATTTTCTAAGTATTACTTTTGAGATACCTTTCATTTTTGGGGATTCTCTACTGTGTACTTATTTATTTTAGTGGATCCCTCTTTCTGGACTAGGTGCCCTGGTTTTTCCCTTTTGGGGTTTCCACGTAAAAATTTCCGATGTCAATTTTATATTCTGCACCTATTTTTGTCACTACGCATCCGCTGTTTGAGGGAAAGGTTTTTCCGCTGTGCGTTCGTTTTTTTGTTGGTTTGCACGTTCATCATTGTCATCTTTCCCAACACCAACACCCTATTAATGAATCCCCATTCCACCCGTTCAAATGCTTTGTTCATATCCAAATTAATTTCTACATTCTCTAGACATGTTTTGAAGTTGAGGTCTCTAATCATTTCCTATGAAAGCTCTATTGCACAAAGAATTGATCTCCCCCATACAAAGCGGTGTTTCTCCTTGGAAATCTCCAGGGGAAGATGGACAGAGATCCTGGCCTTAATGAGGCCTGCTAAGATCTGTAATTAAAATTACAAAGGCTCACCGGGCGATATTGCATGACGGAGGTGGGGTTCTTTATTTTAGGAATAATCACCATAGAGGTGGCGCACACAACCCTCAGTAAGCTTCCACCTCCAATGAAATCACGTATAGATGAAATGATATCAGACTTTATGATAGCCCACGCAACTCTGTAGAAGGAGCCAGGGAAGCCATCCGGTCCTAGGGCACTCTCCAGATCAAGGATTTGCATGGACCCTGTGATCTCTTTTTCCTCTAGAATGGATCCCATATTTGCATTGTTCTGGATGGACATGGAATTGGATATCACATCGAATAAATCTGTGGGTCTAAATGGGTACCCGTTGGCCATGCTCAGATTGGGCCCTATAAGAAGATTCTTGAAGAAGTTGTGCGCAAGGTCGCCCAACACATCTCTGTTGTTCATGTAGGAACCATATTCCAAAAGGATGTTGGGTTTCACTGGACGTTGTATTTCCTTCAGGAACGCATGAAAAAATGTGGTATTTCTATCCCCCTCCTTTAGCTACTTGATCCTTGAATTCTCCCTCGCCAGACGTTCCTACCTCAGGAGTCTTTCTGCCAGGTCCTTCTTCCTGCATGCAAGCTCCTCGAACGTGGTACGATCCCATCCTTCTTCATGTATGCCTTTAAGGTGTCCACCACCTACATCGCCCCCTCCAAATATTCATTAGGGGAAGAGTGCTCCATCTTCTACTCCTGGATCCTTGACTTCAGAAGACTGAGCTTGTTGTGAATGACCACCCAGGAGAGGCCTTGGGAGGGCTCCTGCCAAACTGACTGGACCAAAGAGATGAAGCCCGACATTTTAACCCAAGGTTGAGATAACTTGAAGAAACCCTGCAGATCCCATCCTGAAACCAAAGAGACCAGGAGCAGGGAATGATTAGAAGGTCCATGCACCAAGTGTCTCACCACATCTTTGGAAAACATGGTGGTAGCAGATAATTTGACCATACATTTGTCAAGGTGGCTCCACGAACGACGCGGGCCTCTTTGGTTGTTACACCAATTAAAAGTTTCGCCTTGGAATCCAAGATCCATGAGGCCTGAGCCCACAATGAACTCAATAAACTCAAAGGTATATTGCCGCTGAAATTCCCTTTCTTTCCTCTCTTTTGTATTTGCTACAACATTGACGTCTCCTCAAAAAACCCATGGGAGGGACCCTAGATCGAAGGATGATATATCTCGCCAAAGCCTTCCCCTTTGTTGAAGATAACCACTCCCACAGATGATGGTCATGAAGAGGCATGAGTTGCCGTTAGAGACCTAGGTGGTGACGTATTGGTCTCCTACTTGAACCAAATCAACCTAGTAACTGTTGTTCCAGGAGATATAGATTTGACTGTTTGGAGGGGCAGAGTGCATGGCTCCATGCATTTTGATTTTCCAGGAAAAATCCCTGATCCTAGATGGGTTCTGTTCGTGCTTCATAATGCCAAATACTGCTATATTGTGTTTTTAAATAGGTGAGGAGAGAAAGTCCATTTTTACACTAGCTCCCAGGCCGCGGGCATTCCAAAGGAGGATGGGAATCATTAGAAAGAATGTGACCTAGCCTCAGGGCTCAATGCCTTTGTGTGAAGGGAGGACGAACAAACTTGATAGCTCAAGGATTGAGATCATGTACATACTCCCACATTAGAAGAGAGCACCTGGTCTTTGGGAGTGGAAGCATCAGGGGAGGAGGGGGCTACGAGCCTTGGAGAGGGACACGGGGGATGCCTTCAGGGCCTTGAGGGTCGGTCTGCCTTCCTGACAGGGGCTAGATGAGATCTCGAGATAAAGGCAAGGGAGCAGGCCAGGAAAGAGGGGGACTCCCCCAGGGCCTCAACACGCTGATCAGGGGGGCTATGCACCAGGGGGAGGGAAAGGGAGGAAGGCCAGGGGGTCTGGAGGAGGGGACCAGGGGAGACAAAGGTAGGAGTCCATGATAAGGATCTTGTGGGGCTTAGAGGGAAGAGCAGGAGGGGGACCAACATTCAGAGAGGGGGGAAGGGCCTGAAGGCCAAATTGTATTCGAGGAGGGTTGAAAGCGGGAGGGGAAGAGGGTTGAGGGGACAACTCTGGGAGGAAGGGGGATGAACCGTTAAGGCTCTTACCTGGGGAGAGAATTGCAGAACAGCAGCCGGGGGAGGAGCTGAGGATGAGGATGGCGGTGAGGCAAGGGGCACAAGGACACTTGGAGGACGGCGTGAGACCCCTTCCTGGCTCTTTCTGCACACTTGTATGGTTTGAATCAAGATTCGAGACAATGGTATAAAAAGTTTAAATATGTCATTTCTCATCAGGGTTTCAAGAATACATCTTCTGATCACTGTTTGTTTTTTCAGAGATTTATTGATGATGATTGTATTATACTATTGCTTTATGTTGATGAAATGCTCATTGTTGGACATGATGCTTCTAGAATTGATAGATTGAAGAAGGATCTTTGCCAGTCTTTTGCGATGGAAGACTTGGGGCCAGCACGATAGATTCTTTTCATGAAGATCTCCCGTGATAGGAAGGCAAAACAAATTATGGTTATCTCAGGAGAGATACATTGAGAAGGTTCTTCAGATATTTTCTATAGATAGAGCTAAAGTGGTTTGTACTCCTCTTTCTTGACATTTCAAACACAACACCAATCAGTCACCTTCTACTGATGAAGTGAGAGAGGAGATACAACACATACCTTATTCATCTGCTATTGGTTGTTTGATGTATTCCATGTTATGTACTAGACCTGGTATAGCTCATACAGTTGGCGTGGTCATTAGTTTTCTATCAAATCCACGTAGAGAGAATTGGAGGTCAGTGAAGTACATTTTCCGTTATCTTCACGGTACTTCTGATCTGTGATTGTGTTTTGGCAAAGGGGAACGTATGATTTGTGGCTTTATAGATTCAGATATTGCAGGAGATATCGATTCGAGGAAGTCTACTTCAGGTTATTTGATTACTTTTGTAGGGGGAGCTATATCTTGGTAGTCTAGGTTGTAGAGATATGTTGCTTTATCTACCACAGAGTCAAATTTTATTACAGCTATAGAGGCGTGCAAAGAATTGTTGTGGATGAAAACTTTTATTCGAGAGCTCAATTTTAATCAAGATATATATGTTTTATTTTGTGATAGTCAGAGTGCTATTTATTTGGGAAAGAATTCTACTTTTCATGGCAGGTCAAACATATCGATGTTCGGTATCATTGGATCCCCAATGTCCTTGATTCAAGACAGTAAGAGATTGAGAAGATCCACAGTGATGAAAATGGGTTAGAAATGTTAACCAAGAGTTTACCTACAGGAAAATTTGAGACTTGCCGACTGATTGTAGGGTTGGCGATGATCCCCAGTTGAGTCAGAGGGGGATTTTGTTGGGGCGCCTCCTTATCTGGCCCCAATATTTTTTTATCTTTGAAAAGATATATCTGATATCTTTAAAAGATATTTTGATATCTTTGACGAGATATATCTGATATCTTTAATAAGATATATTTGATATCTTTGATGAGATATATTTGTTATCTTTAATAAGATATGAGATATCTTTTAGGATATACATGAGATATCATGTGATGAATCTTCTATTTATATAGGATGTGTGGCTTCTCTTTCGGCAGTTGTTGGAGGCAATGCAGTTGCGTTTTAAAGGAGCAGTTTTCATATTTGCAACTGGTGGAACTACTTTGATTTGATCGGCTTTCATCTGCAGTGGATTTTGATCTGATCCTGGTTTTTTTCATCTGTAATTTTGTTCAGACATCAATCTTCTACTTTTATGGTTAGATCTATTTGTGTTTCTTTAGCAGGTTGCATTCTTCATTTTTCAGGCTTCATTCAAACTGCATCTATACTCCGACTTTGATCCACAATTTTCTAAGTATTACTTTTGAGATACCTTTCATTTTTGGGGATTCTCTACTGTGTACTTATCTATTTTAGTGGATCCCTCTTTCTGGACTAGGTGCCCTGGTTTTTCCCTTTTGGGGTTTCCACGTAAAAATTACCGATGTCAATTTTATATTCTGCACCTATTTTTGTCACTACGCATCCGCTGTTTGAGGGAAAGGTTTTTCCGCTGCGCGTTCGTTTTTTTGTTTGTTTGCACGTTCATCATTGTCATCTTTCCCAACACCAACACCCTATTAATGAAGCCCCATTCCACCCATTCAAATGCTTTGTTCATATCCAAATTAATTTCCACATTCGCTCCACATGTTTTGAAGTTGAGGTCTCTAATCATTTCCTACGAAAGCGCTATTGCACAATGAATTGATCTCCCCCATACAAAGCGGTGTTTCTCCTTGGCAATCTCCAGGGGAAGATGGACAGAGATCCTAGCCTTAATGAGGCCTGCTAAGATCTGTAAGTAAAATTGCAAAGGTTCACCAGGTGATATTGCATAACGGAGGTGGGGTTCTTTGTTTTAGGAATAATCACCATAGAGGTGGCACACACAACCCTCAGTAAGCTTCCACCTCCAAAGAAATCATGCATAGCTGAAATGATATCAGACTTTATGATAGCCCACGCAACTCTGAGCCCGAGAAGCCATCCGGTCCTAGGGCACTCTCCAGATCAAGGATTTGCATGGCCCCTGTGATCTCTTTTTCCTCTAGAATGGATCCCATATTTGCATTGTCCTGGATGGACATGGAATTGGATATCACATCGAACAAGTCTGTGGGTCTAAATGGGTACCCATTGGCCATGCTCAGATTGGGCCCTGCAAGGAGATTCTTGAAGAAGTTGTGTGCAAGGTCGCCCAACACATCTCTGTTGTTCATGTAGGAACCATCTTCCAAAAGGATGTTGGGTTTCACCGGACGTTGTCTGTCCTTCAGGCACGCATGAAAAAATGTGGTATTTCTATCCCCCTCCTTTAGCTACTTGATCCTTGAATTCTCCCTCGCCAGACGTTCCTACCGCAGGAGTCTTTCTGCCAGGTCCTCCTTCCTGCATGCAAGCTCCTCGAATGTGGGACCATCCCATCCTTCTTCAAGTATTCCTTTAAGGTGTTCCACCACCTACATCGCCCCCTCCAAATATTCATCAGGGGAAGAGTGATCCATCTTCTACTCCTGGATCCTTGAATTCAGAAGCCTGAGCTTGTTGTGAATGGCCACCAAGGAGAGGCCTTGGGAGGGCTCCTGCCAAACTGACTGGACCAGAGAGATGAAGCCCGACATGTTAACCCACCGTTGAGAGAACCTGAAGCGACCCTGCAGATCCCATCCTGAAACCAAAGAGACCAGGAGCAGGGAATGATTAGAAGGGCCCTGCACCAAGTGTCTCACTGCATCTTTGGAAAACATGGTGGTAGCAGATAATTTGACCATACATCTGTCAAGGCGGCTCCACGAACGACGCGGGCCTCTTTGGTTGTTACACCAATTAAAAGTTTCGCCTTGGAATCCAAGATCCATGAGGCCTGAGCCCGCTAAGAACTCAATAAACTCAAAGCTAGCTTGCCGTTGAAATGGCCTCCTTCCTTTCCTCTCTTTTGGATTTGCTTCAACTTGAAGTCTACTAAAAAAAACCCATGGGAGGGACCATATATCGAAGGATGAGATATCTCTCCAAAGCCTTCCCCATTGGTGAAGCTCACAACTCCCATAGACGACGGTCATCAAGAGGCATGAGTTGCCGTTTGAGACCTAGGTGGTGATGTATTGGTCTCCTACCAGAACCAAATCAACTGAGAAACTGTTGTTCCAAGAGATCCAGATGTGACTGTTTGGAGGGGCAGCGTGCATGGCTCCATGCATTTTGATTTTCCAGGAAAAATCCCTGATCCTGGACGGGTTCTGTTTGTGCTCCATAATGCCAACTACTGCCACATTGTGTTTTTTGATAGCTGAGGAGAGAAAGTCCATTTTTACCCTAGCTCCCAGGCTGCGGGCATTCCAAATGAGGATGGGAATCATTAGAAAGAATGTGACCTGGCATTAGCTGCAGGGCTCAAAGCCTTCGTGTGGAGGGAGGACGAACGGACTTGATAGCTCCTGGATTGAGATCACGTACATACTCCCACATTGGAGGAGAGCGTTGCAGAACAGCAGCCGGGGGAGGAGCTGAGGATGAGGAGGCCGGTGAGGCAAGGGGCACATGGACACTTGGAGGACGGCGCGAGACCCCTTCCCGGCTCTTTCTGCACACTTGGATAGAGTGGACCTGGAGCTTACAATGATCATAAAACCTGGGAAAGACTGGGTAGGAGATAACATGGCCCCAATAGAAGCCAGATTGCACCCGAAGAAAAATTTTCTCCGGAAGGGGGAGCGAGAGAACCAATTCGACGCACAAACGGGAAACCGAGGCATCCGCGCAGCATCTGGTTCGAGCATCCAAGCAAAGGAAGCTGCCTAGAGAGTCGCCGGTCGCTCTTAAAAAGATTTCATTCTGGACCGGAAGAGGGAGACCCAGGAGGAGAATCCGGACCGCAGCTTGGGGGCACTCCTTACCCCTGTGAGCGTCCAAAGCCCAGGCGGATGGCCGCAGTAGGGGGACCATCTGCGCAGAGGGGAGCCGACAGAACATCGGAAGCATGGGGAACTCCAGGAGAAATGGGCGACGGAGCAGCTGTCTCAGGAGGCCATGGGGTTGGGCAACAGGCGGATGAAGTAGGTGTCGATCATGCAGGCGGGGCCGCAACGGTCCTGAAATTTGAAAAAACTGGCGGCGCGTGGAGCGCGTTCTCAGAGAGAAGCAGGGGATCCATTATCTCGAATGGAATCTCCCAACAGACACTAATTCCTTTCTGGAATATGGCACCTATATGGATGATATACACATTGTGGGGGGATTGGCTAAATCATTCTTCAAAAATCTGCTTGTTGGTCTAAACATGCGCATGCCTAACAGATTTATGGGTGGGAATGGGAGGCTTCTAAAAGTGATTCCAAATCAGGTTTCTAACCATGATAATGAGATGTTGGGTGTTATACCGAAGGAGAAAGAGATTAGCAATTAAATGATGAACCATAATGCAAAACGTGGGTCAAGACTGGACAGATTTCCAGGCTTATTTAATAGAAACTCTTGGGATGTGGTTAAGGAGGATATGATTTAGGCCATACAATTATTTTTTCATGGAGGAAGCTTTCCATGATTCAGGTGCTCCACTGCCCTTATGCTCATTCCCAATACCAGGGAACCTTCATCCATTCTACACTATATATCGATGACCACGTGTAATTTTCAATAAAAATTATAGGCTAACGTCATCAACCTGAGAATTTTAGTTCATATCTCTTGGCGGGTTTCCCTAGAACAACACAGTTTGGTAAAGGAACGTTTGATTTATAGGGTGATCGTCTTTTCCAAAGAGATGATTAGATACATCAACGCCAAGACATGTGGCTCAAAAATGTCTACAAAGATGGATATGAACAAACCATTAGATAGAATTGACTGGAGATTCACGAACATGGTATTAAAAGGTGCGGGTTTCTCCTCTTGGACTATTGATATTACTTTTATGTTTGTTAGCTCCTCTTGGTTGGTTGTTACATTCATGGTAAAGACCCATGAATTCTTTAAGGAAACCCATGAGCTATGACAAGGTAATCCCATCTCTTCGAGCATCTTCATCCCCAATCATGAAAAACTTAGCCACCTCATCAACAGAAGAATAAGCAATGTATATATTCACCCTTATCATAGAAAGATGAATTTCCCCTCCATTTTCCTCAAATGTTTGCAGTTGAAACCATAATTGTCATAAATTCCAAAATGAGATCGGTTCGAGGCATCAACATGGTGTTGGAGGAGTACTCTCACTGGAGAGGACATATAATTAACAATTAGAATAGAATCATTTAAATCTCTAATATATGTACATCCTGACATGTCTCCTCCATGTTCCATAACCTCGACATGTGAAGAGGAAGTTTTTCAATGGATTGCCTGGGTGCCCCGATCTATTCATCCAAGATTCACATTTGTGACTTTGATTACATCATAAAGAGGATCACAGATAGAGTTCTAAATTGGAAAACTCCATACCTATCCTATGGGGGCCGGATTGCATTGGTTAATAGTGTACTCTTGGACACTTCTTTTCATGATCTTTAATCCATAAACATCCTGAAAGGAGACATCGTCAGAATTGAAAAGATCCTAGCATGTTTTATATGGGATTCTCTATTGGATGTTAATCATTATTGAGTCTCTTGGGGTAACATGGAAAGGACCATCTAGGAATATATGATCCCTGTGAAAATCAAAGTGAACAGTCTCCACTACATGCATGAAAAGATGGCATGGGAAATCATATATCAACTTTCTTTATGGGGAAATGCCATGAACCACAAATTCTCTGGATGCTCGGATATGATTGAAGGTCGAACATCTCATTTATGGTCCATGATCTACCCCTTATCATAGTTCTATAACCTAAAACACATTGGATAGTAAGGAAATGTGATATTTCCTTTTAGAAACATAATTAGATTTGTTCAAATATCAGTTTCTGGGGTTTCCCAACCACAAAAATATCATTCTGGGAGGAAAGCATGCATTTGATTTTCAACAAGTCCATTGTAGAAATATACTAGTAAGGCATATTTAATCTCGTTGAAATTAACTCGAAACCAGATAGGTGTTTGTTAACTCCATCCAACTATGGGACCATCACTACAAGGGATTTCCATAGGATTTTGACAACCCAGGAGCATGAAGATAGATGGAATGAATCCTTTTGGTCAAACAAAAATACAAAAAAATATAACTTACTCAGATGGAGGATAATGAATAATGAAGTTACTATGGATGATATCATTAAAATATATGGTATCAACACTATCTTCAGATGTCTATTTTCTAAAAACATTTCGTAGGAGAGTGCAGACAATATCTTCTTTTAGGGTGAATGGGCCCACGATTTGTGGAGCTTCTTTAGAGATTTTACTACCTTCTCTACCCAAAAACCAATAAATGTCTCTTTCCTAGACCATTGAATCCATGTTTAAGTGATAGGGGCTCAGAGAAGAGGGATCGTACCATTGTCTTGAATGATGTATTTTGGTGTATATGGTTGGAAAGAAACAAATAGAGACATGAGGGGTTCTAAACAAAAGGGAGGTCCATTACTATAAGAATGAGGAACCTTCCCCTCGACATTGTTAGACTTATCACCAATTGGCGTGAGGCTCCAATGTTTCAATGGATTCAACTTAGTACTCAAGCCTCCCATCTCTGTTGTAGTGTTTTGAGATTTCAATGGGTCTAATGGAAATCCCCAACCATGGTTCTAAATCTTAAAACTAATGGTTCTTTCATATTGAGAGTCCTGATAGGATGATGCGTTGTTTGCGATTACACGAGATCTGTCATCCTGGTGTTTACAGCCAACCCTGGAAACAGTTCCTCTTTACAGGAAAAGGCTAAGGCTATTCTCACTAGTTTAAACTTATACTACCATTGGAAAATTAATATCACTGAAGAGGAAACTGACTCCATGATTCTTCAAAACTCATTTCATGTAACTAGTAATATTCCTTGTTCGACATCCTACCCCATAAAAAATTGTAGAGGTATTCTAAACAACAACATAAAATCGGTTTACACATGGTGGGAGGGAAATAATGTCTTCAACCACCTTGATTCATTAGTTTTCAATGCCTCTAATGTTACCTTGTTCTCTAATATGAATATTTTAAATCTTTAGAGGATTAAAATTTTAAAGGGGGTATCCCCCCATGTTTCACTATTTTAGGCCTCCTTAGGTTCCTACATGTCTCATAGTCTTCCTTGTATCCTTAATTTTTAATAACAAATAAATATATGATGATGATGATGATGATATGGAGGGTATGGTTTTATAATTTGCTGGTCATGTCCCCATAACATTATGCTCATGTTATTTTAATACCTCCCTTTCTTACCCTTATTGAGAAGATAATGTATCGATATATTATATTTTCTTTCCCTAATTTTATGATGAATGGTTTAGGTAGGTTGTGTCTATGAAATTTACAAAATGGGGATATCATTGTGGGAGAAGTTGAATATAATTCATGAAATAAGAAGATCGTGTAACTGTTATTCATATACACAAATCCTTTATGGTCCCTGGGTATGTATTTTTGAAATGTATTGAATATTCATCTCAATAATGGTACTATGTATGTATGAAAATCTTGGTTCTTTATATATTTTATAAGAGAAAATCATTCATTAACCTTTGGAAACTAGGATTACAATACATTAATGATGGTCACAAAAGATTATTCTATATATAGGATAACATCCTAAATTTTTAAGGATATTATTATGTGGTCTTCCTATAAATAAATTCTTATATAGATACTATATGATGATGTGGTTTCAAAACAAATGCATCTAGTAGTTATAACCCTATAAAAGCATTAGTCGAGCATATCTCAAAGATCATTTTGGTACATGATGAGTGGTCCCTTACTTTGAACCTTATTTGACACTCATAGGGTATATTAATTTGTTAATAAAAATGTTCATTAAAATTTATTACAATGTTTTTGAATAGGAGATAATCATGGATGAACAAGGATAAACCTATTATTTCTAAGATTGAAATAAAGGTTTCATGATTTCGAAATCCAATAAATTATTTATCCAAAATATGTGTTTTCTCATTCTAATTATAGTTTCTCATACCATTATTTTCATTTTAGATCTTTTCTAAACCTAAAGTAATATTTTTAATAATGAATATAACAGGAAATGCAATTATTGTATTCCTAAGTATCCAAATGTTATAGGAGTTGGAATAGAAAATCTCAATTCTTTGATCACTCAAATTTATAAATCTATAAATCATGTCTAATATAAAAAATGTCAATGTTTTTAAAACCATTATATTTATTTCTTCATGAGTCAACATCCAGATAAATTTAGTGGGTTTATTAATCCACTATTCACTGAGCATTGGATCACTACCAATGAAAATATATTTTCATTTCTAAAATGATAAAATCCTAATAACATCATTTTAGATATCAATAATTTACAAGGTGAGGTATGTCAATGGTTGAGCGTTATTCAGAATAGGATTAAAGATGAATAAATCTACTCCATTTAATGGAATGTGATTGGGAGGATATTTTTATGTGAGTAATTCCCATGTATTCAATGAACATGGATGTATAAGGAATTTCTTGAACTCAAATAGATTATGGAGAATGTATTGATACATATGAAGCTAATTTTACAAGAATTTAATGGTACTCTTCTTGTTTAATTATCATCCATAATAAAAAAATTAACCAATTCTTAGATGGCCTCCAACCATGTTATTGAAAGGAATTTTCTGTAAGGGGATTTACTAGATACGATGAATCTATTCGATGTTCACTGAGGGAAGAAATGGAAAGTGGATATTCCATTAATTTACATGGCTTTGAGAATAAAATGAACATTGGTTCACATGAGAACATGACGAAATCACATGGTGGAATGAAATTTGTGTCACTTACATGACATAAATGTGGAAAACTCACATAGGTAAATTATTGAGAGGAACAATAGGGTGTAATAAGTTTGGGAAGACTTTCCGTTGAGAAATATAATGTAGAAGTGTTTAGAAAAGTCTAGTAAATGAAGTGAATATAGAGAGAGCTCAAAATAATAATCTACCCACACTCTAGTGTTTCAAATGAAACATATTTTTCTATAATGAAAACCAATTCCCTAATACAAGGGATAATTATGATGATAAGCCTCATCAGAAATTGACGGAAAAAGGTAAAGTTAAATTTTATGGAATCATAGAAAATGAAGTGAATATAAATAATTTGTGAACTTCAATATTGGTAATTTCATATTGGGTTTTGTATGAATGAGATCTATGAAAATATAGGTACACATAATTTAATGAAGTTTGATATGATTATGATCATTTATTATCCCTCTCTATACAGATTCTAGAATATAGAAAAACATTTGATATTTATAATCAACTTATAATCATCTATTGATGCAATGATGTACCCAAATATCTAATAGAAATGTTTTTTTGTTAGAAAGGTTTTTATTTAAGGAATAAAATGCAATTTATCTTTTGAAAGAATATATAGTATCATTTTTACACAATGAAAGTTATTAGGCTTTATAAATTTTACTTATAAGAATTTATTATTTTTAATTTGATGATTGAAGGAAATGAGATTAATTCATCCCAATATTTGGGATTCCATTTTGGTCAGGTTTATCTTGGAGGATCCTTAAGGATAACAGTTTTTAAAATTGATTTTGTTAAACCCATTATGTAATTGGATTGTTTTTTCTAACAATTTAGATTTTGGTGAATATTTTGAGGTAGAATAAATAAGTTATAGATCTTATGATTATTTTAATGCTTCAGAAATGAAAACAAATTTTAATGAATATTCATTTCATAGAGAATGAGATGAAATAGAAATTGATCAAAACATAACTTAAGTAATAAATTGTAGTTATCGTATAATTTAATGTTGACCCTCAAATATATGGGCCCCTTTGAAATTATTCACTGTGTTGGGATAGTTTCATATCATTTGGTGAATCCAACAAATATCTCTAAAGTTCACAGTACATTCCATGTAACTCTGTTGAATACCTACACACGAGATCCTTCAAATTTACTAAAATCAAAATTCATACCACTATATAATGATAATTTTTAATATTAAAAACCCATAGGGATCATTTATTGTATAGAGAATGTGCTAAAAAATAAAACCACTCACCTACCAAATGTTATTTAGAGAAACCACCACCTTGATGAAATTTTCAGGAATGTAATGACCTAATCTTCTGAATAATTTTTTGTTTCCTAAAAATGTATGTTTTACAATTTCATAATCAATAAAAATATATATGAATAAATTAAATGTGACCATCATGGTTTTAACATTATATGACCATTAGTTAACGTGACCATTGGATATAATGATAATTTTTAATTTTATAAATAGAAATTATAATGGATAATTAATGCAAAAAAGAAGATTCAATGGCCTATTCTAGTAAAATATTTCTATAAAATACATTTTTTGAACATGGGTAGGAGGTATCATAATTGGTATTCCCTATAGACCATGCCCATGCTGGACTTCAACAATTGAAGCATTAATGAAATCTCCTTCGGGATAAGTTCATGTTGGTGGAAATTTCCACTCAGGTAATGTTATCTGAGTCTCACCAAGATATTTTCACCATCACATACCATACTCATAGGTCGTATGGAGGTGTTATAAGAGGTTATGATTCAATTACTTAAATAATTAATTTATAATCCCTTTGTGTAAGTAAAATTTCTTTCCATCATTTCTATTTTAATAATAGTTTTTCTTAATGAAATGAAATTTTAAAAATTGATTGTTTTCGAAGAGGATTTTTAATATCTAGAAAAGGTAAAATTATTTATAATAAAAATTTATATTATGAATGATACTTATTATAATTAAATAATATTATCAAAACATTCCTTTTTAATTACAAATGATAAAATAATTTAATTTTTTCCGAAATTTTACTATGCATTCACTACCATTTTTCTATCCACTATTATATTTAATATATGAGTATTTTTTTAAATTTGTCATCTATATAGATTTATTATGATAAAATTAATTTCATTATTTAATTAAAAACATTGATATTAGGTTACAGTTAAATTATGATATTTTTATGAAATGTTTTGTTTTTCAGTGAATACAAAAAATACAGTTTTCAGTTTGTAGTGTGTTTAGTGACATCTTAATGATGTAATATGTAATTTTTTTTTAATATTTTGAATAAAAATATTATATTATGTTTCCCATATTTCTAGTACCATGGGAAAACACAATGGGAGTTCCCATGGTTTTTCAAATACCACTATTGAGGTCTCCTCCAAAATAAATAAAAAAACTCACTCTATTTTACTATAAATACCTACCCATTCAGTCATTTACATTCATTCAAAAATAACCCCCATAGAATATATGATTTTATTACCTATAAATTATTAATCATAATTTGTCTTGAATCCCCCAAGGTCCTGATATTAGAGTTATAGTGGCTACTCTTCAAGGTAAGGGAATTCACATCTTCTCTTTTCAATCTATGTTCTCTTTTATGCGTTATATCTTTGAAATTTCAATAAAATGTTATTATTTTAATTTAATTATGTCCCTATAATTTATTATTATCCTTTTATAAATTTATGACCCTATTGAACTCTCTTTATAAAGTTATATAAAAACAATGATTCATACTCGTTGAGCTAAAGAGTTTTTGTCTCAAAATCTCTCTTTTTCTGAAGAAATTCATTTATTTTATTTATGTGAATACCCAAACCTCTTACATTTATAGGGGTATTAATACATATATAAAACTAATTTAACTTATTCTAGAATTTACATGCATAAAACCCTTACTCCCTTTCTGTGGGTTATAAATGGCATAATGATCTTGTTTTAAGAACTTTTTAAAACACCATGATTTTGGTAAGAAACCCATTTCTTTTATTCTCCATGGGTTTTTTTGAAATGTTTGATTATGATATATCTGGATAAAAATAAAGTAAATACATATTAATAGTGTCCCTAATATCGCTCCAACACATTTGTTAAAGAAATTTATCTATATAGATGACATGTTTTTTGATACCATGGTGAATAACGATGGTAATTTTTATGACACCTTAGGGATGGACCTTGGTGGTATGATTATTAATGTACAAATTAAATGTTTTAGACACATTTTCAATTTATTATTAAATTTATTATTATATATATTTTCCTTTTTGTCATGCATTTATTATATTTCTCATGTTCTTATTGATATCTCCCAAGTTCACATGTAAATTGTTTCACTTATTTTCCCTTATTGGGCCTTCTGCTTACCCTTTCCACTGATGTATGTCCCTAGGTTATTAGATTCAGTAAAAATACTTAATATGAAAACTTATTAACACATTCAAGTGGAATAGAATAATTTTTTTATGTTTTAATGTATTATTTACCTTTTTTTCAAAACATTAAACATTTCAATATCCTCATTTTGTTAAATGTAATGAAAAGTTATGTAATAAAAAAGAGGGATTACATAGTTGGTATCAAAGGATAGTTTAGTTATTTTTGGTAATTAAGATTTGAAATTTTAACAAATATCCTTAAAGAAAATATTAAAAATAGGTAAATATCATTTTATTTTTGTAAAATATTAATTAAGTGGTTTCCAAACAAATAAATCCATATCTGGATAAGTACAAGTGGTTGTTGCTCAGTCACAAATGTATCTAGGGGTTAAACCCAAAAACACCACATTGAGCTAGAATTGAATGGGAACTGGTGCCCAACAACTAGCCTTGTTTCAATACTAGTTTGACACTCCAGGGGGATATGTATTTTTGTCAAAATATTTTTATGAATCATTATGAAGGATTTATAGAAAATTTAATTTTTTTAATGAATAACATGTCTACGAATTATGTTATATGACATAAATGTTTTCATGGAATAAGAAGATTATTTTAAAACATTTCACTCTGAGGTTTTCATTTGTTATAAAATTTTGGGAAATATGAGGAAATGTGTAAATTGTGAGCAAAATGGACCATACAATAATGACCCTCCAATGGAAGCTGGATTGGAAACATTCATGAGAATAATAAATCAACTGACTCATATTGGTGGAATTAACTTAAATTGTGTTGATATACCATTTAAATAAGAGGGAAAAAACTTTATGTTGAGTCCATTATGTGTTAATGACCACCAACATTTAGTGGATCTACTGACCCATGGATTTCATAATATTGGATAAGCTCAATAAAAAAGATATTTCTTGTACTTCATTATTCAAGACAAGAGAAAGTCACCCTGGATGTTTATTGGTTAGAGGAAGAATTTGATCAGTGGAGGGAACTGATTAAAAACATGGGGCCAAGAATGGATATTGAAACAAAATAGGGGTAAGAGTTCATAGGGATCTTCTTCAATACGTATTTCACTCGTTTGATTAGAATGAAAATGGAGAAGGAATTTCTCATGCTGATGTAAAAGAGAGTGAATCTATGGGAACCTATGAGATGAACTTCACTAAGGATTTCTATCTATACCTCATGGTTTTGTCATGGATACCAGTTCAAAGATTGATAGATTCTACAGTACACTAAAACATCATTTATGGAATAATATTTCCAAATGATACTATGAAAATTATGATCAAATCATGATGAGTTTAATGAAAGTTGAACTGGAGTTTGTTGAGACACAATAGTATCAAAAATTAAATGAAAATAAAATATCAATGGATCCAATCCTAGAGAGGATCTTTGTTCATGGAAGTGGAGGAAGATAAGTTAAACATTCAACATGCAGTAAATGTGGTAAGAAGCTTTCAGTGAACTACTTTCTCAGGAGTGATAAATGCTAAAATTGTGGAAGAGATGGCCATATCGCTTGCAACTGTGATAGTGAGGTGAGGCCTTAACATATCAACACTAACAACAAAGGGAATATAGTGCATGACCTATATAAAGTCCAATGCTTCCTGTGTGGACATCTAGGTCACTTTTCCAATCATTATTCAAAGATGAGGGTAGTGAAGGGTAATCACCATCAGCCTCAACAAAGGAAAACTGAGAAAGGTGTTACTTTTTCTATCATGATAGTTGAAGTTGAAGCTACAAATGGTGTGGTGGTAGGTACTCTTTTTCTCTCTCAAAGTTAGCATGTATTTTTTTTGATTTTGTTTATACAGATTCCTTTATTTTCTCCATGTTTTCAATGAATATAGAATCAAACAATGAATTTCTAAAAGTAGAGATTTCAATGAGGACTCTTGGTGGGATTATATAATCATCAATAGTGTTTTGAAACACTTGTATTTACGTTAGTGAGAACAATATTATTGAAAATATATATGTCATTCCCATGATGTAATTCAACATTATAATAGGGATGGATAGGCTCTAAAAGTATAATGATTAGATCAAATACGGAAGCAATGAAATCTATATAGTTTTCCATGGAATACCTACAATTATATTTAAAGGAGATATATTTCAACCTGAGTTTTTTCTAGAAGCACCACCCATAGAATTATTTATGGAGTTGATCAGTGAATATAAAGAAGAAAAAGAAATTATAAGAATAGAAAATGTTCCCATCATTTAGGAATACATTGATGTATTTCCTGAGGATATTCCTGGACCTCCCTCAAAAAGAGAGGTAGATTTATCCATTGAACTTATTCTCGGATCCACGATGATATCAAAAACCATGTATAGAATACAAGATGTGGAGTTGGAAGAATTAAAGAAACAAATCCATGATCTTTTGGAGAAGGGGTTTATCAGGCAAAGTGGTTCTCTTTGGGGAGAACATGTTCTCTTTGTGAAGAAGAATAAGGATGGATTAATGTGGCTATGAATTGATTATAAATAACATAGTAGGATCAAAGTGAAGAACAATACCCTATTCCATGGATATATGATTTGTTTAACCATCTTTATGGATATCAATTCTACTCCATGATTGATCTTTGATCTAGTTATCATCATTTGATCATGTAGAAAGATGATATTCTAAAGACCACCCGCCAATCAAGATATGTTAATTATGAGTTTTTTTATTCCATTCTTCTTGACTAATTCACCTACTATATTTATTGATTTGATGAATAGAGTTTTTAAGGACTACCTTGATAATATTGTGGTAGTTTTTTATTGATGATATTTTGTTATATACCAAAATTCATGAGGAGCTTGAGGATTATCTAACGGTTATTTTGAAAACTCTATGGAAGGATAGGATTTTTGGAAATTTCAGAAATTGTGAATTTTGGTTACAATAAGTTACTTTCTTGGGAAACAATGTAACCAATGAATGAATCTTAGTTGAACCTGCCAAGACAAGGGTTTTGGAAGATTGGCCTCATCATACAACAATAACTAATATTCATAGTTTCCTTGGTTTAGCAGGTATTATAGGAGGTTTGTGAAAAACTTTTCACGCATTTCAAATCCATTAACCATGTTATCTCGAAAAGGGATCAAGTTCGTCTAGACAAATGGAGTGTGAGGAATGTTTCCAAGAGCCGATGAAGAGATTTTTTAATGCACTCGTGTTAACTCTTTTCTCAATTGGATAATGATTTGATATTTTTAGGGATTCATATCTAAAAGTTCTTTGGTGCGTCCTCATGAAAATTGACAATGTGATTACTTATGCATCTCAACAGTTGAAACCTCGTATGTAGAACTATCCAATTCATGATATTGACTTGGAAATGGTTTTTTTTCTCTGAATATATGGAGGAACTATCTTTATGGAGTGATGTGTGATATATACAAATAAAATCAATGATTAATGTATATTTTCACACAAAAGGAATTGAACATGAGAAAGAGGATATGGTTGTAATGTCTTAAAGATTATAATTATTCAATTTATTACCATCTCAAAATAGTAGACAAAGTTTCTGATGCATTAAGTAGAAAAGGCCCTATTGTGATGGTAATGATGAGGATTCAAGGAGATCCTTTGATTAAAGACCTAGTAAAATTATACATTGGAATAGTAAGGGAAGGGAAATCATCAACCCTATCCCAAATGATTTCTCAATCACCATTACTAGATAAGATTAATAAATATCAAAGAGATGATCCATTGATGCAAAATAAGAATGACCCTGTAAAGGATGGGAAGTTTCATGAGTTCAATATTGATCAAGTAGGTGTACTGAAGTTTCATTCCAGACTTTGTGTTCCATCTATTTCAGAAATAAATAAGGAGTTGATGGGTGGAGATCATTTCTCTACATTCTCTTTATATCTTGAACGAAATAAAATGTATAGGTACCTTCGTGGTCAGTATTAGTGGGATAACATGAAAAGGTAGATTTCCAATTACAATACATGGTGCATGGTGTGTCATAAAGTGAAGGTGGAGTGAAGACTTCCTAAAGCGGTATCACAACCACTACCAATACTACCATGGAAGTGGGACAATATCATTATGGAATTTTTCATTGTTCTCCTGATATATCAAAAGGAACCAATGTTATATGGGTTATAGTGGACCGTGTCATGAAGACTTCCTATTTTATCTCTATTTGGGAATATTTCACTCTTGACCAAGTTTCCAAGATATACGTGAAGGAGGTGGTAAGGATATATGGAGTTACAATTTATATTGTATCTGATCATGATCCTAGGTTCACATTAATATTCTAGAGAAGTATTCAACATGCTTTGGGTACCAAATTGAATTTTAGTACATCCTATCACCCTCAAACTGATATCAAATCTAAAAGAATTATTCAAACACTCGAGGAAGTACCGAGAACATGCTCAATGGAATTTAATGGTGCATGGGATTAAAATTACACATTAATTGAGTTATATTAAAAAAATATCTTCTATTTGATCATTAAACTGGATCCCTATGAATATATATATGGGAAGTGATGTAGACCACTTACTTCCTGGGATAATGTTTTTGAGAGAAGGATTTTTTGTCCTGATCTTGTACAAGAGATGATAGAAAATGTTAATTCCATACAAGAACACATAAGGGCTGCTCAGAGTCGGCAGAAAAGCTGTGATGACAACTGTCAAAGGGACAAGTATTTTGATGTTTGTGATAAATAATTCCTTCAAATTTATCCCTGGAAGAGAGTCATGTGATTTGGAAATAATGGGAATCTTATTCCCAGGTACATTAGCCCCAATAAAATCCATGATCGCATAGGAGTAGTGGTCTATCAGCTTGAAATTCCTCAAAATATAGCTAAAATTAAAGATGTATTTCATGTTTCCCTCTTGAGAAATTAAATACCTAACCCTTCTCGTGTACTGAATATTGAGGTGGTGAATTGGAACATGACCTCTCTTATCAGGAGAAACCAATTGAG
Source organism: Viscum album (assembly GCA_963277665.1). Taxonomy (NCBI): domain Eukaryota; kingdom Viridiplantae; phylum Streptophyta; class Magnoliopsida; order Santalales; family Viscaceae; genus Viscum; species Viscum album. The sequence continues at coordinate 350,976,759 of OY728134.1, read as the reverse complement.
ATCTTGGACTATAGAGACAATGTTATAAACAACAAGACTACCCCCTTGTTAATGTGTTGAGAGGAACCACAAATATGAAGAATACTCATGGGAACTAGAGGATACAATGAGGTAAAAGTACCCATAACCTTTCTATTATGAGGGTATGAGTTGAAATTTAAGTGATTAAATTTCATAAGGGGAGAAGAATGTAACGAACTGATCTTTTTAATAACTAGTACTCCACCTGTGTGATGCACGGAACTATAAAATAATTATTATTATTAAGCGTAGAATTCTATTTATCAAACAGAATAGTTAATATTAATATTGAAATTATTTAAAAACAAAATGACATAAATAATTAAGGAATATAAGTTACAAGAATTACAGAACAAAAGTTACATAGTGAGCAGCCTTCTCTATAAAATACATAATAAAGGAACAATAGTTACAGAAAGGTTTAATGCCTAGGAATAGAAAATAAAGAAATTGAGGAATAAACAGTGATATCTAGAGATATAATAGCTTCTGAATAGTAGAAAAAAATGAGATATGAAAAGTATATAAATTGTATTTTTACCATAGAGAAATAATATACATGAAATAACATGCATTTCAAATAAAAAATAATAATTAATATTGAATTAGGTACATTTCATTATAAATGGAAATATAAAATAAAATGTTTGTAATGAAGAAAACATTACAAAATGTCAATATAGAAGTCTTCGTTTATGAAAAAGAAGGTTAACTTACATAATACCATAATCTATTTTTAATTGTATTTGGTTAAGTCTTCCAGTAGCGGTGTGAGTTTTTGCTGCAATGGATCCCCTAAAAAGGATATTTGGTTCTTTAAGAACCCAGTTTTTGCTGTGAAAAGACTTTAGAATATTTATTGATGTTATTCCAAAGAAGCGCCTTCATACGGCATGCGATTCTGAGCCCCGGAGTTTCCAGAATTAAATTTTCAGTGCGTTCACACTGGAAATGCCAAATAAATGGGAAAACTTCTAAAAGGAGCTTCGACTCAGAGATACGACTGTACGGGTGGGTCCGGAATGGGGTGTTTACCCTAGGAACGACATAATGCGTGTCGGTGCGGGACGTTTGGACCCCTCGCCCGCTTCAGGAATGTTAAAGGGATAAATTAATTAATTAATTTATTCGTTTAATGTTGAAATGCAAGTATCTCTTACGGTGGCTCGTATTGGAAACCCGAGGGCACCACTGAGTTCGGAGCGTGCTGTTTACCCTAGGAGGGGTATAAGTTTTGCGGGCGTGGGTCGTCAGTGAAAAATGGCCCCAGGGGCGTTTTCATAATTTGGAGGCTTGGGGAGTTCAGCTTTATAACATTCAAACAGAAGCTTAGAATCAAATTCTGAGACCACCGTTGTGCTCGGGAGGTGGTGTTTACTCTGGGGGGAGCTTAATCTTGACCGCGCCGGAGGTTTTGGATGTGGGTGTTTTAGGGGTCGTGACTTTTAATTAAAGAGTTTATTTATTTAAACTCTCCCCCTTCTTCCCTTCCTCCCCATTGAACCCCCTGGAGAAACCCTCAACATCTCCTCTTCTCCTCCACATCTCCGGCGAGGCGGCTCCAGCAAGGCAGCTCCAACGGGTCGTGGCGAAGCTTCGGGCGAAGCCCACGAGGTAGGGTTTTGTTGTGTTTTTCTTTCCCGCACCTCCTTTGAACATAAATTATATCATCTAATTGTTGTTTGATCATTGAAAAAAACCCTTGGATGCGTAATATAATTTAAGAACCTGTTATCGCCCTTTTTTTAATTGAAATCGGAGTTCGGAGGAGGTCGCAACAGCTCGTCAAAGTTTGCGGGGTTTGGGGTGTTTTTCCGGCGGTCCGGCGAGGTTCCAAGGCGGCACGGCGGCGGACCGAGGCGGCGCGGCGGCTTCTCCGTGCGGACAAGCGGCGTCGTCGGCTGAGGCGGGGCGGCCGCGGTTGAGGGAGTGTGAGGCGCCGTCAGCACTGGCTGGCGCGACGGCAAGGCGGGGTCACGGCGCGCGACCCCTGTGCGGCGACAGAGACCCGCCGAGGGCAGGTCTCCGCGGGGACGTGACGGGCCAGTTGGCTGGTCGGTGGAGCGACCCGCGCGTAGCGCGGGTCTCGCGGGAGAATTCGGGCTGCTGTGCGACGACCCGCGGGTCCGGCTGGGCTAGGGCCAGTGGCTGGGCCGTGGCTCAGCGAGCCGGCCTGAGCTGGGCAGACCGGCCGGACCGGGTCAGTCCGGCGCAGGGGTAACCCCCCCCCCCTTAAAAATTTGGACGCCCGTAACTTTTGCTACGAGCATCCGTTTTGAGCGCCGTCTATGGAAGCGTGGACCTAACAGTGAGGTAGTATTTTTGAGATGGTCCCAGGAAATTATAATTTCCGCGACGGGGGTCTTAGTGGCGCGACACGTATGTCGAGGGGATTGACGTTTTGTAGGGGAACTTGTATTGGACAGCGCGGACGCGTCTGATGTCCGTTTTGAGCGCCGTCAGTGACGTTGGGACCCTGGCTCCGGGACGAAGCTTTCTAGTGTGGTTTCGGGCGCTGAAGCCAGAGTTGAGACATGGGACCCACGGCCCGTCTTTCGAGCTGCGTGTTGCATTTCATGAATTTTTCATTGGACGTCCGTTCGGGGCTTGCGAGCAGTCATTTTTGGGTGTTTTTCCGAGGGGATTGTAACGGTGCAATTCGCCCGCTCTAATTCGTCACGATGGTGCGGGGCCCATGAGGGCCGTTTGGGCGTTGATAGTGATTTTTCAATCTCTATCACCAGGAGACCCTTTTGGACAAGTGAATAGTCCATTTCACGTACTTTTTTGAGAGGATCGCAACGGTGTGATCCGTCCGTTGTGTTTTGGGACCGGGATGCGGGTCCCACAAAGCACCGCTCATGTACGGTGCGTTGGAATGCATCTTTTTCTCTGGATATCCGTTACACTCAAGTGAGTAGTCCTTTTGACGTGTTTTTCCGAGGGGATCGCAATGGTGCGATGCACTCGACTGTTTTCAAGGCTGAGGCTTGGGATCACGGGATGTCGTTCGGGCGTGGTGCGGTGTTGGTGACTTTTCCATCGGATATCCGTTGGAGGCGAGTAAGTAGTCGATCTCGTGTGTTTTTCCGCAAGGATTACAACGGTGTGATCTGTTTGGTTGTGCGGAGCCTCTTGCATGATATTGTTAAATGTGGACGCATGATAGGCGCTTTGGTGGCAGTTCTTCTCATCATGTTTGTAGAGAACCCTTGGCGCGTGATCACGTGCACTCCCGTATGAGTGAAGAGATGTGGTTGGATGTGGCTCAGCCTTTGAGGTGGAAGGTTGGAGTTTGTTACGTTATGCCTTCGTGTTGACGTTGGGTGTTGTGTGCACGATAGCCTTTGGCCTGGAACTTGGTATATTCTGGGAGTATATGAGAATGCTGGGAGGTACATGTGGATGTTGGTACCTGAGGGTGTTTGTGCGCTTGGTTGGGGGTTGACTTGGGGCCACACGTTGTGTGGGCCCCATGTGCATGCCGTGTTCTGCATTACATACTTTTGACCTCTCACGATGTAGAGGGTTCCTCTGTTCTTGTTTGATTGACCAACATGGTTGAGTTTTCCCCTGGTCCTCTTCTCGATGGTTTGGCCGGCAGAGATGGTTTGTTCCGCTGTTTCTTTAGCTGTGAGGGGTTTTAGTACCGTGCCCCTTTCACTGGACTGCGACACCATTTGCGACTACGGGTGTTCGTATAGTGTGGGTGTTTTCCCCACTTTCTAGGATGAGTTGTCATGGTCCGCTTCGACAGTGACTCAACGAATTGGAGTGGGATCGCCTTGTGAGGCCTGGGGAGTTTCCTCCTGTCACTCTGTGTTCCCTGGTAGAGTTCTTGTGGATTCGGTGTGACCAACACTTTACGTGGGCACTGATACTCTACCCAGGAGGTTGTTTCCAACAGGGCTGAGGTTGTTTCCAGCAGGGCTGAGGTTGTTTCCAGTAGGGCTGAGGTTGCTTCGAGAAGGGCTCGCCAGTTGTAGAATCCAGTAGGGATGCCCAGTACAACGGTGTTCACCGAGTAGTACCATCTAGCAGGGATGGCCAGAGTGGTTCTGGGTTTACCACCAGCAGGGCTGGGCAGTGGGCCCTGATGATGGGCTTACCTCCAGCTGGGCTGGATAGTGGTCCCCGATGCCGTTCTTACCTCCAGCTGGGCTGGGCAGTGGTCCCCAATGCCAGGCTTACCTCCAGGTGGGCTGGGCAGTAGTCCTCGATGCCGGGTTACCTCCAGCTGGGCTGGGCATTGGTCCCATCGCCGACTTTAGCCGGGTCGCCCTCTAGTGGATTACCCAATTCCGAGACTGGGCAGTGTGGCACACATCGACTCTTGTCGGGTCTCCCTGTAGTGGGAACCCGTTGACTTACAGGGACCCTCCAGCGGGGCTGGGCAGGGGGTCGTCTGTCGACTTTGAGCAGACCTCTCGACTGCGGGGCAGTGACGAGTTATGGTTTGACGTTCCCCCCAGACTCTCAAGTACGAGGATCACTTTCCCCACCGAGACGCGTCCTTGTGGTGCGACCTAAAACCATATGGGCGAGTTAGTGCCGCCCAAAGCGGATAGTGTCAAGGTGCGGTGATTGATCCCTTGAATTGTAGTTCAGGGAAGACGTTCTTGATGCTGGGCATCGATGGTGTTACTTCTGGGACTATTTACAACTCACTTTTCTTGGGATGAGCTATGGGATGGAGATTCCCTTACGATCTTGTTCGGGATTCTTGTTTGAGCATATGGTTATGTATATAACTTGTTCCAGTATGCACTTCTTGGGCTTGGTTACTCTCTCTCCAGGAGAGGCGAAGACGCGCGGGGTATGCCACGTGCTTTACATGTCTAGCTTCTCATGGTTGGATGAGTCTACTCTCCTGATATAGGTAGTGAAGACTTGATGAGAAGTTCATCTTCTCACCATTTCCAGCTCCTTGTGTTTGGATGAGTCTACCTTCTTTCCTCTTATTGGATTGAGCTGGACTCTTTACTGTACTCTTTACTGCACTCCTGGTTGTACTCCTTTACTTTCCCCTATTCGATCTACTTCTCACCCTTAGGTACCCCCTTTGTTGCTCCCTCGAGCCTTTGGGGTATCCTACTGAGTATTTTTATACTCACCCCTGCTTGGGATTTGCCCGCACTTGTTGTGCCCTTGCAGACAACGGACAGGTTGGTCGTGACGTTAGAGGAGCTTAGGAGCTTGGGATCATGGACCGCATGCGGTGGTCTGAGTCGGGTTTTGGGTGGGGGACCCTTCCAGCTGTTTTCTTTTGTTTACCTGATGTCGGGTTGTGGGACTTTTTGGTTGGGTGCGTGTTTTCCCCTTTTTCCTTTTATGTTTATCTTCAGTTTACTTTGTACTGTTTAGAGGTAGATGCACTATTGTGGTTTATATATAGCAGTTGAACTTTTCTTTACTTGTATTTTCTTTTACTCTGCACTTTTTCATTGAGTGTGCTACGTGTGTGTGTGTATAGGTACTCAGGAAAAGGCCTCCCTGATTTGTTTAGCCTTCAGGGCTTGTCGCCAGCCTCTGGCCTATAGAGGGGGGCATGGGGTAGTTGCGGCTCGAGCCTAGGTAGGGTCGGGTCGTGAAAAAGTGGTATCAGAGGTGGTTCGTTCCTTGGGACATTGTGCGGATGTCCTTAAAAGATGAATTGGTTGGGATTTAGGGCAACAGTGTTAACGTGTCTCGAGAGAGGCTCTCAGGTCAGGGAGTCCATTGATGGTGCGGCGGTCGACCTATCCATTCACCAGGACCTTGATAACCTGCTTGTCAGCTCAGCATGTTGAGACACTCGTTGCCGGGAAAATTTGTTTGTGCATCACATAGGATTGAGTCTTTGACTGTCCTTCTTGAGTCAGCTCCCCATTGTTGTTGTTATTGGAATATACATATATACTCATCTGACCGTGACACTCCTTGATAATTTTCAGGATGTCTCCGTGAAGACAGCTAGCTAGGATACTAGCTTTGGTTCGTGACGACGACCCTGTGAGCTACGAGGCCACAATCCAGGACCCATCATGCGAGCCCCTTTCTCTGAGTGGGCCGATAGCAGCACCCCCACCTGTTGAGCAGCAGGCGGCTTCAGTAGAGCAGGCGGGGCTTGAGCGCAGGTTGAGCGTGCTCCGTGAGTTCTAGTAGCAGAGACCGCTGAGGTTCATTGGTGATCTAGACCCTCAGGCAGCAGAGGTTTGGCTAGAGGCAGTGGTTCACCTTTTCTGGCATGTGCAGACGCCGACAGATTAGAGAGTTGCTTTGGAAGCCAACCTTTTTGGTGGAGCAGCTCGGCGTTGGTGGAGTCTGGTGACTCAGTTTCTTGACGAGTCATCACTTTCATGGGGTGACATTCAGTTGTTTTTCCGTGAGTATTTTCCCCTCCTACTTGCGCTCCGTTTGGATTTAGGAGCTCCATCAGTTTTAGAAGGGAGGGATGACGGTGGCCGAGTACGCGGCTAGTTTTGCAGTCCGTGCATGCTTTTACCCGGATTTGGTCCGTGACAAAAACATCCCGGCACAGATGTTTGAGCAGGGTCTCCTCCGAGAGATTCATGCTGTCATAGTAACCTTGGGCATTTACACATATGTCGGGGTGCTAGAGCAGGCGCCGGTGACTGAGAGCTTCCTGTCACGTTCTGGAGTTGGTGGTGGCAGCAGGCACGTTGGAGCCAAGACGTCTGCCGTAGCTAGTGGGTGTCGGCAAGCAGAACCTCGAAGCAGGTGGATTTCTGAAAACCGGACTGAGGGGCATGGTCGTACACCACAGTGGCATCGAAGGGCACCAGTGCATCCCAAAGAGAGTCGGTGCTATGCTTGCGATGGGCGAGGTCACCTGGCACGGGACTACCTGACCAGGCATGCAGAGAGTTTCGGGCAGGCAGTAGGTGCACCACCATGATAGGGGCAGCGCCTTGATCGGAGTAGTACCCAGAGAGGTGGTACTTGAAGAGGAGTGGGAGGAGCTAGTAGTGGGGGATGACCTTACGAGGTCTTCCCATCACCACTAATTGGTCCACGTCAGGCTCCAGGAGATGACAGTTGGGACCACGGACAGCCGCGAGCTTTGTATGTCTACAATACTGCAGATCATGAGGCGATAATGGGTACACTCTCTAGATTTTCTACTTTTTGCAGTAGAATTGTTAGACTCTGCATGCGAAATCCTTTTTCTCCCTGCTCGTTGTTTGATTTGTTACCAGGGTGGCGTGGGGCGTCGGTGTAACCCTATGTTGGTAAGGTAAAAAGGCGTGAGACCTTTTTCTTTAGTCGATGGTGTTGAATCCTTCGCTTCTGAGCGTGTAAGAGGGTCTTGGTCGTGAGACATTGATTGAGGAACCTTGCGTGACCAGATATCCTTGGGTGTTTCACCATATGGATATCTGAAGGAGGGAATCACTGGGCCTTGTTCCAGGTGCGAGCGGTGATTCCACTCGCAGTGTGCGACGTAGAGGTTCGGTCGGGGAGGTGAGCTACCCCCAAGAGCCTTCGGGCTGTTTGAGACCGTGAAAAGGGATGGCGAGCTTCCCTACCACCTTGCCCTAACCCCAAAGGCTAGTTTGGGTGCATGAAATCTCCCACGTGACTCACCCGAGAAGAATTGTGCGTGCTTATATGAACGTCATCGGTGAGGGTAGACCTCGCGTGAAACAGATCAATCATTTGGTCTGTGTGCGGTGGCGAAGAGCTGTGCGTGAGTTCTTCTGGGTACGGGAGAGCCAGGTGCAGGCTCAGTGCCCTGAGTTTCCCGGGTTTTGCTTTCCGGGGATGAAAATATTGAAGGAGGGAATTATGTAAGAACCCGTTTTTTACTGTGAAATGACTTTGGAATATTTCTTGATGTTATTCCAAAGCAGCGCCTTCAGACGACGTGCGATTCTAAGCCCCGGATTGGCCGAAATTAAATTTTCAGTGCGTTCATACTGGAAATGCCAAATAAATGGGCTAACATGTAAACGGTGCGTCAAATCAGAGATCTGAGTGTACGGATGGGTCTGGAATGGGGTTTTTACCCTAAGAACGACATAAACCGTGTCGGTGCGGGACGTTTGGACCCCTCGCCCACTTCTGGAACGTTAAACAGATAAATTAATTAATTAATTTATTCGTTTAATGTTAAAATTCAATTATCTCTTAAAAGGTGGCTCATATTGGAAAACTGAGGGCACTGTTGAGTTCGGAGCATGCTATTTACCCTAGGAGGGGTAAAAGTTTTGCGGGCTCGGGCCGTCAGTGAAAAATGGTCCTAGGGGCATTTTCGTAATTTGGCGGCTTGCGGTGTTCAGATTTATAACATTCCAACGGAATGTTGGAATCAAATTCTGAGACCACCATTGTTCTCGGGAGGTGTTGTTTACCCTAGGGGGAGCTTAATCTTGACTGCGCCGGAGGTTTGGACGCATGTATTTTAGGGGTCGGGACGTTTAATTAAAGAGTTTATTTATTAAAACTCTCCCCCTTCTCCCCTTCCTCCCCATTGAACCCCCCTAGTGAAACCCTCAACCTCTCATCCTATCCTCCACATCTCTGGTGAGGTGGCTCCGGCAAGGCAACTCCGACGAGTTGCGACGAAGCTTCGGGCGAAGCCTACGAGGTAGGGTTTTGTTGCGTTTTTCTTTCCCGCACCTCCTTTCAACCTAAATTATATTCTTGAATTGTTGTTTGATCTTTGAACAAAACCCATGGATGCATTGTATAATTTATGAGATTTCTATCTCCCTTTTAGGAATTGAAATCGGAGTTCGGAGGAGGCCGCAACAGCTCGTCGAAGTTTGCGGGTTTTGGGGTGTTTTTCGGGCGGTCCGGCAAGGTTCAAAGGCGGCGCGACAGTGGACAGAGGTGGCGCAGCGGCTTCTCAGTGCGGGAGAGTGGCAAAGTCGGCTGAGGTAGGGAGACTACGGGTGAGGGAGTGTGAGGTGCTGGCTGGCGCGACAGCGAGGCGAGGTCGCGGCGCGTGACCCCTGTGCAGCAATAGAGACCCGCCGATGGCAGGTCTCCGCGTGGACGTGACCGGCCAGTTGGCCGGTCTGTAGAGCGAACCGTGCGCAGAAAGGGTCTCGCGGGAGAAGGTGGGCCACTGTGCGGTGGCCCTCGGGTTCAGCTGGGCCGGGCCTAGCGGCTGGGCGGCGGCTCAGCGGGCCGGCCCGAGCCGGTCCGGCCCAGGGGTAAACCCCCCCCCCCTAAAAATTTGTACGCCCGTAACTTTTGCTACGACTGTCCATTTTGAGCGCAGTCTACGGAAGCACGGACCTAACAACGAGGCGGCCTTTTTGAGATGGTCCCGGGAAATTATAATTTCCAAGACGGGGGCCTCAGTGGCGCGACACGTACATCGAGGGGATTGATGTTTTTTCGGGGAACTTGTTTTGGACGGCGCAAACGCATCTGACGTTAGTTTTTAGCACCGTTAGTGGCGTTAGGACCCTGGTGCCGGGGCGAAGATTTCCAGGGTGGTTTCGTGCGCTGAATCCGGAGTTGAGGCGTGGGCCCCATGGCCCGTCTTTCGAGCTGCGTGCAGCGTTTCACGACTTTTTCATTGGATGTCCGTTCGGGGCGTGTGAGTAGTCGTTTTTGGGTGTTTTTCCGAGGGGATTGCAATGGTGCAATCCGACCGCTCTAATTCGGCACGATGGTGTGGGGACCATGAGGTCCGTTTGGGCATTGATAGTGATTTTTCCAACTCTATCACCGGGCGACCGTTTTGGACAAGTAAATAGTCCATTTCGTGTACTTTCTTGAGAGGATCGCAACAGTGCGATCCGTCTATTGAGTTTCGGGACCGGGGTGCGCGTCCCACAAAGCACCGCTCGTGTGCGGTGCACCGAAATGGATCTTTTTCTCCGGATATTCGTTCCACTCAAGTGAGTAGTCATTTCGACGTGTTTTTCCGAGGGGATTGCAATGGTGCAATGCGCCAGACTGTCTTCGGGGCCGAGACTCAGGATCACGGGATGCCGTTCGGGCGTGAGGCGGTGTTGGTGACTTTTCCATCGGATATCCACTGGAGGTGAGTAAATAGTAGATCTCGCGTGTTTTTCCACAAGGATTACAACAGTGCGATCCGTTTAGTTGTGCGGAGCCTCTTGCACAATCTTGTTAAATTTGGACACATGAAAGGCGCTCTGGTGGTAGTTCTTCTCGCCGTGTTTACAGAGAACCCTTGGCGTGTGATCGCGTGAACTCCCGTATGACTGAAGAGATGTGGTTGGTTGTGCCTCAGTCGTTGAAGTGGAAGGTTGGAGTTTCTTACGATACGCCTTCGCGTTGACGTTGGGTGCCGTGTGCACGAAGCCTTTGGGCTGGAATGTGGTATACTCTGGGAGTATACGTGAATTCTGGGAGGTACATGTGGATGTTGGTACCTGAGGGTGTTTGTGCGCTTGGTTGGGGGTTGACTTGGGGCCACACGTCGTGTGAGCCCCATGTGCATGCCATGTTCTTCTTTACATACTTTTGACCTCTCGTGACGTAGAGGGTTCCTTTGTTCTTGTTTGTTTGACAAACAGGGTTGAGTTTTCCCCTAGTCCTCTTCTTGATGGTTTGGCCGGCAGAGATGGTTTGTTCCTCTGTTTCTTTAGCCGTGAGGGGTTTCAGTACCATGCCCCTTTCACCGGACTGCGGCACCATTTACGACTACGGGTGTTTGTATAGTGTGGGTGTTTGCCCCACTTTCTGGGATGATTTGTCTCGGTCCGCTTCGACAGTGACTCAGTGGATTGGAGCGGGATCACCTTGTGAGGCCTGGGAGTTTCCTCCTGTCACTCCATGTTCCCTGGTAAAGTTCTTATGGATTCAGTGTGACCAACACTTTACGCAGGCACCGATCCTCTACCCAGGAGGATGTTTCCAGCAGGGCTGAGGTTGTTTCCAGAGGGCTGAGGTTGTTTCCATCAGGGCTGAGGTTGTTTCTAGTAGGACTGAGGTTGTTTCCAGAAGGGCTGAGGTTGTTTCCAGTAGGGCTGAAGTTGTTTCCAGGAGGGATGAGGTTGTTTCCAATAGGGCTGAGGTTGTTTCCAGTAGGGTCGTGGTTGTTTCCAGTAGGGATGAGGTTGTTTCCAGTAGGGATGAGGTTGTTTCGAGCAGGGCTCTCCAGTTGTACCATCCAACAGGGATGAACAGTACAACTGTGTTCGCCGAGCAGTACCATCCAGTAGGGATGACCAGAGTGGTTTCAGGTTTTCCTCCAGCAGAGCTGGGAAGTGGTCCCCAATACTGGGCTTACCTCCAGTTGGGCTAGGCAGTGGTCCCCGATGACGGGCTTACCTCCAGCTAGGCTAGGCAGTGGTCCCTGATGTCGGGCTTACCTCTAGCTGGGCTGGGCAGTGGTCCCCGATGTCGGGTTACCTCCATCTGGGCTGGGCAATGGTCCATTTGCCAACTTTATCCAGGTCTCCCTCTAGTAGATTACCCTGTTATGGGACTGGGAAGTGTGGCACCCATTGACTCTTGCCAGGTCTCCCAATAGTGCGAACCTGTTGACCTCCAGGGACCCTCTAGCGGGGCTGGGTAGGGGGTCGCCTGTCGACTTTGAGCAGACCTCTCAACTGCGGGGCAGTGACGAGTTGTGGTTTGACGTTCCTCACGGACTCTCAAGTACGAGGAGTGCTTTCCCCACCAAGACTCGTCCTTGTGACGCGACCTAAAACCGTGTGGGCGAGTCAGTGCCACCCAAAGCGGATAGTGTCGAGGTGCGGTGATTGAGCTCTTGACTTGTAGTTCGGGGAGGACGTGCGGGATGCTGTGTATCAATGGTGTTACTTCTGGGACTGTTCACGACTCACCTTTATTGGGATGAGCTATGGGATGGAGATCCCCTTATGATCTTGTTCGGGCTTCTTGTTTGAGCATATGGTTATGTATATACCTTATTCCAGTACCCACTTCATGGGCTTGGTTACTCTCCCTCCAGGAGAGGAAAAGACGCGCGAGGTATGCCACGTGCTTTCTGTGTCTAGATTCTCGTGGTTGGATGAGTCTACTCTCCTGGTATAGGTAGCGAAGACTCGACGAGAATTTCAACTTCTCATCATTTCCAGCTCCTTGTTTCTAGATGATTCTACCTTCTTTCCTCTTGTTGGGTTGAGCTAGACTCTTTACTGTACTATTTACTGCACTCCTGGTTGTACTACTTTACTTTCCCCTATTCAATCTACTGCTCATCCTTCGGTACCTCCTTTGTTTCTCCCTTGAGCCTTCAGGGTATCCTACTGAGTATTTTTATACTCACCCCTGCTTGGTCTTTACCCGCACTTGGTGTGCCCTTGTAGATGACAGAGAGGTTGGTCGTGACATCAGAGGAGCTTAGGAGCTTGGGAGCTTAGACCGCGTGTGGTGGTCGAAGTTGGGTTCCGGGTGGGGGACCCTTCCAGCTATTTTCTTTTGTTTACCTGATGTCGGGTTGTGGCACTTTTTGGTTGGGCGCATGTTTTGCCCCTTTTTCCTTTTCTGTTTACCTTCAGTTTACTTTGTACTATTTAGAGGTCGATGCACAATTGTGGTTTATATATAGTAGTTGGCCTTTTCTTTACTTGTCTTTTCTTTTACTCTGTACTTTTTCATTGAGTGTGTTGCGTGTGTGTGTGTACAGGTGCTCAGGGAAAGGCATCCCCAAGTTGTTTAGCCTTTGGTGCTTGTCACCAGCCCCTGGCCTATGGAGGCGGGCTTGGGGTAGTTGCAACTCTAGCCCATGAAAGGTTCACAGTGTTGTAGATCCCTACAGGAGTTAGTATCAATGAGAAATAAAAAACTGGTAAATATGTTGTGGATTGGATAGTAATCAAAAATAGGAGACAGAGTTCATTAGCATGGATTGATGTTGCCGTAGAGGCTCGAGACATTGTAACATTTTGTTGGACAACATCATCATTAGAATTAAACTCAGTAAATATATTTTTCTGCCTAAATATTTGACTTAATGAATAAGTAGAAAATAATAGTGACAACTAAAATAATTGAAGTATAAATCTGTCGTTCAATATTTTCCAATTTTCCAAATAGAAATTTAATGTATTTTATAATTATATTTAGAGGTCTGTTTATCAAAACATTGAACCAATAACTTTACACATCTTATCATCATGCGAAAAAGGTCATGCATCATTCAGTCCCCATCTATGTGGGTCATGCATCATTTAGGCCCCAGCTATGTGTATGTTTTACCGGGCCAGGAATAACTCATTTATAGGTCTTCTTAGAAAAGCAATAGACTAAGGTTGACAAAGTATAACATGAAAAAAAGGATATTAAGAGTGAAGTGTGATAATTTCAGACGAAATAAAAATGAAATCCTTGATTTTATATATTTGGAGTTTTATATGTGGAACCAAAACAATAAATTGTATCATGTCATTGGAATGAATTTCCAATGCCACAAATTCCCAAGGCTACAGTAAATCCACTCCCTTAATAATATGAATGTGTTCCCAATAACATTCTAGAAGGTGTTTCTAAGGACTTCCTCACCACTGATAAACCAATCATCCCTTTGTGAACCAATATGTCACATTCGCTGCACATCCCTCGTTTGGTCATAGGGCCTCATCTTGTCCATCCAACGTTGGCTAGATATGTCCATGCAACGGATCCTGAACATTAGGATAGGAGGGTGCCTACAGATTTAAAACACAGGCATGAATAAATTTGATAAATTGAAATAAACGTGTAATTACATAAAATCAAAACCAAATATTAATTTATTCATCCAGCCAAGGGGGTGGGAGAAATAGAATAGTGTAAAATCAATGACCCAAACTTCCTATTGTCTCCAATACATTAGGATCTCAAGGATCAAACTGGGTTGTGCCATGTCCCCATTTAAAAACCTCATACACTAAAAAAACAGAGTAGATGATTGAATTTTCAAAAACATGATTCAAAAATGATATTTAGTACAAGTGGAATAAAATAATAAATGAGTGTGGAAACTAAGTGGAACGATTTAAAAATGTATTTTCACCCATTCCCATCCTTGGATTCTATAGCTACATCACACTGGAATCTTAACAGTGAAGTGCACACAGATGCCCATTACCTCAAATGGATGCTGACCATGCCTATGGGTTGTGCATCAACATCCTTGAAGATAAACCAACCATCATCCGCACCTACCGGTGGTAGAAAATGTAAATTCCCTTCAATTGATTTTACCAATCAACACATTCACTTGAAGATGAGAGGTGAGGTTTTACCTTATTATTTAAGGCTACAAAACCATTATTCTAGTTATTTTAAGATAAGGATAGTAGGTCACTGAGATGTCTCACATCATTTGATAAAAACTATACTCATCTTATTGATTATGGAGTTTGTTTCATTGTAGAAAACTCTAATGAGAAGAAATATCAGAAATGAAAATAAATGAAACACTATTAATTATAGACCACAGAAGACAAGAAGTGATGACATTCATAGAAATGAATGGAATAATATGTAATGAAACATTCTCAGGTGCCTTGAATACCAAGGCCTATGTTGCTACTCTATTCCACGGAACATCAACAGTCATATATGGGAAAGAGACATAGTGAGTGAATCTAGAATTGATATCACCCCTTTTATTTCTTGGAGTGGTCGTTGACTTGGCTGGCATGACTGGTTACTTGAACTCCAGTTTAACAACTTTGAACCTTTGGGAAAATTGATTAACCATAGGTGGCCATAAGTATCTAGCAATGCCTTTTTATTCTGATATGACCTATTGGTTTCCACATATTAAGAAATATGCATGGAAACTAATCTAAATTCAAAAGCAGCAAGACCAATCTGGGAAGTGATATAACTCAATAACATTATAACATTCAGTATCCCCAAAAAACAAAATTAAAGATATTTATTTCAGGAAGAATTACAGTGGAATAAATTTTTGTAGAAACATATATATATATATATATATACACATATATAAATATATATTCAGAAGTAGATTGAATCATTCATCTACTAAAAAATTTTGAATTTAGTTTCAAAGGAGAAACTAAATGTTTATTAATGTTTCAGAATTTATGTATTTGAAGATGAAACTAGTTCATCCTATAAAAATGGTGAATTACAGTTCTATTGAAGAAGCACTTAAAGCATTAAATTCTATTTCAGACCTAATTAGAAACAGTTTAGATGGTCAGTAGTTATTATATGCATAAGTTGGGAACTTACTTTTTCAGTGCCTGATGCTCAACTCATGCTTTGAAGAATAATATAAATTGAACTGTTCCCCTAAAGAAAGTTTGGAAATCAAAAAAGGAAATGAAAATCATAATTAAACAAATAAAATTTTAGAATTAATTGTTTAATGAATTTAAAAAATGACTACAATTTCATAAAATTTATAAAGATACATACCTTTTCCCTCCACCAACTCGAATATCATTTTAGTAACATCGTGTGGGAGTGTCATGAATTGAATAGTTATGAAAATATATAGGTGAATGAGACATCATATTCTGTAAAATAGTATCCATCATAATGAAAATCAAGTTAAATAATGAATATAAAGCAGGTTAGAAATACAGACATCGTTTTTAGATATAAAACATATACAATAGATCCAATTCCAACCTCTGTTATTCATGAAAAATATCACCCCCATGAAAATAGAGACAACCAAAATGTTCTTGAAAATTAATAAAACAAAACCATTCATCCATTTTAATGTTACCTTAATTTCATTTCATGCTTTGAAGAACAATATAACCTGAACTGTTCTCCTGAAGAAAGATTGGAAATCAAAATAGGAAATGTAAATAATATTTAAACAAATAAAATTTTAGAATTAATTGTTTAATGGATTTAAAAAATGTCTAAAAATTCATAAAATGTATAAAGATACATACCTTGTCCCTCTACCAACTTGAATACCCTTTTGGTAACATCATGTGGGTGTGTCAAGAGTGGAATAGTTTTGAATATATCCAGGTGAATGAGACTTAATCTATTGAAAAATCATATTCATCATAATGAAAATAAAGTTAAATAATGAATATAAAGAAGGTTAGAAATACAAACATCATTTTTAGATATAAATCATACACAATAGCACCAATTTCAGACTCTTTTATTCTTGAAAATCCTCACCACCGTGAAGATAGAGACAACCCAAATGTTCCTGAAAATTTAAAAACAACAAACCATTCAGCCATTTAAATGTTACCTTAATTTCAATCAGGATCGTTTCAAACATAACCTGTAAGCATGTATATATAATGAATAAAAAATTATATTTTTCCATAATATAAAATTTAAAACAATATTTCAGGAGCCTATGAAATCATGGGCAGTGATCAGGCTGAAATAGTAGAGCCCGATCATTTCTTATTTCCTGAAGGAAAAAGCCATAATCATTAATCCTTCCAATAATTAGGGAGAACTATGTTGTCATTAAGATGATAAAATAGGAACAAACTCATATCTCACATCCAACAAAAACAAAGTCAATGAACATTGGCGATGCAGATGATGAACGACTCTAGGGAAGAGAATAAAATCATTAAAAAAAGGAAATGATGGAAAATAAAAATAAATGGAAGTTGATTGGTGAAGTTGATTGGATAAATAGTAACAAATGTGACACTTGTCAAGCAAGGTTAATCAGGATTAGTATAGTTAGTAGAGTATATGTACAGTTGATAATATAAGAAATATGCATATCATACCTCAAATTATCTACAACATTAACTGATTATTTCATTTCCTGATATGCATAATCATATGGTCCCATAAGGTGGCACCATTAGTTTTTAGTAGGCAACCTATACCAGGTGGTGTGATTACTATAAAACATCGTCTTGCTATAGCTCATATGAACGTGAATGAGATGCGATAAAGGAAGGGATGAAAGGAAGGGTGATTTTTTGGTGACGTGGAACATGGTAGAGTTGACACATCTAGGATGAGGTACCCAGCTTTAAAATATATAATTGAATAATATATAATAGATTACAGAGGTAAATGTTGTCAAAGATGTAAAAAGGTGATTCAAAAATGTAGAATGTACCCTTACCGTTATTTTAAACTTCAAAATGAAAACTCATATTGTATCATGTTGTGTATGAGATAATATATATGGGTTTTCATTATGTAAATCAGTCTTGGAGTGGTCTGCAGTAGCATGAACATAAGGAACAACTTACACTAAAACATTATCACTGTAGATGAGGTATTTCATGTCACATGCCCGAGTAAGAAGTAGAAGTGACAGAAATTTAGATTAGAAGAAATATAGTAAGATTATAGGAGAAGTAAGAAAAAATTACAACATGTTGCATAATTATAAAAAAATTGATGACAATGATAAAATGACTTTCTAACCTTTGGATCTATGAAAAAAAATAGTGGTATGTTAATCCCTGTGAAAAACCTGGTTTGAAATATTAATACTATTTATGATTAAATCAGCCTCATCAATTTAAGAATGTAGAAATAGAAATGAAATAATTTCATTGATGAAAAATTACTTGAATTATTGCTACCATTGCATTAAAAATAGGAGATACTAAAAAAGATAACTAAATAGAAACCAGATAAAGAATTATGGAGATTATTTGAGTAGATGAAGGTCAAACAGGAACTTGAAAATTATATAAATTTTTCATCCACCTAATAAAAATCGAATACACCCTACAAAAAATTTATGTGAATGTTGGAAAATGACTACATAGTTAGTGAAACATGCATAAAGGAAAGAAGAGATCTATGGGAGTCCACAACTAAACCCCAAATGAAAAGAATTTCATTCAGTCAGAACACCAAACACAATCAAATCTCTATGCATATATAAGCTCAAAACATTTACATGAACGCAGATTTACATATCCAAAAAAACAAAAAAAACTAGAAACAAATCAAAGCTCAAAGAAACAATTTACAACATGGAAACAATTAATGAATGAAATTTGATGAAAATGTCAAGGGTATTTGAGGAGGTAAAGAGAGTCGATAAATGGGTTACTGAGCCAAGCCGTTAACTGATGCAGAGCTCCTCGAACCTTGATTAAGAGTCGCTGACAACCAATCTTTTGAATGAACCCCGACTCAATGCCAACAGTATAATCTTGAAGCAGATTAAAATCCACTGCGATATATGGTCACCACTATTTAATCAGAGGAGGTGTAGAATATGAATGTGATTGTTCTGGAGACAAAGGATGCAAAGAATGATGAAGTGGAGAAGGAAAGTGAGAAGGAGTAGGCTGATATGAAGAACGTGAAGGAGGAGTCCGAGAAGCCGAACACACACATGGTAGTTGAGGAGGTAGAGGTATCTGACTATAGAGGCCGGAATGATGGAGGAGTGAAGGTAAATGTCGAGGCTTAACCCTATGAGCATCACTGTGAATGGGATGGAATAGATAAAGGAACCAAAACCCTAATATGGATCGATGAATTGAGGCAGCGTAGCGAGATGCATTTAGGATTGGAGGTAGAATAAGAGGGGATTCAGGGAGGGGAGAGATGCGGGCAGGAGGGGATAATCGGGAAGGGGGCAGGAGAGGAGAATCGGGGAGGAGAGCAGGAACCTAGGGTAGATAGGGAGGGGAGTGGGAACGGGAGAGCGGGGAGAGGGGAGAGGGGATTTAGGGAGGGGTTTTGGGGAGGGGAGCGCGAGACGGACGGGATGCCCGATCAGGGGATGGAAAGTGGGTTAATTTTCAAGAATTGGAGGGAGGAATAGATAATTAATGGTGATGTGGATGCATGGTGAGGTGACACATTAGCAAGGAGAAATCCTATTTTAGTATAGATAATTGATATTTTGTTTCTTAAAAAACAATGTTTAAATATCTCATAATTCATAAAAACATATATGTATAAATAAAAAAGTGTCCATTAGGTTTTGACCATTATATGACCATTGGTTAATATGATCACTAGAAATAATAATATTTTTTATCGTTATAACTATTTTTTATAAATAGAATTTATAATGGATAATTAATGTAGAATGATGATTTGATGGTCTCATCTAGTAGGATATTTCAGTATGAATAAAATTTTCCATAACATGGGATGTGTGTAGCTTCACTGGAATTCTCTCAACACCAATACTAATCCAGGCTTCAACAATTGAAGCATAAATTAAATTTCGTTTAGTATAATATCAAGTTGGTAGAAATAACCACTCGGGAAATATTATATGTGCTTTTACAAGAGTCTCTCAATATCGCACACCACACCCTTAAGTATTATGTGGGTGTTATAAGATGTTATGTTTCAAGTAATGGGATAAATAATGTATAATCCCTTTGTGTAAATAAAATTTTTCTTCCACCATTTCTATTTTAAGTACAGTTTTTCTTACCAAAATGAAAATTTATAAATTGATTGTTTTTTGACAGAATTTGTACAATAAAAAAATGATAAAAAAATATAATAAACTATTATATTATTAATAGTACATATTATAATGAAATATTATTTTAAAAACACATATTTTTAATTAAAATTGATAAAATAAATTATTATTTTTTAGAAATTTCACTACGCATTCCCTTTTCATTTTTCTGTTCTCTATTATTTTTATTAAATGATTATTTTTTTAAATTATTCATATTAAGTGATTTATTATGATAAAATAAATGTATTTTTTGAATTAGGAATGTTGATATTATGTTACGGTGAATTTATGATATTTTTATGAAATGTTACTTTTTTCCAGTGAATAGTAAAAATACAGTTTTGAGTTTTTAGTGCGTTTAATCACATCATAATGATGAAATATGCATTTCAAAATGATAGTAAACACTTAAACATTAAAATACAGTATTAGGTGTCCCATGTGGCTAATAATGTGGTCAAATACCATGGGAAATCCCTTGTTTTTGAAAATACCACTAATGAGGTGTCCTTAGAAATTAATAAAAACTCCCTCTCTTTTACTATAAATTCCCACCTATTACTTCATTTCAATTTAATAAAAAATCTCCCCTAGAAGATCTTACATTATTAGCTACTATGGGGTCCTCCCAAGGTGTCCCCAATCCCCCATGGTTCCGATCGTAGAGTTTTAGATGTTACTCTTCAAGGAAAGCGAATTCTCATCTTATCTTTTCATTCCAAGATCTCTGTTATGTGGTGTGTCTTTAAAATTTCCATACCATGTTTGTATTTAAATTTAATTCTATAGATATAATGTATTATTATTATTTTATGAATTGTTGACCCTTTTCCAATATCTTTTTAATGTTTTATAAAACTTTGTTTCATACTCATTATGCTGCAGAATATTCATCTAAAAATCTCTCTCATTTTCACAATAAATTCTTTTATTTTAATTAGGTAAATACCCAACTATTTCATTTATCGGGGTATTAATAAAGTAATAAAAATTATTTATTTTATTCAACAATTTATAAAAATAAAACCTTCATTCTATTTCAATGGGTTATAAATGACATAATGATCAGGTTTAGGCACTTTTTAAAACACCAAGAAATTGATATTGAACCCATTTCTTTTATCCCCTATAGTATATTTATGAAATGTTTTATTAGGATATATGCAGATAAAATTAAAATAAATATATATTATGTTTGTTCCCTAATAGCAGTCTGATGCATTGGATAATGAAATTAATCATTAGAGATGACATGTTTTACTATACCTTGGTGAATATCCTTGGTAATTTTTATGACACCTTGGGGATGGACCTTGGGGATATGACTTTAAATGTCCAAATTAAATGTTTTAGATTCATTTTAAAGTTATGATTCATGTTATTATCATCATGATATTATTATTCATCATGAATTTTTGATATTCCTCTTGTTCGTATTGATATCTCTCAAATTCACATGTAAACTATTTAACTTATTTTCCCTTGTTGGGCCTCCTTCTCACCCTCTCAATTGATGTATGTCACTATGTAATGAGATGCAAAAAAATACATAAGATAAAATTTTATGAATCCTTAAATGTTTAATAGAATAATTTTTTATGTTTTCATTTATTATAGACCTTATTTTCCACACACTAAACATTTAAAGATCTACTATTTTTAAAATGTAATGAAAATTTATATAATAAAAAGGGGAGATGTCATTGAGAACCTAGGGATCTAACGAAAAATAATTATGCTTAGTTTTTTCTACCTAAGTTAAAAAAATTTGAGTTATAAATTCATTTAATGGGAGGTAAGATGTAACACCATGAGTTTGTAGGAAATAGTTTTTCTATGTAAATTAATTTCTTCGATAGCTTGCATTACACACAAAATTGAGTTTTAATAAACCACGATATACATTGAATATAATTCTTTAAAAATACTGTTCTAAAATACTCCCTAAACATGACGATATATATATGAATATAAAAATTTTAAATAATAATTATAATGGTTATATATGAAATAATGTATTGATTAAAAATACTTATTTTTTAGTAAAGTCGTTAAATGTTTCGAAAAAATGATATTATCAAACAACATGTTTTCATTACATTTTGTGAAAAAATATAAATAATTATTTTTTCCACTATTATACAGTTAATACGAATAAAGAAAATTCTTTTTTCATTTTTTTATTATATTTGAGTAAATATTTATGAATTTTCATAAAAAAATAAATTTTCAATGAATTGTAAAAAATACTAATGTTTATTTTAAACTAAATTTTCATTTAAATTATTTAAAATCTCAATTTTACTTTAATATTGTATAAAAAGTAACATTTATTAATAAATAAATTTAATATTTCCTCACTAGTTATTGGTTAAAATATAATATTGGATTTTTATTTTAAAACGTTCTATGCTTTAAAAAATTTTATATATAAGAAATCGTTTTTTCATAGTGTCATTGGAGTTAATCTTAAATTAAATTCTACAACACAGGTGATATGAATGTGATAAAATGAATTCATTAATTTTAATAATAATAATTTATATTATATAATATGTTAAATTTTTTTCTTTGATAAATACTTATATATACAACAAAAATTAATTGCTGCCAAAAAGGTTAAGATTAGGTTTTGCATGTAACATGTGCTTCTATTAATATTAATCTTCCACACACATTAGATTTTTTTGGAAAAAATTATATTTATATTTATATTTAGTGATTATAAGTTATATAATAATAATGAATTTAATTTAATTTTAAATGACAAATTAACTATGTAAATAATAAGATATATGTTACCATAGTGAAAACTAAAATCTTAAAATTAGGTAAACTTAAAGGATAATAAATAACATGTTTAAATTATGTATTTAATGTTGTGGGTGTGTTTGTTAACCATATAATCCTTCTGATCATTTAATTATTAATTTTTAGGTCACATTGGATGGGTCTAAATTCAAATTTTTGAATATTTTTTGTTACTTAAAAAAGTTTCACTCCTCATACATTTTAATATGCCACCTCCACCCCTCTGTTATATACACCACCCAAACCATTTATATCTACTAAAAGACTTCACAATCCCTCTCCAAAATCCTTATCCATGTTATAAAGACACATATCTTCCCAAAGAGAAAGCTGATGGTCCTTAATGAGATATCCAAATGATGTTTTTCTTAGAGATAGTAATTGTCTTTAGTATGATCTATCATTCCATATTATTATCTTGCCAACATCATAGATGTTATAATAAATTAAATGTAATAAAAAATGTATCTGTAATATATTTACATGATATTATTTTGATGTAATATCCCATATCCATTTCCTCTTCCATGAAATGGGATACCAAATCATAGATCTTGCGTACAACGGACTGCCACCGTGTGAACCGATGTAAAATGCTTTCCCTCACAACCTATCACAACAGAATATAATGATGTATTTTACATACTAATATTATATAAAATATATAATTATACATATTGAAATATAATATCACCTATACCTTCATAATTTCCATTCTATGGGAATATGATAATGTCACTTGTGTGTACGTCATACTATTGCCTCACGCAACAATGTTATATGTTCATCACATAAAATATTATAGATGGTAATAAGAGTTGATTTAATTAAAATATATGATATATATAATAAATAAATTAATTTTAAATGTTAATATATATTTTTCCTTTATTTTTTTCATCCTTCATGAAAATGTAAAGAGCATTCATGCATATATACAAGCTATTGTCTCTATGAATAGTGTAATTCATTTTATATCTCTATCATTATTGGATTAATATATATATATATATATATGATGTGTAAAATTATAGTATGATGGAACCAGGATCAATGTAAAGGGTCTAAAAATACTAAATCAAAAAATACATGAAGAATAATGTAGTTATGACCTGAAACAGGATTTTAATGACTTGCTAATAAATGTGTAATAAAGGGACATAAGTAAATCATATATGATATGATAAATATAATTATTTTTATGGAATATATTTACAATAATCCTATATTTATTTTAAATTAAGTTTGATGGTGTATGATGAATGTCTAGGATTATGGTAAAAAATTTCATCTCAAATTGTCTTCTTTCAAACATATGTTTTATTAAACATCTATCTTCCTTAATGAGGTATATATGTAGCCCCTTTGACATGTTATATCCTTAATATATATATTCTCATGATATTTATATTTATATTTGACGATATTCTTTAATGGTTCAAACTATTCAATGATTACCAATGTGGTAAAGGTTTGAGGTCACATTATCACTATTTATGGGTGTAGATTATGATTACCCATGTTTTAATTTAAAATTTTGGTTTTTAAAAAAAATGGATACTGAGTAGAAGTCTTTACATAGTAATATATGGGATATTTATGAAATATTTATATCCTAAATCTCCATTTCCAACAACAAAAAATATCTTCAAGAACGAATTCATGTGAATTATATTCAAAAGATAATATATTAAGTATTTTTTCAAGTTAGAGTATTTTTAAGAAATATCTACCATCAACCCACTATACATCTAGGTTTATGGATTCCATCCCCTAAATCACCCTCCATGAATCCCCAATACGTTCATAAAAAATACTTTCACAAATTACTGGTTAGAGAACAAGCCATTAAATTTCGATTCCATAATGTGTAAGACAAATCAATTCCATAGTCCTGAAGAAACTTCATCCAACTCCATTTATGTTGTTTCAAATCACACTGGAGAAAATATAACACAAAATATTTTATTATTATTGACTATAAACAATTATCCAATGAGATAATGTCTCCAAGACATCAATAATAACACAAAAAACACTAGATCAATATCATTGGTGTAATAGTTACACTCATGGTTACTTAACATTCTAGAACCATAATAGATCACCACATTCTACTACAGATGCATTCCAAGCCAATATGGAAAGAGCCATTTAAAACCTTATATATCAAGCCTTATTCTAGAAATAGATTCATTAGGGAATTGATAATTATCTCCTTGAGGTATGTAAACAATTATTGAGAATGTTTTTTGTAGATAAACTATTTTAATTTTCTGGTTAGAGGTATCAATAGACCCACAATCCATGAGAAATCTGACACAATCCTTCAGAAAGATCCTGTGAGATTGTGGCAAATTGTAACTCTATCACCTTCTAGGTTGTTATCCATCAAACTACTTCCTTGAGACTGAGATGATCGACATGACCCAACTTAGTCATCATGAAGATAAATATATCCCCAATGGACTATAGTAAAAAAAGGTCCAAGAACTTAAAGAACGTCGAGTTCATGGGCACAATGAAAATAACTAGTGAATTAATGAAACTTAATTTCATGACTATGAAATCCAAGTTCCCTAACCATCACTAGCAAGTAATCATTATGATATCTTCCTCCATCTACCTCAAATAAGGATATCGATACCAGATATTAAGTTTAGAAAACAAACTAGGTCCTATTTAATGATCAAAAAGGTTATAAATACATGTAGGAGGGTAATAAATATTTATTATCACCAAATTAAACCTTTAGTAGTCTACACACATCCTTAGACTATTGTTATAATTTTTATATAATAACACTAATTCATCCCAAAGATACACACTAGGCCATATGAATATTTTATGCATCAATTCATCTATCTGAATCCTTAACTCCCACAACATATAGGGTTCAATATAAAAAAGAGTTATTTAAATTAGTTAATCACTCGATTACAATCTTATCATGAACTCTACATCACATTGTGGTGGTAGTTTCAAAACCTCATATGTAAATACATCCATAAATTCTTCAACAACACTAAGAGTTTCAACAATCCATTCACACCTATAACTAAATACATTTACTTAATTAGAGGAAGAAGCCTATCCACATACCTACTACCAAATTCTTATCCTTGTTCTCTAATATAAACGACAAACTAGAAGTCAAAATACATGAATGTGAACATAATATAAAATAAATCAATAACCATGTGATATGAATTGAATAATAAATGTCATTTATGACATAATACAGTAATATATGTAGCTTGAAGATAAGCCCTCATAAAGAATTCATCCCCATAATTATCCTTCACCCCTTATACACCTCAAACAAGAGGGGTTAACCTCCAAACAGAGTAGCCAACATAAGGGGGTAGATAAGCCTCTCCACATCCATTCATAGTGTATAGACTGAGGTAGGTGTAATGATGGTTTGAGAGAATACAATATTAAAAAGTCGGAATAAATTTATATAATAAAATAATTGCACCACTAATGATCACAAACCCAATTGGTGATGAAATCTCCATATACTGGAACAATATTTTCCAAGATCCTTTTCCCCACTACTCACAGACACATAAATTACCACCCTTAGGTTCAGGTTTCTAAATATAGGGAACAATTAGAGGCTAACATCTGATACTTGATACTAATTACTATACTCATCAAAGAACCATTATGGTTCCCATATTGTAATATCCCTCCATATGTAAAAATATTCATGATTTTAATTTTATTCATATTTACCTAAAAGTTAATTTTAAATTTAAATAGGGCAATCATATACCAAAAACATGGATGTAGTGCCTCCTCAAGATTCCATACACATGACTCCTCATCAAGAAAATGTTAGGGGAGAAAACAAATATCCTTAAACATGATTCCAAGATCTAACTCAGAAATAAGACCCAAATTAAGGGAAATAAGCTCTTTAAATTTTATACCATTGTGTTTGGCACTTGAAAATCCATCTAGAATTACACCCCAGAATCAACTACCTCTTTTCGATCATAATGATACAACATCCACCACCGATGTGCAATGACTATTATATGACTAACAACCAATGACCCCCAAAACGCATCCTGAGAATGAATTTGAAATAAATCCCCCCTAAACAGAACTTTTTCTACAGATTTATGACACTCCACTCATACATCTATATTCCCTACCACTAAAAAACACATAGTTCTTGCAGCCAGGCCTCATCCTATGCAATCTGGTCAGTCCTCCTATGATTAACAATGACATCCTAGTAAACCATTATTTCCTAAGATACATTTGAATTATGACTTGTATCCATTCATAAAATAGGAGGAGAAATAATAATCTTAGAATACTATAAATTAGATGATGTTAATTAAATTAATTCGTTTTAATTTTTTATAAATCACCCTATTCAAATTTAGAAACAATCGACAATGATGCATGCACCTCTCCTAGGTATCTACCCTACAAGAAACATATCCTCACTTGGCCATTTTGTAGATTATGATTCTTTACTACAAATAACATAGGGAATAAAAATAATCTTTTATATAAGGTCTTCTAAGACTAAATTTATAACAAAGATCAACTCAAACACTTTCCATACCAAGCTGTGCAATCTTCTAAGTGCTAAACACCAAAAACCATTATATCTCTCATAATCAATTTGATACCACTTTTTCATAACCCCTACCTACAATAGAACCCTTCATATATAAGTAATGAATGAATAGATATAAAGACTCACAAGTATCTCTTCATTATATCACCAAATGTAAACTAGTGATGTGGGTATAAAAATAGCACATATAAAAGGAATTTACCTTAAATATATAATAAGTATGGAAAGAGTGGATAGATCAACCACTAAGAAACCCCACATTATAAAAAAATGGAAAACCTAAACCCTCCCATGTCTAAAGTATAATGGAAAATAATACAAATAGAGACTATGAATAAAATACTAAATTAAATATTAATGTAGGAACTCAACAACAACTCCAACTTCTCAGAATGTAACATCGATCTCAGTCCCCAAAGTCCTACATGACACATAGGAAAATAGTATTTATATATATAGGGTGATCATAACATGCGTACTCCATTAAATTGTACCAAAGGTCTCTCATGATAATGTAAAAAGAGAATACTAATACACCACTGAATACATAACTAGAACATCATCCACCTAAACAGGTTGTCTAATGAATCCCATCTCACCAGAGAACACTCTATAAATCACAAATCCAAATTAGTAACATAATATGAATGATATATATAATGGTTACCCCACACTAATTTCTCACGTATTTGGTGATATCACACCCCAACATCATATCTTCAGGAACTCCAATCCCTTCTATAATAATCTTTCATTAGAAACATCGGAAACTAAATCATATCTCAACCAATGAAACGTAAGAAAACACATAGTTTCATGAACACTATGAAAACTTTAATCACATAAACATCTTCCAAAAAAAATTATATATAACAAGATTATTAGAGTTTCATGAGATTAAATTATGTCACCATTATTCCCTCCTATAACCATGAAAAACCCTAACATTGAACCACTTCATCCATTGGTCAATCAACACCTATAGTGAAAGATATACACAATGAAACACGTCCCATATGTGAAAATAATTCACGGAAGAGAGGGTGAGAAATTGGGGGCAGCTAACCATCCGTCCTCACCATTATGGATATCTAAGAAAATACATGGAACCCGAAAACAAAGAAAGTCAGTGTTAACATGGAACATGGGTGGGGGTTTATAGACATAACATAAAAATAAATGACATATAGGTATCACAAATTCCCCATTCTAATTGTTCATAACAAGATCCCAAACATATTTCATAGAATCACAAACAAAATACTCAAATTCTCAACCACTATCAATGCCACTTCTAAATGCATCACACCATAGAATCAAGCTACACAAAATCCATATTCAATATTCCCTTAAAGTAAACCAATTTCATGATTTTATAATTATTGACTAGTTTCATTTCCATTTATTATATTTTTATATTCACATTAAGAATCATTATCACATTTACCATTCCATTATTTCATGGCCCAAACAATTTAGTCTAAACCATGTTTCTTAATTATGACTCACCACCTTACAAGAATTCAAAGACAACTAGGCTACTACATGGAAAATTCATAATTACGTCATCCATTACCATATAAATCCCATGAAACTTCCTCAAATATCACCATCATAGCCCCAAAAACAAAATTAAATAATAAAACACTCTGATAATTCCATCCATGACCTTGTTTACCGTAAATCTATATGTATTTTTATCATGGTATTTCATTGCAATAACATCATTATTTTCATATTTATTCTCTCACATATTGAGTATTCAATGGGAAATAAATTTATTATCTAGATATAAATTATTCACCTCTTTCATACATGGTGGGTTTAACAAAACATTCAAAAGAAAATTCACAAACATCTATAGCAACAATGACACTTAGTTGCCAAAATAAGTGAAATTTAGAAAAACAATAAGCATTTAGAGACATATTCTAAAAAAGAAAAAGAAAAAGTAAAGGAAAAGTGATTTATACACTACCCATTAATTTAAATTATGGAAATTAATTATATTTATTATTATGTTACATACTATCAACACAATAGTGGAAAAAACATGATATTCCTACATGTACATCTAAATAAGGATATGGAAAAGTATCCCCCATCTTAATTTAATATTTAAATAAAACCACCACTCATGATATAATAATCAAGAGATCCAATACCACCATGTTTTAATGAGAATAAAATATAAACTATTTAAAAAAATTCATAATAAATTTAAACTCAAAAAATGAAAAATATGGAGCCTCATATTGTAACACTACTAGAAAAACAGGTATTTGCGACGGGTCATTTGCGACGGGATCCCGTCGCAAATGGATTTTTGCGATGGGGGCCCGTCACAAATGGCCCGTTTCTGAAAGCGGTGTCGCAACAACAATTATTTGCGATGGGCTCGTCGCTAAAGCTTTTTTTCACGACGGGGAGAATCCCCGTCGCAAATAGTACTCCGTATATTTGTAAAAAACTTTTCAAAAACTATTTGCAACGGGCCCCGTCACAAAAACTATTTAAAAAAAAATAAAAAACTATTAATAAATTATTTTAATGCATATAATAATAATACTATTTGCGACAGGCATAGTATCCCGTCGCAAATACTATAAAAAAATAAAAAAAATAAATTATTAATAAATTATTTTAATTAATATAATAATAATCCAATTATAATTCGAAAATAAAAAATAATAAAATATTAATAAATGATCTTAATTAATATAATAATAGAATTATAATTCACAAATAAAAATAATAAATTATTTTAATTAATATAATAATAATATAATTATAATTCAAAAATAAAAAATAATAGAATATTAATAAATGATTTAATTAATATAATAATATTAGAATTATAATTCATAAATAAAAAAAATATTAATAAGTTATTTTAATTAATATAAAAATAATAGAATTATTTTACATTCAAATATTAAAATAATTCAAGTATTACAACAAAATATAATTAAATTATAATATTATAAAATTTTAATATGTATATAAAATTTAATATTATAAAATATAAATAATATTATTATTCATATTAATATTGTTATTTAAAAATATAATATTATTAATATTTTATAATGAGACAGAAACTACGAATAGAAAAAAATCATATTTTGATTTCACAAATTTTATAACATAAAAACAAACTCTAATCTGAAGGAGGGGGGTAGTGGGGGAGGGGGGGGGATCTGCAGATGGTGGTGGAGGAAACTCCATCCCTAAAGCATGAGTGAGTCGGTGCATGTACTCCATCTGCTCCTGATGCTGCTGCTGCCACCGACTCGTCTGCTCCTCTTACAGCTGCTGCTTGCATCGACACTCCTCCTCATGCTGCTGACGCATCTGCTCCTACTCCTGTCGGAGACTCTCTATCAGTGCAGTCTGAGATTGCAACTGATCCTCATACTGTGTAGAAGAAGAAGATGCACGAGCTCCTCTCGAGCTGGACGCCGACATCGCAGCACTTCCATAATAATCTCCGGGAGTCAGTCGAGAGCTGATACCAACTACCCGGCCCTTCTCGAAGGCATACTGGGTGGCCTGCATCCATGCCGCCTCATCAAACTGACGGCCAGTGGTCTGATCTGATGACTTGGCATGACTCTCAGGCCAGGCCTGTGACGCTTCGGCCTCATATGACTCATGTAGTTGCAATTTAAAATTAAAATTGTGAATATATTATATGCAATTAATTGTTAAACTTGAAAACAAATAATACTGACCATGATGTGATGCTGACGATCACCTCTAAGCTCCCCAGTAGCAGGATCACTATACATCCTCTGATATACATCGTACTTCGTAATATCAAGGTGCTCGACAACCTATAAGAATAAAAAATAAACTGTTAATATTTATAGTTATATAAAATATTTATAAATAATGTACGTACCAGATGCTGTCTATGAGAACTGAAAGAACGACTCCCAGCTTGATGAGTCACCTCCTATCTCCCCCGATTCTGCCTCCCCACCGATGATCTCCTCTGAAAGGCACCACTCAACCAGTGCGCACATAATCCATCCCATACATGGGATGAAATGTACTCTGGTCAGTGTGCTCTACATGACTCGCCAAAATCTGACACTCCTGCTTTCTTTATCGCAACTTTTCTTAAATTGTGCAAAAACTGACGAAGGCGATCACGCATGGCCACCTCCCATGCCTCGTGGATGGCGTCACGCATGGTATCCTCGATTGGATACCATAAACCCTACAAATAAATCAAAATATCAAGTTAGAAATGAAATAATTTTCAAAATAAAAATTATTTATTTACGTACGTACCAACCAATGGCCGAACATGGCCTGCTGCTCATTAATGGGAATCTTCTCCCATGTGGTCCACAGCTGAGAGAAATAGTTGCACAAAATAGCGCTGCCCTGTCCGACTGCTATATGCGGAAAACTGTAAAAATAATAAACATTTATTATGTGAATAGATTAATGAAATCTTAGTCAAATCCACAGGTTATCACACAGGTTATCACACCTCCGTGTGCGTGGATCAAACCCAAGACGTGGACGTCGCTCGGGGATGGGGTCAGGAATCATCAATCGTGCAAGACCGCGCCCCCTCCGCGTACTCCCTAGAGCGCCTGCAGGCTGAGGGTCATCTGCCAGCAACTCATCCGCATCGAAAGTCAGGTCAGCATCCGCCAACTCATGAAATGTGGCGTCGTCCATCTGAAACAGAAAATGTTAATGTTGTTATCAAATAATTGATAATTACTATTATATATACATATATACATATTATGATTGTATATAAATACCATGGAATTCTATCAGTGTTCATCTTCATCATCATCTTCATATATGTCAATGTCATCTTTATATTCCTCCTCAACATCATCGATATCCATTTGAGTTACACTTGCTTCATCTCTTACCATTTCAAATTCATATGTGACATCATTAACATCATCGTCATCACTGACTCTTAAATGTGGGGTGTCTTCATCGATACTCATGTCTCTTTGTAAAAAATATTGATTTTGAGTACTCTCTTGAAAAACTTCAATTCTTTGCAAATCAGTGAAAGCACATTCAATTTGACTAAACTGATTGTCTCAAATTTTGATTTTTATTACACTCCACCAATCAGTCAAGTCTCTTGATGTAGCACAGTACTTTGCGTAATAAACTTGATGTGCCTGTTGAGCCAATAAGAATGGTTCATTTATTGCGAGAACACTTTTACATTTAATATCGATGATTCCATGGGTCGGATGAACACACACGCCTCTCTCTGTATCCAACCACCGACATTTGAACATGGTTATGTAATGTTGTCCAAGATAACATAGTTCAATGATTTCATCAAGTATGCCATAAAAGTCAAATTCATTTTCTCGATGATGAGATCCTCTCAAGCTAACTCCACTGTTCATTGTTTTTTTCGATTCCCTATATGCATGTGTGTGAAATCGAAATCCATTCACCACATATGCATTATAAGTTTTAACAAGTTTGGAATGTGGGTTACTCAATACACACAGCCGTTTGTCAATTTTATCAGCATGTCGAGACACCTGGAAATTTGTGAAATAATTATCAATATAGTAAACTATACATTGAATGAGTTTCTAAAAGATAAAGAATTTATGTTACCAGTTTTTGAAACCACTGAGAGAAATTTTTCAGTCGACGTTCTTCGAGAGCAGCTGCTGTAATTTGTTGAATTTGTTTCTTGATATGATTATCATACAACCTATAAGAACCAAAGTTATTTACTGTAACATAAATGATAGAATAAGTGATATAAACACTCATAGTACAACTGATGTCATCTCTTCACAGTTGAGCAGAACATATATATGAGCTCTATGATGTTCATCATCTGAAAGCCAGCGTTCATAAACTCCACCAAAACCAAGCTCTGGCTGGTTGAAAACAGATAATTGATTGTCAATTTCATCAATATTCCTCTCGTTCCGTCCCATTCAGTTGTGTTTTGAAGGATACTCAGATTCAAAATAATGGGAGTAGAAAAAAGATATTTCCTCTTGCAAATAAGCTTCTGCAATAGATCCTTCAACAGATGCTTTGTTACATACTTTTATTTTCAATTTTTGCATGCATCTTTCAAATGTGTACATCCATCGAAACTGTACTGGACCTCCACATTTGGCTTCATATGGCAAATGTAACATCAAATGTTCCATTGAGTCGAAGAAAGATGGCGGAAATATTTTTTCCTGTTTACATATAATTACAACAACATCTTTTTCAAGTTTTCCTAGAGCATCATAATCTGCTGTAGCCGCACAAATTTCCCAAAAAAAATGAGACATGTCTGTTATGGAATCCCAAATCACATAATTCAACAGACCTCTTAATCCAATGGGTAGAAGTCTTTCCATTATAACATGACAATCATGACTTTTTAATCCAGTAATATGACCATTCTTTACACATCTACCCAAATTGGAAGCACAGCCATCTGGAAGTCTCAAATCTTCAATCCACTGACAAAATAATAAACGGTTTTCTTTAGACAGTGTATAAGCTGCTTTTGGTTTCAGTAACCTTTCTGTTCTGACATTCTCAAACAGTTCCAATTCCGGACGCCTACAAATTTGGGCAGGATCTAAACGTGCATTTACATTATCTTTGCTCTTTCCTGGCGTATCCAAAACAGTATGAAACAAATTATCAAAACAGTTCCTCTCAATATGCATGAAATCTAACATGTATCGGACCAACAAATCAGACCAATATGGAAAATCCCAAAATATGCTACGTTTAATCCAATTGTGTTCTTTCCCAAAACCAGAAATTTTCTGTTGGTTTATTGTGGGACCAAAAGTGATGGGAGGTAATGAAAATACAACAGATTTTAACTCCGATCCTGATAGCATTTTTGGAGGTCCATCCCTTTCAACTGTTCCTTTTCTGAAATGTGATCTGTTTCTGCGAAAAGGATGATCAGCTAGAAGAAATCTATGATGACAGTCAAAATAACAAGGTTTCTTTCCATGAATGAGCATAAATTCTTTGTTCTCTCCCATACAGTAAGGACATGATTTATGACCATGTGTACTCCAGTAAGATAACATCCCATAAGCCGGGAAGTCACTAATTGTCCACATCAATGCTGCTCTCAGTATGAAATTCTATTTTGTTGCAACATCATATGTACTGACACCAGTACTCCACAATAAATTTAATTCATCAATCAATGGTTTCAAATAAACATCAATATTTTTCTTCGGATGTCCTGAAATTAGTAAAGTCAAAAAGATATATGGCTCCTTCATCAACATCCATGGAGGTAAATTGTACGGAGTTAAAAAAACAGGCCAACAAGAATATTGACTACCATAAAATCCAAACGGACAGAAACCATCAGTGGAAAGGCCCAGTGGAACATTTCTAGCTTCTAAAGCAAAGGATGGATGCACTCTATCAAAATTTTTCCATGAATCACCATCGGCTGGATGATTCAAGCTTTTATCGGTTGAAATATTCTCTTTATTCCACGACATCATTTTCGATGTATTCTTAAATGCTGAAGTCTGGATGTAAGCGGAAAATATATCAATTGTTTTATAGGAATCAAACCAGACTTCCCATGTTGTCCTTCTTTATATCTCAGTTTCCCACATGTGGGACAACTATCCAACGACTCATTTTCCCCAGAATATAAAATGCAGTCATTTGAACATGCATGAATCTTATGACAAGTAAGTCCCAAATTTCGAACCAGCCTCTTACTCTCATAGTAATTTGTAGGTAAAACATTTCCTTTGGGTAACAGTGTTTTAAGCAAAGAAAATATCTGGTCAAAACAGGTGTTTGGAATTCTGTTTTCTGATTTGATAGCCATAAATTTTGCAACTACTTCTAATTTTCTCATCTTGCAGCCAGGATATAATACATCCTTAGCAGACTTCAACAACTCATAAAATTCAGACGGTGCCAACTCAGGATTTGAAGCTATATCAGCCGGAGTTTCTGTATGTTGAACAGATGAACCTGCAACATCATGTACTAAATATGGAAATCGGGATGGATCCGGAATCAAGTTGGTATCACCTGCTCTGGAACTGCATTCACCGTGTTGATACCAAAAAACATAATCTGGTTGAAAACCAAAACGCAAGAGATGTTCCCCCACTTTGTCAAACGTGTCAAACGTTCTCAATGCACATTTTCTGTAATGGAATTTTATTTTTCCTTCTGAATCAAATTCTGGATTTGATGCTTCAAATGATAAAAAAGTCTCCACACCCTCTACATATACTGGATTTAAACCAGAACCATTTGGATTTCTACGTTGATTTATCCATATGTGGTCACCTAATAATGATTGTTGATGACCTCATTATTCCATATTTTTCTTTAAAATATAAAAGCATTACTGGTTTTGAATAATTTGTTAGAAAAAACACTCAAGCTAGGATAATTATAGAGTTTACATCATACACGACTGACACAAACTTTTTATTGAGATAGACCTAAAAATTGACCCTTTAAGAACTAAATATGTTGAGAATAAAGCAAAACATATTACAAATATTGATAATTTTAATATTATATAAATTTTTTATTATTTTCATAGTACTAATATTATTGGTAATTATTACTAATTATTTTTAATTATTACTAATTATTGGTAATTATTACTAATTATTGGTAATTATTACTAATTATTACTAATTATTACTAATTATTGGTAATTATTACTAATTATTCGTAATTATTAGTAATTATTACTAATTATTGGTAATTATTACTAATTATTGGTAATTATTACTAATTATTGGTAATTATTACTAATTATTACTAAATATTACTAATTATTACTATTTACCGGTAATTATTACTAATTATTGGTAATTATTCCTAATTATTGGTAATTAGTACTAATTATTACTAATTATTACTAATTATTACTAATTATTGGTAATTATTACTAATTATTAGTAATTATTACTAATTATTACTAATTATTACTAATTATTGGTAATTATTACTAATTATTACTAATTATTGGTAATTATTACTAATTAATACTAATTATTGGTAATTATTACTAATTATTGGTAATTATTACTAATTATTGGTAATTATTACTAATTATTGGTAATTATTACTAATTATTGGTAATTATTACTAATTATTACTAATTATTACTAATTATAGGTAATTATTACTAATTATTGGTAATTATAACTAATTATTACTAATTATTGGTAATTATTCCTAATTATTAGTAATTATTACTAATTATTACTAATTATTAGTAATTATTACTAATAATTGGTAATTATTACTAATTATTGGTAATTATTACTAATTATTGGTAATTATTACTAATTATTACTAATTATTACTAAATATTACAAATTATTACTATTTACCGGTAATTATTCCTAATTATTCCTAATTATTGGTAATTATTGGTAATTATTACTAATTATTACTAAATATTACAAATTATTACTATTTACCGGTAATTATTCCTAATTATTGGTAATTATTACTAATTATTGGTAATTATTACTAATTATTGGTAATTATTACTAATTATTACTAATTATTACTAATTATTGGTAATTATTACTAATTATTGGTAATTATTACTAATTAATAATAATTATTGGTAATTATTACTAATTATTGGTAATTATTACTAATTATTGGTAATTATTAGTAATTATTGGTAATTATCGGTAATTATTTCTAATTATTGGTAATTACTACTAATTATTGGTAATTATTACTAATTATTGGTAATTATTACTAATTATTACTAATTATTACTAATTATTACTAATTATTGGTAATTATTACTAATTATTACTAATTATTGGTAGTTATTACTAATTATTGGTAATTATTACTAATTATTACTAATTATTACTAATTATTGGTAATTATTACTAATTATTGGTAATTATTACGAATTATTACTAATTATTGGTAATTATTCCTAATTATTGGTAATTATTACTAATTATTATTAATTATTACTAATTATTGGTAATTATTACTAATTATTGGTAATTATTACTAATTATTGGTAATTATTACTAATTATTACTAATTATTGGTAATTATTCCTAATTATTGGTAATTATTACTAATTATTACTAATTATTAGTAATTATTAGTAATTATTACTAATTATTACTAATTATTGGTAATTATTCTTAATTATTATTAATTATTACTATTTACCGGTAATTATTGGTAATTATTGGTAATTATTCCTAATTATTGGTAATTATTACTAACTATTGTTAAGTATTACTAATTATTGGTAATTATTACTAATTATTACTAATTATTACTAATTATTACTAATTATTACTAATTATTACTAATTATTACTAATTATTGGTAATTATTACTAATTATTACAAATTATTACAAATTATTGGTAATTATTCCTAATTATTGGTAATTATCGGTAATTATGGGTAATTATCGGTAATTATTAATAATTATTGGTAATTATTACAAATTATTGGTAATTATTACAAATTATTCCAAATTATTACTAATTATTACTAATTATCGGTAATTATCGGTAATTATTGGTAATTATTGGTAATTATTACTAATTATTGGTAATTATTGGTAATTATTACTAATTATTGGTAATTATTCCTAATTATTGGTAATTATTCCTAATTATCGGTAATTATCGGTAATTATGTGTAATTATTGGTAATTATTACTAATTATTGGTAATTATTGGTAATTATTACTAATTATTGGTAATTACTGGTAATTATTGGTAAATATTACTAATTATTGGTAATTATTCCTAATTATTGGTAATTATTCCTAATTATTGGTAATTATCGGTAATTATGGGTAATTATTGATAATTATTACTAATTATTGGTAATTATTACTAATTATTGTTAATTATTACTAATTATTACTAATTATCGGTAATTATTACTAATTATCGGTAATTATTGTTAATTATTGGTAATTATTATTAATTATTGGTAATTATTACTAATTATTGGTAATTATTACTAATTATTACTAATTATTACTAATTATTACTAATTATTGATAATTATTACTAATTATTACTACTTATCGGTAATTATTCCTAATTATTACTAATTATTACTAATTATCTGTAATTATTCCTAATTATCGGTAATTATTACTAATTATCGGTAATTATTGGTAATTATTGGTAATTATTCCTAATTATTGGTAATTATTACTAATTATTTGTAATTATTACTAATTATTGGTAATTATTACTAATTATTTGTAATTATTAGTAATTATTCCTAATTATTGGTAATTATTCCTAATTATTGGTAATTATTCCTAATTATTGATAATTATTCCTAATTATTGGTAATTATTCCTAATTATTGATAATTATCGGTAATTATTGATAATTATTGGTAATTAAGGATAATTATTGGTAATTATTACTAATTATTACTAATTATTACTAATTATTACTAATTATTTTATTTATTACTAATTATTAGTAATTATTGGTAATTATTCCTAATTATTACTAATTAGTGGTAATTATTAGTATTATTACTAATTATTACTAATTATTGATAATTATTGATAATTATTACTAATTATTACTAATTATTGGTAATTATTACTAATTATTGGTAAGTATTACTAATTATTGGTAAGTATTACTAATTATTGGTAATTATTACGAATTATTGGTAATTATTGCTAATTATTATTAATTATTACTAATTATTAATAATTATTGATAATTATTGGTAATTATTCCTAATTATTAGTAATTATATGAATTATTACCAATAATTAGGAATAATTACCAATAATTAGGAATAATAACATTATTAGTATATTTTATTATTAATATTAAAATAATATAATTTTCTATATTATATACAATTCTGCTTTCATCTGTGTGTTTTCTGTCTCCACATACAAATAATACATGTGGAGACAGAAAACACACAGATGAAAGGAGAATTGTATATAATATAAAAAATTATATTATTTTAATATTAATAATAAAATATACTAATAATGTAATAATGTTATTATTCCTAATTATTGGTATTTATTACTAATTATTAAAATTTATTCTTAATTATTAAAAATTATTAAAAATTATTCCTAATTACCATTAACTATGAACAATACTAATAATTTAAATTTATTAAGTAACAAAACAATGTAAACATAATTAAATTACAACTAATTAAAAATAATTGAAACTAATAAAAAATTTAAAATAAATATTAAATTAAAATGAACATAAATACCTTGAAAATTGATCTGAAGTTGATCTCTAATCGTTCTTCAAAACATCAATATCAACTCCGGAGAAAAAAATTAAACTTGAGAAAAACTGAACTTTAGAAATAGAATTTTGAGAGAAGAAGAAGATGGAGTTTGAGAATGATTTGAAAAAAACGGATGGAGGTATTTATAGGTTAAATTATTTGCGATTGGTCCATTTGCGACGGGTATCCCGTCGCAAATAATATTATTTGCGACGGTACCCGTCGCAAATACCTTAGCCATCATTTATTACGGTCAACGGTTAAATAGTTATTTGCGACGGGACCCGTCGCAAATAACCACCTGCCGACATACTATTTACGACGGGGGAATATTCCTGTCGCAAACACCTTTTACCGTCGCTGGTTATTTGCGACAGGCAATAACCGCCCGTCACAAATATGTTTCCCGCGATTTGGCGCGCAAAGCGCGCCAGTTCTTTTGCGACGGGGAAAGCTATCCCGTCGCAAAATGCTACTTATTTGCGACGGGCAAATACCCCCGTCGCAAATAAGTTTTTAACGGGGCTATTTGCGACGGGAATAAATCCCGTCGCAAATAACCCGTCGCAAATACCAATTTTTCCCGTAATGTCCCTCTTAGAAAATAAGAAGTTCAGTGGAATGGAAGAAAAATATGATGGTAGATCATTTCCAAATCACAAGAATTGATACAATGAACCAAGTTTTAAGACACTTGATGTGGATGATCGAAATGGTTCCATGGGTTTTAGAGTTTTCCAAATCCTGGATGGGATGGGAAGGAATCGAAAAAAGAGGTTGTTCCCACTATATATTGATAAAATACTAAACAACCTTTCTATAGTGTAGTGGATTTGAAAAATACCATGGTGGACCTAGCCAAGGGGATTAAAAATATCCCATGACATTCTCCCCCAATTTTTCATGATTTAAGAAATAACATGACTAATAATAAGACTTAGACCATAGGGTGGTATATACAGTGGGTTTTACTATGACTTATTCCATGACAAACCACTATGGCCTTGTTCCAAATAATCAAATGTTTTCCCCTTAAAATGCCAATGTCTATGGTGTGGGGAGATCAAACTGCTCTTTTTGGGCAAGATTTCCTGAGAGACACTAGGCCCAATTCGACAATTCTCACTAGGTGTTACCAGGCAACCTATTTTGCACAGGGATGGATTTCAACCAATACAACTTTTAAAATCGTCAGAAAAGATGTGTAACTAGGAATGGTTCACCATGCTCAAAAGCATCATCTCAACCCACATAGGTCTTTCACAAATCTAGGACAAAATTGTCTAATCACACGTGCATCTACAATATAGTCATCACCATGCCTACCGACTTTTCATGGTGACTCCCAAAATCCAGAAAAACCATATTCTAGCCTCTATAACACCCACAAACCCTACAAAGGCACCACTAACCCTTGGGAAGAAATAATTAAAATTTCATAAGGGTCAATAAATTACAAACACAATAGATAGGGTCATAATGTCTGATGTGGTATTGTGCTTGTTGGGCCCACTATTCACTTATAGAAAAAAAATTATTTCTATAAAATATTTTTTTTGTCAAATATAAAATTAAAAATCATTTCTATATAATTAATAGTATTTTTTAAAATAAAATCTATATAATAAATATTATCTTTTTTCGATAAAAACTGAAAAATAGAAAACTATTGAGAAATATTAGGATCTACTGCAAAATTTTTCCATGAAATGGTTCACATATTTTTTTTAAAAGTCTCACAAAATAATCATATATATAGATATTCGTGGAGAATTTTAAAATCTATCTCAAGTAATCCAAATATTATTTAAATCATTGGTAAAAACTATAAATCTATTCTGAATGTATTTGTTCAGTAGTGATACTCGAAACTCTATCCTAAAACCCTTTTATTACCATTGTATCATTCCCTAACTATGAAACTAATCTAGCTGATATGGAGGAAAGATCATGATTGGCCTCTTAATACCTTCTCTAATAGGTTATGTGACCAATGGATATAATAATCATTATATTTGATTCATTTCACATTACAAGGGAAAACCTTCACACTAATAACAAATAATAATATCCAATAACAAAACATAACTATATATAAACAATAAAAACTAGATACAGTATGATGATCCCATCTATGATATTTCATTTAAAAAAATGAAGAACAATAAAGGATCTAAAAATAATCAAAACACAATTGTCTATAACAAACTCAAAATAAAAAGAAATGATAATAAATATTGTTTTAACTCTAGCTATATAAAATTTATAATGAACTACTAAGATATAACAACATATTTCACAATGTCATTCAAATATAAAAAATAATAAATAATATGTTTGAAAATATTTAGTATACTTCAGAGGTTTCTCCATTAAAACTCACATGGTTCATTTTAGATTAAACAAATTATTATTTTTTAAATTAAATAAAAAATAAGATAATTAATCCCATCCTATAGGTAATTACAAATCCCTCATTCTATCACTATATTCACAGTCCCCAAATACACAATATATACAAATATAATACAATTTTTTTGAAATAATATATGATATTAGTCCCTTATAACCCTCTCTCAATTTAATTCATTGCTAAAATTCTTGTATATATCATTAAATGTTAAAAAAACATATATAAATGGCTATAATTTATAATTTTTAAGTATAAAAAAGAATATAGAGGGTAAGAAGTAAACCATACAAAAAAACATAGATGTTGGTTTACACCTAAAACACTTTATTCCATAAGAATTGGATCATTCATGAGTTAACATGGGTGGTATTTTCATAGTTAATGGTTAATACAATATCATATATTAATCTAATAATAAAATATTAATTCATATACTCACATTCTAAATATAATTTATGAAACTAAAATCTTCAAATCCTCTATATTTACAAAAAAACCCAATAAAATAAATTATTACAACAAAATAGAACTCAATTGAATAAATAATAAACACTGTATCATTAAATAATTTTTTATATCATATGAATCTATATAATCTATAAAATTTATCAACACTTTGATCATCAATAAAATCCTTCTCTTTCTTCATCTTTTAATGTACCACATTTGAACCCATCGACCAAAATACCAAATCGTATATTAAAAATATGACATCTATCTATTATCCCCATAATAAATCATCCAATAATTTATTTTATAATATGATATAAATACAATATCAATAAACAATAAATCCAATTTTCAATTAATTTTATAGTCACTATATTTAAATACAAAAAAATAGAATAAATTGAATCATTAAATTTGAGACTCATTCAATTTTCATATAACTTAAACACAATCTTCATTTATGTAAAAATAATCAAAAATATTAATCAAATCCTCTATCCATTATATCATGCAATGAATCTAATTTATTTTTCACCTAAAAAATAACTTATTCATCAAAAATAAAATTTTAGCTTTTAAAAATGATCATAGACTAATAAATTATGAAAAATATTCATGAACAATTAAAGGATTAGAATTGTATCCCACTTTACTCATTTTTTTCATTCAATAATTATTTCATAAAATTCAAGTTATACCACCTCAGATTTACAAGTCCACAAAATTATTGTTGTTCAAAGAATCTTCTAAAATTTATAATTAAATCCCCAACAACAAATTACAACATCATGTCATAGAAATAAAAAATTAGGAAAATGATTTCTAATAGTGTAAAAGGTGATAGAATAAGAAGTAATTGGTGAGTTAATTATTCATTCAATCTCAATATAATTCAATATTTCTATAACAATATATATTAGTTCATGATAGGGAGTAAACAAATAATCATAAGGAAGTCCCAAATATAATACATCGATTTTTGGGTTTCTTAGAGGTGGTTAAAGGTATTTTTCATATTATTTAAATTAATATATTATATCTTGAACTCAGTTGATTTTTTTTAAAAATTTTGAATCTGATTATTCATTCATATCTACCAAATATTTCATAAAATACATAGTTTGGAAAAACCACAAGACTACCTATCTAATCCTCATTTTCAATAAATTAACAAAAATCTTTTGTCAAATATTATGTAGTTAACCATGTATCTAGAAATATCTTCTTCCAACAACCATAAGTGAAATTAATGTTGGCAAAACATGTATGTTAACATAGAGGAACTGTTATGATCCACAAAGGGTGTTAAACTTTCTCATTTTAACTCATTTAAATTTCAGTTTCATAATTTAAAATCCTACAACCAATTAAATACCTCATAAAATTTAATAATTCATTAAAAAATAATTACTTTAATACCATTTTATTCCTTCAGTCTATAGTTTGTTACCTTACACATTAATTTATTCCAATACTAAGCAATAAACACTGTGGTTGTATATTTTTTTTTGAA
Source organism: Viscum album (assembly GCA_963277665.1). Lineage (NCBI taxonomy): Eukaryota > Viridiplantae > Streptophyta > Magnoliopsida > Santalales > Viscaceae > Viscum > Viscum album. Next base: position 350,933,337 of record OY728134.1, on the reverse strand, counting down.
AATTAAACGCTTTTAAAACCTTTTATACATCATGAAACTTATATAAATATTATTTAAACATGATATTAATTGTTTATAAATTTTTTCAATGAATAATAGGTAAATTTTAAATATAATTTTCGATTCAAGAATCCCCCTTTAAGGTTTGTTGGAAACACCCCTTTATATTCAACACCATGTTTGGAACACATCCTAATGTCATCACAAACTATCTACATGAATTACCAAATTCTTCTATTAATTTATATAAATGTAAATTCTTTCAATATAATACAATTTCATTTTATCGCATTACATGAAGCATTATTAAAGATAATACTCTTGATAGAAATCCTGGAAATTAAATACCTTAACTGTCCAAACAAATATCTAAAACCATTTTAAAAACCATTTTATGCCTCTACCTATTGATGTACTTCATTAACCAAATATTGAAGATACATATCATTATCCTTGAAGATAATATTAATATATATTATTAAAAATCTCCGAAAAAAATTGTTAAAGGGAAATGTGAAATCAATATCAAATGAAAACTTTTGTACCTTAACCGTACCTAAATCAATTAAATGACCCTTTATATTTACATAAAATGTATAAAAGTTATATTTTACTAAATTTATCCTTATAAGTATTATTTCTAATAACATTTTTTTCTCCCCACATCAACCAATGCTCTCCTTTTCTGAGATCTTTATTTCGTTCTACCTATATGAAAATGAACTGAGAATTTATTCAATTAAAACCAACAATGAATTTAATTAAATATAATAAATTGAAAATAACATATATATCCATCTCTATTAGTTGAAACACATATCTAGTTGATAAGATGTTCTGTAATAAATTTTGGGGAAAATGGAGGTATTAACTCAGAGTTGTAGCCTATTATTCTCAAACACCTATATTGGTAGTGGTTTAGTGAAAAAAATTTATATATTATACTTTTTATTTAAGTTATCTAGACTAAAAATGGCATGATTTATCTTTTTTTATGATGCAATGATGTTTACCCTAACTGTGTTTGTTTATTTTGTAGTAAACTATAATTTTTATAATATATATACCACTATTTCATCACATATTATTATGAAAAATGAGCATACATCTTCTCTAGAATCATCCAATTTATTATTCAACTAAATTGATTGGGTAAAATATTGGGTTGTAAAAATTTACTATATCCGGAATATATATAATAAAATACAAATTTTAAATTCTCATATAAGAGGAAATTTTGTTTCCTCGATAAAATTATTCATGGAACATAAATTCTTTATTATATATTGATCCATATTAGTCAATAATTATCAAATCCAAAAAATACTTCTCATTTTTCTATATAAAAAATTGAATATTCACAATACCTTGGATGTATCGATATATTCCTTTTATTACTAAAAACATTATTGCATTTGGAATAGTTTTAAACAATAAACCTTGTAATTTTTAAAACACAATTTTGGGTTAGGGTAATTCCATATAGATTATGGAATTCCTAACATTAAAACACATTTTAAATTTGAATGAATTTCCACCAACACCCATTAAAATTTTCATTATAGTTTAAATACTAATTTATTCATGTTTATTATCTCCTATAAAAAATTATTTAACACCACTTTGAAAAATATTTATTGATAGATTAATGTTATAAGACACCTTTATCTTACCGAAATACTATGATAGAATGTGAGTTCACCTATCTTGAATATTTTAACCATTCTCTTCAACTGTTTTGGAAAACATGTAAAATATTTCTCCTATAAAAATACAAAATATCATGTTATTAAATTTTATCAATATGATGAGTCTATCATTATGTGTCTTCTTCAGATGTATATTTGGACTAAAGAATCATTTTATGAATCCTAATTTCTTCAAGAATAAATTATACCTCATGTACAATAATTTGAACGATTATTTAAATCCATACAGTAATTTATAGATTTTATACACATTGCCTTCATCATAATTAAGAATGAAAACAGATAGTTTATCAATATAGATTTCCGATTGAAAAATAATAGTAAAAATTGTTGATTTAAAATTAAATTTTAATATTTTATACTACCTATTTAAAATATTGGATAATAATTATTATATATTTCAAACCTACCACTGTGAAAAAATTATCCCAAACAACAATCCCATTATATTGGGAAGGAAATTATCACAAATGATTATTTCATATCACATGTGAATATTTTGTCATTGATTTTACAAGTATCATTTAGTTTTGATGAAATTATTTTTTTATTAGAAATTTTAAAAATTCAAATATATAATTCATATAAATATTGTTTATTAATTCATGCATATAATTAACCCAAATTTATTATTTTAAATATTCATTAAAATAAAAAAGTAATTAAAATGATATAGAATATATATTATGAACACATTTCATATTTTTTTACTGAAAACTATTTTTCACTTACAAATTTATCATTCAACCATTCCATCCTTTATTTCGGTATTTTTAGTATTTTAGACTTTCAAAAATCATTGATTCTATCATTTTATTTCGAATAAATATCATAATATACATCTCCATTCAAAGATAATTCTATATAATATTTTAACTAAAATCCTTCATAATTAATTTCTTTTTCATTCACAGGTTGATCATGATAAACTTTTATATTTATGAAATATTGACATTCAGTCATCACACCTAGCCTTTTTGATGTATTTTTATGGTTTAATCTTTAAAGAATAGTTGATAAATTAACTTATATCTCATTTACTCATAAAAACATTAATCTTTTGTATTTATTTCAAGATGTAACACATACTAAAAAAGGAATAAAAGTAATTAATATGGGAACTTTTTTTTACCATATCTCAGTGAGACTATTGACTTGAAATGGGTTCAATAATTCATGGATGGAATGAGAGATAATAATAAGAATATATTACTTTTAATATATTGTAGTTAATTAATATAAAATATTCATTACCCTTTCCAATTTTTTATTATTCATTACAACCCATCAACTACCTCAATTTCCTGAGACAACCTAACATTCATGTATGGATATAATATTTTGTTCTTCTAATGTTACTTTTTGAGGATTTGATTTTAGAATTGAATTCCCTTTATGGAATAAAAATGAAAGGTTTTTGTTACAATTCATAGTTTTAGTTTTCCATATATGTTAATTAATGTAACAACACACTATAGTCTTATGACTAATAAAAAATAGAACCATTCATCTAAATTAATGATATAAAACTCAAAATACATTTTTCACTTATAAACATTTTGATGAATTTTGTAGCTCGCATCCATATGTTCTAACTCCAACTGGTCTTTTTTACTTATAGTTCATTTTCCTACCACATATGTTTATGTACTTATAGATCTTTATAAATGTATTCACAATACATCTTCATTTTTAGAGATTATTTTGATATACATTAACATTTTATATTAAACTAGTAAATGTTGTCTGATATGACCATGTGATAAATTCTATAATTTTTTTTCTTATTTTTTAGAAAGGAAACTCTAGTATTCTAAATCATGAATATAATATAGTTTTTCTACTAATTAAATTCACCTCAAACCCATAGTTTCATATCATACATCGATAGTGGTGTATTCTATGTAATGTGTATAGATTTATGAGAGTCACATGGTTTAGTTACATCATGAATGTTGTGAAGGATTCAAGCATATAAAAATATAGGGGTGGTGTGGCTATTAAAAATATTATATTAAAATCTATGAACAATTATATTGATAAAAATGAGTAAAATAAAGATCCCTAAAAAAATTTACTAAAATTAATTTCTAATTTATTATTAATAAGAAAATTTGAATAAATAATTTTGTCTTCTATTTGACTATATGTTTTTATGTTATTGTTCCAAGAATAATTAAAACTATAGTTCCTCTATAGATCACAACACATGATATTAAAATACTAGGGTGCAATTGTTTTCATCAGGAGCTACTGTAAATTAAGGAATATCATTATATTGTAAAATATTCATCGTGTATGGAATAATATAGAATTATATCTATATTTTTTATAAAATAGTGGAATAAAAATTTTATAGAATATTTTTCAATTATATTTACATTTAATTTATGAAATCACACATAGGAACTATAATAAACATGAACCACATTATAACCCCCAAAAAATTAAAAATCATATAATCATCATTATTTTATTTATAAAATAAGAAAATTTGATGTTATATGCTAATGGGGTATAGTGATATGAAAAATAAGGGCACCCCAAGAACAATGTCAATTCCCTCCAGAGGAAGGGATCGATTGAATGAAAAAACAATGGGGGGGGGGGAGTTTTGAGAAGCCTGTTATGCGTGAAAGTCAGCCATATTATTTCCCTAATGCCAAGAATGTAGGAAATCAATGTCTCTTGGAACGATTTCCTTGAATTTATAGACTATATAAGTGATATTCCATGGGGTATATGAGAGGTATTTGAGATAATTACAAACATTATTTGAGTATGTCTCCAATGTGGTCAGAGGAATATGGTTGGAATGACATAGTTCATGGTCATGGAGCATGGAATTCACCTCTTCCTTGAGGGGGTCACTGGTACCATTGAAATAAATGAGGGAAAAAATAATCGAGAAAAAGTGATCCCTGACAGCACCACCTCCCTGCATGCATCCCAGATTGTAGGAGTTGTCAACATTCAATTTGAGCCCCTAGTGGGGGAAGAGTCTGACTCAACCCATTATATAATTGAAGTGGATGGGTTGGTATAGATTAGGGGGTCCTACCCAAGTATCATATGATTGAGGGATAATCCTCATTATGATAAATTAATTTTACAATTTACATGATGAGGCACCATTCTTCCTCTAAAAAAGCACAACCAGACTCCTAGGAATTCTCATGCCGAGCCTGGATCCTTACCTCCCAAACACACCAACACCCAGCTGGTAGGAGGATGTCCTGGGCCCAAACAACCCAATTTTTTTTGGATCTCCTCACTAGACCAATACTGTAGGAATGCCTCTACTAGTTTTACCTCTGTTATTGAACCTAATAACTCGTCTAGTGTGACCTAGAAGAAGGTTAAGTGTTCAATGCCAAAAGAAAGATGCACGGTGGACTCCACCTTTGGAGTCATATGATAGGATCTCATGAAGGCTAACTAAATCCCCATTACATTGATCTCCATTTTAGTAGAAGTTTCATGGTTCTAGATCCTCTCAAGCATAAAGTTATGTTTTTATGGGATTAGTTTTCACCATAGATGACCTCAACACATGTCATCAATTTTAGGAGAACGAATCCCCAATATGTGGGGCTTTACCAAGAATGTACCTGATTTACAAGCTAAAATTTTTCATTCATCAGTGGAAGCTCCCATAATGATATCCTTGTAGACAGTCTTCTACACGATTTTCAAAATAGCATGGATGAAAGATGGAAACTGGATGTGATCTCAAAAGTTCCACTCCAGAGTTGGGTAGGTTGGATAGGAAAGCACCTAAACTGCTGAGTTACAATCCCAGAAGTTGATGTCCCCATTCCCAATAAACTAGAGAGACTAATGTTGGAGAACTGGTATATTACATTTGATAGATCACCACAATGTATATGGATTTTTATTAAAATTATGCATAAAATTACCATAAATACTAATGAGTTCTTCCCTAGATCACTTCCCAAGACACATTTACTTGATGATGATTTATTGATTACACAATTATCCTCACATTAATACCTCCCCTATCAACTGGTCTGGCAAGCTTCCTCTTGAAGGGCCAATGATATCTCAATTCCCCATGGGTTTCCCAAATGATGGTACAAAGAAACTTCTCAATATATCTCACAATCAACTCAAGGACTTTCATCACCAAAATGATATGAAAGTGCATGGAGGACAAAACAAAATTAACAAGATTGATCCATCCTACAAATGAGAGGGAGAGGTTCATCCTATTGGACATATGATTATCGATCCTACCAACCAGCCCATCATAATTACTAATCGAAATATTTCTAGGTACTAGGATTCCCCATGGTAGTCTATGGGGAGGGCCTTCATATAAATACCTAAAATAGAGCCAATGTTGTTTCTCCTACTCTCTAGACATGAGGAAGAGAAAAAAACCCATATTTTTTCACGGTTAATAACCTACCCACTCGATATTGAATAAAACAACATGTAATTAATAAAAACCCTCATAGAGTCACTACATAAATGGAGGAAGAAATCAATATAATTGGAGAACAGGAGGCGGGACACCCTATAAGAATGATCCCTACACCTATATGGAGTGATGAAGCCAATCTGTACGCATGCATTAAGGTATCTACTAATGGAATCCTTAATGAAGATAAAATTTCTATGAGAAAGTTGATTCCCTAGAATGATTCCCCTAACTGTCTTTAAGAATCCAGAAATCCTTCCCATGAAGATGATGTTAAACCAGGATGAACAATAGTAGCTAAAAAATAGATCGACAACCCAATCTGAGAAACTCATAGTCTTCATGACTCACAAGAAAAAATTCCACTCCATAAAGTCATAGGCATTGTTCATGTCCAGTTGAATGATAATTTTGGAGTTAGTAACCTTCCTATTAATTTCTCCAAACATATCCTCAGACATGCCAATAATGCATTGAATCAATATTCCCTTAATGAATGTATGTTATTCCTTTGAGACCCTATTTGAGATGAAATGGGGGATACTTATATTTATGAAAGAGGAATATATCATTTACGAGAAGTTTCACATAATAATCAGTCCGAAATTATTTATGGAGGAGGGGTATTTGGTTTTGGGAATCAGAACCATGGTGGTTTCACTAACAAAATGGGGCCGGTAGCCACAATGGAAGGAGTCTTGAATAACACCAACTAGTTAATGCTTGGAGATAGGCCAAGAGTTAACACAAAATAATCTTGGAAAGTATCCAGGTTTGGGGGATCTATCATGTTTGAGAGAAAAAATAGTCTTCCACATATCCTATTCACTCAAAATTCACCATATGAATTCATTATATTAGGAAGAAAACACCTAAGGGATGGAAGTAAATATCTCTAACTGAACTCCAGGGTAACAATCTTGAATCCTCATGTTAGAGTAACAATGTATGGATGTGAAATACAAAAGACCCATACCCCTAATCACCTCCAGGTCATTTTTAAAGGACCCATCCATCATCCTAATGTTTAGGGGATGCACATGAAATTTTTCCATGATGCATGCATGAACGAATGATATATTTCAATCACCCTCCATAAGATAGGTATCCTTGGATATTACATAAAGGTACAGTTCCTATTCAAGAAAAAATAATTTAAATTCCTTTTGAGTGATCCCATTGATAGAAAGGTGACCTCATTTTTGGCTCCCTATAAACTAGTTTCCTCTCGTTCAATACCAACTCACATGTAATCCAAGCTATGGTGGTCCATGTGGAGGGAGTAGCGCCAGGACCACAAATCTTTCATCATACACCAAATATTTTTGAGGAAGCCAACCCATAGGCTGCCTTTTATGGTATTCTCCGAAGACTCATGGAATTTTTCAAGGAATTATGACTTCACCCATCTCTTTCAAAATAAGAGACAATACCAACCATGGATGCTGCACTTGTTGTTAATAAGTAAGGGATATTGATTTGAAAGCAGACATGCTAGGTGAAAACCCTGTACATTGGGATACGTGGAAATTTTATGAAGATTTTCTAAGAACCAATCCAATGTCACTACATTCTCTAGTTTCCCCTCCAGTTTTTACAACATGAGAACCTATCATCAAGGAAACCAAGATTAAAGAGGAATTCTTGGAAAATGAAGGAAAATACATATGAGATGTCCCTTTGAGAGACTATAATTCCACCCATCTTTTATAATGCATCTAAAATAGAATTAATGTCACCCTCCACTATCTAGGAAAAAGTTCATAGGTTGATAGACGCTAGCTCCCTCTAGAGATGGTCTATAGATTTCACATCACATTTCAATTAAACGTTGGAAAAGAGGATCACAATATTATTGAATCCAATATACACCATTAATTTCATATAAAACTCATTATTTTATCCACTGAGATAGACTTCATCCAATAAAACTAGATATTTTGGTTTTCTATCTCCCCATGGAGGATGTTCTGTATTCAAACCCCCTATGAAAAATACCAAAACTTTAGAGAACATTGTTTGGGTTCCAAAATCACAAAGGGAGATGCCTTATTCTTGTACACCTAATATGATATGATGTATTTCATTGAACAAGAACCAGGGACCTGAGTTTTCTAGATTAAATGAGGAATCAGGGAAGGTGCATCCTCCAAGAATAGTCCCCTAACACTAAGAAGCTCTTTTCCATAGACTCAATAAATACAATAATTTCATAGATCGACATCTAGTACACAAACCCGGGGAGAGACACTTGAATGAGGAAAGGTTAGGGATCAGCCATAGAAGACAAGGAGGTTTCCTGTATGGATTAATGATCTATATAAAATGGTATGTAGCTCTATACATAGGATAAGACACCACACATGTTAGATAAAATATCCCAGGACTCAAAGCTGAACCGTAGACACATCGATCTGAGGAGAAAAGGAAGAAGACATGACCACAACTGATTTCCATTTGATATCCTTATTTATACCCCTAGAAGGTGGTAGAGGAAGGTGGAGAATGACGGGAGGGGGTTTGGGAACATATGAAATACAATTCATAAATGACAATGCAATAGGGATGAAGGTTTTCACCAACAAGATATGAGGGAAGGGGGAAAACCAATGGTAGGGATGATGAGGGGTGCTTAACAAAATGGACTCTAGAGATGAAATAGATAGCATAACAGCTTTAATGGGTACAAGAAATGGGGAATCAGCTTTGACCATAGGATTCACCTAGCGCACAGGTGGCCAAAATGATGAAAACCACCTACAGACTGACACCTCTTGGTCATAGAGATGAGAGTAGAGAAAGAACTGATGCGTTGATGGATAAAACATAGAATTCCTCCCATAATCTATACCATCAACATGTAGTGTACAAATTTAGGTAAAAGGAATACTTAGATCTAGATCAACACAACTTCGGAGAGAAGAAGATTCTTTGTGCTGAACTGTTCTCTTGTCGGCCCATTGGTATTCACTGAGAAAATCTCCATTTTTTCGAAGATTTTTGGGATCTTGAAGAGGAGGGGTGTAACGACCCAATGTTTTATTAATGGAAATCTCTCTTGATCTAGTTTAATGTATCTATATGTAAAACATTTATACAAAATTTCAACTTATTTGGTTTTATGTTAAGAATTGTGACTGTTACATTTGTAGCTATTGATTAGGGATCACATGATTAGTATAAATATAGGGCTTTAACAAATCCAATTTACTCAGACAAAAGAAGCGATGTCCTCATCCAGTATAATTGCTCCATAAAAATCCCATTTTTCGGAGCTCGAAAAAGAGGTGGAGTCCTTGGGCTTTGCTCTTGACCAAGCCCAAGCTGAGCTTCATCATGTTAAGCTCGAACGGGACTGTCTAAGGGAAAAGTGGAAGTTGATAGAGATTACCACTCGAGCGATGTTATCTGAGCCACCCCAAGAGTTTGTAACCATCACACACCTTACCCTTCGGTCTAACGCATCTGTTTTAAGGGGTTATGTAACAAATCTCTAGTAATATGTTCATGTATATTATTTTTTCATATATAATAATGAATATACCTTCTTGTCATTATTGATACATTGTAAATAGTTTTTAAAGTACAAATAGTGTTTTTAGTTATTATTTAATTAAGAAATATATTTTAAGGGATATTTGAATTAAATAATATTTTAATAAAATATTATTATTAAATTAATTTTATCATATATAAATGATCATATAATTTTATGAATGCAATTATAATTTTTTATTAAGGTTTGGAAGCCATTTCTGTCAAAACCCATGAATTTTCGATAAATATAGATTTTTATTTTGAAAGTTAAAAAATAACATATTTATAAATTTATTTAGATAAAATAAATGATATTTTTGAAATCAGGACGTCGAAATTATCCAACGGTGAATTTTTCATAATTTTCTAAGACAGTCAAATTTTTGGGTAAAAATTAAATACCGTTTAAATATAAAATGTGTTTTATGACATCATAATGACCCAATAGTGATGTAATAAAATAACATAAGATTTATTGTCAGCCAATATACGTTTTACCATTAATGTAATTTGATTTTGGGTTTATTTGACTTACTTTTCAAAGCATTAATGGACCCCTCAAGACTTATTAAACATCTTGTCTTTTTAAATTATTTTCCATGGGAGTGTGACTCACCTCCAAATAAGAAACCCCATTATATTAAGAAGTTTGGACTTTGGCCTTATGAAATATTGTTTTCCTCTTCCCTTTTACAAAAACCATGGTCAAAAACCATGTTCTGATTTGTGGTTTGGATTAGTTTAATGTAAGGGGTCCCAAACCTAAATAATAAAGAATTCACTCGCCTTTCCTATATAAACCCACCCAAGATCCCACTTCATCCTCACTCAAAGCCTTTGGATTTCGTCAAAACTCTGACCTACTCTCTATATAATCCTACCAAGGTGACCCAATCTCCCAACACGCCTCTCTCAAGACTCTCTCAAGCCTTTGGAAGCACACTTCCATGTAAGGGTTTTTTCTTCCTTTCTCATTTTGTCCAATTTTCATTAAGTTGTATTTCCCATTTAATTTCAATTATGAATGATGGGGTATAGTTTCAAACATCCCTCATACTGACCTATTTATGTTTTAATTATGGGATACCCCTTTCTCTTTTATTAAAGGCCTCCCATGTACACCCGTTACTATGTCGAAATTCCGAAAGGAACTTCTCCCTCCTCATTTACATTTAAGTAGTACTTTTGTATCATGAATCTAAATTCTATTAAAATTGTTGGGACATGTATCTATATGACCTCCTTAAAGTCCATTACACATAAATATTATGAGGAACCCCTTTCTCACTCATCAACCATTTTTATGAATTCTTATGTCACGCCGTTACGCTGTCGAAATTGCACTGATTTTCTAAGCCAATGCCATTGTGTAGTGAATACCATGCCCATTTCTCCATCAAGGGTATTCAACTTTATGCACATTTAATTATTGATTATAAAGTTTCATGTATGAAATACACATTCCTTTATCTCGGAATAAATGATTATGTTTTATTAATCCATGTTTTATGATCCATGTTGCACACTTATACATGAAATGAAATGTTTAAGAAGGGTGCACCCTTATAGCTCTCCAATGCATTGGGTAAAGTATAGTATCATGATACATAATGTGAAATGAGTATTGACTCATGATAATTCAAGTTCAATGAGGTTTTACTCATGCTTCATGTGCAATGAGGATTTACTAATTCTCCATGTGCAATGAGCCTTGGCTCATGCTAATTCCATGTTAAGTGTTGTTGCCACATTTCAATGTTTTGATTATCATGCTTTATCATGCCTTTATGTTCATGTTTATCTTATGCTATATTGATATGAATATTTTCTAACATGTATTGTAATCCTCATGTATTCCATGTTTATTCCCTTACTGGGCTTTATAGCATACCCATTTTATTATGCATGTCCTCAGGTTATCCCATGAAATGCTAAGTATGAGAGAATGTAGTTGTCATGTAAAGGAAGTTTTCAATAAAGATGTTGTATTTCATGTTTTAAGTTGTTATGTAATGATCCTAATCCCCAAATACAATAGGCCTCTCGATCATCCATGTTGTATTAAGTGAATAGTTTATTTAATAAATCATGTTTAAGTTTGTAATAAAATCAGTGTTGTCATAGTTGGTATCAGAGGGAAGGTTTCTTTATTTTTGGGATTAGGATTAGAAAAAACTAGTAAAGCCATAGAGACAAGACTAAGTATAATAAAAACATCCCTGTGTTTTGGTAAATACTGAGTAAGTGGTTTATCAAGCAAATACATCCCTGTCCAGATACGAGCAGGTAGAGGCGGCTCTGGCACAGATGTATCCTAGGGGTAAAACCTGAAAACACCGCTTTGAGCTAGATTCAAACAGGAACTGGTGCACAACAACGGGCCTTGCTGCACTCTTGGTTACAACACTCCCAGGGGTTATTTTTTGATAAATTTACAAGCTTAGTATGAACCCCTATTAAGGGAATTAAAAAAAATTCCCCTAAGAATGTATGTTAGAAAGTAGATCATGAAAATCCTAGATTGAAGTCTATGGACTCAAGAGTTAAGGAATTAAAAGTTTATTTATAAGTCATCAAATTTTGTCTTTGGATTACCCTTTATGTGTTACCCCATAACTTTTCTTTTATTTCATCCAATGGCCAGTAATAGGAGGACTTGGGATAACAACCGATGTGAAGATCAGTGTGATGACTGTACTAATGAGATTCCCAATCCAATGGGAGTGGGAATCACGAACTTTGTCACACTACTCTCTTAGATAACTAAATATTTGAATAGAAACATGGGTCAAGAGGAACGTCCAAACCCCCCTAAGAAATAACAAGTCGCTATCGGGAGATTCATGAGACAAAGGTCTCCTACTTTTAGTGGATCATCCAATCCCACGATCACTAAAAATGGATCATCTCCATTGAAAAGATCTTCTACATCTTTCAATGTTCTGAACATGAGAAGGTTCTCTTGGTAGCTTATCGTATGGAGGGTGAAGCTGATCAATGGTGGACGTTGATCAAAAATATGATGCCTGAGGAGGAGATCGAGGTGTTGGAATGGAAGGATTTCCAGAAGATGTTTTCCAATAAATATTTTCCGCACACCCTCTGGCTTAAGATGGAAAGGTACTTCCTTTCCCTCATGAAAAAAGAAGAAGAATCTGTTGGAGTGTATGAGGAAAACTTCACAAGGATTGCATGATACGCTTTCGGCTTTATTGTTACCCCTGAATGCAAGGTTGACTGCTTCTTTGGTGGGATAAATCCTAGCCTACGGAAAGCATTAGCAATTCATGACTTCGATAGCTATGAGTAAAATGTCTGTTGTGCCCTCAAGGTCGAAATGGAGATCGGGGAATCACAGGGGTATCATGGGGACAATAAGCATAAGGTGTACTTAAATGCTAGCAGTCCAATGGATAAATCCAACGGTGCTTAGAAGATCCAGCACCCCACTTACCAAAAGTGCCGAAAGAAGCACCCTGAAATTTTTTTTCAAGGGGATGAGGAAATGATTTAGGTGTGAAAGAGAAGGGCACCTAGCTGTTAACTATCAGAAAGAAATGTAACACCCCGAGATTTTATGAAAAATATTCTTTTTAATTTCATTAATTTCTTGTTTTGTATGGTACACCAAAAGGAGCATGCACAACACACATCCTTGATTTGCCTTGAATTAAATGCAATCGCAACCTTCCTCGAGAGCGTGTGTAGTACGCAATACCGAGTTTCACTAAACAACGATATGCTATTAAAATATTATTAAAACTAGCCGTTATGAATAGTAATAACCACTTTTTGAAATTTTTTAAATTTTATTTTTCAAAATGGACTTCGTTTTTGGATTCGGAATATTGAAATTATCTTAGGGAGAAATTTTGGTACATTTCAGATAACTTTCATTTTCTGATGAATAGTTAAAATTACTAAATTTTAATTAAAAACAACCTTTTTAATCGAAATAATTAATAGTGATAAATTATTAATTTGAGTGGTTTTAAAGTATATTTAGAATATATTTTTACAATTTAATAAATTTTGCTCATTAGATGTAATTCTACAATTAAACCAGACATAAACAAATGTCAATCGTTTGATAGTTATTATCTCTTAAGAACACACTATTTGTTTTGACGACGGGAATTAATTTTTAAATTAATTAATGCAACTGATATGTTTTTAATTTGGTAAAATAGACATCATTTTTGAGTTCATAATATCAAATATATCTTAGGCCTAATTTTTGGTATTTTTCTAAAAACTTTCATTTTTTGATGAATAGTGAAACCACTAAGTGGTAGTTAAGAAAAATGATTTTTTCATAAAACTTAATTTTACCGCTTCTGTGAGTGGAATTTCAAAAATCCGAGAGACACAGTTGATGTTAGTATGTAAAATTTGGTTCAATGAGATGAAAATAATTTTTGGTGAATAGTAACTTTTTATTTTTTTTACCACGGTTAAAAGTAAATAGGGTAATTAAGGGTAAAAATGTTGTTATTATTACCATAAAACATGTCCTAATTCTATTGGATAAGTGTAATTCGACCAAAAACAACCTTAGGAATAAAATATGATCGTTTAGGCCCACTTGGATTAGATTAGGACATTTATTATTAATTTATTTAAAGAAGAGTTAAAATAGTTAAAATCAATGTTTAATAAGTAAATCATTTTTGATATAGGGATATAGATAAGATAAATTCGACTATAAATATTCATTATAAATATAAAATGATTTCATACATAATGGTATTTTATTTGTAATTTTTAGACATTAAATAATATATGTTATTTATGACACAAAGATGATGCAGTAATTATCTTATTAATGAAATATTGACATAATTGATGTTATAAATACCAAAATAAATGTAATTTGAGACTTTCTATGAATTTCACTAATTTTATAGTTTAATATGAAATGTTAGTATAGATTTAATTAACTTTTTTCAAACTAATAATTCTGTTATGATTTTCACAAAAATCAATTACTAAATAGTGTCAAAATTGACATAAAATAATTTTGAAAACAAATATTATATTATTAACTGTTATTTTATTCCTAAAAATCTAAGGTTCGGCCAAATGACTTAGATAAGGTTATATATATTAATAATAAACAACTTGGGGTTCGTTTGGATTGTTATAGTATGTTTATTAACCTTATAGTGTAAGAACACAAGAAGACACGGTAAAAAGTAAAATTATTTAACTTATTGTTAAATCTAAATGATACGTTCAAAATAGGAACCTAAACTTGTATAAATTCTATTGGATGAGAGGATTTCGACCCATCCCCACCTTATCTTCAAAATAAATCAATTTTGAGCTATTTAAAACCGAATTTGGCTTTATAAGAAAATAATATTTTTAGTTATTCCAAAGGTGCCCCTCTCCTCCCTTATAAAAGGGCACCCCCTCCCTCTCTTCCTCACACCACTTTGAGCTTTCAAGCTCGGCCAACCCCTGCCAAATTCTCTTATCCACTTCCCTAGAAACATCCTAGAGGTTCTGGTCTTCCTCCAAGACCAATTTTAGAGACCTAAAAGGAGATCTCAAAGAGGCGCTTCAAAGAAGAGGAGGTTCGGACACTTACGAAGCAAATCAGACCTAAGGTAAGGGAAATATCACAATCTCATTTTTATCCGCGATTGTTTATACTTTGGTATTTACATGGTTGTATTTTATCATCCACATCCATGTTTCCTCAATATGTAATATTATTTCAATCCACTTACAATTGTTTAAATTCAATTTTACCCTTCAGTGAGTTTTTAGTAAAAGATATGAAAGGAATCTTTTTTCGTTTTTCGTACGAGGTACTTTTTCACTTTTCCGACAAAAGTACGAGAAGAATGTTTTTTTTAACTTATATGGTATGAATTGATTTTTAAAACATTATTTTCAAGAAGATTCCTTTACAAGTTTTCAAGTTTATTTTTAATCAACTTCTTTTAGTTTAGAATTTTATGACATGTTAAGAAAGGAAAAGTGTTTTTGAAGTAGAAAGGATATTTTCCTCAAGAATGGAGTTCAAGAGTTTAATCAAAATTATTTTCCATCTAAGATAATATAGGTTTATGTTTCTATCCCTATTGTTACATGGATTTGATTATGTTGTGATGGAAATATTTTTATGAATTCCTTTATCCTATATGTATTGTTTTATGATGTCATGATGTTTAAGATTCCCATTTTTATTACATGGGTTATGATATGATGTATGGTTTATGATTTTGTGGCACACATAAGAATGGTATCATTATGAGATGTGTGGGACCTATATGTCCCTCTAATGCATTGGGTAAAGATTTTATATCTCATGAGATAGACATGGCTGGAACGGTAGGTTATACCGGTTTAGTGAAACAAGACTGAAACGAGGAGTGAAATCGGTTCAGAAATATACTTTTTCCACTAAGATAGTCTTGGAAATCAGTCTTGACTAATAAGAAATGATTATCTATGATTACGTGTGTATGACACGAAGTTTCATGTTTTATGTTATGATTATTGGGATTACATTTCACTACTATGATTTATCCCATGTTATGATATTTTGATCTCTTTTGCAGGTTAAGATTTAAAAAATGTTATGTTCTTATGAATATGATGTGATTGATATTTATTTTGTTTACCCTTACTGAGCATTTGAGCTCACCCTTTTATGTTTTCTTTTCCCCAGTATATAAAGAAAGGTTTTAGGTAAAAAAAGGAAGATCTTTATGGGAGATGTTGAAGATCCTTCACCACAATTAGAAGATTATTTTACGAGTTTCCAAAAACACTAAACTATTACGGTCCTTCTGTGTGTGTTTTTGTTATGTACTAAGAATTACGCAAAAGTAATGTAATGTCCATGTACGTTAGGCTTCAGGTCTCTACAGTTGGTATCAGAGGAAAGGTTTAGTCAACCTTTGAAAACTAGGATGCGAGAACTTTAGTGATATCCCTAGGGATATTTCTAAGGTATGTCTAGGGATGTCCCTAAGGTTAAGTATAAGTATAGGTTATAGTCCTAGAATTGCGCTAACGATCTTAGAATTAAACCTAAGATGTTAGATATTGAAGGTACTCCTCCTTTATTATGTTGTTTTCCCTAGCATGATTTTTGCCTCTCACACTATTCTTTTTGGGTTTTAGATGATGGCTGGAACCCGAAGGAACCGTGTTGATCAATGCAATGGACAATGCAATGATTGTCCTCCTGAACAAACAAATGTTATGGGAGATGGAGTGCAAAATCTTATTGCTATACTTACACAAGCTATGAATTATTCTGGACAACCAAATGAGCAGAGAAAGGAACAATATTCTATTGAGTCCTTCATGAGGAAACGTCCACCTTCTTTCAGTGGGTCTTCTGATCCACTTGTTGCTAAACAATGGATCAGTACCACTGAAAAGATATTTTCAGTTCTTCAATGTTCTGAACATGATAAAGTCATCTTAGCAGTATATCGTTTGGAAGGTGAAGCTGATCAATGGTGGAATCTTATCAAGAATACGAGGCAAAAAGATGAAATTGATTCCATGGAATGGGACAAGTTCAGGAACTTATTTTTCAATAAGTACTTCCCACATATTCTTCGAACAAAGATGGAGAAGGGGTTTATTGAACTAAAGAAAAGGGATGATGAATCTGTTGGTATATACGAAGCGAATTTTACAAGGCTTGCAAGGTATGCATCTGGATTTATCATCCAACCTGAAAGTAAAGTTGATCGATTCTTCAGTGGCTTAAAACCAAATCTTCGAAGGGAATTAGCTATAAGAGACTTCAGTAGCTATGAATAAATTGTGCATTGTGATATCAAGGTAGAAATGGAAGTTGGTGTTACTTATCCATCTCATAGTTTTGACAAGAAATGAATGATGGAGTTCAAGGAGAAATCTTAGAATAATGGTAAAAAGAAGATGAATGTTTCCTTATGCTCAATGTGTGGAAAGAATCATGGTGGAGATTGTCTTAAAGGGACAAGTAAATGTTTTAAATGTGTAATGGAAGGTCATTGGGCATTTGAATGCCGCAATGATGGGAAGAAGATGTCTAATGATGCAAAAGAAGGAAGGGATACACAGAATGAACCTACTATACTTCAATGCTTCAAGTGCAAGGAAATGGGGCATTATGCTAATAAATGCCCTAATCCAAGGGTTAGTGATGATCGACATGAGCAACCACTTAAGGCAACAGACAAAGGGATGTCACATGCGATCACCATTGGCGATGCTGAATATGATAACGATGTGGTGGAATGATTAAGTGTTTATGTAATGGGATTCCAAAATAATGTTGTATATAGTATCATGTAATATTGGAATATTTATGTATTGGTCTTTTGTGGTTTTCAATAATTTTATGGTACCGGTAACCATGGAAAGTGATTGAGATATTTTTGGAAAAAATATGATATGCGCATAATGAAGGGAAACCGAGAAAATGAAATATTTGATAGTATTCATGAGGTCATGATTGATATAAGGACTAAGTGATATCATGGTTTGAGTATATAGGATTTTTAGGATTTTGGTATGTGGAAAGTGTTAACTTTTAACTGCATTCATGTCTTTACTAAGGTTAAATGGAGAATACATGATTAAGGCCTTTGAATGTTTGGAATGTGAACAACAAGACATATCTTATGATATATGGGGATCAATGATTGTATTAAATCTCTGGTAATCATTTTCACTATATTATGAGAGTGGACTGCAGTATTATGGATAAGCCTAAAGATTGGAATGAATTATGTTGGACATAAGTTAGTATTTCTTAAGGATAGATGTTTTTTTTGATATTATTGATGGGATGTTATAGTAATATAGCTTTAGAAAAAGGACAACCTGCAGGATGGGCAACGACCCATCGTGTCGGACAAGGCTGTGGGAATCAAACCCACAACCGAAGTGCGACTGGCCTTTATCGCCTACCACTGGCCTACAGGAAGTCCCTGTTTAGTAGAAACTAGTTTTATTATATTAAGCAGTATGATATATGAATTATAAGTCCATTTTTAGAACCATATATGATTAATCTCACTATAGATGGACTTATGTATTTTTTTTGATAACTTTTCTAACCTTTTGTTTGAGATAGATGGAATGACCCATCATTCTATCACATGATCTGCTAACACATCATGAATGACAAATTCAACTTCATTTCTTTAAGAGATGAAGTGGAAATTGTTCAAAGAACGACCAACGGTGAGACTATACCGAAATCACGAAAGTATTTCTTCTAATTCCAATTTCATCAACTTTAGGGAAACGATATTGAAAACCAAAAATGTTGTCCTTGTTCTCTTATATCTGATGAATCAGATGGTACCTTAGATCTTCACAAATTTATGGCTTTGTGATTGTTGTCTTTTTCATAGCCATGTTCTCTACCACTCTCCATCCGAACATGATGGTTAGATTTCTCTTCCATGTCCATATTTTCACTTATGTTGAAACCCAGTGATTAGTTTATTTGGGTAACCGTTACATTTCATACTTTTGTTTTTAAAGATTGGTTTTGGTATTCCTTTTTACGATGTGGGTTTCTATCAAAGAAACTTTCGAATAGTAAACCATTTATAACCCCGACGAATTTCAAGGGCGAAATTCATTTTAAGGGGGGTAGAATGTAACACCACAAGATTTTATGAAAAATATTCTTTTTAATTTCATTAATGTCTTGTGTTGTACACTACACCAAAAGGAGCTTGCACAACACACATCCTTGATTTGCCTTGAATTAAACACAATCACGACCTTCCTCGATAGCGCGTGTAGTACATAATACCGAGTTTCACTAAACAACAATATGCTATTAAAATATTCTTAAAACTAGCCGTTATGAATAGTAATAACCACTTTTTGAAATTTTGTAAATTTTATTTTTCAAAATGGACTTATTTTTTGGATTTGGAATATCGAAATTAGCTTAGGGGGAAATTTTGGTACATTTCGGATAACTTTCATTTTCTGATGAATACTGAAAATTACTAAAATTTAATTAAAAACAACCTTTTTAATCGAAATAATTAATAGTGATAAATTATTAATTTGAGTGGTTTTAAAGTATATTTAGAATATATTTTTACAATTTAATACAATTTTGGTCATTAGATGTAATTCTACATTTAAACCAGACATAAACAAATGTCAATCTTTTGATAGTTATTATCTCTTAAGAACACGCAATTTGTTTTGATGACGAGAATTAATTTTTAAATTCATTAATGCAACTGATATGTTTTTAATTTTGTAAAGTAGACATCATTTTTGAGTTCAAAATATCAAATATATCTTAGGCCTAATTTTTGGTATTTTTCTGGAAACTTTCATTTTTTGATGAATAGTGAAACCACTAAGTGGTGGTTAAGAAAAATGAATTTTTGATTAAACTTAATTTTACCTCTTCTATGAGTGGAATTTCAAAAATTTGAGAGACACGGATGATGTTAGTAAGTAAAATGTGGTTCAATGAGATGAAAATTATTTTTGGTGAATAGTAACTTTTTACTTTTTTTACCACGGTTAAAAGTAAATAGGGTAATTAAGGATAAAAATGTTATTATTATTACCCTAAAACATGTCCTAATTCTATTGGATAAGTGTAATTCGACCAAAGACAACCTTAGGAATAAAATATGATCATTTAGACCCACTTGGATTAGATTAGGACATTTATTATTAATTTATTTAAACAAGGGTTAAAATAGTTAAAATCAAAGTTTAATAAGTAAATCATTTTTAATATAGGGTTATACATAAGATAAATTCGACTATAAATACTCATTAGAAAGATAAAACGATTTCCTAAATAATGGTATTTTATTTTTAATTTTTAGACATTAAATAATTTAATTTATTTATGACACAAAGATGATGCAGTAATTATCTTTTTAATGAAATATTGACATAATTGATGTTATAAATACCCAAATAAATGAAATTTGAGACTTTCTATGACTTCCACTAATTTTAAAGGTTAATATGACATGTTAGTATTGATTTAATTAACTTTGTTTGAACTAATCATTCTGTTATGATTTTCACAAATATCAATTACTAAATAGTGTCAAAATTGACATAAAATAGTTTTTAAAACAAATATTATATTATTAATCGTTATTTCATTCCTAAAAATCTATGGTTCGGAAAAATAACATAGATAAGGTTATATATATTAATAATAAACAACTTGGGGTTATTTTGGATTTTTTAGTATGTTTATTAACCTTATAGTGTAAGAACACAAGAAGAAATGGTAAAAGTAAAATTATTTAACTTAATGTTAAATCTAAATGATAAGGTCAAAATAGGAACCTAAACTTGTATAAATTCTATTGGATGAGAGGATTTCGACCCATCCCCACCTTATCTTAGAAATAAATCAATTTGGAGCTATTTAAAACCGATTTTGTCTTTATAATAAAATAATATTTTGAGTTATTCCAAAGGTGCCCCTCTCCTCCCTTATAAAAGGGCACCCCTCCCTCTATTCCTCACACCACTTTGAGCTTTCATGCTCGGCCAACCCCTGCCAAATTCTCTTCCCCACTTCCCTAGAAACATCCTAGAGGTTCTGGTCTTCCTCCAAGACTAATTTTAGTTCCCTAAAAATAGATCTCAAAGAGGCGCTTCAAAGAAGAGGAGGTTCAGACACTTACCAAGGTAATCAGACCTAAGGTAAGGGAAATATCACAATCTCATTTTTATCTGAGATTGTTTATAATTTGGTATTTACTGGGGTGTATTTTATCATCCACATCCATGTTTTTTCAATATTTAATATTATTTCCATCCACCTACAATTGTTTAAATCCAATTTTACCCTTCGGTGAGTTTTTAGTAAAAGATATGAAAGGAATCTTTTTTCATTTTTCGTACGAGGTACTTTTTGACATTTCTGAAAAAAGTAAGAGAAGAATGATTTATTTAACTTATACGGCATGAATGGATTTTGAAATCATTATTTCCAAGAAGCTTCCTTTAAAATTTTTCATGTTTATTTTTAATCAACTTCTTTTAGTTTAGAATTGTATGACATGTTAAGAAAGGAAAAGTGTTTTTGAAGTAGAAAGGATATTTTCCTCAAGAATGGAGTTAAAGAGTATTATCAAAATTATTTTCCATTTAAGATAATATAGGGTTATGTTTCTATCCCTATTATTACATGGATTTTATTATGTTGTCATGGAAATATTTTTATGAATTCCTTTATCCTATATGAATTATTTTATGATGTCATGATGTTTAAGATTCCCATTTTTATTACATGGGTTTTGCTATGATGTATGGTTTATGATTTTGTGGCACACATAAGAATGGTATCATTATGAGATGGGTGGGACCTATATCTCCCTCCGATGCATTGGGTAAAGATTTTATATCTCATGAGATAGACATGGCTGGAACGGTAGGTTATACCGGTTCAGTGAAACAGGACTGAAATGAGGAGTGAACTCGGTTTAGAAATGGACTTTGTCCAATAAGATAGTCTTGGCAATGAGTCTTGACTAATAATAAATGATTCTCTATGATTATGTGTGTATGCCACAAAGTTTCATGTTTTAAATTATGATTATTGGGATTACATTTCACTACTATGATTTATCCCATGTTATGATATTATGATCTCTTTTGCAGGTTAAGATTTCCAAAATGTTATGTTCTTATGAATATGATGTGATTGATATTTCTTTTGTTTACCCTTAGTGAGAATTTGAGCTCACCCTTTTATGTTTTCTTTTCCCCAGGATATAAAGAATGGTTTTAGGTAAAAAAAAGGAAGATCTTTATGGGAGATGTTGAAGATCTTTCACCACGATTAGAAGATTATTTTCCAAGTTTCCAAAGACACTAAACTATTACGGTCCTTGTGTGTGTGTTTTTGTTATATACTAAGAATTCTTCAAAAGTAATGTAATGTCCATGTACGTCAGGCTTCGGGTCTCTACAGTCGGTATCAGTGGAAAGGTTTGGTCAACCTTTGGAAACTAGGATGCGAGAACTTTAGTGATATACCTAGAGATATTTCTAAGATATGTCTAGGGTTGTCCCTAAGGTTAAGTATAAGTATAGGTTATAGTCCTAGAATTGCGCTAACGATCTTATAATTAAACCTAAGATGTTATATATTGAAGGTACTCCCCCTTTATTATGTTGTTTTCCTAGCATGATTTTTGCCTCTCACACTATTCTTTTTGGGTTTTAGACGATGGCTGGAACCCGAAGGAACCGTGTTGATCAATGCAATGGACAATAAAATGATTTTCCTCCTGAATAAACAAATGTTATGGGAGATGGAGTGAAAAATCTTATTTTTATACATACACAAGCTATGAATTATTCTGGACAACCAAATGAGCAGAGAAGGGAACAATATTCTATTGAGTCCCTCATGAGGCAACGCCCACCTTCTTTCAGTGGGTCTTCTGATCCACTTGTTGCTGAACAATGGATCAGTACCATTGAAAAGATATTTTCAGTTCTTCAATGTTCTGAACATGATAAAGTCATCTTAGTAGTATATCATTTGGAAGGTGAAGCTGATCAATGGTGGAATCTTTTCAAGAATACGAGGCAAAGAGATGAAATTGATTCCATGGAATGGGACTAGTTCAAGAACTTATTTTTCAATAAGTACTTCCCTCATATTCTTCGAACAAATATGGAGAAGGAGTTTCTTGAACTAAAGCAAAAGGATGATGAATCTGTTGGTATATACGAAGCGAATTTTACAAGGCTTGCAAGGTATGCTTCTAGATTTATCATCCAACCTGAAAGTAAAGTTGATCGATTCTTCAGTGGCTTAAAACCAAATATTCGAAGGGCATTAGCTATAAGAGACTTCAGTAGCTATGAAGAAATTGTGCGTTGTGCTATCAAGGTAGAAATGGAAGTTGGTGTTATTTATCCATCTCATAGTTTTGACATGAAATGAAAGATGGAGTTCATGGAGAAATATCAGAATAATGGTAAAAAGAAGATGAATGTTTCCTTATGCTCAAAGTGTGGAAAGAAGCATGGTGGAGATTGGCTTAAATGGACAAGTAAATGTTTAAAATATGGAAAGGAAGGTCATCGGGCATTTGAATTCCACAATGATGGGAAGAAGATGTCTAATGATGCAAACAGAGGAAGGGATACACAGAATGAACCTACTATACTTCAATGCTTCAATTGCAAGGAAATGGGGCATTATGCTAATAAATGCCCTAATCCAAGGGTTAGTGATGATCGACATGAGCAACCACTTAAGGCAAAGGACAAAGGGAAGTCACATGCCATCACCATTGGCGATTTTGAATATGATAACAATGTGGTGGAATGATTAAGTGTTTATGTAATGGGATTCCAAAATAATGTTGTATATCGTATCGTGGAATATTGGAATATTTATGTATTGGTCTATTGTGGTTTTCAATAATTTTATGGTACCGGTTACCATGGAAAGTGATTGAGATATTTTTGGAAAAAAGATGATATGCGCATAATGAAGGGAAAATGAGAAAATGAAATATTTGACAGTATTCATGAGCTCATGATTGATATAAGGACTAAGTGATATCATGGTTTGAGTATATAGAATTTTGAGGATTTTGGTATGTGGAAAGTGTTAACTTTTAACTGCATCCATGTTTTCACTAAGGTTCAATGGAGAATACATGATTAAGGCCTTTGAATGTTTGGAATGTGAACAACAAGACATCTCTTATGATATATGGGGATCAACGATGGTATTAAATCTTTGGTAATCATTTTCACTATATTATGAGAGTGGACTGCAGTATTATGGGTAAGCCTAAAGATTGGAATGGATTATGTTGGACATAAGTTAGTATTTCTTAAGGATAGATTTTTTTTTTGATATTATTGATGGGATGTTATAGTAATATAGATTTAGAAAAAGGACAACCTGCAGGACGGGCGACAACCCATCGTGTCAGACAAGGCTGTGGGAATCAAACCCACAACCGAAGTGCGACAGGGCTTTATCGCCTACCACTGGCCTACAGGAAGTCCCTGTTTTGTAGAAACTAGTTTTATTATATTATGAAGTATGATATATGAAGTATAAGTCCATTTTAGGAACTATATATGATTAATCTCACTATAGATGGACTTATGTTTTTTTTTGATAACTTTTCTAACCTTTTGTTTGAGATAGATGGAATGACCCATCATTCTATCACATGATCTGCTAACACATCACGAATGAAAAATTCAACTTCATTTCTTTAAGATATGAAGTGTAAAT
Source organism: Viscum album (assembly GCA_963277665.1). Classification (NCBI taxonomy): domain Eukaryota; kingdom Viridiplantae; phylum Streptophyta; class Magnoliopsida; order Santalales; family Viscaceae; genus Viscum; species Viscum album. The sequence goes on along the minus strand of OY728134.1, from coordinate 350,908,391 downwards.
TGTTCAAAGAATGACCAACGATGAGACTATACCGAAATCACGAATGTATTTCTTCTAATTCCAATTTCATCAACTTTAGGGAAACGATATTGAAAACCAAAAATGTTGTCCTAGTGCTCTTATATATGATGAATCAGATGGTAACTTAGATCTTTACAAATTTATGTCTTTGTGACTATTGTATTTTTCATAGCCATGTTCTCTACCACTCTCCATCAGAACATGATGGTTAGATTTCTCTTCCATGTCCATATTTTCACCTAGGTGGAAACCCAGTGATTAGTTTATTTGGGTAACCGTTACATTTCATACTTTTCTTTTTAAAGATTGGTTTTTGTATTCCTTTTTACAATGTGGGTTTCTATCAAAGAAACTTTCGAATAGTAAACCATTTATAACCCCGACGAATTTCGAGGGCGAAATTCATTTTAAGGGGGGTAGAATGTAACACCCCAAGATTTTATGAAAAATATTCTTTTTAGTTTCATTAATGTCTTGTGTTGTACGATACACCAAAAGGAGCTTGCACAACACACATCCTTGATTTTCCTTGAATTAAACGCAATCACGACCTTCCTCGATAGCGTGTGTAGTACGCAATACCGAGTTTCACTAAACAACAATATGCTATTAAAATATTATTAAAACTAGCCGTTATGAATAGTAATAACCACTTTTTGATATTTTGAAAATTTTCTTTTTCAAAATGGACTTCATTTTTGGATTCGGAATATCGAAATTAGCTTAGGGAGAAATTTTGGTACATTTCGGATAACTTTCATTTTCTGATGAATAGTGAAAATTACTAAATTTTAATTAAAAACAACCTTTTTAATCGAAATAATTAATAGTGATAAATTATTAATTTGAGTGGTTTTAAAGTATATTTAGAATATATTTTTACAATATAATACAATGTTGGTCATTAGATGTAATTCTACATTTAAACCAGACATAAACAAATGTCAATCTTTTGATAGTTATTATCTCTTAAGAACACACTATTTGTTTTGATGACGGGAATTAATTATAAAATTAATTAATGCAACTGATATGTTTTTAATTTGGTAAAGTAGACATCAATTTTGAGTTCATAATACCAAATATAGCTTAGGCCTAATTTTTGTTATTTTTCTGGAAACTTTCATTTTTTGATGAATAGTGAAACCACTAAGTGGTAGTTAAGAAAAATGAATTTTTGATAAAACATAATTATACCGCTTCTGTGAGTGGAATTTCAAAAATTTGAGATACAAGGTGGATGTTAGTAATTAAAATTTGGTTCAATGAGATGAATTTTTTTTGGTGAATAGTAACTTTTTACTTTTTTTACCACGGTTAAAAGTAAATAGGGTAATTAAGGATAAAAATGTTATTATTATTACCCTAAAACATGTCCTAATTCTATTGGATAAGTGTAATTCGACCAAAGACAACCTTAGGAATAAAATATGATCATTTAGACCCACTTGGATTAGATTAGGACATTTATTATTAATTTATTTAAACAAGGGTTAAAATAGTTAAAATCAAAGTTTAATAAGTAAATCATTTTTAATATAGGGTTATACATAAGATAAATTCGACTATAAATACTCATTAGAAAGATAAAACGATTTCCTAAATAATGGTATTTTATTTTTAATTTTTAGACATTAAATAATTTAATTTATTTATGACACAAAGATGATGCAGTAATTATCTTTTTAATGAAATATTGACATAATTGATGTTATAAATACCCAAATAAATGAAATTTGAGACTTTCTATGACTTCCACTAATTTTAAAGGTTAATATGACATGTTAGTATTGATTTAATTAACTTTGTTTGAACTAATCATTCTGTTATGATTTTCACAAATATCAATTACTAAATAGTGTCAAAATTGACATAAAATAGTTTTTAAAAAAAATATTATATTATTAATCGTTATTTCATTCCTAAAAATCTATGGTTCGGAAAAATAACATAGATAAGGTTATATATATTAATAATAAACAACTTGGGGTTATTTTGGATTTTTTAGTATGTTTATTAACCTTATAGTGTAAGAACACAAGAAGAAATGGTAAAAGTAAAATTATTTAACTTAATGTTAAATCTAAATGATAAGGTCAAAATAGGAACCTAAACTTGTATAAATTCTATTGGATGAGAGGATTTCGACCCATCCCCACCTTATCTTAGAAATAAATCAATTTGGAGCTATTTAAAACCGATTTTGTCTTTATAATAAAATAATATTTTGAGTTATTCCAAAGGTGCCCCTCTCCTCCCTTATAAAAGGGCACCCCTCCCTCTATTCCTCACACCACTTTGAGCTTTCATGCTCGGCCAACCCCTGCCAAATTCTCTTCCCCACTTCCCTAGAAACATCCTAGAGGTTCTGGTCTTCCTCCAAGACTAATTTTAGTTCCCTAAAAATAGATCTCAAAGAGGCGCTTCAAAGAAGAGGAGGTTCAGACACTTACCAAGGTAATCAGACCTAAGGTAAGGGAAATATCACAATCTCATTTTTATCTGAGATTGTTTATAATTTGGTATTTACTGGGGTGTATTTTATCATCCACATCCATGTTTTTTCAATATTTAATATTATTTCCATCCACCTACAATTGTTTAAATCCAATTTTACCCTTCGGTGAGTTTTTAGTAAAAGATATGAAAGGAATCTTTTTTCATTTTTCGTACGAGGTACTTTTTGACATTTCTGAAAAAAGTAAGAGAAGAATGATTTATTTAACTTATACGGCATGAATGGATTTTGAAATCATTATTTCCAAGAAGCTTCCTTTAAAATTTTTCATGTTTATTTTTAATCAACTTCTTTTAGTTTAGAATTGTATGACATGTTAAGAAAGGAAAAGTGTTTTTGAAGTAGAAAGGATATTTTCCTCAAGAATGGAGTTAAAGAGTATTATCAAAATTATTTTCCATTTAAGATAATATAGGGTTATGTTTCTATCCCTATTATTACATGGATTTTATTATGTTGTCATGGAAATATTTTTATGAATTCCTTTATCCTATATGAATTATTTTATGATGTCATGATGTTTAAGATTCCCATTTTTATTACATGGGTTTTGCTATGATGTATGGTTTATGATTTTGTGGCACACATAAGAATGGTATCATTATGAGATGGGTGGGACCTATATCTCCCTCCGATGCATTGGGTAAAGATTTTATATCTCATGAGATAGACATGGCTGGAACGGTAGGTTATACCGGTTCAGTGAAACAGGACTGAAATGAGGAGTGAACTCGGTTTAGAAATGGACTTTGTCCAATAAGATAGTCTTGGAAATGAGTCTTGACTAATAATAAATGATTCTCTATGATTATGTGTGTATGCCACAAAGTTTCATGTTTTAAATTATGATTATTGGGATTACATTTCACTACTATGATTTATCCCATGTTATGATATTATGATCTCTTTTGCAGGTTAAGATTTCCAAAATGTTATGTTCTTATGAATATGATGTGATTGATATTTCTTTTGTTTACCCTTAGTGAGAATTTGAGCTCACCCTTTTATGTTTTCTTTTCCCCAGGATATAAAGAATGGTTTTAGGTAAAAAAAAGGAAGATCTTTATGGGAGATGTTGAAGATCTTTCACCACGATTAGAAGATTATTTTCCAAGTTTCCAAAGACACTAAACTATTACGGTCCTTGTGTGTGTGTTTTTGTTATATACTAAGAATTCTTCAAAAGTAATGTAATGTCCATGTACGTCAGGCTTCGGGTCTCTACAGTCGGTATCAGTGGAAAGGTTTGGTCAACCTTTGGAAACTAGGATGCGAGAACTTTAGTGATATACCTAGAGATATTTCTAAGATATGTCTAGGGTTGTCCCTAAGGTTAAGTATAAGTATAGGTTATAGTCCTAGAATTGCGCTAACGATCTTATAATTAAACCTAAGATGTTATATATTGAAGGTACTCCCCCTTTATTATGTTGTTTTCCTAGCATGATTTTTGCCTCTCACACTATTCTTTTTGGGTTTTAGACGATGGCTGGAACCCGAAGGAACCGTGTTGATCAATGCAATGGACAATAAAATGATTGTCCTCCTGAATAAACAAATGTTATGGGAGATGGAGTGAAAAATCTTATTTTTATACATACACAAGCTATGAATTATTCTGGACAACCAAATGAGCAGAGAAGGGAACAATATTCTATTGAGTCCCTCATGAGGCAACGCCCACCTTCTTTCAGTGGGTCTTCTGATCCACTTGTTGCTGAACAATGGATCAGTACCATTGAAAAGATATTTTCAGTTCTTCAATGTTCTGAACATGATAAAGTCATCTTAGTAGTATATCATTTGGAAGGTGAAGCTGATCAATGGTGGAATCTTTTCAAGAATACGAGGCAAAGAGATGAAATTGATTCCATGGAATGGGACTAGTTCAAGAACTTATTTTTCAATAAGTACTTCCCTCATATTCTTCGAACAAATATGGAGAAGGAGTTTCTTGAACTAAAGCAAAAGGATGATGAATCTGTTGGTATATACGAAGCGAATTTTACAAGGCTTGCAAGGTATGCTTCTAGATTTATCATCCAACCTGAAAGTAAAGTTGATCGATTCTTCAGTGGCTTAAAACCAAATATTCGAAGGGCATTAGCTATAAGAGACTTCAGTAGCTATGAAGAAATTGTGCGTTGTGCTATCAAGGTAGAAATGGAAGTTGGTGTTATTTATCCATCTCATAGTTTTGACATGAAATGAAAGATGGAGTTCATGGAGAAATCTCAGAATAATGGTAAAAAGAAGATGAATGTTTCCTTATGCTCAAAGTGTGGAAAGAAGCATGGTGGAGATTGGCTTAAATGGACAAGTAAATGTTTAAAATATGGAAAGGAAGGTCATCGGGCATTTGAATTCCACAATGATGGGAAGAAGATGTCTAATGATGCAAACAGAGGAAGGGATACACAGAATGAACCTACTATACTTCAATGCTTCAATTGCAAGGAAATGGGGCATTATGCTAATAAATGCCCTAATCCAAGGGTTAGTGATGATCGACATGAGCAACCACTTAAGGCAAAGGACAAAGGGAAGTCACATGCCATCACCATTGGCGATTTTGAATATGATAACAATGTGGTGGAATGATTAAGTGTTTATGTAATGGGATTCCAAAATAATGTTGTATATCGTATCGTGGAATATTGGAATATTTATGTATTGGTCTATTGTGGTTTTCAATAATTTTATGGTACCGGTTACCATGGAAAGTGATTGAGATATTTTTGGAAAAAAGATGATATGCGCATAATGAAGGGAAAATGAGAAAATGAAATATTTGACAGTATTCATGAGCTCATGATTGATATAAGGACTAAGTGATATCATGGTTTGAGTATATAGAATTTTGAGGATTTTGGTATGTGGAAAGTGTTAACTTTTAACTGCATCCATGTTTTCACTAAGGTTCAATGGAGAATACATGATTAAGGCCTTTGAATGTTTGGAATGTGAACAACAAGACATCTCTTATGATATATGGGGATCAACGATGGTATTAAATCTTTGGTAATCATTTTCACTATATTATGAGAGTGGACTGCAGTATTATGGGTAAGCCTAAAGATTGGAATGGATTATGTTGGACATAAGTTAGTATTTCTTAAGGATAGATTTTTTTTTTGATATTATTGATGGGATGTTATAGTAATATAGATTTAGAAAAAGGACAACCTGCAGGACGGGCGACAACCCATCGTGTCGGACAAGGCTGTGGGAATCAAACCCACAACCGAAGTGCGACAGGGCTTTATCGCCTACCACTGGCCTACAGGAAGTCCCTGTTTTGTAGAAACTAGTTTTATTATATTATGAAGTATGATATATGAAGTATAAGTCCATTTTAGGAACCATATATGATTAATCTCACTATAGATGGACTTATGTTTTTTTTGATAACTTTTCTAACCTTTTGTTTGAGATAGATGGAATGACCCATCATTCTATCACATGATCTGCTAACACATCACGAATGAAAAATTCAACTTCATTTCTTTAAGATATGAAGTGTAAATTGTTCAAAGAATGACCAACGATGAGACTATACCGAAATCACGAATGTATTTCTTCTAATTCCAATTTCATCAACTTTAGGGAAACAATATTGAAAACCAAAAATGTTGTCCTAGTGCTCTTATATATGATGAATCAGATGGTAACTTAGATCTTTACAAATTTATGTCTTTGTGACTATTGTATTTTTCATAGCCATGTTCTCTACCACTCTCCATCAGAACATGATGGTTAGATTTCTCTTCCATGTCCATATTTTCACCTAGGTGGAAACCCAGTGATTAGTTTATTTGGGTAACCGTTACATTTCATACTTTTCTTTTTAAAGATTGGTTTTTGTATTCCTTTTTACAATGTGGGTTTCTATCAAAGAAACTTTCGAATAGTAAACCATTTATAACCCCGACGAATTTCGAGGGCGAAATTCATTTTAAGGGGGGTAGAATGTAACACCCCAAGATTTTATGAAAAATATTCTTTTTAGTTTCATTAATGTCTTGTGTTGTACGATACACCAAAAGGAGCTTGCACAACACACATCCTTGATTTTCCTTGAATTAAACGCAATCACGACCTTCCTCGATAGCGTGTGTAGTACGCAATACCGAGTTTCACTAAACAACAATATGCTATTAAAATATTATTAAAACTAGCCGTTATGAATAGTAATAACCACTTTTTGATATTTTGAAAATTTTCTTTTTCAAAATGGACTTCATTTTTGGATTCGGAATATCGAAATTAGCTTAGGGAGAAATTTTGGTACATTTCGGATAACTTTCATTTTCTGATGAATAGTGAAAATTACTAAATTTTAATTAAAAACAACCTTTTTAATCGAAATAATTAATAGTGATAAATTATTAATTTGAGTGGTTTTAAAGTATATTTAGAATATATTTTTACAATATAATACAATGTTGGTCATTAGATGTAATTCTACATTTAAACCAGACATAAACAAATGTCAATCTTTTGATAGTTATTATCTCTTAAGAACACACTATTTGTTTTGATGACGGGAATTAATTATAAAATTAATTAATGCAACTGATATGTTTTTAATTTGGTAAAGTAGACATCAATTTTGAGTTCATAATACCAAATATAGCTTAGGCCTAATTTTTGTTATTTTTCTGGAAACTTTCATTTTTTGATGAATAGTGAAACCACTAAGTGGTAGTTAAGAAAAATGAATTTTTCATAAAACATAATTTTACCGCTTCTGTGAGTGGAATTTCAAAAATCCGAGAGACAAGGTTGATGTTAGTAAGTAAAATGTGGTTCAATGAGATGAAAATATTTTTTGGTGAATAGTAACTTTTTACTTTTTTTTACCACGGTTAAAAGTAAATAGGGTAATTAAGGGTAAAAATGTTTTTATTATTACCCTAAAACATCTTCTAATTCTATTGGATAAGTGTAATTCGACCAAAAACAACCTTAGGAATAACATATGATTATTTAGTCCCACTTGGATTAGATTAGGACATTTATTATTAATTTATTTAAAGAAGGGTTAAAATAGTTAAAATCAAAGTCTAATAAGTAAATCATTTTTAATATAGGGTTATACATAAGCTAAATTCGACTATAAATACTCATTAGAAAGATAAAAAGATTTAATACATAATGGTATTTTATTTTTAATTTTTAGACATTAAATAATTTAATTTATTATGACACAAAGATGATGCATTAATTATCTTATTAATGAAATATTGACATAATTGATGTTATAAATACCCAAATAAATGTAATTTGAGACTTTCTATGAATTTCACTAATTTTCTAGGTTAATATGACATGTTAGTATAGATTTAATTAAATTTTTCGAACTAATAATTCTTTTATGATTTTCACAAAAATCAATTACAAAATAGTTCCAAAATTGACATAAACTAGTTTTTAAAACAAATATTATATTATTAATTGTTATTTTATTCCTAAAAATCTAAGGTTCGGCCAAATGACTTAGATAAGGTTATATATATTAATAATAAACAACTTGGGGTTAGTTTGGATTGTTATATAATGTTTATTAACCTTATAGTGTAAGAACACAAGAAGACACGGTAAAAGTAAAATTATTTAACTTAATGTTAAATCGAAATGATAAGGTAAAAATAGGAACCTAAACTTGTCTAAATTCTATTGGACGAGAGGATTTCGACCCATCCCCACCTTAGCTTAGAAATAAATCAATTTAGAGCTATTTAAAACCGAATTTGGCATTATAATAAAATTATATTTTTAGTTATTCCAAAGGTGCCCCTCTCCTCCCTTATAAAAGGGCACCCCCTCCCTCTCTTCCTCACACCACTTTGAGCCTTCATGCTCGGCCAACCCCTGCCAAATTCTCTTCTCCACTTCCCTAGAAAAATCCTAGAGGTTATGGTCTTCCTCCAAGACCAATTATAGTGCCCTAAAAGGAGATCTCAAAGAGGCGCTTCAAAGAAGAGGAGGTTCGGACACTTACGAAGCAAATCCGACCTAAGGTAAGGGAAATATATCAATCTCATTTTTATCCGAGATTGTTTATACTTTGGTATTTACTGGGGTGTATTTTATCATCCACATCCATGTTTCCTCAATATGTAATATTATTTCCATCCACCTACAATTGTTTAAATCCAATTTTACCCTTCGGTGAGTTTTTAGTAAAAGATATGAAAGGAATCTTTTTTAGTTTTTCGTACGAGGTACCTTTTGACTTTTCCAACAAAAGTATGAGAAGAATGTTTTTTTAACTTATACGGCTTGAATTTATTTTTAAAACATTATTTCCAAGATGCTTCCTTTACAAGTTTTCAAGTTTATTTTTAATCAACTTCTTTTAGTTTAGAATTGTATGACATGTTAAGAAAGGAAAAGTGTTTTTGAAGTAGAAAGGATATTTTCCTCAAGAATGGAGTTCAAGAGTTTTATCAAAATTATTTTCCATCTAAGATAATATAGGGTTATGTTTCTATCCCTATTATTACATGGATTTGATTATTTTGTGATGGAAATATTTTTATGAATTCCTTTATCCTATATGAATTGTTTTATGATGTCATGATGTTTAAGATTCCCATTTTTATTACATGGGTTATGCTATGATGTATGGTTTATGATTTTGTGGCACGCATAAGAATGGTATCATTATGAGATGGGTGGGACCTATATCTCCCTCCAATGCATTGGGTAAAGATTTTATATCTCATGAGATAGACATGGCTGGAACGGTAGGTTATACCGGTTCAGTGAACCAGGAATGAAACGAGGAGTGAACTCGGTTCAGAAATGGACTTTGTCCACTAAGATAGTCTTGGCAATGAGTCTTGAATAATAATAAATGATTCTCTATGATTATGTGTGTATGACACAAGGTTTCATGTTTTAAGTTATGATTATTGGGATTACATTTCACTACTATGATTTATCCCATGTTATGATATTATGATCTCTTTTGCAGGTTAAGATTTCCAAAATGTTATGTTCTTATGAATATGATGTGATTGATATTTCTTTTGTTTACCCTTACTGAGCATTTGAGCTCACCCTTTTATGTTTTCTTTTCCCCATGATATAAAGAAAGGTTTTAGGTAAAAAAAAGGAATATCATTATGGGAGATGTTGAAGATCTTTCACCACGATTAGAAGATTATTTTCCAAGTTCCCAAAGACACTAAACTATTACGGTCCTTGTGTGTGTGTTTTTGTTATGTACGAAGAATTCCGCAAAATTAATGAAATGTCCACGTACTTCAGGATTCGGGTCTCTATAAGAAAGACCTATCCCTATGACAAAGGAGAGGAATGCTCCGTTCGAACCTCAACGCGTTGTTCATTGCTAAAACTGCAAAGAACCGGGGCATTTTTCAAATCAGTGCCCCAAAACAAGGGTTTTTGGAGGCAACCAACAACCTCCAAGGAAGCAAGGAAGATGTTTTTCTATCAATTCTGTAGAAGCAAACCCCGACAAAGAAGTGGTGACAGGTACACTTTTTATTCATTGAAAAATAGCGAACTTACTTTTTGATTCAGGTTCTACGCATTCTTTTATATCTCGAATGTTTAGTAAATCAATACCAACACCACCACAAATCATGGAAGTGAAGACATCAGTGAGTATGGAAAAAGGGGCAATCATTGCATCTCATGAATATAAGTCCTCCCTGTTATAATATGTGGATTGAACTTCCCATAGAACCTTGTCATACTCCCTCTGGTGGAATTGGATGCAATTATTTGCAAGGATTTTCTTTCCTTATATAGAGCCAACATAAATTGTCGGAAGAGGGAAATCACACTCTATATGGAGAATCGACCCTCGATTCTTTACAAGTGTAAGGAGGAAGATGAATCTCCTTTAGCTCCATCATCTCAAGAATGGATATTACTGCCCTATGAAAAAGCATATCTGGCTCATATGATTGAGTCCAATGAAGAAACCATCATTGAAGAAATGACTATTGTGAGAGAATTCGCTGAAGTGTTTCCCGAGGAATTGCCTGGTCTTTCTCCTAGTAGAGATGTAGAATTCTCAATTGATCTTATAACAGGGGCACTACCAATATCCAAGACTCCATATAGAATGGCTATCGTGGAGCTTGAAGTGATGAAGAAACAACTATAGGAGAATCTGGATAAAGGGTTTATACGCCCAAGTGCTTCACCATGGGGTGCACCAGTCCACTTCGTCAAGAAGATGGATGGGTCAATGTGGCTTTTCATCGATTATCGTGAACATAACAAAATCACGATAAAGAACAAGTATCCTCTTCCATGGATCGATGAATTGTTTGATCAGTTTCATGGAGCATAATACTTCTCCAAGGTAGATTTGTAGTCAGGATATTATCAAGTAAGGGTGAAGAAGGAAGATGTCCCCAAGACTACTTTTCGCACAAGATACGGGCACTATGAATTCATAGTAATGACTTTAGGACTCACTAATGATCCAGAAATATTCATGGACATGATTAATAGAGTCTTTAGAGATTACTTCGACAAATTTGTGGCAGTCTTTATAGATGATATTCTAATATACTCTAAAACCAAGGAGGATCATGAGGAGCATTTAAGAACTGTACTAGAGACTTTGCGCAAGGAGAAGCTCTATGAAAAGTGCATGAAGTGTGAGTTCTGGTTAAAGGACGTCTCATTCTTGGGCCATATCATCACAAGCAATGGGATATCTGTGGATCCCTCCAAAACAGATGCAATTGAGGGATGGACGAGGCCAACATCGATAATGGAAATCCATAGCTTCTTTGGGTTGGCTGGATATTATCGATGATTTGTGAGAAATTTCCCAGGATTGTCCAACCCTCTTACCAAGCTAACTCGAAAGGGAGTAAAGTTTTATTAGAGTGATGAATGCAAAGAAAGCTTCAAGGAGTTGAAAAAGAGGCTTATCACTGCGCCCGTGCTCACTTTACCCACAAGTGGGGCACTTTTTATGGTATTTAGTGATGCTTTGAAGAAGGAATTAGGCTGTGTGATAATTCAGAACGATAAAGTGATATCCTATGCCTCAAGGCAGTTGAAAATCCATGAGTAAAACTATCCAATTCATGATCTGGAGTTTGCGGTGGTGATCTTTTCTTTGAAAATATGGCGGCATTATCTCTATGGGTAGAAATGATAGATATGTACTGACCATAAGAGTCTTAAATTTATATTCACACAGAAAGAGCTTAATATGCGCCAGAGTAGATGGAAAGATCTTATCAAGGATTATGACTGTTCTATACATTACCACCCTGGGAAAGCGAACAAGGTGGCAGATTCCCTAAGTAGAAAGGACCCAGTGATTCTATCAATGATGAGAATTGAGGGGGATCCAATCATCTTAGACTTGATAAAGATAGACATGGGAATCGTAAAGAAGGGAAAATCATCAAACCTTTCACAAATGATTACTCAACCATATCTTTTGTAAAGGTTAAAGGATTATCAAAAGGATGATGTAGGAATTCAGGAAAAAGTAGAATCTATCAAAAAAGGGAAATCCTCAGAGGTTAATGTTAATGAAGAAAGAATTGTGCGATTTTGGAAAATACTATGTGTTCCATCATGTCCGGAGCTGAAGAAGGAACTTTTTGATGATGCACATAGTTCAAATTTCTCTATTCACCCAGGGAGCACAAAGATGTATCGAGATCTCAGCGAAATCTTTTGGTGGGATAATATAAAGAAGGAGATCGATGTATATACATCAAAGTGCACGGTGCACCAGCAAGTGATGGAAGAGAGGCATAATTCTAAGGGGATGATGCAACCATGGCCCATACCAGAATAGAAATGGGAGAACATCACCATGTAATTTTTCACTGGACTTCTGAGGACATCCAAAGGCAAAAATGCAATCTAGTTTGTGGTGGATCATCTTATAAATACTTAACACTTCATTGATATTCAGGAGGATTTCTCATTGGATCAACTGGAATGGATATATATTAGGGAAGTGGTAATGCTGCATGGAGTACCACTATCTATTGTGTCTGACCGAGATCCAAGTTTTACCTCTAAGTTTTGGAAGAGTCTTCAACATGGTATGGATACTGAACTGAACTTCAATACGGCCGATCATCCTCAAACTGATGGCCAATCCGAGCGTACAATCCAAACACTTGAGGACATGTTGAGAGAATGCTCAATGGAATTTAAAGAAGGATGGTATCAACATCTTCCTCTGGTTGAGTTCTCTTATAATAATAGTTTCCACTCAAGCATCCAAATGGAACCATATGAATCCCTTTATGGGAAAAGGTACAGAACACTGGTGTGCTGGGATGAGTTCAGTGAACGTAAGCTTCTTGGACCGAAAATGGCCAAGGAAATGGCGGAGAAGGTGAAAACCATTCAGTAACATATCAAGGCGGCCCAGAGTCAACAGAAGAGTTATGCAGATAATCATCGACGAGACCTTGAGATTAAAGTTGGATACATGGTTTTTCTACGCATATCTCTGTGGTAGAAGGTCATGAGGTTTGGAAAGAAAGGAAAGTTAAGTCCAATGTACATCGACCCCTTAGAGATTCTTGATCGTGTCAGGGATGTGGCCTATTGACTAGCACTTCCACCAACCATGACCAACGTACATGATTTCTTTCATGTATCCCTCTTAAGGAAGTACATACTGGACCCTTCAAATGTAATTTCTTCTGAGGTGGTACAATTGGAGGATGATCATTCTTATAAGGAGCAACCGGTGAAGATCTTAGATAATAGAGAAAATGTTCTACAAAATAATACAATTCCATCATCAAGGTGTTGTGGCGAAACCACAAGTTTGAAGAAGCGATTTGGGAATTGGAGGAAATGATGAAGCTGAGTTACCCACATCTGTTTTAGTGTGGGAAAATGAAATTTCGAGGGTGAAATTTCTTAAGGGGGGAATATTGTCACGACATAAAGTTTCATTAATGGAAATCCCTCTTGATCTAGTTAAATGTATCTTTATGTAAAATGTTTATATAAAATGTCAACTTATTTGGTTTTATGTTAAGAATTGTGACTATTACTTTTATAGCCATTGAACAGTGATCACATGATTAGTATAAATATAGGGCTTTAACAAATCCAATTTACTAACACAAAAGAAGCGATGACCTCATCCAGTATAATTGCTACATATGAAGCCCATTTGTTAGAGCTCAGAAAAGATGTGGCATCCTAGGGCTTCGCTCTTGACCAAGCCCATGCTGAGCTTCATCATGTCAAGCTTGAATGGGACCGTCTATGGGAAAAGTAGAAGTTGATAGAGATTACCACTCAAGCGATGTTATATGAGCCACCCCAAGAGTTTGTCACCATCACACACCTTACCCTTCGGTCTTATGCGGCTGTTTTAAGGGGTTATGTAACAAATTGCTAGTAATATGTTCATGTATATTATTATTTTTTCTATATAATAATGAATATACCTTCTTGTCATTATTGATACATTGTAAATAGTTTTTAATGTACAAATAGTGTTTTTAGTTATTATTTAATTAAGAAATCTATTTTAAGGGATTTTTGAATTAAATAATATTTTAATAAAATATTATTATTATTAAATTAATTTTATGATATATAAATGATCATATAAATTTATGAATGCAATTATAATTTTCTATTATGGTTTGAAATCCATTTCTGTCAAAACCCGTGAATTTTAGATAAATTTCAGTTTTTATTTTAAAAGTGAAAAATAACAAATTTAGAAAATTATTTAGATAAAATAAATGATATTTCTGGAATCAGGATGTCAAAATTATCCAATGGTGAATTTTTCATAATTTTTTGAGACAATCAAATTTTTGGGTAAAAATTAAATACCGTTTAAATATATAATGTGTTTTATGACAACATAATGACCCAATAGTGATGTAATAAAACACTATAATCTTTATGTTCGTCCAATATATGTTTTAACATTAAAATAATGCGATATTCGGTTTTTTTACTTACTTTTCAAAGCATTAATGGACACCTCAAGACTTATTAAACATCTTGTCTTTTTAAATTATTTTCCATGGGAGTGTGACTCACCTCCACATAAGCAACCCCCTTATTTTAAGAAGTTCTGAATTTTTCCTTATAAAATATATTTTTCCTCTTCCCTTTTCCAAAAACCATGGGCAAAAACCACGAGGTTATTTGTGGTTTGGATTAGTTTAATGTAAGGGGTCCCAAACCTAAATAATAAAGAATTCACTCACCTTTCATATATAAACCCACACAAGCTCTCACTTCCTCCTCACTAAAATCCTTTGGACTTCGTCCAAACTCTGCCCTAATCTCTCTAGAATCCTAAAAAGGTTCCCAAAGCTCCCAAGAAGCCTCTCTCAAGCCTCACTCAATCCTTTGGAAGCACACTTCCAAGTTAGGGTTTTTTCTTCCTTTCTCATTTTTGTCCAATGTTCAGTAAGTTGTTTTGCCCATTTAATTTCAATTATGAATGTTGGGGTATGGTTTAAAACCTCCCTCATACTTCCATATTTATGTTTGAATGATGGGAGACCCCTTTCTCTCTCATTAAATTCCTCCCATGTACACCCGTTACTATGCCGAAATTCCGAAAGGAACTTCTCTCTCCTCATTTACATTCAATAAATACTTTTGTATCATGAATCTAAATTCTATTACATTTGTTGGGACATGTATCTATATGACCTCCTTACTTTCAATTACATGTAAATATGATGAGGAACCCCTTTCTCTCTCATCAACCATTTTTATGAAATCTCATGTCACGCCGTTATGCTGCCGAAATCACACCGATTTTCTAAGCCAATGCCATTGCGGAGTGAATACCATGCCCATTTCTCCATCAAGGGTGTTCAACTTTATTCACATTTACATATGGATTATAAAGTTTCATGTATTAATTCCACATTCCTTTATCATGGAATAAATTATTATGTTTTATGATTTATGTGGCACACTTATGCATGAAATGAAATGTTTAAGAAGGGTGCGCCCTTATAGCGCTCCAATGCATTGGGTAAAGTATAGTATCATGATATGTCATGTGCATTGAGTATTGAATCATGCTAATTCGAGTGAAATGAGGGTTTACTCGTGCTTCATGTGCAATGAGGATTTACTCATGCTTCATGTGCAATGTGCCTTGGCTCATGCTAATTCCATGTTAAGTGTTGTTGCCACATTTCCATGTTTTGATTATCATGATTTATCATGCCTTTATGTTCATGTTTCTCTTGTTCTCTATTGATATGTATATTGTCTAAAATGTATTTTACTCCTCATGTATTCGATGTTTATTCCCTTACTGGGCTTTATAACTCACCCCTTTTCTTATGAATGTCCTCAGGTTATCCCATGCAATGCTAAGTACGAGGGAATGTAGTGGTCATGTAAAGGAATTTCTCAATAAAGATGTTGTATTTCATGTTTCAAGTTGTTATGTAATGATCCTAAGCCCCAAATACACTAGACCTCTCGATCATACATGTTTCATCAAGTGAATAGTTTATGTAATAAATCATGTTTAAGTTTGTAATAAAACAAGGGTTGTCATAAGGGGAGACCTGGAAAATAGATCCAATCTAACAAAATGAGATACTCGTATCCCTATTGAGAATCCATCAACCCTAGGGAGAGATTAAAGTGCTTGTGGTTGTAGGTTCTGGGAGTGCAGGTCAAGGCTTTGATGAAGTCCCCTCAAGAATCCAAAACCACAAATAAGGCACTTCTGTTTAGTTATGACACCCATGCTAGTTGATCCAACCAATATGAGAAAACAAAATACTAAAAGATTATCAACAGGGGTTTATCCTCCCCAAATCAAGTGACCAATATCCACTTGAGAAGCGTATAGGCATCCTCAAATGCCTAATTCAGAATAGAGTGGTTTGGGTTCCCATCCAACATCCTCACAGTTGAGGAGTGTAAAGAGACTATTAGTTAGTGGGAGGGCACCTAGGTATACTTGAGAAGGGCCTCCTTCACCGAAATACCTAGAGGGATCATATGATGATAAAACTGAAAGAAATATGATGTCAGGAGGAGGCCACATACCCTAAGCCCCCGGGCTAGAGGGAGTATATTATTATTTGAAAATTATTGATATAACTTGACTAGACATCATACAAAAAATTAGCATGTATTATATTTTAACTCATATATTTACAGAGATATTACAAGAATATTTATATGCTTATTTTTTGAACCTTAAGATCCTTTTTCCTTATGTTTGTATGGTAAACACAAATACCAATACAGGATTCTTGAAACACATACTGACCCCTATAGAGATGAGTATAGTTTAGGAATTTAAAATATTCCTATGAGAAAAGTTATGGAATATAATCCCTTTAATATATGTTACCTCATCCCAAATGATGTATAAATGTGTCACCACCCATAATTCATGATCATTACTTATTATAATTGCTAAAAATAATGTTCTTGTAATAAATATGGAAATTTATTTTACATAGGAAAATCATATCAATCACAGGGACATGGATACCTTATTCAATAAAATGGAAGGGATAAAAAATATGTTACAATTTAATTAATATCAAACCACTCATGGTTAGTCTATTTCATGAAAAAATTTTGGGAATTTACTTTATGATATATAAAAGTTATTAAATTACATGCATAATATATATATATATAAATTTATTTTTAAGTAATAATATATATTCTAATGGAGAGACATACTTAGTGGTATATAAATATTTTAGATTTCGTACAGAAATATCCATCATGATGGCCACCTATCTTGGAGATTACAATCCATTAACTTCATATGAATAATTATCAACGATTATTATTTCATAACACCTAAAAATCATACATTGGATATCACTTATGATTATAATTAGTCAATTATAGAAGGCATGATTTTATTAATATCATCATGATATCTACAGATTCTTTTTATAATGGAGTATTTTTATAACACATTGTTGTGATAATTTCTATATATTGATTTTATCTTATTATTTGTATAAAAAATAATATTCTATAATAATAAAACATTTAAATATAAAATTTAATACTTCATTTAATAATAAAAATTTCCTCTTAATATTATTTTAATAGAAATAAATCTAATATACTCCAACTTCCACATTAAGAATCTAATAATTACTCTCAACCCAATATCCCTCCCATGATGTATATGATTTATCTTTGAAATGAATTTTATAATTGAGTTTTCTATATGATTATCTATGACAACACTACATATTATGACTCCACCAACTTGAATAAAATACGTTAATATTTGATGTTTCTAAAATATATCCACATAGTATCCTTATTTACTCCATAACTAGTAGGATACTTGGATTTTATTATATATTTTTGTACCATAAGAGACTTTGATCATCTCTAAATCACTACACTACCATTAACCATAGTATAATTTTATGTCACCATAATCTATTTATAAGATAGAATTCATATGTCCCATAACTAATAAATCCTCATTTCCTTCATAAACCATGTTAGAATATTTCATATCTAAAATGGTTATTTCATTTTTTTCAAGAATTAAAAATTAATAATTTGATTAGTTATTTTATTTATTTTTAAAATTATTTTTGGTATATTAGAAATGTTAGAATAATTTATAGAAGATTAGTAAGATTTTATAGATGTATGAAAAAATCATTAGATAATATATTTCATTTATAGTATGATGAGTTTAATGAGTTTAAATTTTGAAATTCTTGTAAATCTATGGTGAATGAAATGAAAATAATGATTTAATGCATGCGTAGTGACAAAATATTTTTCACTAAAGATATCCCTAGAACCATAACAAATATCACTATCAAATTGAAACATATATGTGTTGAAATATAATATAATACTCTAATAAAGTATGGATTATCATGTAAATAATTATATTAATTGTCACAAATGATCCCAGGTAGAACCTGAATTAGGCATAGGGAGCTAGACCATGATGTGGTGTGAGAGGTATTGTTAATCCTCTAGGGATGGAATCTAGTGTAGGGAGTCAAAGGAAATCTAGTGGGACTGATTTCTATTAAAATAAACTAATTCAAAAAGAATAAAAACATAGAACACGACATTATCCCATAATAATGAACATCAAAAAATAAATAAAAACTTCTAGATATTACTATATAAAAACGAAATGGAAACTTAAAAAACAAAAAAGGAAACCAAACTGGAATTGATATGAGCTCAATGTGTTCACTTGGTCACCACTGTCTATAAAACCAAATTTATCCATAGGCAACCTAAAAAGAGGCGAACCGGTAAGACAACTCGAGTCTACCAACACCAAGTGGCACAAGTATAGCGTGAGCATTAAATAACTCAATAGGTAAGAACCATATAATCCATTCCCATCCTTTTCAAAAATAGTTCTACAAGATAGTTTTAAATACATTTATTAAAGTTGGGTTTCTATCATTGTATGTTCCAAACACATTTTCACTTCTCAAAACCCATTTGGAAAACCAAATTCAAAAATTGAAAACCCAATATAACTAATGTATAAAGGAAATGTAGATATAAAATAAAAAACATCATGGGTCATCCAATCAAAGTATAAATAAATAATGAAACCCAAGTAAAAGAAAATATTTAGTAACAGAAAAAGTATCTAAAGATAAGAAATATGTAGTATGATAATACTGATAGATAACCATGGGAATTTGAAATACATTTATAGAAGAAATACCTAGATGTAATCTCTTTGGACTCACCTATAAGGGTTTGGTGTAGCTCCACAGTCAATAACTAACATGGATTATAAAAACTATCATCACCAATGTCACAACCCACTAGGTATATCATATATCCAAGGGGTACTAGTCTATATAATCAGGAAAAGTAATAAATTGTCACAAAACCCTATAGATAATGACCATGAATCCCATGAATACCATACAAGGGATAATGAGGATGTCATCATATGCCTAACATTAACCATAACCCACATATTCCACCATGCATTCCTTTCCCAAACAGGGATACCATCTATGAGAAGCGCCTATTATCAAAAGGATGACCATCAGTGATCCTATAATACTTAAAATTACCAAAATTTACAATCATGCCACAACATCAAAAGAACATAAAACAAATTTTCATTAAAAATAAAAAAATATAGATTATCCCTTTTCATTTACAATTATAAAAATATTTTTAGTAAAATATCATTCCATCTTGAAACCATTTCCCTTTCCATAATGAGAACATAATTCAACATTTGAAGATTCCAAACCAGACTTCAATAACATTTAATTTCTATTCTACACATCAAATATCCAAATAGGCATAAATTTAGGAATCACATTTGAAAAAAAATTGAGATCATTAGAGAACTATAGAACCATTTGGGTTTTAGTAAAACCATTTTTAAATAGGAATGAAAAAGATGAGATGAAAGAATATTGGATATGTTTCTTATGTCTGGGGTTTAAATACATTATCAATTGTGTGACTATCAAAATGTGAACCCAATGATTGTGATGATGAACCCACATCCAATGTAACAAATATTCCAATACATAAAGTTACCCATTGATCTAATTAAAGAGACACAAGTAGCATAAAAACATCTCCCAATAATCCACAATTAAGTACCAAACAATTAAAAGGCACCAAAAATCATTTACAGACTACAATTTACCACCAATCCAAGTTACCAAAATACAACTAAGGAGAAACACAATCCAAAACACCAAATTTCATTATTAAATATCAGTTTTTATTTCATAAAACAGTTTATATATATATATATATTGGCACAATCAAATAAATCCTTTGAAGACTAATTTTCCACAAATTTATGACAAAAAAACACCACAATTCATCCAAAAAACATTTCAATAATGAGAAACACTGTTCGAAATTTACTAAGAAAGATCAAGCATCAATTAAAATGTTTCAAAATGGAAATGGACTGAGACACCTACCTCAACGGTGTACAAAAGTAATGAAACCCTTGGATAAGGAATATATAATACCAAAAAGAAAACCACACCCCCTGGCATCAAAGAATACAATCCACACCAGCCAACCCTAACACTAGTGTTTGGAGATGATGGAACCCCTCCAAGAGAGACCCAACAACAAGAATATATAAAAGATAAGAGATGAAAAAGAGACCAAAAACCAAAAATAACTCACCTTGGAAGATTGGTGGAGCATCGACCAAGGAGGATGACACACAGAGGAGGATGGGGTATCCCCATGCTTCATATTGGATAAATAGGGGAGAGGAATCTAGAATGGGGTTAAATAGAGGGTTGTGAAAAAGATGAATTTCGACTTTTAATGAACCTGGGGAACTCATGCAGTTTGGATGCATGGATTTCTAAAATGTGCGCCAATTGACCGGACCCCACTGGAAAAAGTTAAACCTACATGGGATGGAATCAAGGTTTTGGAAACAGTTCACCAATAGTATGAATTGACTATATCCAAATTCTAGAGTCTCCTATATGCTTTCTACATGGTTTTTCATAACCATATGCATTGTCCTAGACACCACAATAAGGCTGCATGGTTACTCCTTTCCCCCATATATCTTGGAATAAACAATGTATAGGTTATCCAAGTCAAACCATTTACGAAAAAATTAACTAAAAACATGCACTCCCTTAACTAGTTGAATAGTTTCCTCTTAAATGGTACACACAACCCATGAATAAGACCAAAACATGCCCAAATCCTCCAAAACATAAAAAGTATCACTAATAACTCAACCATAAACTCAACCAAATGGTCAAAAATCATGGAAATAATTAAAAATAAATAAATATCAAGGTTGGGGTTTTATAATTTTTTCCACCAAGAAAAATTTCTTCCACCAGAATATAACTCAACTAAATGAGGAAAAAACTCAATCTCAAAACTAATAATTTTCAAAATTAAGAATGATACATGGTGTGACCATTAAACTCCTAAAGTCAATCTTGAAAAAAATATATGAAATTAAATGAAGGTCTATGGGGGGAATACCTTCCATTTGAAACCTAATTAGTACACAGAACCAACATGGGACTCCTAACACAACATGAACTCAACTAAAGAAGCTCAATCCCAATATCTAGCCAACCCATGACTCATCATTCTTATAAGGCATTAAAATATTTACAATTAGAACATACCAAAATTAAAACCAACCCGGAATAAGGTTGAACATTTAAATATTTACCACTATAAGGAATAACCATATAAAATATATAAAAAAACTCCAATTAGTTTATATTGGACCTTACAATAAAAATAAAACCACAAATAAAAACACAAACTATTTACCCCTCAACAATAATGAGAATTCATGGTGGATCAACACCCCCACACCCAACCATTACTAACTGCATTAAAATAAATACATCAGTATGGATAGAGTCATGGTGTAACACCCCGAGCTTCCACGATACGCTTCTCATTCAATAATGCAATGGCTTGCATTGTACGCAACTTCGAGTTCTAAAACACCGCGACTAATCAAAGTAGCCGTTATGAATAGTAATAAACACTTTTTAAAATTATAGAAATTTTATATTTCAAAATGGACTTCATTTTTGGATTCGGAATATCGAAATTAGCCTATGTTGAATTTTTGGTATTTTTCTGAGAACTTCTAATTTTTTATGAATAGTGAAAAATACTTAAAAACAACTTTTTTAATCAAAATAATTTATAGTGATAAATTATAATATTTAGTGGTTTTAAAGTATAATTAGAATATATTTTTACCATTTTATCCAATGGTGGTCATTAGAATTAATTTAACATTGAAATTGGACATAAACAATTGCCAATCTTTTGATATAAATTGTTTCTTAAAAACACGCTATTTGTTGTGACAACGGGAATTAATTATAAAATTAATTAATGCAACTTATATGTTTGGAATTTTTTAAAATAGACATCATTTTTTAATTCGGAATATCAATTATAGCTTAGGGTGAAATTTTGGCATTGTTCTCAAAAACTTCAATTTTTGATGAATAGTGAAACCACTAAGTGGTAGTTAAATAACTGATTTTTCGATTAAATGAAATATTACCACTTCTGTGATTTTATTTTCAAAAATACAACATACATGGTTGTCATTAAGAAGTAAAATGTGGTTCAATGAGATTAAAATAATTTTTTTGGTGAATAGTAACTTTTAAGTTCTTAATCGCGATTAGAGGTAATTAGTGTAGTTTAAGGTAAAAATAATGTTTTAAAAATATGAGATGAGCTTGACACTTGTCCTACTCCTATTGGATGTGCGATGGCCGACCCATACAATCCATGGGTCAACTTGGGGACCCCATGGAGCCACTTTAGTAGGAAAATGACATAAATACCTTTTATTTAATGTTAAAGTAAAAAATGACACAAACATGAAATGTTTTACTAAAAAAATTTTTACATGGGGTTATACAAGTCATATTTTTGACTATAAATAGTCATTGGAAATCTAAAAAAATTTACTACATCATAGTATTTTTTTTATAATTTTTAGACATTAAATAACTTAAATTATTTATGACATCATTATGATGCAGCGATGACCTCATTATTTAACGATTTTAATAAAATGAAAAGATAATGTAAAATCCAAGGCTTAAACTTTTCCAAAGACTATTGGATGGGTATATTGCGAACCCTTATCACCTTAGACACGAATTATATAAGTGTGGGACCTTTATAATCCTAAAATCATTGTATAATAATGTAAAATTTCCTTACTTTCCAAGAGTGCCCCTCCTCTCCTCTTATAAAAGGCCCCCACCTCTACCACCTCATTAATACTTTAAAGCCATTTGGCTCGGCCAAACTCTGCCTAAATAATCTCCCAAATTCCCCCTATTACTCCTAGATGCCTCACTTTGGGCAGAACTCTTCCCAAGGAAGCCTTTGGCTCAAATCAAAAAGAGTTACCCGATTTTGAGGTAATGTCTTCTCTAATGTTGTTTTGTTTTATTTTTCTTATCCAACCCCCTAAACTCTTTTTATTACTTTCTTTTGTAACCAAAACAGTATCCTTAATATACTAGGATGTTGTTATAAGAAGGATTAGAGCTATACTTACACACACCTACATCTAATGGTTAAAGAACATACGGTTTCTGTGGATGACGAATTTCTGCCTCACGAAACGATGATTGTTCAACACTCATAAAACACTTTCAAAGGTGGCCATTAAGATGTAAATATATTTATATATGATATATAATATGTTTATGTTTTACTTATGCTTCTTTATTTCTCATTTATGGCATATTTTATGATTTCCATTATGGGTAAAATGCAAAAATTTCATTTTAGGAAGTGCGGACTACCGCCCCCTCAAAGTGATTTGAATCGTTAATGCCATATGTGGGATGTATAAAGGATGGAGTAAATGGTATTATACAATATATTATACTGGAATTATATTATACATTTATATCATTATGATTTCATTCCATTAAATACGAAATAGAAATGAAAGTAGCATTCATGCGTACGTACGACTTACCGTCTCCATGAACGGTGCATTTCATTTCTTACCTCTAAATGTTACGTAATGTTATAAAAGAATATATATACTGGATATATATGATATATATGACATCTAAATCATGAATACAGTTCTGGAGATAATGGATATTCTACCACATAAACGACTTGTAATTATAAGAAGTTTATTGTTGACTCAAGTACCAAAGATCGACAAAACGACCGTTTTTAACTTAAATAATTACATAATGTTCATAACATTGTAATAAGTGATATAAAAAGGATAATGAAATTAAGAATGGTTCTTAATAAGGTATATATTAACTCTAGTTTATTATTCAGGAGGTTAAAGAATGGTTGAGTCAAGTCAGACACGAGGTAAGGGAACTTCTTAACCCAACTTTTATTCTTTGGGTTAATCTCCTACTTTCGAATTATGCCATCATATTATTATGTCCTATCTTGTATTTTTACATTATTTATGTGTACTTATAGTGAATACACATTATAGATGTACTTTATTTAAAAAAAAAGATCTTTTTAAGGACATCGTCTCAATACCCTTTCATTGAGGCATATTTGGTTTTATACACAACTTTCTTTTATACGGTGTATAAACCCCTTTGACTTTTACGTTTATTCAAAGGGAATCTTTTTATATGAAGAGTTTTTCTAAATGACAAAAGGGAATGTTTTTCTTTCCGTACTTATGCGGAGACAACGACTTCTCCACCGCCGTGACCATTATTTGAGTTTCGGCTTCCTCTACAAGACATCATTTTTTTAATGAAAAATAAATACAAAGTTTTAACTTTCTTTTATTTTGGTATTGAAAATGGTTTTGAAAGCGTTTTTATTATATCAATGTGTTGTGTTGATATCTTGTGATTGAAATGTGGAAATTTTATGTTTCCTTTATGCATGTTTTATGTGATACGATTATGTTATGGTTTATGATATGTTTAAACCTATTCATATGAGGAATGTATTGGACTTAATAAGTGACGGGTGGAGCCCGCTATAGCTCCTCGATGCATCAGTAGGTCTCATGAGACAACTAGACGTGGAATTGGCTGAGGCCCTTTCCCAATTTGATTTATGGTTTTGGCCGAGGCCTTAATCATTTTGGACGTCTTGGCCGAGGCCTTGACAAAATGTTTCAGAATGTCTGGCATTATACATTCCCTCATTACGAAAGTGGTTATTGATATTGTATGTGATTATTCGACCAGTAGAATATCCATTTGAAGAAGTAAATGGAATTATCTCAGTTTACTTTTGCCATATTATGTTGATGTTCAAGTTTAAAAGGCTTTTGTTTTAGTTATAAATTGCCTTAAATGATTATCTTTATTTATGAAAGCTTCTGCAATATTGTTATCCTTACTGAGAATCTGAGCTCACCCCTTTCAATGTTTTAATATTTTCCAGGATGTGAAGAAGTATTTTATGAATGACCTACAGGGATAGTCAAAAGAGGATATGAGTGTGGTCTATGGAGACTTTGTTATTTTAGTTTTTCACCTTATGATGTAATGTAACATTTATGAATGTATCTATGTTTCCAAGGCTACTAAACTAATCGGTCTTTCGAGACTTTATCTTTTGTGATCATGCCAATGTTATGAAGTAAGGAACCGACTCCGGGTAGCTAGGGTCAGGGCGTTACAGTTGGTATCAGAGGTAGTTTAGTACTAACCTTGGAAGCTAGATTTAGATAAACTCTGATTAGAGCACATAGCCCAAAGATAGACTTTGAGGATTGGTATAGAAGAACTTCCTATAATTTTGTTATTGTAGAGATTTTGTGAGTTTTCCGAGCAATACATCCCTGTCTGGATACAAGCAGGTAGAGGCGGCTCTAGCACAGATGTACCTAGGGGTAAAACCTGAAAACACCGCTTTGAGCTAGACTCGAACGGGAACTGGTGCACGACAACGGGCCTTGCTGCACTCTTGGTTACGACACTCCCGGGGGATATGCTTAGGATAATTCTCATTTTCTTTAAAAACCACTATGAACGGTTATGAGTATATACTTCCTCAAATAAAACCTTTTTATGATTATGGATTATATCCATAAATAGTTCAATTTATGTTAAGTATTTTACAAGTATGGAATTATGTATTTTGATTCATAAACTAATCTAGTTTATGCCACTGTTTAGAAATGGCCACTACTGGAAATTCCATCATTCCCAACACTTTTTTCCCAACGGTTTTAATAAACTGTTGGGAAAAAGACCCTATGCCAACGGTTCATATGAACCGTTGGGATATAGATCATATGGACCGGTTTTTCCAACGGTTCAAATGAACCGTTGGAAAATATCCATCTAAAACCACTTCTGCCATCGGGATACTTCTCCGATTCCGAACCCGCACCCCTCCAAACCCTCGGTGCCACTCACATACTCCTCCCATCCTCACCAGGGCTCCCATACCGACCAACCCTCACCGCTCGCCGCTCGCCGATCGCCGCTCGCCGCTCTCCACTCGCCGCTCGCCGCTCGCCGCTCCCCGCTCATCGGCTCCCACACATCCCCCTTCAAGCCAAAGTTATCCAAACCCTACAGGGCCGCTCTGTTCCTCCTGTCATTATTGCCGCTCTCTCCTCCTGTCATTACCGCCGGTCTCACCCCCCTTGAGTTCCCCTCCTCCCATCCTGAATCATGCTCGCCGCTCGCAGCTTCCCGCTCATGGTCGCTTGCAAATCCCCCTTCTGCTATGTAAGCATCAATTCTAACTCTCTTTAAGTTTCAATTCAGGTTAATTATGAGTTATTATTAGTATTTATATTATTAATTCAGGATATATAACTGTCATTTCCAATGTTTTATATGATTTATTTTAGCTCTGTTGATGATTATTGCCTTTACAAAATTATCCAAAGGAGGGTGATTCAACAATACATCATTGAGTTCACCTGTATATTGAATCAATGTTTTTTGATTCCACATTTGCATACGTGAAACCCAATAACTGCATGACATGTGTATTATAATCAGTATCCCAATTTGTTTGAGGGGTGATCTTCCCTATTTAGATTCTTTTCTTGTTTCCTTTCTGTTGATACAATGTGTTTGACTTTATACTGTTTTATGAGATCGTTTCTCTTCTTCGATGTGATGTTTTTTAATGGATTTGCCCTTTTTTGAGAGGCATCTCACACGAGAGTGTTTTTTTGGTTATTTAATGATGTTGCATGGTTATGAACCTTATTCATCTGATGTGAAGTTATGTTCTTTATATAATGATATCCTTGGGAGTCATTTCATAGGGGGGATGTTCAGGCCCCTTTCTCTCCTTTTCAAGTTTGTTTTAAATTCTAAAGGACATTAATTGTTTGAGAGATATCTGTTATAGGGTCCCAAATTTATAAAACCCTTTGTGTTTTATGAGGGTTGGAGGTTTCAAGAGGGTGATTAGAGCCTTTTACATTTTCAAATTATAATTTTATTCATGGTGTCACTTATTTGATCATGCATTTGATTTCTTGTCCATGTGGTAACTTGTTTGATTATGCAGTTACTAGTTTGTTTTTTCCACCCCTTATTTGACTATGAAATCTCTTTTTTTTTCCTTATAGTTAATTGGTGAGGTTTCTCACTTGTTTTTGTGAGGAAACATTGGAAGCTAGAGTAGCCTTCGGGTCTTCCATGAGATGGATTTGTTTTTCTAAAACATAATGTGAGAACATTTCCGGAGTATGTTGAAATAACCCCAAATGTCTCCATGAGATAGCATAAATAACCCCAAGTGTCTCCATACATCGTATCCTCCTCACATGGGTTGGCCACTCACCCAATCATATCAAACATATTGTATTCTATCCTCTCAGTCACATAGTATAGACTCATCTCTCGAGGATTATCCCATAATCCTCATCCCACACACTATAGTCTTCTCTCGGCATGTTGACCATTCTTTAATTATATTATCAAGAATCTGGTCAAGAACCTCATTAAAATCATGTATTTTAACCCAGCCCCACTAACACACCAAGCCTCTTGGCATTATAATTCCAGTATGTCCGACAATACCCAATACTCACAGTAGCATCTCATCCTTGATCTCCTTAGTTTAACTTCTGAATCATTAAATGGAGTAAAACCTATCATAATACATTTTATAGACTCTGAGGGACCACCCCACTCTAAGAACCCACCAAGATTCCAATCCATCCTCATAAGTATTTCCTCATCAAACACTAGACGTACAATTGCCACATTTATCACCATAAGGCCCAATCCTCTTAGGAATATTTTACTTGATCTAAACCCTCATATAGTCCATACACATATCATCCAAATTATAAGACATATGTTAGACCACTCATATCCCAATTGATATCTAGTGACAGGGTGATTTCATTTCCATAAAATCACTAAAGAATTTTATCTAAACCTAGGCGGCTTGTGAACACCATATATATAGGTCTACTATGTTAATCTATTTACTTTCATTTACCGTCATTAGACTCCATGACTCCCATGGAACATAGTTATAATCAATCCCTTGTCAATCTATGATCGAATAATCAAGTTAGTGTTTAAGGGTCTATCGAGGCTCTTAATACTATCTTTATATACATAAGAATTCTTATTTAAAGAAACAATTAATTTAAGTAATGGTTGATCACCTATGGAGGTGCTTATACTTCATCTTCTAACTGCTAAATGATGTATTTCCTCCACATGAATGAGGAATTAAAAAACTCCCCTTCCATGTTCATGTAAAACCTATATTTTCCAAAGACAGCATACTAACCACAAATATATAGGTGAGAAAAATCAGAAGACTGGTCCATGATCACATCATTAGTCATAGCTTCATCAAAAATCATCATGCCTTAAGCCTTATATTAATCATATGATTTGACATATACTTACCATATTAGTGAATGTTGATTCATATTCAATCACTAACAATTTTTCCTACTCAATATCTAAGAGATCTCAAGATCTAGCTTGTTTAAGATCATCTAGGAAGTTTTGGTCATTGAAGATTAGTTGGAATCACTTCTAATAATGTTTTCATCCTCCCATTCCACAATAACTTTACACCACAACCTATCTTGACCCTTTAGTAATGGTGTAGCCATGTAATTTCCCAAACAAACTTGTATTGAACAGAACCAAACTAAGCTGAAACTCGAGCCAAACTAATTATATACCATTTATAGGAAGATTAATTGTTAATTAATAGGAATGTACTTTTTAATAGTATCATTTTGAAACATGGATTTGTTTCCCCCTTGCTTGCAGGAACATGATTTGACCTATGTGGCGTTGTGGTTATTATATGTTGGGCGGTGACATGTATAGTCACACGAGACAAGTATGTTTTAGTTTAGTTTTTATTTTATTTTCTTTATCGCATTGTCCACTTAGGTCTTTTACTGGTTTCTATGGACAGGGAGTAGTTATATTCTACGAAGGAGGCTAGAAGGGGTTCAGATTGTTTCAATCCGCCGGCTTTAATCCGAGGTAAGATTCTATGATTACTACTTGTCTCGCACCTCATATATTTTGGGGATTTCAATGTTTTTGACACCATATTATGTTTTTGGTAGGGCGTTGGATCGTTTTGTGTTGGTTCGGGTGGATTTGGTTCTCGCCAATGGAGGTAAGGATTTAATGCTGTTGGTTGGTTTTTCACTGGTTATGTAGGGTCCTTTATGTGTTTTAAGGTTCTTAATATCCTTTTTGTAGTGCGTTGATCCCTGCTCGTTGGTTTTGAGTCACCAAGTCAAGGGTGACTCGCCTGCGTGTGCATAGGTAAGTAAGTATATGTATGTGGGTTCCCCAGTTACATGTATAGTCAACCATGGCAATGATTAAGCACGTATGGGGCTTGGTGTGCCCATGTATATATATAAAAATGCATATGCAGGAGAGTGGAGACAGGTATATGCATTTAATCATATGTGTAAGGATCCCCTTGCACATGCTCATGGCCATGTGGGTGTGTGCATAGGGGATAGGTGTCCTTGCATGTGTGTGAAGGTGTGTATACTCAGTTGGGGAGCATCGGATTTTAGTTAGAAAGATCCAAGAGCCGAAGTGGACGGCTTGGTTCCACCTTGAGGTCGGGTCCCTCTTCTAGTCTCTTTAATTAAAGAATTCTTTAAATTGTATTACCTTCTTTCTTAATTATGCATAATTATATCGACTTGCATATCTTGAATAAGTGTTCTTTTATATAATCATTTCATTTGATAAATAACGTCATTTTTTATAATAAAACCCTTCCAACGGAGGTGTGCTGTCTGCGAAAACTCACAGTGATAGTTATGTTGATCTAGTTGCTTAACGTATTGCATTTGATTTGTGCTGAATGAGTTATAGAATAAATGTTAAATATAATTAAATGAATTTTGTGATAAAGCAATGCCATGATTTTATAATAAAACCCCTTCAATGGAGGTGCGCTGTCTTCTAAACCAAAGAGTAGTGATAGTTATTTTCTGTCGTTTTGTTTCCCTTTAGACGTTGCGTCATTGTGTCACTCGCTACAACCTTCTCTGGTGATCCCTTGCTATAGCATATTAAATAGTTGATATGTTATATCATTTGGTGGCAGGGCGACGACCGGAATGTTTCCCCGCCTCCTCCCGCTCCATTCGCTCCTGGCCGGAAGATGCTGCCCTGCGGATGTCGCTGGACCGGGCCAACACGTTGTGGTCACGCCGCGGTCACGCCGCGGTCACGCCGCGGTCACGCCGCGGCTACGCCATGGTAATGTCGTGGTTTGGCCCTGCTCTAGGACGACACCTTGCGGCGGTTCGCAATCCTGTCAGGATTCGATGTATGATACCTTGATAGAGTTTTAGATACATTACCCATCCATAGTAAATGGGGAGGGAGGCGACGACCGGAATGTTTCCCCACTTCCTCCCGCTCTCTTCGCTCCTGACCAGAAGATGCTACTCCGCAGATGTCGCTAGACCGGGCCAACATGCCGCGGTCATGCCGCGGTCATGCCGCGGTCACGCTGCAGTCACGCCGCGGTCACGCCGCGGTCACGCCGCGGTCACGCCGCGGTCACGCCGCGGTCACGCCGCGGTCACGCCGCGGTCATGCCGCGGTCACGCCGTGGTAATGCCATGATTTGGCCCTGCTCTAGGACGACACCTTGCGGCGGTTCGCAATCCTGTCGGGATTCGATGTATGATACCTTGATAGAGTTTTAGATACATTACCCATCCATAGTAAATGGGGAGGGAGGCGACGACCGGAATGTTTCCCCACTTCCTCCCGCTCTCTTCGCTCCTGGCCAGAAGATGCTACTCCGCAGATGTTGCTAGACCGGGCCAACACGCCGCGGTCACGCCGCGGTCACGCCGCGGTCACGCCGCGGTCACACCGCGGTCACGCCGCAGTCACGCCGCGGTCACGCCGCGGTCACGCTGTGATTTGTCCCTGCTCCAAGACGACACCCTGTGGTGGTTCACAGTCCTGTCGGGATACTTCTGCTATCCCTAATCCGCACTTCTCCAAACCCTCGATGCCAATCCCATACTCCTCTCGTCCTCGCTACCGCTCCCATACCGACCACCCCTCGCCGCCGCTCCCATCCCAACCACCCCTCACCGCTCGCCGATCGCCGATCGCCGCTCCCCGCTCATCAGCGCTCACGATTTTTTTCTAAAATCTCTATGCGAACCCATAACCCTTCTCGTTTTACCCTAAACCATAGCTCGACGCACCCATATGGAAGATTTTTCCCAATAGCTCGACACGAATCCTACTTCCCAACCGACTCTCGACGTGAACCCTACTTCCCAGCGCGACAGGTATGGTTTTCCAATGCTCAATTCTTCCACATTAAATGGGTACGTATTATGATCCACTTACGATTTTAGGTTGTGTTGGGAACCCTGCTTCCCTACCTACTCTCGAGGGTTCTAACTCTACTTTCCAACCGGTCATCTTATCTTTGATTCAAGTAATTTTTGTTCATTCACATTAAATCAGTATGTATGCCTTCATTTATTTTTGATTTTTTGGTTCCATTTCGCTGCAATGTACTGTCTATTATGATCCCCTTATGAACAAAAGCAATATATCATTTTAGGTTTCAATTTTGTTTTAATTTACCTGTATAGAATCATTTTGATTGATATTTAAGAGGTCAAAATGAGGTGGGGAGGAGGGGGGGATGTGCTGGAGGGGGGGGGGGATGGGAAGGGGTGAGGTGAGGAGGAGGGGGGTGGACAGGGGGTTGGAGGTGGCTGTGTAGGTGGGGGAGAGGGGGAGAGGGGGAGAGGGGGAGAGGGGGGGATGTGCTGGGGGTGAGAAAAGATAAGATACATGTGTGAAAGAACATCCATGTTGATGGCAGTACCAATACATTAACGACTAGAAAAGCCTGATCATCGATCAACAACGTCTCCTACTGATCATCTATCAACAACGCACCCAATGGGGTATATAAAATAAATGAATAACCAATGAATTATCAATGGTCCTCATGACAATCATAAAAGTTTTACCTTAGAAGGGCTCTATAGTACAAGATTGACCACTCCACATGGGCGTTATTAATTAACAGGTATAGAAAACACTGGTCACTCAATCAGTAACAATCCCATTATGGCATCTTCAAGAGTCCCTTTGATGCATATAAATATCTTAAGGAAATCCGACCATAACTTCTATCCCACATCATCATCCCATACCAATGGTTCCAATAGTTCCAATCCTAAAAAAAGACAGTAATCCTCAACTGTTCTAACCTTGAGAAATAAGTACCAAAATTTCAGGATAAAACAAGATCTCTTCATATATACTACTTGATTATAATTTTCAGGATCTATATGAAAGAACATTGAACAGAAGTAGCTTAGATTTCACAATCTATTCCAACTAATGATCTCATAACCCTCACACATGATTCTCATCTCACAACCCAACCTGCTGGAGGATTCTGAATCCAACCCTTGAAGAAATCCTGATAAAGAATTGTTTTACTCCAAAACACCATAAAGACCACATTCAAACACAGAAAGTATTCCATCATGGAAATTTATATGAAAAACTGATCAAAATTGAATACTCATAAGTCGAATTCTGACTCGAGGGTTAAAATAGGGTAAACACAACAAGGAGAAAAAAGTACCCAACCAGTACTTTAGGTATATGATATGTAACCCAAAATGTCCCCTCGTTCCATGTGACATAGACTGCTCAGTGCGTACTTTTCCAAAGTACACATCATGTGTTCCGGTATATGATGTTTACCCCCACCTGGGTACATTCACATACAAGGCCCCACTTAGCATGAAAAATTCCCTACTACGTGGAATGTATCACCCCATACACAATCTTTACCCCACATATGGTTCCCATGTATGTACCTATCCATATATCCCCCCCCCCACACAAGTTCTACCCACGCACAATTCCTATCCATGTACCTCGCACTAGATATAGCTTTATACCCTACATGGTCATCTTCCACTAGCACACCCCGAGTCACCACTACATGGCATGTAACCCACCCCCTTGTATTAATATTTTAGTTCCCAAAACCCATATTTCCCAAGTACGAAGAACACATGATGTGTGTTCTCAAAACTACACATCATGTACATGAGTTATCCCAAACTAAACCCCCCAAAAATATCCCAAAACACCTAATTTCTCCAAAGTATCCATTGATTGAATCCTGAATGGGTCACCAAAAACCCAAAAAATATGATTAAAACTTAAAATCAACTACCCTATGGGAATTTGTGGGGGAGGCAGGGGTGTTTGGCGAGGGTGAGGTGGGGAGGAGGGGGGGGCTGTGTAGGGGGTTTGGTGGGGAGGGGGTGGGCTGGGCAGGGGGGAGGGGGGGTTGTGCAGGTTTGGGGGTGGCTGTGTAGGTGGGGGTGCTGGGCAGATGGGGGAGGGGGGCTGGGCAGGGGGGTTGTGCAGGTGGGGTGGTGGTTGTGTAAGTGGGGGAGGGGGTGGGATGTGCCGGGGGTTTGGCTAGGCAGGGGGAGTGGGGCTGGACAGCGGGGGTTGTGCCAGTGGGGTAGTGGGGGGGTTGTACAGGTGTGGGGGGGCTGGGCAGATGGGGGGGGGGGAAGGGGGGTTGTGCCGGTGCGGGGTGGTGGTTGTGCAGGTGGGGGAGGGGGTGGGATGTGCAGGGGGTTAGGCTAGGCAGGGGGAGGGGGCTGGGCAGGGGGGGATGTGTAGGTGGGGTAGTGGGGGGGGGGGGGGGTTGGGCAGGTGGATGAGTATGGAGATGAACTTGAGTTCCTTGAATCCAATTAGGGAACTGCAGAACGATTTCGTAGGACCCGAGTATATCAGATAAGGCACATTCGTAGAAGAATCTATAATTCTAGCCATGTCCCTACTTACACTATCAATGTTGTAGAAACCGTGGAAGAGCCATTTAGTGAGTCTAGTAAGAGAAGGAAAATCCCCATGCATAATCCAACCAGGTACAATTACTATGGAATGTAATAATGCTACAACCACCATAGATCAAGATTAATACGTCATTATGTTGAGAAAC
The DNA here is from genome assembly GCA_963277665.1 of Viscum album. Classification (NCBI taxonomy): domain Eukaryota; kingdom Viridiplantae; phylum Streptophyta; class Magnoliopsida; order Santalales; family Viscaceae; genus Viscum; species Viscum album. Next base: position 350,873,872 of record OY728134.1, on the reverse strand, counting down.
ATCAGACCCTTGTACCTTTATTTAATGATAAATGTTAGCAATATTTGAAAATATTACATTGACTATGATTATTTATTTAATATCATTCTAATGTTGACATATTCTCATATGTGATATGATGAGGACAATATAGAACCTTCCACATAGATACTACAATTCTGTGTCCAATGCAAGAAATGTCCATAAGTCCAATTCATGCTCGGGGATCAATTTGGAGACCTCATTTCTGAATCATAATTTATAGTAATTCAATAGGATCAAAACATCATTGACTTTTTAGGAAGGCCTCTTTAAACTTTTCTGACCACTCAAACATAACTACATTCTTAGTAATCCTAGTCATAGGAACTTCTAAAGGGGAAAAGTTTTAAATGAACCACATGTAAAACCCGAACAAACAAATGAAACCCACAATCTCAAACATGTTTCGTATGCCTTCTCATGAAACCACAACCTATACATTCGTTGGGTCCACATAAATTCCCACATTATAGATTACGTGCCTAAGAAAACATACTTTATGGAAGCATAAGTGACACTTTGAGATCTTATAAAACATATAATGTGGTCAAAGTGTACAAAAAAAATCTATAGGTGTCCAATGTGTATATCAATGGTCGGTGAGTATATAAGGATATCATCAATAAGAACCACAATGAATGAGTTGAGATATGTATGGAAGATCTCATTCATGAGATCCATGAACACCATTGGATTAATTTTAAACATGAAAGGAAATTAAAGATATGTATGGAAGATTCCTTAATAATTTTCACACCATTTGTAATACGAAATCATATATATACATTCATTCAACTAATCAATTCATGTCCTTAAAAAAGTTCCACATGTCTCATTAATGCTAAGTAAAAAATGGCAAGGATCAATATTTTCCCTCATGTACCTCTTTATAACCTATTTATTACCTCTACACAAGTAGTAATTTACCTCTTTCAAAATAGTAAATTATCTTCACACATGTCTTTTCTAGCCCAACATATTTATATGTATCCACTACTTTTACCCTTATCAAAGCCCTAGACTAATACTTCTCACTCAATATAGCTCATCACTCAACTCCCAACATCTTCCATACTACTAAATGTAGTGTCTCATACAACTATATATCACATACCAACCTTCTCACTTAACAAACATCCATGTTAATACATTATGATCAATGTAAATCCATTTTCTGAAATAATACCATATTAACCATGGTAGGTCTAATATCACATTCAAAACTCTCCATTATCACTCATGGTTGGGTTCATCTAGAACCTTATCACTCAAGGTGAGGCCATTATATTGACCACTACCTTATCAATCATGGTAGGGTTATATATCATGTTATAATATGATAACTTCATTATCACTCAAGTAAGGGTCCTTCTAGCACCTTATCACTCAAGGTGTTGTCATTCCTTATTATATATCACTATACTTGTTAGAATTTCTCACCCAAGATGTGTATGAAATAACAACAAGGGAATTTGGTCCATATTATAGCTCACCAGATAGGTACAAGGTTCTAGTTACTCGGGACCTATTCCCCCTAACTTATCAATCATGTTAGTGTTAGATATCATTTTATAATATGATAGCATCATTATCACTCAAGTAAGGGTCCTTCCAACACCTAATCACTCAAGGTGTTTTCATTCATTAAGATATTTCACTATACTTGTTAGAATTTGTCACACAACATGTGTATGAAATAACAAGGACATTTGGTCCATATCATAGCTCACCAGCTAGTGTACCACCATGAAGACCACGATCCCATGTGATAAATGGTTAATTTTTATGATTCTCCCTATGGATCATCATTCAAATTTCAATGGATACAAAAATCATCTATGGAAGGTATATACTAAAACTCATGTAGTAATCTACTGGATTGTCATGGAGGATTATCTGAATGTTTTCATTATAGATTGGGGATAGAATATTACCTTGTAATCTTATCCTCTTAGAATATGATAGAAAATTTCCAAAGTGAGCCCAACCGATGATGTAAATAATTCATAACCACTAACAAACACCATGTTGGATGTCATCATAGCATATCCCCTTGAAAATTAGGCTTGTGATATCTCTCATGAATGAAGTAAATATCTATCCCCATAGAATCTATCTGTCACAAGAGCCTGAACAATATCCCTCTCTTAAACACAATCCAATACCTTGATAAATGCAACAATATAACTAAATCTCTTGACATTATAGAAGTCATTGCCCCATAGTATATGATTCCCCCATCATTATACTCTAGGAACAAAAGGGTTATAATGGTCATAGTGTAAATATCCTTCTAGGTTATTATATTGAATGATTAAATTCATCGAAAAAATATCAAATTTATCCTGGAGTAATCAAAACAAATAACCCTTATTCGATAGATCAGGATTGAGGCAGGGGATTCTTCATATATGAGTTATAAACTTGAATTTCCAATATCCCCCTCCCTATTTGATGAACAAGACAACATTTTGTTGGTTCTTGGTCTCTCTACCACATCAATATATGAACCATACAAGGGGAAGGGATGTGAGTAAGCCTTCAAAAATGAGATGATTATTTCTATGTGTTTTTTGTGTGTTTTTTTGTGTGGTTTCAGGTGATTAAAGTGAGTTTTCTATGTGTTCAGTGGTGTGTTTTCTGTGTTTGCAGGTTGCAGTGTTCCTATGACAGAGTGGTGTGTTTTTTGTGTGTGCAGTGGTGTGTTTTCTGTGTGGGCAGTGCTGTGTTTTCTGTGTTTTTTGTGTGTGCAGTGGTGTGTTTGCAGGTTGCAGGTTGCAGTGTTTTGGTGAGTTTTCTATGTGTGAATTGGTGTGTTTTCTATGCATTTTCTGTGCAGTGGTGTGTTTTTAGAGTTTTTTATGTGTGCAGTGGTGTGTTTTATGTGTTTGTAGGTTGCAGTGGTGTGTTTTTTTGTGATTGCAGTGTATTTTTGTGAGATGACACGTTTTTGACAGAGTTTACATTGCAGCCTGCAGTATTGCTGGCTGTTTCATCTTAAATTAATGGGGGGTCTAACCCAACGGTTTCAAAACCGTTGGGTTATACCTTTGTGATGCTGCAACATTTCCCAACGGTTTTGAACCGTTGGGTTATACCCCTGCTGATACCTTTCCCAACGGTTCAAAATCGTCGGGGTATACCCTGCTGCTTTTCCCAACCCTGCTGATTTTCCCAACGGTTCAAAACCGTTGGGGTATATCCTATGCCAACGGTTTTAAAACCGTTGGCATACCCCTGTCGCTGATTTTTCCAACGGTTCAGCTGAACCGTTGGTATAAAAGAAATCTAAACAGCCTTTCCCAACGGTTCAAGGTGAACCGTTGGTATAAGGCTTTCCCCACGCCTCACAGCCCAACGGTTTCTAAAACCGTTGGGATAAGTTTTCCCAACGGTTTTAGGGCCTTTTCCAACGGTTTTAAACCGTTGGAAAAACATGGATTCCCAGTAGTGGGCGCCTAGTGGAAGGAATGGAAACTGTATCAATGCACGCACTCCGTGTAGGGATTTCCCTCCTGCTCAAGATAATTATTGTGGATCTGGAGATACAACTGGTGCTGATCAACTTATTACCATACTGGGACAACTCACTCAAGTTATGAATAATAACCTTACTCGTATGGATCACCCTGATCCACAACGTGGAGGATCAATGTTAGACCGCTTCATGAGGCAACAACCACCATCATTTAATGGGGGTACAAATCCGTTAGTAGCTGAGCAATGGATAAACTCCTTAGAGAAAATATTTCATGCCTTGGGGAGTAGCGAAAGGGAGAAGGTTGTCATGGCAGTTTACCGCCTCACTGGAGATGCCGATCAGTGGTGGTCGCTGATTCAAAACACAAAGGAAGATGATGACGTATCGAATATTTAATGGAGGGAGTTCAAAGAGCTTTTCTTAGAAAAATACTTTCCTCGTGACCATCGAGCAGATATGGAAAGACAATTTCTGAGTCTGAGGCAGAAGGAGTATGATAATGTCGCAATGTATGAGGCTAACTTTACAAGGTTAGCGAGGCATGCTGCCAATTATATACGTAACCCAAGGAGTAATATTGGTCGTTTCTTTGATGGGTTAAAACCATTTCTCCGTCAAGATTTAGTATCACAATCCTTCTCATCATACGAAGATATTGTCTCGTGTGCTATCAAGACAGAAAAGGAATTCTCTAAGTCTTATGACAACAAAGTAAAGCAAGAGAAGAAGAGAACGGTGGAACAAGAGATAGATAAAGGGAAAAAGGGAAAGAATGATTTTCCATTATGTGATAATTGTGGGAAGAATCACCCTGGTACTTGCCTAAAAAGAATGGGAGTTTGTTATAAATGTGGAGAAAAGGGTCACCAGGCTCGTGATTGCAAGGGAAAGAAAGAGTCTATCAAAGTTGAATGCTACAATTGTAGAGAAATGGGTCATTATGCAAATGGATGTCCTAAGCGTCAGGGAAACTTACCTCAGAAAAGGCCAATGGATCAAGGACAATCTTATGCTGTTACTACAGTTGAAGCAGAATAACTAATGTATTGGTGCTTTTGAACTCATGGATTATATTCTGGTTATTAAAATAATGTGATATATATATAAGGATTGTATTGCAGTACTTGTTGATTTCAGTAAGGTTTTAATATGATGAAGGTAATTATATTTTTATTATGTGACAATAAGAGAAACTTTACTTTGTTTGGGGAATCTAATAAATTGATTTTGGAATTAAGAGACCTTTTAGAGAAATTCTGGACAGAGGTATTTTGGATAACTATAAAGGTTGGAGTGGATTAAGTTGATCTTTGGATAGTATTGTTTAAGGTTAAAAAATTTATGAAGATTATTTTTGGAATATTATAATACTATAGTTTTAGGAAAAGGACAACCTGCAGGGTGGGGCATAACCCGTCGCGTCGGACAAAGCTGCAAGAATCGAACCCACAACCATAGTGCGACAGGCCTTTATTTCCTACCACTAGCCGATAGGAAGTCCCTGGTTATTACAAAATAATTTTAATATTCTAAATGGTATGTGTTAACATTTTTAACCTTATACAATTAGGATAAGTATAATATTTTTGAGTTCTATTATCTTTTTGAGTGAAAGATGAGTTGAAGGTTGAAACTCTAATTGTCAAGCATAAATATATATATACCTATCTCTTATTCAATGAATAAATTAATTCTTAAACTTTAGTAAAGGGATATTAAAACAAAAAAATGTGTTATCCTAATACATTATGTCTTGTTGAACTGATGATATTTTAAATCAACATAGATTGAAGACTTTGAGGCCCTCAATTTGACAGTTGATTGTGATTGATGACCTCAATCACTCCCTACGAATATTTACGTTTTTCCTCCAATTATATGTCTCTAATTGCCACAAATGTTCTCCAAATCGAGATCATAATTGGGTGGTGACATTTTCATTTCCCTTTCCCTCTTATTAAGGCTAAATTTTATTAATCTTATTTCCGATGTGGGTTTTCCACAAAGGTATTTTCTATTTTCAACCTTGTATTTTCAAGGAAAAAATTTCAAATTGCGAGGATGCAATTTATTGAAGTAAGGGAGAATGTAACACCCTGAGCTTCCACGATACGCTTCTCATTCAATAATGCAATGGCTTGCATTGTACGCAACTTTGAGTTCTAAAACACCGCGACTAATCAAAGTAGCCGTTATGAATAGTAATAACCACTTTTTAAAAATATAGAAATTTTATATTTCAAAATGGACTTCATTTTTGGATTCGGAATATCGAAATTAGCCTATGTTGAATTTTTGGTATTTTCTGAGAACTTCTAATTTTTTATGAATAGTGAAAAATACTTAAAAACAACTTTTTTAATAAAAATAATTTATAGTGATAAATTATACTATTTAGTGGTTTTAAAGTATAATTAGAATATATTTTTACCATTTTATCCAATGGTGGTCATTAGAATTAATTTAACATTGAAATTGGACATAAACAATTGCCAATCTTTTGATATAAATTGTTTCTTAAAAACACGCTATTTGTTGTGACAGTGAAAATTAATTATAAAATTAATTAATGCAACTTATATGTTTTGAATTTTTTAAAATAGACATCATTTTTGAATTCGGAATATCAATTATAGCTTAGGGTGAAATTTTGGCATTGTTCTGAAAAACTTCAATTTTTGATGAATAGTGAAACCACTAAGTGGTAGTTAAATAACTGATTTTTCGATTAAATGAAATATTACCACTTCTGTGATTTGATTTTAAAAAATCCAACATACATGTTTGTCATTAAGAAGTAAAATGTGGTTCAATGAGATTAAAATAATTTTTTGGTGAATAGTAACTTTTAAGTTCTTAATCGCGAGTAGAGGTAATTAGTGTAGTTTAAGGTAAAAATAATGTTTTAAAAATATGAGATGAGCTTGACACTTGTACTACTCCTATTGGATGTGCCATGGCCGACAAATACAATCCATGGGTCAACTTGGGGACCCCATGGAGCCACTTTAGTAGGAAAATGACATAAATACCTTTTATTTAATGTTAAAGTAAAAAATGACACAAACATGAAATGTTTTACTAAAACAATTTTTACATGGGGTTATAAAAGTCATATTTTTTACTATAAATAGTCATTGGAAAGCTAAAAATATTTACTACATCATAGTATTTGTTTTATAATTTTTAGACATTAAATAATATAAATTATTTATGACATCATTATGATGCAGCGATGACCTCATTATTTAACGATTTTAATAAAATGAAAAGATAATGTAAAATCCAAAGCTTACACTTTTCCAAAGACTATTGTATGGGTAGATTTCTAACCCTTATCACCTTAGACACGAATTATATAAGTTTGGGGCCTTTATAATCCGAAAATCATTGTATAATAATGTAAAATTTCCTTACTTTCCAAGAGTGCCCCTCCTCTCCTCTTATAAAAGGCCCCCACCTCTACCACCTCATTCATACTTTCAAGCCATTTGGCTAGGCCAAACTCTTCCCAAATAATCTCCCAACTTCCCCCTATTACTCCTAGAAGCCTCACTTTGGGCAGAACTCTTCCCAAGGAAGCCTTTGGCTCAAATCAAAAAGAGTTACCCGATTTTGAGGTAATGTCTTCTCTAATGTTGTTTTGTTTTATTTTGTTCTCCAACCCCCTAAACTCTTTTTATTCATTTATTTTGTAACAAAACCAGTATCCTAAATACACTATGATGTTTTTATAAGAAGTATTCGAGCTACACTTACACACACCTACATCTAATGGTTAAAGAACATACGGTTTCTGTGGATGGCGAATTTCTGCCTCACGAAACGATGATTGTTCAACACTCATAAAACACCTTCAAAGGTGGCCTTTAAGATGTCAATATATTTATATATGATATATAATATGTTTATGTTTTACTTATGCTTCTGTATTTCTCATTTATGGCATAATTTATGATTTCCATTATGGGTAAAACGCGAAAATTTCATTTTAGGAAGTGCGGACTACCGCCCCCTCAAAGTGATTTCAATCGTTAGTGCCATATGTGGGATGTATAAAGGATGGAGTAAATGGTATTATACACTATATTATACTGGAATTATATTATACATTTATATCATTATTATTTCATTCCATTAAATACGAAATAGAAATGAAAGTAGCGTTCATGCGTACGTACGGCTTACCGTCTCCATGAACGGTGCATTTCATTTCTTACCTCTAAATGTTACGTAATATTATAAAAGAATGTATATACTGGATATATATGATATATATGACATCTAAATCATGAATACAATTCTGGAGATAATGGATATTCTACCACATCAACAACTTGTAATTATAAGAAGTTTATTGTTGACTCAAGTACCAAAGATCGACAAAACGACCGTTTTTAACTTAAATAATTACATAATGTTAATAACATTGTAATAAGTGATATAAAAAGGATAATGAAATTAAAAATGGTTCTTAATAAGGTATATATTAACTCTAGTTTATTATTCAGGAGGTTAAAGAATGGTTGAGTCAAGTTAGACACGAGGTAAGGGAACTTCTTAACCCAACTTCTATTCTTTGGGTTAATCTCCTACTTTCAAATTATGTCATCATATTATTATGTCCTATCTTGTATTTTTACATTATTTATGTGTACTTATAGGGAATACACATTATAGATGTACTTTATTTAAAAAAATTGATCTTTTTAAGGACTTCGTCTCAATCCCCTTTCATTGAGGCATATTTGGTTTTATACACAACTTTCTTTTATACGGTGTATAAACCCCTTTGACTTTTACGTTTATTCAAAAGGAATATTTTTATATGAAGAATTTTTCTAAACGACAAAAGGGAATGTTTTTCTTTCCGTACTTATGCGGCGACAATGACTTCTCTGCCGCCGTAACCATTATTTGAGTTTCGACTTCCTCTACAAGCCATCATTTTTTTAATGAAAAATAAATACAAAGTTTTAAATTTCTTTTATTTTGGTATTGAAAATGGTTTTGAAAGCATTTTTATTATATCAATGTGTTGTATTGATATCATGTGATTGAAATGTGGAAATTTTATGTTTCCTTTATGCATGTTTGATGTGATACGATTATGTTATGGTTTATGATATGTTTAAACCTATTAATTTGAGGAATGTATTGGACTTAATAAGTGATTGGTGGAGCCCACTATAGCTCCTCGATGCATCGGTAGGTCTCATGAGACAAATAGATGTGGAATTGGCCGAGGCCCTTTCCCAATTTGATTTATGGTTTTGGATGAGGCCTTAATCATTTTGGACATCTTTGCCGAGGCCTTGACAAAATGTTTCAGAATGTCTGGCATTATACATTCCCTCATTATGAAAGTGGTTATTGATATTGCATGTGATTATTTGACCAGTAGAATATCCATGTGAAGAAGTAAATGGAATTATCTCAGTTTACTTTTTCCATATTATGTTTATGTTCAAGTTTAAAAGGCTTTTGTTTTAGTTATACATTGCCTTAAATGTTTATGTTTATTTATGAAAGCTTCCGCAATATTGTTATCCTTACTGAGCATCTGAGCTCACCCCTTTCAATGTTTTAATATTTTCCGGGATGTGAAGAAGTATTTTATGAATGACCTACAGGGATAGTCAAAAGAGGATATGAGTGTGGTCTATGGAGACTTTGTTATTTTAGTTTTTCACCTTATGATGTAATGTAACATTTATGAATGTATCTATGTTTCCAAGGCTACTAAACTAATCGGTCTTTCGAGACTTGATCTTTTGTGATCATGCCAATGTTACGAAGTAAGGAACTGACTCTGGGTAGCTGGGGTCGGGGTGTTACACATGGTGCCTTAAATCATAAGATTACCCATAGTTAGGATATAATAAACTCTAGTCGAGACATACTCTTTTAGAAACAGTTCTTGAAGAACTTTTCTATGTGGTCCAAAAATCCACATCACCGACAAGCCTATAGTGAACTATGTAATGAATACCTTTAATTCATGAACTGACCAAACTATAATTCCATGAATGAATAATACAAATTAATAATAATTTGTAACCAAAAAAGGAGACTCCCCAAGAACTTATTCCTTTGGAGTGTACCTCTCTCATGATAGGGAACCATTAGGTGATCCCACATCCATAGAATTCACTCCTGTAACCAAATCATCTAGGAACACCTCATCCCCCATCATCCCAAATATATGTTCCATATATGAGAGAAATCAAATTTTAATCTCTAGATAAAAACCCCATATGTGGAGAGGATCTTTCAGCTGATCCATTGATTCTATTTGTGGATAAAAATTAATTATCTCCAAAAAAAATCAACACAATATTTCGTCAACCACTGGCCTTGAATAATGCCCAAGAGATCTACCAATTTCTTTACCTTCACCCCTCAAGTATAAATGATCAGATAAAAGTTCTCTAAAACACTATCAAGGACATGAAAACTTATAATTATGGAAGGAAAATCACCTTAAACCATTCAACACTAGGTCCCTCAAACAAACCCAAAACGTCATGAAATCTCATTAATTTGAGATATTCCAAACACGTGAATAAACCTTCAAACATGTCAATCCATTTCAAAACCTCTAATGAATATATACATCCATTTAAAACTGGTATAAACTTAAAAGGACTTTACCCCACCACTCCATTAGGATTTTGGGTAGGGTCAATAATGTTGGGATAATTTATATAAAAATTTGGGACCTTTCTGGGAGGTATAATATAAATAACATAGAACACATTACCAAGTAAAAATAAAATAAATAATCCACCAAAAAAGATAAATTCTACACTAAAATATCAACTAATAATGAAAAACATCACAAGCATGTTAAAATACCCTTTCAAAAGTTAACATTTTGAATAAAATAAAATGATGATTTAATTTTATGGGTACATTTCAAATATCAAAACCCACAGCCAAACCCAATATTAAAAACCCACTCCCACTTTTAAAATAAAACTATGTCCCAAAAAATATTTTCATTTTTAAAACCCTTTTCTCCAAAAAACATTTTTCCTTACAAAATCCATTCACCCAAACTGAAATCAACCAACACAAGACTCACACTAAAACAGGTGAAATAGGGAACTAGTGGCCATGCGTTACCCTAACACTAGGTTTAGAAAACAACACCCCAAGTAAACACCAACCACTAGAAGTGTCTTGAAAAGTGACCTTGGTATCCACATGGGCCACTACTCCACGAAAGATTGTCTTGTTACATTGGTTCACATCCATATTTATTTCTCAAACTACACAAGAAAAAATGAAATAACCCCAAAAACCAAAACAAAAGAATCAAATCCCAGAATATCCTTATAAACTTGAGGACCAAAATGGGAAAGAGAGCATGGAACTCTTCTTGTACAAGCCTCTGAAGTCTTTATTGTATCATCTCAAGAAGATGTGGTCCCAAAATAATAAAGGTATTCTTTGAAACCATTTTTTCATAAAATTTCATGGGACGACCCTAAACCAGTCACCTAATCTAGCATGTGACAAGTCTTAAGTAGCATTGATGATCCTTGCATGCTGGAAACTAGTGATATGCATTAATGATAATCTAGTGGGAAATATTTCTTCAAAAATAAATTGATATTAAATAAGAAAAAATGTATGCATCATAATCTATTAATATTGGATATCAAAAATTATGTGAGGACATCCATATAAAACTATAAAAATGAAATAATAACCTAAAAACCCAATACTGATACCATACCAGAACTAACATGATCTCCAACTAACCTCTAGTGTCACCACTATCCATAAAAAAATCCCAATCCATATGAAACCTGAAAAAGAACAATACATTACAAATAACTGGGTTCTACTAACATAGAGTATCATAAGTAGGATGTGATAATACAACATATCAGAATTTATATACCCCAGAATCAATGAATTTCCTTTCCTGAAATCGTCTAAAAATTATATTTTGAAACAAATTTATGAAAACAAGGTTTTTATTATTTATTGTTATGAAAACATTTTCACTTTTCAAAACCCATTTTAAAAATGAAATGCTAAAGAGAAAAACCAATCCATATAATTCATAATGTAAAGGTATATCTAAACTAAAAACATGAAACAAGGTGTATCCATCCAAAGTTTAAATTAAGAATAAAACACATGTGCAAGAAAACAACCAATAATTTTACATGTAACCCTAGAAAGTCATGATAATGTATGAACAAATAGATAGGTATCCATTTTAATTTCCTAAACATCTTTAGATGAAATTATATAATGTACTCAGTTTAGACTCAACTGTTGGCATATTGAGAGTCTACATAGTCAATAAAAAACTTAGATACTCTAAGGTAAACTCACAGTGGCACAACCCATCTGTCCTATCCTCTATCTTGGGGGTACAATTCCATCTAATCAGGACAAAAAAGAAACATTTATATGACCCTCTAGGTGGTGTCATGTTAACAAATGATAATTTTACATGGGATAATGAGGAGCTCAATAGATTCTTGTCATTAAACCTAACCCAAATACGTCACCGCGTGTTCCTTGAACAAACATTGACACCATATATAAAAATTCCATCTCTTAGGGAGGATGACCATAGGGGTGACCATCACACATAGAACTAAGAAAATTTACAACCTAGACAACATGTCATATGAACTTTAAACCAATTTCCATAACATTACAAAATTTTAATCTATCCTTAACATTTTAAATTATTAAACCATTTCCAATAATATTTTACTCCATATAGGATCCATTTCCAAATCTATATTGAATATATACTTCATGCTTAGAAGGTTCCAAATAAGGATTTAAATTCATTTAATTAATAATTTATAGTTAAGGGTTCCAATCTAGCTGAGAATTTATAAACATATTTGAAAATCACATTTGATATCATTTGGGAACAATGGATCCATTGAGGTCATAGAGGATCTATTTAAAAATTGATGGTATATGGAAGAGAATAATGAAATGGGTAGGTGTTTCTTATGTCCATGGTTTAATGAAATTATCTTTTGTGTTTATATGTATATGTTCACCCCCTACACATATTCACACATCCAATGGAGCACAAATTGAAAGTCATATAAGTAAAAAAACACTAAGTAATGAAACATAAATATTACAATAACATCTCATAAGATTCCAAACATAATTATAATACCATAAAAAGGAACCTAAATTCACTCAAAATCCCCAACTTATGAAGAAACCGTGTTACCAAAAAAACCAAAGAAAACCCCAATATAGGACACCAATTATCATTTTTAAATATAAATTAACAATTCATCAAACACATTGTATATATAAACACACACACACACACAAACGTCTTCTTCCAATCATAGAATTCCTTTGAAAACCCATTATATACATAATTTACAACATTAAAACACAACAATTAATCCAAAAAACAAATCACAATCATGAGAAAATAATTTTACAATTAAATTAGGAAATATAAAGCATAAATTAATTAAACCCTTATATAAGAAATATCTAATCCAAGGAAGAAAACATCACCCCTAGAATCAAATAGAACAACCCACATTAGCCAAACATTACTCTAGGGTTTGGTAAATATTGAACCCCACCATGAAAGAACCAATAATAAGATGAGGTAGAGGAGAAGAGAAAGAAAATTGATAAAAACTACATTTTTATCTTATAGGATCGTCAAAAAAGGAGGATAATTCATAAAGGAAGAGGATTTGGTACCCCCATAGTACACCTCTATAAAATGTGGCTGAAGAATCCGAAATGGTGTTTAAAGGAGTGATATTAAAGAGAAATTGAAATTTTTTAATGAAATAGGAAACTAGTATGGTTTAGCCATAATATTTTCCAAACCATGCACAAACTATTAGATGTATAATGCACAAACCGTGTGAACCCTACTAGAAATAAGCGACACCAGAATGTGCTCAATGTAATGTTTATGAACCATGAACCAACTAGGAAAATGACCTCTATAAAAAATTTTAGAGGCCCTCACATGCTTTTTTTTCACATTTTCTCTAAACTATTCACAAGTCATGAACCTCATCCCAAAATCACTTGGAAGGTTCACATTTACTTAATTTACACACACAGTTTGTCCCAAAATGTACAAAGGCCTTTCACGTCAAACCAAAAAATAAAAAAAATACAAAAAACTAATCTTCATTAACTATCCACATAGATTCATCTCAAACCATTCATAGAAACAATTAATATTGACAAAATAAACCAAAAAAATCCAAAAATCCAATAATACTACTAGGATGGCATCATAAACATTGACCAAAACTATCCATCATTAAGAAAATATTTAAAAATCAATTTAACTATGTCATAATACATCCCAATAAAAAAATATTGACAGATGATCACATATGTTGTGACTTATGAATAGTCTATTATGATATGTTATTTTTTTAGATGGTTTTTTGAATTTTATCCCATAGATAAAATTATTGAGACATTAAATTATTATTCGTGGAGATTTGTAGGAGTAAATGGGATTCAATTATTTTAATGCAACAATATTATATTTCACCATAATTTCAAATATCTATTATCATTTAAATGAAATATATTGAAGTCCAGTCAAGGAATGACAAGATAGAACACTATTATTTCTCTTATTTTTTAATTGGTTGTGTTATTTCATAATTTATTTTTTAGTATATACATTTTAGAGTTTCCAAATTTTAAACTTATATATAAACATTTTGATGATTTTTAACAATCATATGAGATCAATGGCATAGAGAATCAGTATATCAAGGATTGAATTACAGTTTTCCCAAGATTGTTGAGTACTATTGATTCTCTTACATGTTATTATTATTTCCCTCTTCTTCTTCTTGACTTATTCATCACTTCGAAAATAAATATTCACATGCAATTAATTCCCTATAATTCATGAGTGAGTTGTTTCATAAATAAAGGTTAATTTATAGTTGAAATAGGGGGTTTTTAATTATTTTTTCATCTTTATAAATTTCTAAAATTTTATAATTTTGATTAATATCTATTTTATTTTTTATTCATTCAATTGGATATGTAATGGGTGAGGTATGAAAACCAATTTGATATAGGATGATCTTTTCTATATGAGTGATCTCTATAATTATTCAATTTAAGAGATATGATCATAATACGTAGTTCTTTGTGTAGGTTCATTTTGTCATAATTAAATAAAAGATTTTGGAATATGTTAAATAAAATTTATGAAATTAAAATTGATGAATTTTATTAGTCTTCAAAATAATAAATTCAATTTCGTCTATAATGGAATAAAATAATAATTCTTAGAAAAAACATAATTTTAATATAATATTATATCGTTACTTTTTAAAATAAAAAAGTAATATTAATCTTTATTTTCTATTATTTTAATGATATTAAATATTTCTATTGTGTGTCAAATTATGTAATAATGTATAAAAAATTATTCATGTTTTTAATTTTGGATTTTATATATAATAATTATTATTAGTAGTTTTCCATTGAAATAAAACATTATATTAAATGGAAGTAGTTTTATTAAAGGTAAAATTATTTAAAATTCCAATATGGATCTCCTTCCTTGGGATGTGGCATTTAATATGGGTTAGTAAAGTTACAAGAATTATTGTAATGAAACACAAAACATTACAAACCTATACAAGTATTCTAGAGTTTGGTTCTAATTAAAATTATTTTACCTTGAACAATCCTTTTTATATTTTACCATTTTTTAAATTGATGGGTGATCAAGTTTCCTATTATTCTATGTCATAGTTTAAGTTTCACAAACAAAACAATTAATCATGGTGACATGAAACTTTGAGTAGTTAAATTTCAAACCATAGATTGAGTGATAGTTTGTTAAACATTCATGATCAGTGATATCTGACTATGTTTGATCTGACGAGAATGAAAATTAATATGAAGACCATATGCAAAAAGTATCAAGTACACAACATGAGATAACTACCATAGGACAATGTTGTCTAATAGTTTAAGGATTTTCTCATAGAATTTTTATCTTACATATTCAAGAAAAATAGTTTTGGTGAATATGAATATTATTTAATACATTTGAAACATTAGAAAATTTATTAAGCATTATTTTGGAGATTCTCATAAATATATATATTATTATAGAGATATTTATAACATATTAAAAATTAATTTGTAGATTGATAATGAATTATAAATGAGAACCTAACCTTCTTAAATAATGTCTAAGAAATAGGTTTGATGAAAATTATTTATTGTAGTTTGATTACCATATAGTGAATTCATCAAAAAAAACTAGATAAAATTAATTCCCACTAGATAAATAGTGAATTACCACAATGATTTAAAAAACATTGAAAAATATTATAGATAATCCCTCATTGAGTAATCATTTTTAAAGAAACAAACATCTCAATCATAAATATTACATTTTAATAGAAAAATATTTCTTATATAAAATAATGACCCACACACAAATAATTTAGTTATAGTGCCAATGGAAACCTAAAAACATAAATAACTGGTCCATAAGTGACTTAAGGAATCTCCCAAAAGATTAATCATAACTATAATTTTTTTGAAATATGATACATAATACCTTTCTCTATAACCTAGGTAAATGAAACATTAGAATGGGAGAGCTTGGATGCTTAGTTAGGGTAAAAAAGAGAGATATAAAGGTAACATGAGAATCTAGGTATCATAACATGATAATAACATTTCAAAATTTTATCCTTCCTATCATATATCATAAACATGATTCATGGAATAAATCATGGAAGTTCTTAAGGCATGAATCATAATGACTCAAATCACTTTTTTCCAATTTTCTGAGTAATCCACTTTAAGGGTGAGTGGGAACCTCACAATAGGCCAAATTTCAAACAGCAACAAACCAAGAACCGATTCAATGTAATCAATAGCACAAAATCAATTGCATCTCCTATATCCATATTGCAGAATGTTCACAAAATAGATGAAACATACTTCACGCTCCACTATTGTCGGAATCACAAAACCCAAATGAAATCAACAGTCATACTTGGTACCATGCCGCAACCGCAACGTCAGAGCAGATCAATCGCAAAACGGGTATCCAGATCCAAACGACAAACCAAAATCCCATCCAAATCATAGAACAAGAAACCAAAAACGCATATAGGAAATAATAAAACCCACCATAAACTTGAACCGAAAACCATCCACCACCTTCAAGCCCAAACAGTAGGACCAGATTCGCCCAATGTAACCTGAAAAGGTGAAATCGTGAAGAAATCCACACCGCAGTAGTGGAAAACTCTAACCATGGACTGACACCGCGCCGCTATGAGAGATCTGTCCAACTCGAAGGGAAGGGCGTGAGGAAGGCCGAAAAATTGTCGTCGAGCTGTTCGAGATGACACTACCATAGGAGATGCTGCTATAGGAGATGCCGCAGGCCACGAACCCACCGCTCCAAAGTGTCGACGGGAAACCGAGCCACATCGGGGAATAGGAAGACGACGGCAGGGGAAAAACCCTAGTGAGGATCCCCTTACGAGCGCATCATGAAAATTTATTAGTATAGGGACTTCAAGTATCCAAAATATTATATAAATCATAATGGAATCCAAGAACACTAGCTGTAATAGAATTAAATTTTAGTAAGATATAAATCTATGGAAAACATATAATCCTAGAACATTTTATTTTAAGGACACCCATCAATACAGTGATAAAATTTTATGATTGGGATAACCACACATGTACCTGCTTCAGGCATGGGAAAACCACCCATATACCCACTTTTTAGGCTTAGGATAACCTCACATTTACCATATGAGTTCCTCTATAATTTAAGACTTATTTATTTTTTATAAGGAGATATTGGTCTCAACTATAATATAATCCATACATTTCTATTCCATGTAGTCATAAAACACTCATAATAGCCTAACTCATTAAAAACATTATTTTCATAAACATTTCAACATAGCATAACCCATAGTAAATAAATGGGTTTCATAACAATTGTTTTTACCATAAACAAAAACTACCCAACCAAAAACTCAAAATGGTATTAATGTATTATATCCATACTAAATTATAATTAACATCAATATATGTTATTATATATGGAAAAATATTTTTAAAAGACATTTGGAACATTTCATTCGGAAAATATCCTTTCATTGAAAATAACTATTGAAAATTTAAAACATTTTTAAAATACTTTTCTTTGATATATTACATGGAAACATATAAAAGAATATTTAAAGATCATTTAAAATTCGTGTGAAGAAGGTAACATTTAAGCATTTAATAATAAAATTTAAAATAGAAAACATTTTAAAAATATTTATCTTTGAAAATAACATTTAAAACTTATAGAGAAATATTTAAAAACTACTTAAAAAATTTCCTGAGGAAAAATTACATTTGATTATAAAAATAACATTTAAAAAGATTCCAAAAAAATTATTTGAATATATCATTGAAAAAATATAAACTAATAATCCATGAAAAAAATTGTCATGATTTTAGGAAGTTATTTTCATTCCATACATTTTAAAACAAATATTTCTTTCTCATTTTTTGATAGAAACAAAATTTTCCTTATTTAAAAAATAACATGATTATTCATTTCATAAAAATTTTAAAAAAATTAAAAATATTTAATAATATAATTAATATATACATAAAATATTGTTAAAATTGTTCTGAATACATTTTTAGATTTTATTAACATGGATGAATTCGGGGTTGTGACCGAAGAGAAAAGTTAAGAATGTTTTATTTAAAAATATTGTATTTGAATATTTAGTACATAAATAGAGGAATATAAATTTAAGACATTAATTCTCAATAAACAACCATAGTAGAATATAATTAATGAATTAATTGACATATTGATCATAATTTTTCATTATTAGTAGCTTAATCATTATCAATCTCAATAAACAATAATATTTTATCGCAAACCCCTTACCGCATAGTTAACATTGAATCAAAATACCCATGAATGAATATTGTTAAATTAAACATAAAATATCATGAGAATAAATAAATTCCAGATATTTCATTTCAAATTATTGTTATATACCCCTCATAAAAAAATATCCCTGCATAACATAATGCATGTCCCAAAGATGAAAAATTGAGAAAAAATCCATCAACTTAAGTCTCAACATCCTTAATACAAATTAAAACCTATGGTATAATAAATATATGTTAATTATATATATGTATATATATATATATATATTAAAAAAGAATATTTATATAATCCATACCATATATTATTTACATATTATAGTTTATTACATGTTTATTAATAATTCTATTTTAAAATCTCACCTGGGGCAACAACTATTATGTTTTTCAGGTATTTATTGATTTTTCATTTTCAGACCTCTTACTTTGATCATATAAACATAATATACCAAATTTAGACCATTATATAAATTTCTTTTATATTCATTATTAAGGTATTTATAGAGACAATAAATTTTGGAGATATAAAATCAAATACATTATTAATGGAGATGGTGGGTCATACGTACATATAAATGTTATTTCTATTTTTTATGAACTGTTGAAATGAAAAACCGGTACATCATATATTAACATTATTAAAAAAAATTTGTTTCATACATATCACATATATTAATAAAATTTACACTAATTCCCTTCAACGAAAATCTTTATTGAAAAAAACCCATCATGTCACTGGTTGATTGTCGATTGTACACATGAACAACATTACAGATCCCCCCACCCAAATTAAATGTAAGAAGATATTTGTGATATATTTATTATAAAGATATATTTTTTTAAATATATAATATATATTAATTTAATATAATATTATTACAATCTACATAAAAAACAAAATAAAAACACATCACATTGCTACACGAGGTGGTAGTTTGCCGTACACATGACTGGTGTTATTGTTTTCTAAAAGGTTGTGAGGTAATAAGGTAGATGTGTTATTAAAATTAAATAGGAATAATAATATCACAAATATAATATATAAACATAAAATCCATCGTTATATCCATCCCTGATATGTGGTGATGGAAAATGAATAATATTAGCTGACGATGTGGTAGTCCTTCGTACACAATATCAGTGGTTTTGTTTCCTATTTGATGGAATATGATATTGATATATGTTATTAAATTAAAATAATAACATATACCTATAATCTATATAATACTGTTATTATATCATCATAATTGAATTATATTTAAAGGAGTCACAATAAGAGATTAAAAACCACCAAAGTTTAAAACATTAAATCTTCTTCGGGTAGCCTTTAGAGGTTTAATCTAAAGCATTCCTACATTGGATTTCGTATCTCTAAATAGAATCTATAATTTTTTTAAGGATTATATTTTGATATTTTGTGAGGTAATTTTATAATTAAATGGTTTTTGGATGAGTGTATAGGGGAGGATAGGCGGTGAACTTTTATAAGTTTGGAAGAGGATGCACATTGAAATTGTTTAAAGAATAAATGGTACCCATGTCTTTCACATTCCATAAATCTCAAAAATGGTGAATTATAGAACAATATGGGTAATAAGGTCTATATAAAAGTATAATATGTGTTTTTATAAATTTTATGTCACATTTACCCTTATCATTTTAGTTTAAAAACTCGGTAAACCCATTTTAACCTTTACCATATTAATTAGTTTTTTTATATTTATATTATTCATTATGGTAAGATACAATATTGAACATAACTGATAATATTTATTAATATTATTAAAAAATATTTATTCCATTTTTACTTATTAAACTAATATAGATAGATATTTTTTATAAAAATTATACATGCAGACGCGAAGAAAAAATGGTTTTCAATGAGAGAAATTTCAAAACAATAAAAAGATTTTATATAAAAATAAATATGAAATTAATTATAATGAAATAAATTAGATTAATATATTTATATATATGAAATAAATTTACTTTTAAAACTATATTTATTAATATTTTAGGTTACTAAATTCATTACAATAAAGGAAAATTCATAGCAAAAAACAAGTATTTTTACTATTCATCAAAATATTTATTTTCTCAAAAATTATAACAAAATATAAAAAATATATTTATAAAATGATCAGTTAAAAATTTAATTTTAAATTTTAAATATTTTTTATAAATTTTGAAAAAATTAATTTTAAATCTATATACGCAAAATCTAAAAAATGTATTTATAAGGAAATATAATTTTAATGCATTATAATAGATTTGTTATTATCTCATTATTATAAAACAAGTAATATGAATTTTAAAAAAATTTATTTAATATAAAATATATATGTGTCAATTAAATCATTGAACAATATTTATTTATTTAATTTATTGATAATAGATATATTTGTGCACATTGAAAAAGATCTTGTGAAAATGATTTCCTTTGTTTTAAATTATTATTTATTTTAATTTATAAATAATTTGAAATCAAAGAATTCATTTGATATTTAGGTGTGAAACAAATATTTTCATAATTTGGTTAATCCTTTTCATACAATCCATTCCAATGGTTAGGTGATAACTATCATATAAAATTATTACATTTTAATAGTATGTAACTTTTCATTTAAACTCGTTGTTGCATGTAACACAAGCTAAACATGGTGTTGCATGTAATGATAGATAAACTCAGTTATGAGTGTAATGAAAACTATTAAAGAAAAAATTAAATTAATTTTGAAAGAATATATATTCATAAAATCATAGGGTGTTACATTCTCCACATTTAACGTTTATTTCATCCTTCAAATTTGTTACTTTTGTACAAAACATTGATAAAACTTCTTACCTATTACACCATAAGGTTCCCATAAAACTTCAACAAGATAGTTATTTTTCTATAAATAATTGACTATGTGAGTGTTCTTGTGTCATATTACATCTTCTCTATGACCCTAAATCTCCACTAGTTTTTCCTCATAAGAAATAACATGCTCTTGTCGCACAACCTCAGAGTTTAGAACATGTGAAGGATCATGGATTTACTAACTCGGGAGAGATACATTGAACACGTCACTAACATGGGAGAGGTTTAGGGGACATTCCAAAAAATAAGACAATATTATGATATAATCAATTATTTCAAATTGAAGGATATACATAGGGCTAATTTTTTTCTTCATTATTCAACATGGAAATTCATAAAAACTCCATCTCACCAAATTAAAACTATAGATCACATCGATGATTATTGTAATGACCCAAACCTTTTGAATAGTATATTAACTTACTCTTAATGATTTAATAGAGATGTTAATGGTTAATGCAGAAAGAGGAGTCGATGGCTTCATCCAGCAGACTCGAACCTTATGAAGCCCACTTATCAGAGCTTGGGAAGGAGGTGGCATCTTTGGGCTTCTCATTGGACCAAGCCCAAGCTGAACTCCAGCGTTTCAAGCTTGATTGGAAACACCTGCGGGAGAAGATCAAGTTAGTAGAGATTACTACTAGAGAAATGTTATCTGATCCTCCCTCAGATTCTCTCACCATAGCATAGCTTAAACTTAGGTCATATGCTGGTGTTATAAGGGGCCATGTGACGAGACCATAGCTTCTTTGTGTAATCCTTTGGGATGAATAAATTGAGATTTCTTCCTTTAGTGCTGTTTGTGAAATTTCAAATGTACGGATAATTTTAGGAAGTATTTTGTTGATGAATTTTGAAAAAATGATATTTTAAATATTTATGTAAACCTTAAATAATTAATGATGTGTAATGATTTTCAAAAAATGGTCTTCTGAAAAAGTGTTCAGAATTGAATTTGGACTGTAATAAGATCAACTTAATTTTTGATGAATAGTAAATTATGAATAGTGATTTTACGCTTAGGATTAGTAATGTGACCAAATGGATTAGTAATCTCATTTAAAGAAAATTTTAATATAATTTAGACACCTTGATTAGGTAATGTGATTCAATAAAATGGTTAAATAATGGTTTCATAAATTATTAATCAAGTATTAGTTTTTTCGGGTGAATAGTGTTTTTTATTTAAAAATTTAATTAAAAATATTTATAATTTTTTTTATAAAATGTAATTTATTTTTGAACTCATTGAATCGATATTATGTTATGGTAATTTTTTGGGATTTTTCTGAGAAAGATGAATTTTCATTGAATAGTAAAAATGCATTTTTAGGGTTTCGGTATGTTAAATGACATCATAACTATGTCATGATGATGTCAGGAGATATTTTAAGGGATGGAATACTAAAGGGGATGAGTTATTGTTATAGGTGTATCAAGTGGCCAATACCATGGGCATGCCCATGGTTTTTTCAAAACCACCAATGAGGTGTCAGTTGGCCATTAATGCCTTGTCCCCTCACTTTCCCTATAAATACCAAGCCATCCTCTCATCCATTCGACTCCAAAACCATCATAAACGATGTTATGGTCTCATTACCTTCCAAGGAGTCCTCCCAAGGTTCCTACAAGCCTCTCAAGGTCCCAAACTTTGAGTTTTAAGAGTTACATTTAAGGCAAGGGATCCGACCTCTCTCTTTCTTTTCAAGAAATCTCTTTTATGTCATTCCTTTTATGCTACATGTTCTTATGTTGGAGGATGTTATTTTATATTAATCTTACTTCCCTTTTCATGTTCATATTATGGTATACCACCTCTTTCTGTCATCAATTGATTTTAAGAATGTTTAAGTTGCGTCGTTAGGCTGCAGAATTTTTAAGGGATTCTTTCACCCATCTTTTGTTCAAAGTTCTACTTTCATGTCAAGTCTTTCAAGTTACTTTTTAATTATGTTGGGGTATGATATCTATATCTATAATACTTAATATTATGTTCATATGATGACAGACCCTATTTTGATCTTGTCAATTCATTTTTGGTTGAAGTTTAAGTGACACCGTTAGGCTGCCAAATTTTTATAAGAGAAATCTTATTTTTGTCTTACTTTCATGTTCTTCATTTCATATGCTATATAATTCAAATTTAATTAACATGTTCTTAAATCATTTATATTCTATTCCCCTACTGTTTTATGGATCATTTATGAGTGGGTGACCCATGTCCCCTCTCTTTTCAATGTTTTCTAAAACCTCATAACATAGCCGTTATGCTGCAGAATTTCCGTGTCAAAATGTCTCTCCCTTTTTCTAATGTTATTTTATATTATTAAGTAAATACTCAAATATCTCTCTTCTATAGGGTTATTCACATATATACCAAAATGTTCTATTTTAAATTCTTGGATTTACATACATGAGACCTACCTTCCTTTTCTGTGGGTTTTAAAGTGACCCAAAGATCATGTCTTTAAAGCAGTTTTTAAAACTTTATGATTATGAAATAAAACCCATTCCTTTCATGATATATGGGTTGTTTATGAAATGATTGATGATGATATATCTGGCTCACATTATAATAAATACATGTCAAGGGTGCGCCCTGATAGCGCTCCAACGCATTGGGTGAAGACTTAATCTCTAGAGATGACTATTTTTAACGACGCCTTGGTGAATAACCTTGGTAATTTTTAATGACACCTTGGGGATGGACCTTGGTGAAATAGAAATGATTGTCAATATTAAATGTTGTAGCCACATCTTCAAGTTATGAAAAATGTTATTTTAATTATGATATGCCTAATGATTTCTTTCTCATGCCTTAAAGTTTTTTTCATGACCTTATTGAAGTATCTCAAGTTCACATGTAAAATGCTTCTCTTGTTTCCCTTACTGGGCTTCTGATCACCCTTTCTTTTGATGTATGTCCCCAGGTTATGAGATGCAGTAATGAAACTAGGATGAACTTAAGGAAAAGCCTTTCAAGTGTTTAAGAAGAATTTTTTTATGTTGTTTTCATGTATTATGTTCCTGGTTTCCAAGACACTAAACCTTATAGATCCTCAGTTTTGTGTAATGTAATGAAAGTTTATGTTATAAAAAGGCGGGATGCCACAGTTGGTATCCAAGGATGGTTTAGTTATTTGTGGAATTTAGGATATACAACTTTTGAAAGAACACTATATAAAAGTTTAAATATAGGAAAACTTCCTGGTATTTTGGTAAGTATTGAGTAAGTGGTTTATCAAACAAATACATCCCTATCTGGATACGAGCAGGTAGAGGAAGCTCTGGCACAGATGTACATCGGGGTAAAACCCGAAAACACCACTTTGAGCTAGACTCAAATGGAAACTGGTGCACGATAATGGGCCTTGCTTCACTCTTGGTTACGACACTCCCGGGGGATATGTTTTGTTAATAACAAGCTTTTTATGAATCATTATGAAGGAATTATAAAGAAATGTAATTTTCTAAGCATGAAGTATTAGTTAAAAGATTCATAAATGAAATAAGTTTCTCACTAAGGTTTTATCCTTTTAGAAAATGGTGGGAAATAGGAGGAACCGTGCAGATTGTGACCATAATGCACCTTGTGCTGACGGCCCTCCGATGGAATCCGGAATGGAAACATTCATGCGAATGATGAACCAACTGACTCAAGTTATGAGTAATAACTTGAATCAAGATGAGGGGCCGACCTCACCATGAAGGGAACAACACTCTGTTGAGTCCTTCATGCGTCAACTACCACCAAAATTCATTGGATCTACTGATCGATTGGTTGTGGAACAATGGATAAGCTCCATTGAAAAGATCTTTTTTGTACTCCTTTGTTCGAAACAAGAAAAAGTCACCCTTTCTGTTTACCGCCTAAAGGGAGAAGCTGACCAGTGGTGGTCACTGGTCAAAAACAAGAAGCCTAAAGGAGATATGGAAGCTATGGAGTGGGAATAGTTCTAGGGAATATTATTTAATAAGTATTTCCCTCGTTCCATGAGAACGAGAATGGAGAAAGAGTTTCTCGAGCTGAAGTAGAAGGAGAACGAATCTGTCGGAAGCTATGAGATGAACTTCACCCGACATTCACGATATACCTCTAGATTTTTCATTGATCCAAGTGGGAAGGTTGATAGATTTTTTGGTGGACTGAGACCTCATCTGTGGAAGAATCTATCCAACCGGGACTATGATTGCTATGAGGAGATCGTGTGGAGTGCAATGAATGTCGAGCTAGAGTTTGGTGAGACACAATGGTATCATAAATCAAATGACAAAAAAATATTGTTGGAGCCCAGTTTAGGGAAGACTTTTGATCAGGGAAGAGGTGGAAAGAAAATTCAACTTACCACATGCAATAAATATGGGAAGAAGCATCCAGGGCACTGCTTGATCGGAAGTGGCAAGTGCTACAGGTGTGGAAGAGGAGGTCGTGTTGCTCGGAATTGTCATAGTGAGGTGAAGCCTCAACTCCCCAACACTGATGACAGAGGAAATATGGTTTCGTCCCTCCCTGAAGTCAAATGCTTCAAGTGTGGGCAGCTTGGGTACTTTTCTAATCACTGTCCAAATCCGAGGACAGTGGAGGTGAATCACCATTAACCTCAGCAAAGGCTAGGGGAGAAAGGTCGTGCTTTTGCTATAAAAAAAACTGAAGTTGATGTTCCGAATGACGTGGTAGCAGGTACTCTTGTTGTCATCTCAAAACTAGAAAGTACTTTGTTTGATTATAGTTCTATGCATTCCTTTATTTCCTCCATGTTTGCAAAGAATATAGAATCAATCCCTGAACTGCTTGAGGTAGAATTTTTAGTCAAGACTCCAAGTTGGATTATCCATGCATCAATAGTGATTAGAGACTCTAGTGTTTACTTCAGTGAGCACAATCTTATCACAAATATAGTCGTCATTATTATGTTGGAATTCGATGTTATACTAGGGATGGACTGGCTCTCAAGGTATAATGCTAAGATCAAATGCAGAAGTAAGGAAATCTCAGGAGTCTTGAATAAACGACCTACAATTATCTTCCAAGGAGAGATATCCCAAACTGATCCCTATCTAGAAGAACCTCCTATAGCTTTCTTTATGGAGTTAATTGGTGATGATGAAGAAAGAAAAGGGAGTATACAAATAGAATATGTTCCAATTGTTCAAGAATACATGGATGTATTCCCTAAGGATTTACCTGGACCTCCCCCAGAAAGAGAGGTATATTTCACCATTGAACTTGTACCTGGGTCTCAACCGATATCAAAGACCCCATATAGAATGGCAAATGTGGAGCTAGAAGAGTTAAAGAAACAACTCCAAGAATTGTTGGAGAAGGGGTTTATCCGACTGAGTGTGTATCCTTGGGGAGAACCAGTTCTCTTTATGAAGAAGAAGGATGGATCAATGCAGATATTTATTGATTATAGTGAACTGAACGGGATCACATTGAAGAACAGATACCCTCTTCCAAGAATTGATGATTTATTTGACCAACTTCATGGGGATCAATTCTTCTCCAATATTGACCTTCGATCTGGTTATCATCAACTGAGGGTGAAAAAGGAAGATATTCCAAAGACTGACTTCCGATCAAGATATGGGCACTATGAGTTTACTGTTATACACATTGGCTTGACTAATGCTCCTGCTATTTTCATGGATTTTATGAATAGAGTCTTTAAGGACTACCTTGATAACTTTGTGGTAGTTTTTATTGATGATATTTTGATATATTCAAAAATTCATGAGGAGCATGAAGATCATCTGAAGGTTATTTTGAAAACTCTGTGGAAGGAGAGGCTCTTTGAAAAGTTTAGAAAGTGTGAGTTTTGGTTACAAAAAGTGGCATTCTTGGGACACATCATAACCATTGAAAGAATCTCGGTTGACCCTACAAAGACAATGGTTGTGGAGGAGTGGCCTCAACCCACAGTAGTAACTGAGATTCGTAGTTTCCTTGGTTTAGTGGGATATTATAGGAGGATTGTGAAAAACTTTTCACGGCTTTCTAATATGCTAACCAAGTTGACTCGAAAAGGGGTTAAGTTCATATGGTCAAAGGAATGCGAGGAAAGTTTCCAAGAACTGAAGAAGATATTGGTTACTACACCTGTGTTAACACTACCCTCTATCAGAGAAGGATTCATTATTTTTAGCGATGCATCTCTGAAAGGTCTTAGGTGAGTCCTCATGCAAAATGATAAGGTAATTTCTTATGCATCTCGGCAGTTTAAGATTCATGAGAAGAATTATCCTACGCATGATCTAGAGCTAACAACAGTTGTTTTTTCACTAATGATATGGACACACTATCTTTATGGGGAGAAATGTGCTATATACACCGACCACCAAAGTTTAAAGTATATTTTCACACATATAGAATTGAACAAGAGAGAAAAGAGATGGTTGGAGCTTCTTAAAGACTATGATTGGTCAATTCATTATCACCCTGGAAGAGAAAACAAAGTCGCGGATGCATTAAGCAGGAAAGATCATATTGTTTTGGCAACAATGAGGATCCTAGGAGATCCCTTGATTAAAGATCTAGTAAAACTGGACATGGGAATTGTAAGGGAAGGGACATCATCAACCTTATCCCAAATGATTTCTCAACCTTCATTACTAGAGAAGATCAAGAAGGCTCAAAAAGAAGATCCTTTGCTGCAAGAGATGTTTGAGGCTGTAAAGGATGGGAAGTTCCCTGATTTCAATATTGATCAAGAAGGTGTATTGAAATTTCATACAAGACTATGGGTTCCATCTATTCCGGAGATAAATAAAGAACTGATGTATGAAGCTCATAGCTCTACTTTCTCTATATATCCGGGAAGCACTAAAATGTATAGAGACCTTTGTGATCATTATTAGTGGGATAACATGAATAGGGAGATTGCTGATTAAACTACAAGGTGCCTAGTGTGTCAACAAGTAAAGGCAGAACGACAACTTCCTAAGGGGGTATTACAACCACTACCCATACTAGTATGGAAGTGGGATAATATCACTATGGACATTGTAACTGGTCACCCAAAAACATCCAAAGGAAACAATGCGATATGGGTTATTGTGGACCATCTCACCAATACCGCACATTTTATCTCTATTTGGGAAGATTTCTCTCTGGATCAACTTTCCAAGATATACGTAAAAGAAGTGGTAAGTATGAATGGGGTACCACTATCCATCGTGTATGATCGTGATCCAAGATTCACATCAAAATTATGGAGAAGTATTCAACATGCTCTGAATACTGAATTGAATTTTAGAATGGCCTATCATCCTCAAACTGATGACCAATCTGAAAGGACTATTCAGACACTCGAAGACATGCTGAGACTATGGTCAATGGAATTTGATGGTGGATGGGATCAATAGCTACCATTAGTTGAGTTCTCCTATAACAACGACTTCCATTTGAGTATTCAGATGTCACCCTATGAAGCTCTGTATGGAAAGTGATGTAGAACTCCTTCTTGTTGGGATGAAACTGGTGAGAGAAAGATTGTTGGGCCTGATCTTGTGTAAGAGATGACATAACAAGTTCATTCCATCAAACAACACATAAAGGATGCTCAGAGTTGGAAGAAGAGCTATGCTGAAAACCGTCAAAGGGACTTGGAGTTTGGTGTTGGCGACAAAGTCTTCCTTCGAATTTCTCCATGGAAGAGAGTCATGCGGTTTGGGAAGAAAGGGAAGCTACGCCCTAGGTACATTGTCCCCTATGAAATCCTTGATCGCATAGGATCAGTGGCCAATCGTCTAGCACTTCCACCGAACCTAGCTCAAGTTCACGATGTCTTCCATGTATATCTCTTGAATAAGTACATACCCGACCCTTTTCATGTACTGAACCCAGAGGTGGTACAGCTGAAACATGACCTCTCTTATGAGGAGCAGCCGGTGGAGATCTTAGACCGTAGAGACAAGGTTCTATGAGACAAGACTACCCACCTTGTGAAAGTGTTGTGGAGGAATCATAAGTATGAAGAAGAGACTTGGGAGCCTGAGGAAACAACGAAGAAAAAGTACCCTCACCTGTTCGACTAGGCCTCAAGTATAAAATTTCGGGGACGAAATTTATTAAGGGGGGAAAAATGTAACGACCCAAACTTTTTGAATAGTATATTAACTTACTCTTAATGATTTAATAGAGATGTTAATGGTTAATGAAGAAAGGGGAGTCGATGGCTTTATCTAGTAGACTTGAAACTTATGAAGCCCACTTATCATAGTTTGGGAAGGAAGTGGCATCTTTGGGCTTCGCTTTGGACCAAGACCAAGCCGAACTCCAGCAAGTCAAGCTTGAACAAAAACACCTGCAGGAGAAGTTCAACTTAGTAGAGATTAATACTAGGGAAATGTTATCTGAGCCTCCCTCAGATTCTCTCACCATAGCACACCTTACACTTAGTTCATATGCTGGTATTATAAGGGGATATGTGACGAGACCGTAGCTTCTTTGTGTAATCCTTTGGGATGAATAAATTGAGATTTCTTCCTTTTGTGCTGTTTGTGAAATTTCAAATGTCCGAATAATTTTAGGATGTATTTTATTGATGAATTTTTAAAAAAGGATATTTTAAATATTTATGTAAACTTTAAATAATTAATGATGTGTAATGATTTTCAAAAAATTGTCTTCTGCAAAAGTGTTCAGTAAGGAATTTGGAGTCTAATAAGATCAACCTAATTTTTGATTAATAGTAAATTATGAATAGTGATTTTATGATTAAGATTAGTAATGTGACCAAATGGATTAGTAATCTCACTTAAAGAATGTTTTAATATAATTTAGACACCTTGATTAAGTAATGTGATTCAATAAAATGGTTAAATAACGGTTTTATAAATTATTAATCAAGTATTAGTTTTTTCAGGTGAATAGTGATTTTTATTTAACAATTTAATTAAAAATATTTAGAAAATTATTTTTATAAAATGGACTTTATTTTTGAACTCAGAGAATCGATATTATGTTATGGTAATTTTTTGGGATTTTTCTGAGAAAGATGACTTTTCAGTGAATAGTAAAAATGTAGTTTTAGGGTTTCAGTATGTTAAATGACATCATAACTATGTCATGATGATTTCATGAGATATTTAAAGGGATGATAGACTAAAGGGGATGAATTATTTTGTGAGGTGTCCCATGTGGCAAATACCATGGGCAAATACCATGGGCAAGCCCATGGTTTTGCCCAAACCACCAATGAGGTGTCCCTTGGCCATTAATGCCTTGTCCCCTCACTTTCCCTATAAATACCAAGCCATCCTTTCATCCATAAGACTCCAAAACCATCATGAAAGAAGTTATGGTATCATTACCTCCCAAGGAGTCCTCCCAATGTTCCCTCAAGCCACTCAAGGTCCCATCCTTTGAGTTTTAAGAGTTACGTTTAAGGTAAGGGATCTGACCTCTCTCTTTCTTTTCAAGCAATCTATTTTATGTCATTCATTTTATGATCCATGTTCTTATGTTGGAGATGTTATTTTATATGAATATTACTTCCCTTTTCATGTTCATATGATGGGATACCCCCTATTTCTCTCATCAATTTGTTTTAAGAATGTTTAAGTGGCACCGTTAGGCTGCCGAATTTTTAAGGGATTATTTAACCCTTCTTTTGTTCAAAGTTCTACATTCATGTCAAGTCTTTCAGGTTACTTTTTAATTAAGTTTGGGTATGATATATATATCTATAATACTGAACTATTATGTTCATATGATGAGAGACCCTATTTTGATCTTGTCAATTCATTTTTGGTTGATGATTAAGAGACGCCGTTAGGCTGCTGAATTTTTATAAGAGAAATCTTATTTTTGTCTTCCTTTCATGTTCTTCATTTGATATGGTATATATTTTAAATTTAATTACCATGTTATTAAATACTTCATATTATGTTCCTATACTATTTTATGTATCATTTATGAGTGGGGGACTCATGTCCCCTCTCTTTTCAATGTTTTCTAAAACCTCGTAACATAGCCGTTATGCTGCAGAATTTCCGTCTCAAAATGTATCTCTATTTTTCTAGAGTTATTTTATTTTATTAAGTGAATACTCAAAGAAATCTCTTCTATAGGGGTATTCACATATAGACCAAAATGTTCTATTTTAAATTCTTCTATTTACATACATGATACCCACCTACCTTTTTGATGGGTTTTAATGCGACACAATGATCATGTCTTTAAAGCAGTTTTTAAAACATTATGATTATGAAATGAAACCCATTCCTTTAATGCTATATGGGTTGTTTATGAAATGATTTATGATTATATATGTGGATCACATGATAATAAATACATGTCAAGGGTGAGCCCGAATAGCGCTCCAATGCATTGGCTAAAGACTTAATCTATAGAGATGACTATTTTTAACGATGCCTTGGTGAATAACCTTGGTAATTTTTAATGATACCTTGGGGATAGACCTTGATGAAACAGAAATGATTGTCAATATTAAATGTTTTAGCCACATATTCAAGTTATGAAAAATTTTATTTTCATTATGATATGCCTCATGATTTATTTATCATGTCTCAAAGTTCTTTTCATGACCTTATTGAAGTATCTCAAGTTCACATGTAAAATGATTCTCTTGTTTCCCTTACTGGGCCTTCTGCTCACCATTTCTTTTGAGGTATGTCCCCAGGTTACGAGATGCAGTAATGAACCTAGGATGAACTTAATTAGAAGCTTTATAGTGTTTAAGAAGATTTTTTAATGTTGTTTTCAAGTATTATGTTCTTGGTTTCCAAGACACTAAACCTTAAAGATCCTCAGTTTTGTGTAATTTAATAAAAGTTTATGTTATAAAAAGGCGGGATTCCACAATTATTAGCATATATTTTTTTGTTGAATTTATAATGGAATTATATGTTATTAAATATTTATATCATACTCCTATATTTAATTATATTTCTTAGTTCCCAATAGCAATATTTATTTAACATTACTCCAAATAAATTGAAGTTATACACTGCTTTCCATAAATGGATTCATATTGGGCATTTTAATTCTTGAGTGAAAACAATTATGGAAATGTAATTAAACTTTTAGAAGTTTTTTATTCAAACCACCATTTAAATAACTCTAAAATTATCAAAGGATATAATTTATGATTTTCATTGTTCCCTTAGATGGACAAGTTTTATAAGCATGATATGCAGTGTTGAATATAAACTCTATATCAAGGGAATGTTAATGAATATTCATGATCATTGAGGAAATATGCAGATCCTAATCAGAAGAAATGGAATATTTTACACCTTGAATCATTACCACTTACATAATTTATATATAAAGATGACCAGGAGAGAAATATTCTTTTATAGCCCTAAATTGTGATGTCATTATTAGGTGATCTAGAACAACCCATATAATTCTATTCAGTTTGGATGTTTTTGGAAGTCTAATGAAAAAACTACATATTTTTTTTTACTATTTCCATTCTTTATTGGATAATTCTTGTATAATCCTCTTAATTTTTTTCCTTTCATACTAATATAATAACACACCATGTATCGAGATAAATAAAAAAAATATTTATCTTAATTTTTTTCACCAGAAATAATCATTCACATAGTCCAGTGTTAGGCATTATTCCCATATAATTCTTTTATTGTGGGTTCATTCCTCATGGTTTCTCTAGATTTGACATTTTCTCAGATGACATCCAGGTTTCCATTTTTTTTTCAAAACTATATTAATATTTCCCAAATTTGAATAATTCATATTTCCTGTAACATCATTGATAAGATAAAACCTAAATGTTACCAATACCTTTAATCATATTCCAAAAAAATGAAAAATTATTCCTCCTACAATAAATTTTGACACTAAAAATATAAAAACCCAAAATGGTTGTATTTCTATAATAGTATCCCAAAATATCCTTAATATTGATAAATATAAATCACAGAAAATCATATAAGCTATATTTATGACATTAAACTTTTGATTATCCTTAAACTCATAAAACCATGATAGTATCCACAAATATTATGTTAATATCATATGGGGACATATATGGTTTTGAAATTAACAAAATTCTTATATATTTAATGATTCCTATAACCCAAATACCATTGTAAAAAATTATATTTTATAATCCATGAATACCAATATATAAACTGTTCAATTTTTTTAATTCAATGATTATAATGGAATAGGACCTTTTATAGTGTAGAAGATAAATATTGGACCATGGAATTTACTTTGATAATTCCCACGTTTCCCACACATAATACATTGAACTACGATACAATTAATCACTCAATAAATATTTTTCCCATTCAAAAAACATCATCCCCTCCTTTTGAGATATTCTTCTAAGCACTTCTTCCCACCTTGTTGGAATCATAAACTTGTTTACTCTATATTCATTACCACATTAACATTTATAAATGTCTATTTTTATCTTATTCGAAATATTTTTAATCTCACCAATGTTCATGTTATAAATCATACTTCCTGAATCATGATTAAGGATAATCACAATATATTTCTCTTTTTTCATAATTTATTTTGGGTTTTAATAATCACCAAATTTTCCTTCATATTTATTATTTACATGATTCCTTCTAGTTTCATTATATCACTAAAAACAAAAATCAAAGTGTTGAAACATTATTTAGTGTAGTAAACAACATAATCATGAAAATTTACTTATTGGTTGCCTAAATTATGACACCTTATTTTAAATCTATAGAATCTTAGGCTGGACCTATTTATTTCATGCTCACAATTCAAATTCTTATTAATGGTTCATAATGTTTTGTTTAATTTTAACGTAATATCACCCATGTGTGTCAAACATAGTATAGTGTAAGGAAGGTGGTCATGTACCAGGTAATTATCAATTCAAGACGGAAAAGAATTTTACACAGTTATTTCACCCAGGTACTCTGTAATAGAACCATGTTAACTTATAGTGTCTAAAAAATGATGTAATTAGTTGGAAACCACTCTGTCTATCCTTAACCAATATTTTATTATATATTAATATACATAAAATTATCCTTATATATTTCTTTATATGTATCCCTAGGAATCTCAATATTTTTTCTCATCCTTTCATTCTATGTATAACTTAACATTTCTCTGATATAAACATTAAAGACCCAAACATCTAATAAATCAATATTATATATGAATAACTGATTTTTCATTGCATAATATAACAATACATTATAAATTTTTTTATCATTGTTCCTTTAAAAACCAGTAAATATAAAAAACAAGTCTAGATGTGAGCTGTATCATCTCCAACTAAGTTCACCATTACTAGAACCTTTCTTCACATATCATACATACTAATTTTCCTCATATCATATGTTTTTGAAACATAAGAATAAATGAGAATATATTATCATTAATGGTAGAAAATATATATACTAATGTAAAATCAATATATGGGTGTGAGAATTTTAGAATAAACTTTGAAAACCATACCAAACATATCATAAATTATAAACAGGAGTCATCACACAAGTATTTAAATATAATAATATATTAATCTTATAATAATCAAATAAAATTATATATGACAGCATTTCAATGGCATAAGATGTATATTTTTGAAAAATAACATGATCATTGAAACCATTATTTCATGGATACTGACCATGATATTCAAAAAATGTTAAGATTGTGTTGAAAACCTTTATACCTAATTCAAGATTGGGATAACCTCCAATGTTCCCTCTTCTCAAGTTTGGGATAACCTCTCATGTACCCTTTAAACGAATAGCACATTAATAATTTCTTAATACATTTGATGGAGTTATATGTCACACCCATAACATACACCATACATTTTTATGACCAATTTCATAAAACATTCATCACATCAAAACCCAAGAAAATATATTGTCTCCATAATCATTTCATCATACCAAAACACGCGGTATATAAAGGGGTTATATAGTCATTTTTCCATTATAAACATAAAAAATACATAGTAATACTAAAAATTGCATCATAAGATCATATCAAACGTAATGAATTATTGATATAAAAGGATTTCATCAAAGATTTAAAATAGTTTTTAAAAGGCACTTGGAACATTTCTTGAGGAAACATCCTTTCCTTAAAATGATCTTTTTAAAACAAAATCATTTTCTAAATCCTTTTCCATGAAAATAAAAATGGAAATTATAAAATAAATATTAAATATTATTTAAATCATTTATTGAGAAAAATATAATTTCCACTATGATGAAATAATTTTAAAACATAAAATATTTTCAAAATAATTTTCAATAAATATAAGAATTTATTCTTATATTTTGGATTCTTTGAAAATCATTTTAAATATTTATTGAGGAAAAAATAATATCAAATTTTTAAATAAAAGTTAAAAATTAGTTTAAACGAATATAAATATGGAAATTGATAATGTAATCTCAAAAGGAAATAATGACCATGACCGTGGTAAATTATACTCATGTCATATATATTAAAATAATGATTCCTTTCAAATTTTCAGTTAATTAAAAATTTAGCTTTCTAGAAAACAACATGAATATTAGTTCTTATAAATTTTAAAAATCAATCATGTGTAGAATTTTCTATAATAAATCATTTAGATAATTTTAATACATTTTTAATACAATTTTTGAAAATATGGACTTGAAAGAAAAAGGTTTCTCGACCGAAGAGAGATATATTAATGAGTTTCCTTAAATAATTTTTATTTTGATTCATGACTACATAGGAAAATAAAAATTTAGGAAAGATTTTTATTATAATTAAATAAACATATTAAAAAATAAATAATTAGTTTATTGAGATATACATAATAAAATTTCATCATTGGATGAATAATCATAAACAATCCCATTACACATTAAGTTTGTGTCACAAAACCCATACAATAACGGTATCATTAAATTGGAATCCACATTGTAGAATAAGATTAAATGAAAATGAAAATATCTAGAGAATAAATAAATTCATGATATCACATTTCAAAGGGGTTGTATATACACATCAGAAAGGAGGATATATACTTAACATAACATATTTCCCAAAGAAGAAAAATTGAATGAAAAACCTGTTACAATAAGTCTTAAAATCCACCATAAACATTATTACCACTTGTATAAAAAATATAAATTTATTATAAATCAATTAAATAACCATAAAAGTAGGTTTCATACCATATATGATTTATATATGATAATTTTTCTGATTTATTATAAATTCCATGATAAAATATATTTTCAGTCCATAATTCCTTTTTTTTCATGTATGTTTTGATTTTTTGTTATCTATCCTATTAAATTGATCATGGTAAATTAATATATATAATTTTATCCATTATATAAAAAACATTTATACTCGATATATAAGTGTATACAGTGTTCCATAAAATTTATACATAGAATATGATATACATTCTTTATAGAGGTGGCAGGGCGTACACACACATTAACATTGATTCCATTTTCATAAAAGATGATAATAATATATTAAATTTATATAATAATTTTTATGTCATATATATATATATATGATATATTCATAAAATTTACCCTTATTACCATCCATGTAAATCTTCAGTTAAAAACACATCACATCACAACATATAGAGGTAGTCTGTCGGTTTCATCCCTAAATGCAATGTTGGGTTGAAATATTTTTTTGGTGTCGGTTAAACAATCTTAAAATGACACCAAAACACCCAAATACATTTTTTCTAGTTTCCAATGGGTTTTATTTACGGAACCAGAACACCCAATATTTTTCCCATGCATGAAGACTCTTGGAAATTTATTCCAAATGAAGGTTCTCATTGGGGAACATGGGAAATGATACTTAAGAAATCACATTGGTCCAGAGGATGGGAGGTAGGATCATCACACCATTTTTTGTGGAACTGTTTCCTACTCTAGGACACACTTAATTTTTTATGATATGTTCATAAATCATTCATTAATTCACAAGTATGGTGTGAGCTACTCATTAATTAACAATCAATTATTATAATGAATTGAACATAGAATCAACTGTATGTAACAATATTTCTTAATTAAGGGAGATATATATATATATATTTATATAAGTTTTCCCATAAATGGTCTCCTTTATTGAATTGATTTGTTATTATTTTTTCATATATTATTTCAGCATTGGTTTCGGTCCACACAGTGGGGCGCTCTGAAGTTTATCATCATCCATGGAGAATGGAGTTATTTTGATGTCTATATTGGACCCATGAGATGGGGATAATAAATATACTCATGAAAGGAATTAGAACCCATGTATTTTAGAACCATTTAATGGAAAAAATCATAGCTTTTAATGTTAAGGGATATGGGAAAAATTGTGCACTTTAACGTCAGGTGGAAAGGGCACCTAGGGGAAAGGTGCCTAGTCAATGTTTGTTGTGGGATATATGACGAAGCATCCCATGGAACATGGAAGAGATGTATGATAGATTTTTATTAATTTCATACTGGTAATGTGACCTATAGATAATTAGATTTGATTTTGGGTGTTGGTTTTAGACCTCATGAAGTATTCTTACTTATCCCATTTGGATCGAAATCGAATCATACACGGTTTTGTTGTGAGGACCCATGCCTATTGAGGTACTTTAGAAGTTTTTCTCATAGGGTGGTATGTGCCTTTGTGAAGATTTAATTTTTACTTACACATTCTAGGATTCCTCGATGAGGTTTGGTATGGTTGGGTCTTATACTAAATAGGAGGCCCTATATATGGTTGGGGATTTCACTTGAATTGATTCTCTATGGTCTGGGATCATGTGGGTTCCATGATCACTACCAACATCTATCACCACATGATTCATTCTCAGTGTGAAAAATAATAGGAATTAGTATATCTAATAAACCAACCAATCATATATTTCAAATATTGGAAGAGTCAATGTCCCAAATTTAGAGGGAAAAAAGACAAAGATGTTGTTACTATCTCCTCTCATTGTTATACCATGGATAATTACATTTTACTACACATCTATGTACAAAAAATGGGTATATAGAAGGAGGATGGAGTAAAATATGAGAGGTCTCACAAAAGTGATTAGGGGCTTACTCCAAGGGAAATTTCATAGTGACTGGTTCATTGGGAAGATAAAAGGGTAAGACAATAAAACGAAAATGAAATGGAAAGTGTTATCTTCTCCCAAACATATGGTAAACTGAGGTACATTGTCTAAGAAACAACAACTTTCATTCATGTCCTTTATCCTTTTGTTTTAGATGATTAAATCCCTGAAACATCCCTCAAGGTTGGGCTCATCATTACCAATGGAATTCATATTCAAATACACCTCAAAGAGACTACCTTTCAGGTAAGATAAGTACACAATACCTCTAACTGAAAGAATTAATCTATGAATGGGTGACACACTATTGATTCTATTGACATGGTCTTTCATGTATGATGAATTTGTTGGAGGCTTTCATTTGTTCCACCTCTTAAAAGGGATCCAAAATAAAGGGATCCCTACTATTACTGGATTAAAATAGGTCTTGATTATGTTCTTATAGTTCATGGATTATTGAGAAGGAGTAGATTCATGTAGGACCTTGGAGGAGTTGGAAGTGCTTCACGCATGGGGATTGGCCTAATAAAGATGAAGTTTCCTTAATAAATAGACTTCCTAGGAAATAAAATTTGGTTAATGCAATAATCTAGGTTACAAGGGACTCCTAAGTTGTCCATAAAAGGATACTACATAGGCCCTAAGTTATGGATGGTTTTTTTTTCACTAGTGGGTTTTATACTAGGAGGACTGAGTACTCACATATATGTCTTGTTTTTCACACTATAAAAGTTATATAATCTCACTAAACCATTTAATTCCCTCCACTATTAGGTTTCATATACCTACCTAATGGATTTTAGAGGGCATGGTCTAAGGTGCAAGGTGACCAGAGCATATAGTCTTCTTTCATCTCTCTAAGCATTCAAATGAATATCCATGGGGTCCAATTAATAGGAAAACAGGGGAACCTAATTTAAAGAGGTTGTATTTGTAGGTTCATATCATAGTTACACTATGTAGGTACCCTGTGCAGGGTTTGATGATTATTTATATTCATATAAGGGGTTATGCGAGCCTTCTAATACATAGCCAACATAGGAATGTTCCATTGATTCTTATTAGGACTCTTAATTTCTCTAACAAAACATGATGTATACTTATAGTATTTACATACCATGTGAAAAAATGGAGTTTCAAAAAAATCCCCCACCCCACACCCTGAGATTGGATCTTATCAAAAGAATAGGGTACAATACTAATGTGGAGGGTGGGAAATATTATGATGGCGGTTCGGTTTTTTTCATAGGGTACCTATGTAGGTTAGTAGCATAAACACAGAGCATAAGTCTAGTGTGAAATTCTAAGACAGAATCCCACCATGTAGGACCGATGTGTAGGCTAGTGGTTTATATAAATACCATTGATCCTTCTTCAAATTATGCCCTACACATTGATTCTTTTTTCTATCATATGGTAGATTGTATGACAATTCATTCCACACTTTATCATTTTGTTCAGGTATCTCAAAGAAAATCCTCACATATATACATTTTACATCCACATGAGAAGAAATTATACATAGAAACATCTTGTTGAGGACCCTGTATAGGACCACATGGTCGAGGGGCCTTTGTGATGAACCAATTTGAGGGACCTATATGAAGGAACTATTCAAGGTAGCATTGTGAAGGCCCAAATTTAAGGGCATGAGAAAAGGACACTCCATTGAAAAAAAGGAACATTTATAAATAAAAATTTTATCTTAAGGGAAAATATCAATATCTCCTTGCATGTTTTCAAAAGGTTAAAGCAGTGGATTATTCAAAAAAATCTGCTATACATGCCCTATAATTGACCATAGTTTTTAGGCCACTTTACTATGAAAAGTGAGAATCCACTCTCCCATATATGGAGAATAATTTTATTCATTATCAACATTAGTACACAAAAATTGACTATTTGACCTTGTCTGATCATGGAAATCAGAGGGAAAATCACATCCTAATGGCCCATAGTTATTTTCCAAATGTCTTGGTTTGTAGAACATACCAAATATCCTAATTCCAATATCTCCACCGAGTGTGACTATATCATGGAAGGTAGAGCTCCAAATTTTAATTTCATGCATAATAGTCGATGCACCCAAGATCGAAAGTCTCATACCCCAAAGTCGATGTTTCACTGTTACAAATCAAACTTCTGGACCTCCTGGATAGACTAGTCATATGGTTGGAAGGAGGAATTGGATTTTAGAACTATAAGAGTTTGGTCTAAATGGATGTGGGTGTAATGGGTGTGCTAGACTCTTGTATAGTTCATGAAGAATCTATAAGAAGTCAATGATTACAAGGTTGTTTGGGTGTGGAAGACATATGTTTATATGAACTCATAAATCATCATCTATCTACTAAGATAATGGAATCCATAGAAAAACTCATTCCATATGATGCATGGTGAATTAAGAAATATCCAATGGGATGTCTAAAAAATTTTAGACTACCCTATTCTTGAGAATATGTTTGATGATTTTATCCCTATAAGTCAATATGGGATGATACTAAAGGGACTTCACCTTTGGCGCATGATATTTTTATGGTGTCTTGGAATGTGTAAGAACAAAAACTCTCTCTAGTTATGAGTTCCATATTGGAATGTGGATAAATGATTTCCTCTAGCAAGAAAGAGAAGGTCCCACCTTCTAACACCCTAAGGGATGCCCCAATTTAGAAAATCATAGTTAACCTGGCATAATCTAGCCTATACTATATAAGGTCCAGTATACCCATTGGGGTTTTGAGGTCAATTATAATGTTTATATGAAAACTCATCTTGTTGGATTCCTTATATTGTGGTTGAGTATATCACTATTTTTTTCATGAAATCTAATGGTATTGTGGGTCCATGGATTGTTTTTTATCGAAAAAACATGGAAAAGAGTGCTATATGGGGTTGGTTTCTCCTATACTGGAAATGATATACTAGAGTTTTCTATATTCATGTATTGGAAAGTCCCCATTTAGAATTAAAGGGACATTTTATGTGCTATGGGGATGGATTGCATCTCACTACATTTCATTTACTTTGATGAGTCATGTAAATGTCCATGAGGGCGGATTTCACCCCTTTGTTTTAGATGTTTCTTATATCCAATCCTTATCCATGGCTTCCAATGGATTTCTAAGTGTTCTAAATTTATTAAGGGAATTTAAATTTTTATTTGTATGGTGATTCATTAACTGGGACATCTGCTAACAATTCCAATATTGTTGATGATCTGAGGGATTACATGATTGAATTCAAATATAACATATTATCGACCAACATTGAAAGAGATATCATCTATAGGGAATACTCTTTATATCAATTTACCTACTAGTTAAAATAACTGTAATAGTGTAGTGTCTTCCCCCCATAAAAATTAGGATTAATAAGCACCAGATTGTGGCCAGAAAATGTTGGATCCTGATGGCCATGGATGTGTCCCAATTTACTATAAATATACCTCCTTCAAGAACATTTATCGTACTAGAAGATTTTTATTTCACTGCTCGATATATTCATACCATCATGGGGTAATAATATATGGAGTTCTTTGAGTCACGACCATGACTACCACTTTTTTTGGCTTATGTGGTATGAGGGAACAAACTGAAGGTGACTTTAATATATCTATAAAGACTTCAGGGAGATCTCTAGAATATAAAATTGAGTAATCTAGGGTTGATAAGATCATATTTTACTAGACAAGGTGATCTAGTCATCATCTCTAAGGGGAGTCTTGGGTCCTAGTCATGTGGTCCTATATGAGAGCAGAGAGGCCTGAAAAGATTCAAAGTAAAAGGGCGTCTGGTCTTCATCACAACTGGACACATAATAAATGGATTATTTGTTACTCATGGGAATATATGATGCTAAATCAATGTCTCATGACATCTGATACTTGTGGGTATTTCTCTAGGATGTCATACACATCTTGGATATGTAGGATATTTGAGCACCCACCAATACTTACACCGATTGTAATTTGATAAGGTGGGACAATATTTTCTCGATCTATAGATGTATATATACATAATTAATGATCAGATCATATCCAAAAAGTGACAATCATTCATGTTGGATTGAGGAAAACTTGTGGGGGGGGGGGGGACTGGTCATAACTAAGAGGAATGTGAGGACTTCATTGAACCTAATAATGTATTTTTTATTTCTCCCTTCCCTTTTTTCTCTTTAATCTACTTTCATTAATATTTAGGGTGTCTATCTCATAGTTCGGAGGAAGAGGTATAGAAGAACCAGTAGAGAAGTCAATCAAGTCTCTGAAATATGGTCCCATAGGTTCCACAATTCAAGTAGTTTTTGAGTCTCATAGGCCATCAAAACTATTCTCAGGTAATGGGATAATGGTGGAGGAAATGAAGGTAGGGGCTTCCCAAATCTCTCTTAATGTGCCTGTTACGGATAAGACTGACATGGGCTCTTCACTGCCTCCAAAGAGAAAGATAAATAGTGAATAGATGTTAGCCCATTTTATGCATCGTACTAAGTATTTTTAATATCATTTGATCTCATTACATGATAGATATACTCTTATGATCATTCTTTCCGTTTACAGAACCATCATCACTTTCCTCCCTTAATGGATCCATAACTAGTCCATCAAGGATCAAAGGGGAATATCCCATAGGAGGCATAGGCTAGAGCTGATGAATCCATCCCCATAGTGGATAATGTTTCATGATATGAAGTTTTACTTAACCTATTTTTCTAGAGAGGTTAGAGGGTCATGGTAATGAAAGATATTCATTATAATGTTCCTTTTTCTTGTCACTAAATTTCTTCCTAGTGATATTCCATATCTCGAACATACACTGGAGGACCCTATGAAAATAACCATGATATCTGTATCCACTCTGTAAGGTGTTGGTAGGGATACTATATTCTCTTCTAATGTTTTAGGTGATCATCCTAACCCTGTGGAGTTTGAATATGTTTCTTCTTCCCAAATACTAGTAGAACAAATCAACGGTGGATCCATTTTGGCCTTAATCCCCACTTCTTAGATACCCATACTTGTGATTATGATGTGATATTTGTGGGTTTATATAATGAAATAATGAGTGAAAAAGTAGACCATTGGGAAAAGTTAAAAATAATTAATATTCACACCTCTATATATGAGTTTGGGCAGTTTATTAGGTTATTGGATGGAAATGAGTTCTCACATTCTTGAATTTTTTTAAATATAGATATTCTTTTTATTTTATTTCTCACATCAGATCTCAACCAATAATTTTTTTTTCTATTGAGAATGTTTCCATGGTAATTCATTATCGAGGAATCCATGTCCATCATACTTGTATTGCTAAGGGAGTGACAGTTTGGGAACCAGACATGGGAGATATTCAAGGTCCCATATCTAGGTCACTAAGAAATTCCAACAGGATTATCCTTGTTACA
Source organism: Viscum album (assembly GCA_963277665.1). NCBI lineage: Eukaryota > Viridiplantae > Streptophyta > Magnoliopsida > Santalales > Viscaceae > Viscum > Viscum album. The sequence continues at coordinate 350,830,065 of OY728134.1, read as the reverse complement.
AGGTTCCTGCTCAAAGAATTGATGGTTGGAGCACTATGGATGCAACAGTCCCAATAGTTGACCCCACAACAGGTGAGTTTTATTAATCATTTTGGTTACTTCACTAACTTTATTTTCTATTAACCTTAATATGATTATTGGGAAACCACATTCAATTCAATGGAATCAAATTTAGTGGTAGATCATGATGTGGGGTCTTTTGTTCTAGTCCTTTGACCCCGGTATGCGAAAGTGAGGTTGTCTTGAAGGGATAGAAAAAAGGTGACTCGTTGAACGCACTAATTCTAGAATATATATCTCCCTCAAATAGATTCTTTGAGTTGTAATTAGAGATTTTTTATTCTACTGATGTGACACACTATTTCCCTTCGTGATACATCTAGAATAAAGTTGTGTAGATTCCTCTTGATTGTCTTCCATCATAACTTCACTAACTAAAGAGCTTGTTTTCCTTTATGAAGTATGGTGGGTTTTATTACTTTATAGTCCACCATGTTATAAATTTAATCATCCAGATAATGTAAGAGATGATATGGTTGGAGTGGTATGAGGGACCATTAGTAGTCTAGTTAGAAAATATTAGTGTTGTCCTATCTCGAGAGGCACAGAATCATGCAATGGATACAGAGGAGCATCATAACGGGTTAGATGAGAAATATCTCCAAATAGTACGACTTCAAGAATAAATAAGTTCCATATAAGAAGATACTTTCCAAATCCACCATTCCTTGAATTAGGTCTCAACCTAAGGTGAATATTTTGTGGCTAGGGAGAACGAGAGATTTTTTCTTACTGAATAGGACATCAATCAAAATTTTACTATTTATTAAAAAAATGAAGATCCTACCATAGAAAAAAAATCAAGGTGGTCTAAAATTATAAATCACTAAGGAATCCAAATGAATAAATCCAATACATTACTAAGGTAGTGATCCCACTATAGAGAAAACCAACAAGGGGTCATCATGACTACTCTCTTGAGAAAGAGCATCGGCAGGGAAGTTGGCCTCCCTAGGTATATGTAGAACCTCACATATATTAGAAATCTCCAAGTGAAAACCATGAATGAGGTAATTCAAACACCATGGTACCTCACATTTACCTTTTAGGTCCCGAATCAGCCCCTAGGAGTCTGATTACACTTCCAAAACCACCATCGATAACCTTTTTTAAAGCATAACACCCATGTTCAATGCTCGTACCTCTATGCCAAATAAACTTCTCAGTCCATGAAAGCTTCTAAAATATACTAACATTGATCCACTTCTACTCCACACCAGATAACCCATGTGTATCATCCCATTCATAAATGAACCATCCATATTATGTTTAAGGCAATTATCTCATGGTTTCCATCTCACCCGGCCTCCATGTACCCTATGTCGAGCCATTGGTCTATTAAGAGAGTTTTAGAGAATGGTATAGTTTTAGAGGTTAGTAGAGTTCCCCCCACATTAAAAAAACCTAACTCATGTAGTAGACCCTTTATTTTCATCTAAATTAGTGGCCCTAAAACCGACTCTCACATAGTACTTTATTCTGCGCCTACCAAGGAGTTCAGAAAATTGAAGTAATAGAGATGTTGCGATCCTTGTTTTCCATTCCATTATGTTTCTATCCTGATAACCAACCCTTAGAAACTCATGTAATGAATTTCATGAAGCACTGTACTTACCCCATATATCCATAGTTGTCCAAAGACAATGCACCCATTCACTCCGGATGAACAAGTGAACTATCAACTCTGCCTGGGGATTAACACAATAGTAACACCGAGATGCCATATGTATGCCCTTGTTATGAATATTGTCTTTCATAGGTAGGTCCTGGTTCGGAGCTTTCCATATGAGGAAATTAATCTTTAATAGAACCTCTTTACACCATAGATGATCACCCCCTTCATCATAGATCACTCCCTACGGGACAAGGCTATGATATTCATGGCTATTGAAGATTCTTGAATGAGCCTCGGTAAAGCATAAGTGATCTTATTCCTCAGAGAAAACCATTTCATTGAATAATTTATTCTACTTAGATATGATAATGGCATCCATGAACCTGGGATATTGGTAGGCCTCTCTCATGGAAATCTCCTAACCTGGAAAACCTGGGAAGAACAACTTCTATCTAAGACAATTATCTCTCCAAAGATTCATATCCCCACAACCAACCACCCAATGAGGTTAATCCTGAATGATACCCAGGTGAGACAACACTATAATCCTCAATCTATAAACCTTCCTTTTATCCCATTCCTCATAATGCTTTCAATATTTTATTCTCAGTGTTTTGGACCACATCGATTTTCCAACAAGAAAATCCCATGCTAATCGAGCCTGCATGGATTTCATGACTATTGTTAAATTAACGAGGACAACACCTCCTTCCTCAACCGTTTTCCCCAACCAAGAACATGAAGCCCAATGAGACCTTCCCATGTCACTATAATCCCACATAAATCTATTCATAAGCATCTCCATAGTTGAAATAATCCTATTAAGTGGAGTGATGATAGATAAGACATGCATCAAAATTGAAGAAATCACACTATTGATAAATGCCACCCGACACCCAAAATACAGAAACCTATTTTTCTAGTTATAAATCCTCACAATAATTCTGTTGATGAGACCCTCAAAGAATACTTTTTCACCCATATATTTGAAATGGGTTCCCCGGTATATATCACAGGAAGCAATTTCTATTGGAAACCCATAATTTCCTAAATGCTCTGATCCCTTATCCTTGAACATTAATTAGATATAAAGGCATTTATCTTTATGGAATTAATCTATTGTCCACTTAGGATACTATAGATCCCCATGATCCACATTTAATAAACCAAGGATGACCTGATTCTATTCATAAAAATATGAATGTCAAGGGAAAACAGAAGATGGGAATATGACACATCTGAAGCCTGAGTGGTATAAGGTAGTATCTTCTGGTCCATCAATCATCTCTGTATGTTTTGTGACAGAGCCTCATAAGAAATGAGAAACATGGTAGGAGAAAGAGGTCCCCCATGCCTCACACCTTGAACATTCTTGAAAAAACTAAACCCCTTCCCCAGAAGAGAAAAAGTGATCCACGACAAAGAGAAGTAGTGGAAACATAAAAAACAAACCCATCCATGAATCTTGAGCTTCCTCATTGCCCAAATAATAAAAATCAATTCAATATTATTGAACTACTTATCCATATCCACCTGGATAACAAAATTGGACCCCACTACCTTCTTGTTCACATCCCTTAACAACTCTTGAGCCACTCCCACCACCCCTTAGATACCTCTACCATGGACAGATACATGTTTTTTTGGAAATAATACTTGGGATTACCTAATTCAGCCACCTCCCCAATAAACTTTCCAAAATAATATAAGAATCATTATAGAGAAATATTGTTCAATAATGGATAATTTAAATTGGATCCTTATCTTTTGGAACAAGCACCACCCTGGAAGCACAGGTACACCTGTGGAGGGAACCCACCAAATAAATTTTATACATCCTTGATAACTAATTGCCCCACAAATCCTCATGTTTCCACATATAAGTTCCTCAGGAAACCAGGAGTCCCTAGAGCGCTCTCGGGAGACAAACATCGGGCCACCTCTCACACCTCATCACTAAATGGTTGAGTCTTCAACATATCACTATACCCCTATCAAGCCTATAAATATTCTGGAAGAAATCCTCTTGCTCACTATTTGACGCATCCTCCCACAAAGCTATTTCCCAACCACCTGCAAGCAGCATTTTGATGTGGTCTAATGCCATCCTAGGAGTTACATTTAAATCAAATGAGAATGAACCATCTTCTAGCCTAATATTCACCTTTGAATTTTGATGCTCCTTCAAGAAATCATGGAATAACCCACTATTCCCATCACCTTCCTTAAGCCAACTCACCCTGGATCTCTATCTGGGGCCCCTCTCTACCTCCAACAATCATTGCCATAGAAATGCCCACTTTTCACATAATCATATGAAGGCTGCATTATCCATGTTTCGTGGAAGAAAATATTCCAACTAGTTAATCTATTCTTGAAGAATCTCCATTGAACCATCTGTTGAAGTAATATCCATAGCCTGTCTGTTAATATCAAACTTGAGCTGCTTCAGTTTTCTAGAAATCCCCAACCAAGATCTTCCCTCAATCTTCTTCTCCTTAATTCCTTCATAATTTTCATGAACCCATCTATATTATACCAATTCACTGATTAAATGAATGCCTTACAAACCACACTTCCCACCTTCAGTTATATCAGTAGAGGAGAATGATTCTAAAACAACTGAGATAAATTCGAGACCGTGGATATGGAAAAAGATTCAAGGCCCTGAATGTTGGCTAGGAAACTATCCAATATACAGCATATCCAAGGATCGCCTCTTCAATTATTACACCATGTATATTTTCTAACATAAAATCATAGATCCTGGAGCCCCTTACTATAAATGAGGTATCTGAATTCCAGCAAACCGTAATTATATACCACTGAACCACCCTTCTTTTCTCAGATGTTAGTAATGAAATTGAAGTCCCTACCTAAAAACCAAGGCAAACCATCCATCTTAAAGAAAGAAAGGTACTCCCACAGGCTACACCTTTCCATAATGTCACTACTAGAATAAACGAAGTAGAAAAAAACTTCCAAACCTCGGAACCCGATATTCACGAAAATACACTATTCAACAACCTAAGCAATCTCCAATTTTAGATACTTCTTCCAAAAAATACATATATGTTTGTTAACCAGATTCCCATTCATGTGAGACCCAAACCCCAACCTCTTATCAAAAAAATTATCTTTCAAGGATCATGATTGGGTTCAACAACAACCACAATCTAATAACCATATCTCCTTGATTCAAAATCCATAAAATAACATTTAACATTTTCCCCCAGACGTCGATCATTATAGATAATCACATATGACATTATTGAAGGAAGCTTTTCACCCTTCAGGCATAATTACCTAGTCATATAATGGACAAATCCTTGCAACAAATCATCTTGGACATAGACCATGTCACCAGAAAGGAAGGCCCCTCAGGGGAACATAACCTGTTTGGAAAGAAAACCTTAATCTTCATTGGGATATTATCTTCCTAAAATAGATAGAAAAGTCTCCCTATTATTATGGGAGGTGTTAAAGGAGGATCCTCCTCCCGAATCAAAGAAACGAGTAACATCCTTGGCGGTGTAATGCGGGCCGAAACTAGTTCTTTCTCAATCCCCTCTGGAAGGACTCTCTTTGAAAGAACCAAATGAAAATCATCAGTGAATCCTATCATCGCAAACATTGACTTATTCAATGAGTCTAGAGAAAGCATCGAAGCTACTCGCACCTCTGACATGGGTGGAGATAAACTTCTAGGAATGCTTGGGAGAATATCTACGACCACCGTTGATTTCCCATTGGAAGGATGGAAGGATGTCAGTGAAGGATTAACCCCAAACTAACATAGTTTCTCTTCATCCGAAGCAACCTCCCTAGACACCAAACAACTAACTAGGTTATAGAAAGCTATATAAAATTCTTGACCCACAATCCAAAAAATTAAATCCCATATCAAGGAACACCTATAAAATCTGGAAGAGAGGATCCAATATGTGGAAGTTCATATATTTTTTTTGGAAATTGAAAATAAATGATATAGTGTACAATAATATATTCCTATATTTTTTCTTCATCATAATCATAATAATGAACTAAAAATTTCTCATTTAATTAATTATCTTCATGTTATTATTGTGATGATAAAGGTGATGGATCATTATAATTTTTTCTAAATCCATGGGGACTAGATATTATATTTGGTTTATTTTTTGGGTCATTTCTACATCCCTATAAACTTTGGATATTACGTGTCTTCTCTCTAATTTATTTTCACATGTTTTTCATGAGAAGACTTAGCAGGTGAGACATAGATTTTTCGTGGGTCACCCTTTTTGGGTTTTCATGCAAAAAGGTTGGTACCTTTTGTTGTTTTTTTATTACATGAAGCTTTCCAAAACCTTTTAATGAATAGGACTAGTGAGTTTAGACTCAACACTTACCCAAGGTTCCCTTTTATGGGTTTCCATCTTGGAGAGTACTATGTCTCTTTTTGTGGGAAGTTTATTGACTTTATGGATAGACTAATAATATTGGTTCTTAGGTCGAACAACATTGTCAATATGTTTTAGAATTATTACCTAACAAAGTATTCTTAGACAAGAATGCTCTGGTATTCTATAGATACCCCAAGGGGAATTTTGAGTCCCTATTTCATGATTCTTTTATTTAAAACATGATGCAATTCATTTAGAATGGCCACATACCAAGTAAAAAAAGAGGTTTCAAGAATGATATTGTCAAGGATTATGGGAATAGTTGTGTTTTATCCTAAGGTAGAATGTATTTCTAGTTATAAAAACCCATTTTTTGCGACATTGTGAAAATACAACTGGGATGTGTTACTGTACTATCAAAAAGTGTAATTCTATAGATGTCATGCTTTAGAAATTTATGGGTGACTTATGAAAATACAACTGGTGAATGTTACTGAATATTTATAAAAACGAGTACTCATGAATTCTTACATTCTATTACTGATAGTTGGGAAATTTTATAAAATCTTGATTTATCATGATCATGAAGGGTGGTTTTCTAAGTGAAGGTGTCTAAAAATGATAAGGGAATCTATATTAGAAATTTTCATGATTGTTAAATCAATACCACATGAATTTTCTTCTATAACATAGGTTACATTGTATTAAATTACAAATGATAGGAAAAGGACCATTTATAGAAAGGGATAAATAATCATGCAGTTTAATGTAATGTGACTTGGACATAGACTGCACAGTTTAACATCTCATGGAGAGTATGTTTTCATACAGTTTAACATATTATGACAAGAATTCTATGCTATATATTTTAATGTCATACAATAAAGACATTGGGTATATCGTTTATATTTCATTATCATTGATCGATAAATTAATAATTCCTCCTTTCATAGTAATCTATTTGGTAATGTTCCATCATTTTCATATATGAAATAGAATTGTTGTAAGAATTAATCTAGGGACCTCTAGATCTGACGTGTGATATGGGGGAAAATGGATTATAGAAATATAGAAGTTCTTTCCTAAGTAAGAATGTAACATTGGTTGAAATACTCATTTTTTGGTTGACTTTATGTAAATCCAACTAGGGTGTGTTACTACACAGTCAAACAGTGGAATTATCTAACTGATATGACCTAAAATTTTGTGGGTGTGTTATGAAAATATAATTGGGGAATATTAATTCAATGATTGAGAAATGAGTTTTTAATAATTCCAACATTATATTTCTAATGAAAAAAGTATGTTAATGTAGATTCTTATTTACCTTGACATAGAGTGTTGTTCATTGAAGGAAAGTCCCTGAATATCAGTGGTTACATTCAAGTAAAAATAACCCAAAATGGGAGAATAAGTTTCCACCATAGGTCTTAACCGGACACAAGATATATAGTTTTTATGGTTTTAGTAATCATATACCATGGTCAAATTTATGGTTATTTCTAGATGTTATTACGATATATGGAGATAGAGGAGGCATCTCATGGGAAAGAATCTGTCACTAGATGGAAAATTTATTTTTTGGTTGACTTTATGAAAAGAAAAATGAGGTTTTTTCAACATAGTGAAACATTAGAATCCTCTACCTGATAGGCCCTTTTGGTGGGAAAATTATTCAAATATAATTGGGGCTTGTTAAGGCATAGTTAGAAAAATATTTTCTTAGGTATCAGACATTCTATCACCGGTAGATGGGGAAATATAATTATGATATGAATGATTCTAATTTTAGGAGTATGACAAGTGGGAGGAAAATGTCTCAGTTCAATGAAATTAATAGGTTTGATATTGGCCATAGAGTGTAGAGTCCCTTGTAGAAATATGACTAATATTTGTGAGCGGATATCTCTGTTTCCTTGGTGGATCCCTGAACAAGGGAACCCAAATTATGATCTATTTCATAGATGTGTGTTTTTATGATGGAGGGGGCATTTTTATTTACCTCATGGATGGGAATAGAACATAAGTTATATGAATAACTATGTATCTCAGTTGAATGATAATTGGTCCACATATTTTTTATTAGGAACCAAGAAGTTAAATGTCATGCATCAAGGACATCAATCATGCAGCTTAACACCATACGGTAAGAACATGGGTGACTCAACCTGAAAAGGAATTTTGTATCTATACTAGGTTATTGGAACCAATAATTACTAGTTATATTGTTGGAGTAATAATTAATCCACACATAGTTCTATAAATGATTACCCATACTAATTGAATACATTTTTGGATAAAAGGGGTGTTTGAATATGGGAATACTCATGAGGTGAGAACCCATATTGGATCCTCTTATGTATGTATAACTCATACATAGAATAGTGGGGGAATTTATTGTATTGTCACTGGATCAGGATGTGGGATCCCAGGGGTAAATATGTTTCTCATATGAATGATAATCAATCTATATATAGTTCTTAAGGAACAATGTAGTTCAAATTCATGCAGCCAGATATCTAGTGTTCCTTTTAAGGCTATGTGTCCAGGTCCGTAGTAACCATGATGTAAATTGATAATACTTACTTATATGTGGGTTTTTTTTTATCAAAACACATAATCCCACATGATCTAATCTAATTTTTAGAAACATATAGAGGAAAAGGTTTATTACACCATGCAAAGGAAATAAAAATGAAGGATTGGTGAATTTATCATTTTTAATGGTAGGATTAGAATGTAAGATCTGTGTTTCTATACAATTATCATCAGAGTTATAATCAAGATATACATAGTTCTTGAAAAGATACCAATATAGGTCTGACCCATATATAGGGTGGGGTAATTTTTTATTATGGTTGGTCCCCAAATTTGATATACATATATCATTATGTGCCTCATTAGTTTGAGAATCAAAACACATAGAGGTCTTGAATAAATGTGTAGTGAGGTACCAACACCAATGATTGTGATCCTATAAAATAAGGATTATACTATTTTACATATTGAATGAGGTACATGATCCATGTAGTTTAAAGTCATGTGGAAAAAACATTATCATTTAGTTTAACATCTTCTGACTAGGATGTTAGGACATGTAGTTTATTTTCATACAAAAATAACATCAGTTTCATGAAATTTATCATCTCTTAACATGGATGAACTTCCAAGCTTATTAATGTCATAAAAAAGGATGATATTTTAGTTTAATGTCATGAAGAAAAGACTTATTACACTTTTCACATGAAATAAATTCTGATAAAACTTTCATTGGTTGGGGATGTAATGAGTTATCTATCCATTGAGATCCTGGAATATTTTTTATTAGGGAGGAAATTCTGTAGAGAATAAGGTCCACCCCACTTTGTCACATACATTAGAGGATTATTCCCTCTTATCATTGGAGTCCTAAGTACCAACAACAATTTTATATGGAGGAACGAACAGAGGTGGAACTTCTTGTTAAAATTTTTATCCATCTGATGGGAATGGACCCCCAATTGATAAAAGGTATGAAATCTTTACCCATCGAGTAGCTACAAATCATCCAATTTTTGGGATTTCTCATCTGAGGGTAGTTTATCATATAAGGAAATGTCTAGCGATAGAAATTGGTCCTCAATGGGGTGGAAATATTCTATCCTATAGATAAGTGAATATGAGGGTTCATGTGGGTAGAATATATGAATGTTTGGTAGGCCCACAAGTCATGAAAGAGCTTATCAATACAAAAAATTTACCTTTAACCACCATCTTCTAGTGAATGTTTGATAGGGTCTTGTGGAAGGAATATATATGTTTGTTATCCACTACATCATAGCAGGACGAGTGGTTGGATTATATATTATACTCATAATATAGCTTCCCCAACATAGTAAAATAGAAATTTTTGTCCCTGTTAATTTTATAAGGGACACTAAGCATAGTAGTTATGTTGGCTTTCATGAAGATGATAATTATTTCGACCTTGAATTATTGAGGCGTATTTACTCAAACCATTTAGATAATAAGTTGGTAGTAGTTATAATGTATATAAATTTCTTAGCAGTGGAAGGAAGATATATTCCTAAAACATCCATTAATCTTATAGAAAATGGAAAGGAGTATATCATTATACATAGAAACTATAGGGGTTAATGAATTTAATTGTCCAACACCTAGAAGGATGATTCTATTGTGTAAAATTGGTGCACTCCTACATCATAGTGGGCCATTAGTACCAAAGCCTACATATTTTATGAAAAATCTTGAACCCTAACTATTGGGTACTATAGTCTCCCACATTTACTTCTTTCTTGATAGCAACAATCTCTTCTCCATTGATAAGTACGATAAAAACTCCATAAAATCCTTATTTATAGAGGATTATCTAGAGATTTGGACCATCATAAAGAGTGAAATTATTTTCTTGCCATCATATTTTATCTTTCCCATATATTTCTGATTGGATTACTCTATTTTGATGTTACTTCATGATGGGTATCATCCGACTAATGGTAGAATCATAAGGTTATGGGAAAAGACATATTTCATAGATCTCTTCAATTCTAACATGAGAAAAATAACAAACCATTAATTGATACTCAATGATGATGAATATTTCATATCAGTTTGGATCATCCAAATTTTTAGCTATATTTTCCAATGCATATTGTTGAAAAGTATACAATTGTTGGATTTTAGTTAATATTGGTTGTGTGGGAAATTCTTCTATTAACCATCAAAAATTGTCAATCAGGGGGGTATCTCTTCTTTAATAGTAAAATGATCCCTATTGATCTATTTTATTACCAAATATAAATCAAATTTTACTTATAGATGTCCCAATAGTATCATATGTTCCACTTTTAGGCATGTAATGAGGTACGAATATTCTACGTCATTTTTTGTGCATCCCTCTAACAACGGGATAATGTAAGGAGAAATTTTGTTTTCAAGAGAGATGATAAAAAAACCTAAACTAAATTTGATGAGCATAGGTTCTTCCATTACATTCCTATTTGGTCTCTTAGATGGTCCATAAAAATACATTTCCCAAATTTTGGGGAAATACTGAATAGAAAATAACTCTTCTTTTTATAGTTAAGTTTCTAACAACGTTGTTTCTGTGGATAGGCGCTTCATGAGGAAGTCTACCCTATCCTTTCATTTCACCACATTCTATGTCATAAACAGTATGTGGGACTAAATTAGGATATCCTCCCACCATGTAAAAAACACTTTAAACATAGGATGGATGAGAAAATATTGGAGTAGATTATTATGAGATACCAAATTGACCTCATGGTGCTGAATGTAATGCCTTAGTGTATAAACTATGATGATCAATGATAGAAATATCTTCATGATATTCAAAAAATGAGTATCAATTTCAAGTATGGTTCTACAGAGAGAATAAAGGTTGTTTTCATTCCTGACATCATTATCTTGAAAGTGTAAAGTATCCAGTGATCAATTTTGGGTTTTCAGTTTTAAAATGAGTGGCTGCCCTTCAAATGGTAGAATTAGAACATGTAGAATCAAGAGATATTTATTAAGTATATTTAATTATTTCTAAAAGTCATTGGTACAAGGGTATATGAACCCTTTTTTATCAACCTGGTTAAGGTCAATAATTTTTCTATGAGGTTGGAAATAATGTTTTAGATGTAGGAAAGTTGTCTCTAAAATCCTCCAAACACATGTTTCAAGGAAATTAAAATCTATGGATAGAATTTTTTTCTTAGGGTTGAATTCAATTCCATGATGGTGTATGATAAAGGTATGAAAATTTCCCCAGGTAACACATAAATCAAATTATAAGGGGTTCATATTCAGTTGATGATATCATAGTTTTTTGAATACAATCTGAAGATCATATATTTGGTTAGAACTATGTCATAACCTAACCACTAGATCGTCGATATAGTATTCTCCAGTCTTCCCGAAGAAGGTTTTGAAGATGTGATGTGTGGTGTGTTATTATGTATCACCATAAATATTTAATCTAAAGGGAATAAAATTATTGAATAATACTCTATGGGGGCCTACATGAAGTGTATTAATCATCTTAATTAGAAATCTAATGTCGTTTGTACTCTGAATAACTGTCCATGAAAGAGAGGTCTTGATAACGGATTGTTACATCAATTGGTAGTTCTATGATTGGGATTAGGAAATCTTCTTTTCAAAATTACTAGTTGAGATCATTGAAATCAATGAAAACCCTTATTTTCCAATTGTTCTTCTTAAAGAAGAGGGTTTTGGATATAAATTTCAGACACTAAACTTCTAGATTAATCCATCCCAAATAATATTTCCCACATCAGCCTTAATTTTGGAGGCATGAGTTGGGTGTGTTCTTCTGGCTTCCTGTATATATCCCCAATGGTTTTCCATACAAATTAAGTGGTGAATGGACACCTCATAATTTAGGTTTGGAATATATGTGTCATTATGTGAAAAAAGTCATGGTGTTATTTCATAATGGAGATATATACCTCTTATTCATCGGAAGGCATGATTACACTAATCAAAGTGGGCTGTGGATCTTTTTTGTAACAATATTTATTTCTTTGAATTCATCAAGGGTAGAACACACACCATACTCAAATTATAAAGGGAAATAAAGGATTCCATACTACTATCCATCTACCTCATACTCCTCATATTCCATATTTTCTATGTTTTTTTGGTAAGTATGTGATGAGGCCAATTTCACATAGTTTGGGGAGGAGCCATAATTTTGACATTCAAAAGGTTAATAAGCTACTTTTTACTTAACTGATAGTACATGGACCCATGAGTATTTAAAGGGGAGTTGAGGCACTATGAATGAGAATCTTCAATTTATTTCATTTATATTGAAACCACTTTTTACCTAGTTTATGAGGTTGATATTTGTTGTATTTTATGGGTATAATTAGGAGATTTCCATCCAAGATTTTACCAATATATTGAGAGTCAAAAACTCCTTATATGTTGTCAATTTTAGTTTTATGGAATGATATCACGAATATATATTAATATATTCCTAAATTTGAAACTACTTCTTACATATGATTGATGTACATTAGAAACACTACACTATGCTTCTTGAAAGGATTAGCCAAATTAATTTCCAAACCATTTGCGACATTGATTCCAGAAACATTGTCAATAATTGGAGTTTACCTTCCCACTAAAAAAACCCCACATCAATATATTTTTATTCACATGAATTAATTGGGTGTTTTTCACTATAAAATTCCCTTATTTGAAATTTAATTCTATATTTGTGGAATTTTTGGTATGATGAGTGGATAGTTACATGTTGATGAAACCAAGTTCTTCTGAGAAAAATATTTAAGGACTTATCTTACTAAACAAAAAATAATTATGAGTTGGATATGAGATCCCCAAAATAAGTATTGATCATGATCTCAAATAGATGATTCTTATCACTCTAATGAAAACCCAATCGCTTTATATATAAATTGGACAAGTTGGACTCATTATAACCAAATTGATGATGCTTTCAGACTAGAATTAGTTTGGAACTTATTCCCTTTCTAATGGAGGATCATTGAATATCACTGTCACTTATCATTCGAGATACATAAAAGGGTCTGATGGTCCCCTGTATAAAGATATTTTTTTCATAGTATGTGAAGGAGATAATCATGTGGCATTCCAAGGGATTATTCTTAGAACAGTACAATTATTTAGAGACAACATCATCATAGAATTCAAAAGGATTTGAAAATGATTCTAGGATTTCTACATAGATATCATATGATAGTTTTAAGGAATTTGGGGTTGATAAATTTTTAAAAACCATGTATAATTTCCTTAAAATTTCATACTGATGGGATAAATTTATGTGTTACCTAGTACAGGGATGCTATTTTCTCAACATGTTAGAAACTGAAGAACATGATGTAGGTGGATCAACCCTTGGAATATGACCTGAAAGAACTTATATCCTTTGAGAATTATGTGAGGTAGGTATGTCTTTTTGTTGACTTTGATTAGAAAATTATTTCTTCTCGAGTTGATATTCTAGAATGATCAGCTTAAGGAAAACATGTCTGTAACAGCCTGAGATTTTATGAAAAATATTCTTTTTAATTTCATTAATGTCTTGTGTTGTACGCTACACCAAAAGGAGCTTGCTCAACATGCATACTTTAATTGCCTTGCATTACACACAATCACGACCTTCCTAGATAGCGTGTGTAGTACGCAATACCGAGTTTCACTAAACAACTTTATGCTAATAAAATATTATTAAAACTAGCCATTATGAATAGTAATAAAAACTTTTTGAAATTTTATAAATTTTATTTTTCAAAATGGACTTCATTTTTGGATTCGTAATATTGAAATTAGCCTAGGGAGAAATTTTGGTATTTTTCTGAAAACTTTCAATTTTTGATGAATAGTGAAACCACTAAGTGGTAGTTAAAAAAACTGAATTTTTCATAAAACATAATTTTACTGCTTCTGTGAGTGGAATTTTGAAAATCCGAGAGACATGGTTAATATCAAGGACTAAAATGTGCTTCAATGAGATGAAAATAATGTTTTCGTGAATAGTAACTTTTTACTTTTTTTACCATGGTTAAAAGTAAATAGGGTAATTAAGGGTAAAAATGATATTATTATTACCCTAACACATGTCCTAATTCTATTAGACAAGTATAATTAGACCAAAAACAACCTTATAAATAAACTATGACCATTTATGCGCACTTGGATTAGATTCGGACATCTATTTTTAATTTATTTAAAGAAGGGTTAAAATAGTTAAAATCAAAGTTTAATAAGTACATAATTTTTAATATGGGGTTATACATAAGATAAATTTGACTATAAATTTTCATTATAAAGATAAAACGATTTCCTACATAATGGTATTTTATTTGTAATTTTTAGACATTAAATAATTTAATTTATTTATAACACAATGATGATGTAGTAATTAGCTTATTAATGAAATACTGACATAATCGATATTATAAATACCTAAATAAGTATAATTTGAGACTTTTTATGAATTGAACTAATTTTCTAGGTTAATATGACATGTTAGGATTAATTTAATTAACTTTGGTCTAAGTAATCATTCTGTTATGAGTTTCAAAAAAATCAACTATTGAATAGTGTCAAAATTGACATAAAATAGTTTTTTTTAAAATATTATATTATTAATTGTTATTTTATTCCTAAAAATCTAAGGTTCAGAAAAATGACTTAGATAAGGTTATATATATTAAAAAAACACAACTTGGGGGTCAATTGGATGTTTATGTTAAGTTTATTAACTATATAATATAAAAATAAAAAGTGACATGGTAATTGTCAATATAATTAACAAAGAGTTAAAACTAAAAGATAAGGCTAATATAGGAACCTAAACTTGTCTAAATTCTGTTTTATGAGAGGATTTAGACCCATCCCCACCTTATCTTTGAAATAAATCAATTTAGAGCTATTTAAAACCGAATTTGACTTTATAATAAAATAATACTTTTAGTTATTCCAAAGGTACCCCTCTCCTCCCTTATAAAAGGGAACCTCCTCCCTCTCTTCCTACACAACTTTGAGCCTTCAAGCTCAACCAACCCCTGCCAAATTCTCTTCTCCACTTCCCTAGAAATATCCTAGAGGTTCTGTTCTTCTGCAAAGACCAATTTTAGTGCCCTAAAGGGATATCTCAAAGAGGCGCTTCAAAGAAGAGGAGGTTCAGACACGTATAAAGCATATCAGACCAAAGGTAAGGGAAATATCACAATCTCATTTTTATCTGAGATTGTTTATACTTTGGTATTTACTGGGGTGTATTTTATCATCCACATCCATGTTTCCTCAATATTTAATATTTATATCCTTATACAATAGTTTATATCCAATTTTACCCTTCGTTGAGTTTTTAGTAAAAGATATGAAATGAACCTTTTGTCGTTTTTTCATACGAGGTACTTTTTGACTTTTCCGACAAAAGTACGAGAAGAATGTTTTTTTTAACTTATACGAAATGAATGGATTTTTAAAACATTATTTCCAAGAAGCTTCCTTTACAAGTTTTCAAGTTTATTTTTAATCAAATTCTTTTAGTTTATAATTGTACGACATGTTAAGAACGGAAAAGTGTTTTTGAAGCAGAAAGGATATTTTCCTCAAGAATGGAGTTCAAGTGTTTTATCAAAATTAATTTCCATCTAAGATAATAAAGGGTTCTGTTTTTATCCCTATTATTACATTGATTTGATTATGTTATGATGGAATTATATTTTTATGAATTCCTTTATCTTATATGAATTGTTTTATGATGTCACGATGTTTAAGATTCCCATTTTTATTACAAGGGTTATGCTATGATGTATGGTTTTCTGATTTTGTGGCACTCATAAGAATGGTATCATTATGAGATGGGTGGAACTTATATCTACCTCCAATGAATTGAGTAATGATTTTATATCTCATGAGATAGACATGGCTGGAACGGTAGATTATACCGGTTCAGTGAAACAGGACTGAAACGAGGGTGACTCGGTTCAGAAATGGACTTTGTCCACTAGGATTGTCTTGGCAATGAGTCTTGACTAATAAGATATGATTCTCTATGATTATGTGTGTGTTCCACAAAGTTTCATGTTTTAAGTTATGATTATTGGGATTTCATTTCATTACTATGATTTATCCCATGTTATTAAATTATGCTCTCTTTTGCAGGTTAGGATTTCCAAAATGTTATGTTCTTATGAAAATGATGTGATTGATATTTCTTTTGTTTACCCTTACTGAGAATTTGATCTCACCCTTTTATGTTTTCTTTTCCCCAGGATATAAAGAAAGGTTTTAGGTAAAAAGAGGATGATATTTATGGGAGATGCTGAATGTCTTTCACCATGATTAGAAGATTATATTCTGAGTTTCCAAAGACACTAAACTATTATGGTCCTTGTGTGTTTGTTTTTCTTATGTATTAAGTATTCCGCAAAAGTAATCTAATATTCATGTACGTCAAGCTTCAGGTCTCTACAGTTGGTATCAGAGGAAAGGTTTAGTCAACCTTTGGAAACAAGGATGCGAAAACATTAGTGAGATCCCGAGAGATATTTATAAGGTATGTCCGGGGATGTCCCTAAGGATAAGTATACATATAGGATATAGTCCTACAACTATGGTAACGATATTAGATTAAACCAACGATGTTAGATATTGAAGTTACTCTGCCATTATTATGATATTTTCCTCTCACACTATTCTTTTTGGGTTTTAGACGATGGATGGAACCCGAAGGAACCTTGTTGATCAATGCAATGGACAATGCAATGATTGTCCTCTTGAACAAACAAATGTTATGAGAGATGGATTAAAAAATCTTATTGCTATACTTACACAAGCTATAAATCATTCTGGACTTCCAAATGTGCAGAGAAGGGAACAATATTCTATTGAGTCCTTCATGAGGCAACTTCCACCTTCTTTCAGTGGGTCTTCTGATCCACTTGTTGCTGAACAATGGATCAGTACTACTGAAAAGATATTTTCAGTTCTTCAATGTTCTGAACATGATAAAGTCATCTTAGCAGTATATCGTTTGGAAGGTGAAGCTGATCAATGGTGGAATATTATCAAGAATACGAGGAAAAGAGATGAAATTGATTCCATGGAATGGGACGAGTTCAAGAACTAATTTTTCAATAAGTACTTCCCTCGTATTCTTCAAAAAAAGATGGAGAAGGAGTTTCTTGAACTAAAGCAAAAGGATGATGAATCTGTTGGTATATATGAAGCGGATTTTACAAAGCTTGCAAGGTATGTATCTGGATTTATCATCCAACCTGAAAGAAAAGTTGATCGATTCTTCAGTGGCTTAAAACCAAATCTTCGAAGGGCATTAGCTATAAGAGACTTCAGTAGCTTTGAATAAATTGTGCGTTGTGCTATCAAGGTAGAAATGGAAGTTGGTATTACTTATCCATCTCATAGTTTTGACAAGAAACGAAATATGGAGTTCAAGGAGAAATCTCAAAATAAAGGTGAAAAGAAGATGAATGTTTCCTTATGCTCAAAGTGTAGAAAGAAGCATGGTGGAGATTGCCTTAAAGGGACAAGTAAATGTTTCAAATGTGGAAAGGAAGGTCATCGGGCATTTGAATGCCGCAATGATGGGAGGAAGATGTCTAATGATGTAAAAAAAGGAAGGGATACACAGAATGAACCTACTACACTTCAATGATTCAAGTGCAAGGAAATGGGGCATTATGCTAATAAATGCCCTAATCCAAGGGTTAGTGATGATCGACGTGAGCAACCACATAAGGAAAAGGACAAAGGGAAGTCACATGCGATCACCATTGGAGATGTTGAATATAAAAACGATGTGGTGGGATGATTAAGTGTTTATGTAATGGGATTCTAGAATAATGTTGTATATAGTATCGTGGAATATTAGAATATTTATGTTTTGGTCTATTGTGGTTTTCAATAATTTTATGGCATCGGTAACCATGAAAAGTGATTGAAATATTTTTGGAAAGCAGATGATATGCACATAATGAAGGGATAAATAGAATCTAATATGTTTGATAGTATTCATGAGCTCATGATTGATATAAGGACTAAGTGATATCATGGTTTGAGTATATAGAATTTTGAGGATTTTGGTCTGTGTAAAGTGTTAACTTTTAACTACATTCATGTTTTCACTAAGGTTCAATGGGTATTCAAGAGAATACATGATTAAGGCCTTTGAATGTTTGGAATGTGACAAACAAGACATATCTTATGATATATGGGGATCAACGATGGTATTAAATCTCTGGTAATCGTTTTCACTAAATTATGAGAATGGACTGCAGTATTATGGATAAGCCTAAAGACTAGAATATATTATGTTGGACATAAGTTATTATTATTTAAGGATATATGTTTTTTTCGATATTATTTATGGGGTGTTATTGTAATATTGTTTTAGAAAAAGGACAACCTGCAGGACGGGCGACAGCCCATCGCGTCGGACAAGGTCATAGGAATCGAACCCACAACCGAAGTGCGGCTGGCATTTATCGCCTACCACTGGCCTACAGGAAGTCCCTGTTTAGTAGAAAATAGTTTTATTATATTAAGAAGTATGATATATGAAGTATAAGTCCATTTTAGGAACAATATATTATTAATCTCACTATAGATGGACTTATGTATTTTTTTTATAACTTTTCTAACCTTTTGTTTGAGACAGATGGAATGACCCATCATTCTATCACATGATCTGATAACACATCACGAATGACAAATTCAACTTCATTTCTTTAAGATATGAAGTGGAAATTTTCCAAATAATGACAAATGGTGAGACTATACCAAAATCACGAAAGTATTTCTTCTAATTCCAATTTCATCAACTTAAGGGAAATGATCTTGAAAACAAAAAATGTTGTCCTAGTACTCTTATATCTGATGAATCAGATGGTACCTTAGATCATCACAAAATTATGGCTTTGTGAATGATGGATTTTCCATAGCCATGTTCTCTACCACTCTCCATCAGAACATGATGGTTAGATTTCTCTTCCATATCCATATTTTCACCTATGTGGAAACCCAGTGATTAGTTTATTTGGGTAACCGTTACATTTCATACATTTGTTTTTAAAGATTGGTTTTGGTATTTTTTTTACAATGTGGGTTTCTATTAAAGAATCTTTCGAATAGTATACCATTTATAACCCTGATGAATTTCGAGGGCGAAATTCATTTTAAGGGGGGTAGAATGTAACAACCCGAGATTTTATGAAAAATATTCTTTTTAATTTCATTAATGTCTTGTGTTGTATGCTACACCAAAAGGAGCTTTCTCAACACGCACCCTTGACTTGCCTTGCATTACATGCAATCGTGACCTTCCTCGATAGTGTGTGTAGTACGCAATACCGAGTTTCACTAAACAACGTTATGCTAATAAAATATTATTAAAACTAGCCGTTATGAATAGTAATAAACACTTTTTGAAATTTTTTAAATTTTATTTTTCAAAATGGACTTCATTTTTGGATTCGTAATATGGAAATTAGCCTAGGGTGAAATTTTGGTATTTTTCTGAAAACATTCAATTTTTGATGAATAGTGAAACCACTAAGTGGTAGTTAAAAAAACTGAATTTTTCATAAAACTTAATTTTACCGCTTCTGTGAGTGGAATTTTGAAAATCCGAGAGACATGGTTAATATCAAGGACTAAAATGTGGTTCAATGAGATGAAAATATTTTTTGGTGAATAGTAATTTTTTACTTTTTTTTACCACGGTTAAAAGTGAATAGGGTAATTAAGGGTAAAAATGATATTATTATTACCCTGACACATGTCCTAATTCTATTGGACAAGTTTAATTCGACCAAAAACAACCTTAGGAATAAAATATGACCATTTAGGCCCACTTGGATTAGATTAGGACATTTATTATTAATTTATTTAAAGAAGGGTTAAAATAGTTAAAATCAAAGTTTAATATGTAAATAATTTTTAATATGGGGTTATACATAAGCTAAATTAGACTATAAATATTCATTAGAAATATAAAACGATTTCCTACATAATGGTATTTTATTTTTAATTTTTAGAAATTAAATAATTTAATTTATTTATAACACAAAGATGATGAAGTAATTATCTTATTAATGAAATACTGACATAATTGATATTATAAATACCTAAATAAGTATAATTTGAGACTTTTTATGAATTAAACTAATTTTCTAGGTTAATATGACATGTTATTATTATTTTAATTAACTTTGGTCGAAGTAATCATTCTGTTATGAGTTTCAAAAAAATCAACTATTGAATAGTGTCAAAATTGACATAAAATAGTTTTTAAAACAAATATTATATTATTAATTGTTATTTTATTCCTAAAAATCTAAGGTTCGGCCAAATGACTTAGATAAAGATATATATATTAATAAAACACAACTTGGGGGTCGCTTGGATGTATATGGAAAGTTTATTAACTATATAATATAAAAATACAAAGTGACATGGTAGATGTCAATCTAATTAACTTAGAGTTAAAACTAAAAGATAAGGTTAATATAGGAACTTAAACTTGTCTAAATTATATTGGATGAGAGGATTTCGACCCAACCTAACCTTAGCTTCGAAATTAATCAATTTGGAGCTATTTAAATCCGAATTTGACTTTATAATAAATTAATAGTTTTAGTTATTCCAAAGGTACCCCTCTCCTCCCTTATAAAAGGGCACCCCTCCCTCTCTTCCTCACACAACTTTGAGCCTTCAAGATCGGCCAACACCTTCCAAATTCTCTTATCCACTTCCCTAGAAATATCCTAGAGGTTCTGGTCTTCCTCAAAGACCAATTTTAGTTCCCTAAAGGGAGATCTCAAAGAGGCGCTTCAAAGAAGAGGAGGTTAGGACACGTACAAAGCATATCGGACCAAAGGTAAGGGAAATATCACAATCTCATTTTTATCCGAGATTGTTTATAATTTGGTATTTACTGGGGTGTATTTTATCATCCACATCCATGTTTCCTAAATATGTAATATTTATATCCTTATACAATATTTTATATCAAATTTTACCCTTCGTTGAGTTTTTAGTAAAAGATATAAAAGGAATCTTTTGTCTTTTTTTCACACGAGGTAATTTTTGACTTTTCCGACAAAAGTACGAGAAGAATGTTTTTTTAACTTATACGGAATGAATGGATTTTTAAAACATTATTTCCTAGAAGCTTCATTTACAAGTTTTCAAGTTTATTTTTAATCAAATTCTTTTAGTTTAGAATTGTATGACATGTTAAGAAAGGAAAAGTGTTTTTGAAGCAGAAATGATATTTTCCTCAAGAATGGAGTTCAAGTGTTTTATCAAAATTATTTTCCATATAATATAATAAAGGGTTCTATTTTTATCCCTATTATTACATTTATTTTATTATGTTGGGATGGAATTATATTTTTATGAATTCCATTATCTTATATGAATTGTTTTATGATGTCACGATGTTTAAGATTCCCATTTTTATTACATGGGTTATGCTATGATGTATGGTTTTCTGATTTTGTGGCACACATAAGAATGGTATAATTATGAGATGGGTGGGACCTATATCTCCCTCCAATGAATTGGGTAAAGATTTTATATCGCATGAGATAGACATGGCTGGAACGGTAGGTTATACCGATTCAGTGAAACAGGACTGAAACGAGGGTGACTCGGTTCAGAAATGGACTTTGTCCACTAAGATAGTCTTGGAAATGAGTCTTGACTAATAAGATATGATATTCTATGATTATGTGTGTATGCCACAAAGTT
Source organism: Viscum album (assembly GCA_963277665.1). Lineage (NCBI taxonomy): Eukaryota > Viridiplantae > Streptophyta > Magnoliopsida > Santalales > Viscaceae > Viscum > Viscum album. The sequence continues at coordinate 350,807,700 of OY728134.1, read as the reverse complement.
TCATGTTTTAAGTTATGATTATTGGGATTTCATTTTATTACTATGATTTATCCCATGTTATGAAATTATGCTCTCTTTTGTAGGTTAAGATTTCCAAAATGTTATGTTCTTATGAAAATGATGTGATTGATATTTATTTTTTTTACCATTACTGAGCATTTGAGCTCACCCTTTTATGTTTTCTTTTCCTCGGGATATAAAGAAAGGTTTTAGGTAAAAAAAAGGAAGATATTTATGGGAGATGTTGAAGATATTTCACCACGATTAGAAGACTATATTCCGAGTTTCCAATGACACTAAACTATTACGGTCCTTGTGTGTTTGTTTTTCTTATGTATTAAGTATTCCGAAAAAGTAATCTAATATTCATGTACGTCAGGCTTCAGTTCTCTAAAATTTCCATGTGTGTGGGAGATTTATATATACTTTTGATCATTCTGTATGGATCTCTAGTGACTTTTGGCCATATAGATGGTCCGATAAGGGATGTGGAAAGAATAATGTATTCTACCATGACCACATCATTCCATGTGTACTCGACCTATATAGAATCTTACAACTATTCACCAGTCAGATGTATAGAGGATTAGATCATAGCCACCTTCATAGTCTAATAAGGGATCAATTAAGTGAATAAAATTATGGAATCTAAAATTTTATCCTCCTTTAATAAGGACTCCATCTGGCGAGTTGACTCATCCATTCCAATTTATTGGGGTAGTTCCCATGCTTCTGGGATATAAGTAATGATGTATGAGAGAATAAATGGCATCTTCACCCTTGTAATAAGATTATATTATAATGTTTTCTTATTTATCTTCTTATCATGTTTTCTCTTGGAATATATGCTTTCAGAAGGCTGTGACATCGTTAGAGTCAGTTATGCCATAGTAGAAGTGGTCGGAGTTATAGTTTTATAACACCACAAAACTTGGTTATTTATGATATAGTCATAATCTAACCTTTAAACATAAATTTTCAACTTTTGGGATTTGAATTTTGAAAAGAAGACATTCACCGTTGCGATTAGGATGATATTTAGAGTCTAATAGAATTAACTTAATTTTAAGGGAATAGTAACCTAACCTTATAAATAGTAACTTACCATTATTAATAGTAATATGACTCTTATGAATGGTATCCATACCCATGAATGTATAAATAAATTTAGGCACCTTAAAAATGGAGATGTATATTTTAAGCATTCATATTTTTTGATTAAATAATGTTTTTAAATTAAAATTAAAATTATCATATTTATAAAATTATTTTTGAAAAATAGAGTTCATTTTTTGATTTTATTCATCAAAAAATGGTTAGGGTGAATATTTGGGATTTTTCTGAAATACATGAATTTTTTTATTAATAGTAAAATACAATAAATTATGAAAAAATACTAAATACTTGATTTACTGCATCATTGGTGATTCAAGAGTTATGTAAGCCCACTTTGTTCGACCTCACATGCCATTATTACTATTTGGGATCACATTAATCTTTAACATTCATTGTCATGAGATAAAATATTAAAATAATAATTAAAATAATGTAAAATCCCTCCTCCCCTCCACTATATTAACCACCCCTCACCCCCTATTCCTCCCACGCCTCTCAATCTTCAATCCTTGGATAAATTATAAAAAATAATCTTCCAAATCCCTCTCCCCACATCCATGGAATTCTAGTATCACCAAAAGGTATAAATCAAAGGCCTTAAAGAGTTTCTCAAAGAGGATTACTCAAGAGGTTAACCTCTCTTCCTTTTTTCTTTCAATTCCTTTTACAAGTTCCATTATTTTGTTCTCTATTCTCAAATGAAAACATCCCAAGGCCATGATAATTCCAATACCATTAATGGACTATATTTTCATTTTTCTAATGTAATATTTTAATTACTATCTATATTTTCCCTTCCTTTTATACTATAAATGAAAACACTGTCCGAGATGAGTTGATTTATCACACACAAGGATGACAGGTTTTCAATTTGCATTACTATATTCAAGAATGGTCATGAAATATTTTTAATGGTTGAAATAGATTATAATATATGAATTTTATCTTATTTAATTTTCTGTAATCTTTACACACTCATAATATGGAATAATAATACAAAACATGTTCATTGTGCACAAAACCGCCAAGCTAAATCCAAGCGTTTATCAATAACTTATCGAATGAGTCATCCTCATGGTATATAACAAAAATCATTATAATATAGTTTATATATCTTTAATTTCACTAATAATAAATATTAAAAATTCTTTATGTTTAACCAAATTTCAAATGAACGTCAATTAATGAATACAAGTAAACGGATCATGAAAACCAAGGAAGAAAAAGCTTCCAAAACAATAAAATTGAAACTCTTAAACACATAAAAAAGGCCATTAATGAACATAAAAAGGTTATACCATATCAATTAAATGTTTATTAGGTTATATAATTATTAATTAATGAAGATAAATATGATTATTAATGTTATTAAGAACAATAAAAAACACCTTAATGCATAAGGTAAGGGATATCTTAACTCAATTTTCATTCATTGAGTTAAACATCAATACCATTTGTTTTGTATTTTCCCAGATTATGTTTAAATGACCTCTTATTGTTTTATTATGTATATCGACTTTTATTTTATGGGTTTATGTTTTTCACACATAATTATGTCATTGATTTCTCCTCAATCTAATGATACGTTCCTGTTAAGGGACCATCTCTCTCCCTTTTATTCAAGAATTCCCCCAATGTTGTGTCCTTTTATTTTAAATTCCTAATGATGGGGTTTGTTTTTGAACCTCCCCCATACTTCCATTATGTTATATAAATAATGGGATTCCCTTTTACCTCTCATTAATACCTCATAAGAACATATGTTACCATGCCAAAATGATAGTAAGGGGTTTCCTCATCTCACTTTCATTTTCATGATATTTTTATTGTTTGTTGCTTATTTATTGTATGTGGTATATGTGTACTTCCATTTTTCATGTAATATCATGATTACCTTTATATTCTTGGTATTAAATGATTCATTTGATGGTAATTAAGTTCTATTAATATGATTCAACTGATTACATTTTGGTAAAGGATTTGTCTTAACTTCTATTTCATAATGACTAATATTTTATTGTTCTCCTAACAATGCTTATGTGGTGTACCTACAACCCATTTTAGATCAAGTTTAATTTGAAATTAAATTGCTATAAAATATACATATTCTCATATCATGGATATTTTTTTTGTCTGAACCATATTACATTTCATGTACGGTGTTTATTTGGAATGTTGTTTTAACTTTGAAAACATTGATAAATATGAAAACTATACTCTATAATGATATTGAAAAGGAATATTTATCTTGTATTAAATCAATGGATTAAGAATTAATTGGACATGAAGCGGTGGGTGGGGCCCACTATAGCCCCCTGATGCATCAACAGGTCTCATGAGATAAATCAGTTGGCGACAAACCCTTCGAGTTTGTTTCCAAAAATCATATGGATTTATACCCACAGAACTAAACCTATTTAATGGTATTATGGTTTAATGTTCTATATACATGATGTCCAAATAATAATCATTACCTTTTTTCATTATCAGTTATTACTATCCATGAGGTTTTCACTATGACCAAATCAATGGATGCATGTTCCTTCTCAATTTATTAATGGCATGATTTTTCATTTATTCACCATGCCATATTGACTATTCCATGTTGATTATGAATCATTTAATATTGATTCATGCTTACACTATTTTTAAATATTACTAAGCATTTTATCTCACCCATTTCATTTGTTTACCTTCAACATGTTATGAAGAGGAGATCATTTATTGAGTTTCTATGGATGCAATTTTTTATTTTTCTGTCATGTATAATATTTTTTTACCTTTCCAAATTTAATTTTAGTTACATTTGTGTATCTAGATTCTTCAAGACTACTAAATTGATCGTTCCTTCAGGTTTTCATTCCTTATTACCATGCCAATGTATTATTGCACCAGATCCGGTCTAGAGGGTTCATGGTGTTATAGTTGGTATCAATGGAAGTGTAGTAGAATACTTAAAAACTAGACCGGAAAATGTATATTTGGGAACAAATAAATAATGTAGTATTAGAGAACAAACATACAATAATATCCTATAATTTTTGTAAGTAATAGATTACAGGGATATTTCTAGAAAATACATCCATGTATGGATACAAATAGGTAGAGGTGGCTCAGGCACAAATATACTTAGGAGTGAAAAATATGACAAGGAGTTTCGGGGTTGACTCGAGGTATCCTGGTACACAACAACGAGTCATGATGAACTCTTTTTATTGGCACTCCCGAGAGATATTCTTAGGATAATTCAAATTTTATTTACAAGCCATTATGAAGGATTTTTATGTAAAGTACTCCTTATAGAAACAATGTTTTTGAGATTAGCTATGCATAGAATTTCAATCTATGTTCAATTACTTTCTATTTAATATTCATAACCTAACCTAATGTATGCCATTATTTTGAAATGGAACATAACGTAAGAAGGGGAATCAATACTCGTGGAAAATTTAGGGATTTCCCCACTGAAAAGTCAACATAGTCAATGTCGGAGATGATCAGATCATGAACTTAATGGGACAACATACTCAGGTTGTGACAAATAACCAAGATCAAAAAGGAAGGGGTTAAGTTTGTATGGAAAAAATAATGTACATAATTCTTTGAAAAATTGAAAAGAAGATCATCCAATGCTCTAATTTTGAATCTTCAATCTTGAAATGATAGATTTTTGACATACAGTGATTCATCATAGAATGGAGTGGGTTTCGTCCTTATGAAAAAATGATAAAGATATTTCTTATGCATCAAGGCAGTTGAAGAATCATGAGAAAAATTACCCAACTCATGATCTTGGGATAGCATCCATAATCTTCGCTCTAAAAATATTTATATATTATCTCTACGGTAAAATATGTGAGATATACATGGATCACAAGAGTTTGAAATACATTTTTACACAAAAAGAACACAATATGAGGAAAATGAGATGGCTTGAGTTACTCAATGATTATGATTGTTCAATACACTACCACCCAGGAAAATAAAATTAGGTGGCATATGCATTAAGTAGGAAAGATCATGGACTTCTGACCAAAATGATGATTCAGAGAGATCCTACAATCATGGATCTACTATATATGTTTAAGGAAATCATTATGGAAGGAGGAACATCTTTCCACTTTCAAATGATTGCTAAACCACATTTTCTATTGATGAAAAAAATATGCCAATATGATGATGAGAATATACACAAGAAAATTAATGCGGTTAAGGATGAAATATTGGAAGACTTCGTGTATGAGGAAGCAGTTATGAAATTTGGGAATAAGTTATGTGTTCCATTAGTACCTGAGATAAAAAGGAAACTATTAGATGATGCTTATAGATCAAATTTCTCTATACACAATGGTTGCAAAAAAATGTATAGAGATCTGAAGGAACATATTTGGAGGGATAATATGATGCGGGAAGTTTCTAACTACGTGTCAAGGTGCCTAGTTTTTCAATAAGTGGAGGCAGAGAGAAAACATCCTTGAGGTGTTATGAAACCTAAAATATTCCTATGTGGAAATTGGGTGACCATACAATGGATTTTTTTCACTAGACTACCTAGGAAACCTAAAAGGAATGATGCGAAATGGATAATTGTTGACTGTCTCACAAATTCAGCAAATTTCTTTACTATAAGAGAGGATTTAAAACTTGAGTGCCTGGGAAGACGTTATATTAATTATGTTGTAAGTCTTTATGGGGAACCTCTATCGATTGTGTCTAATCGAGATCCCTGGTTTACATCAAAATTATCGATAAATCCCAATAAGGCTTTGGATACTGAGTTACATATGAGTACTGCTTATGACCCCCAAACCAATGGATAGTCTGAAAGGACTATTCAAAGTATGAAGAAATGTTGAGATCATGGTCTCTTGACTTTACAGGTATGTGGGATCATATATTCCTTTGGTGCATTTTCTTATAAAAATATTTTCTATTCTAGTATTAAAATGGCACTATATAAAGCATTATATGGAAAGATATGTCGAACTCCAACTTGTTGGGACAATGTTGGTTAGAGGAACCTTATAGGCCTAAAACTTATTGAAGAGACCATGACATGGGTAAAGACAATTCAATACCACATTAAAGTATCTCAAAGTGAGAAGAAGAGTTATACTGACAACTAGAGAAAGGATTTGGAATTCCAAGTAGGAGATCATGTCTTTCTGAAAGTACCTCTATGGAAGGTTTTCTTTAGTTTATGTAAGAAATGGAAATTGAGTCCTAGGTATATCCGACCATTTGAAATTCGGGAAAGAATAGGTGTTATAGCTTACTATTTAGAATGTCATGCAAGTATCTCTAAAGTTCATGATGTGTTCCATGGGTCATTATTAAAGAAATACATGCCAGAACCAAATGAATGTACTCACCTATGAATAAATAGAACTGGAACCTGATTTTTCATACTGTGAGGAGCTTATTGGATTTCTTGACATAAGGGAGCTTGTATTGATAAATTGGAGAACTCATCTAGTCCTGGTTCATTGGAGAAACCATAAAATGGAGGAAGAAATGTAGGAACTCGAGGATGTTATGAATAAGAATCACCCACACCTTTTCAGAGGGATTTATGCATGAAAAATTTTGAGGATGAAATTTCTGAAGGAGGGAATAATAAAACACCCCAAACATTTTAAGGTATGTTAATCTTAAATACATTATATTAATTAGATATCATATATTTCGTAAAGAACTATGTTTATTTGAAACAACAATTGGTTATTTAAGATATAGTCATAACTTAGCCTTTAAACATAAATTTTCTACTTTTGGGTTTTGAATTTTGATAAATAGACATTCATGGCTGAAATCAGGATTATATTTAGAGTTTGATAGAATTAACGTATTTTTTAGTGAATATTAACCTACCCTTATGAATAGTAATTTACACTTATGAATAGAAACTTACCCTTATGAATAGTAATATGAATCTTATGAATGGAATTCATACCCATGAATGTATAAATAAAATTAGGCACCCTAAAAATGATGATGAATATTTTATGTATTTATATTTTTTGATTAAATAATGTTTTTAATTAAAAATTAAATTTATCATAATTAGAAAATTATTTTGGAAAAATGGATTTCATTTTTGGATTCTACTCATCGAAAAATGGTTAGGGTGAATTTTTTTGATTTTTCTAAAATACTTGAATTTTTATGAATAGTAAAATACAGTAAATTACAATAAATGCTAAATACTTGATTTTCTGCATCATAGGTTTTGCAAGGATGATTTAAGCCCACTTGGTTCGAAATAACTTGCCATTATTACTATTTGGAGTCACATGAATCAAGACTATTCATTGTATTGAGAAAAAATAATAAACTAATAACTAAAATAATGTAAAATGCCTCCACCCCTCCACTATATAAACCACCCCTGCCCCCCTCTTCCTCAGACACCACTAAATCATCAATCCTTTCCTAAATTCTACCAAAAACTCTTCTCAATACATCTCCCCACGTCTAAGGATTTATGGTCTCACTAAAAGGCAAAAATCAAAGGTCTTAATGAGTTTCTCATAGAGAAGTACACAAGAGGTGAACCTCTCTTCCTTTTTTTTCAATTCCTTTTACAAGTTCCATTATTTTGTTCTCTATTCTCACCTCACCACATCCAAAAGACATGATAATTCAAGTACCATACATGTACTAGATTTTAATTTTGATAATTTAATATTTCATTATAATCTCTCTTTTCTCCTTTATTTTATACTATAAATGCAAACACCGTCCTAGATGTGTTAATTTATCACACTCAAGGAAGACGAGTTTTAAATTTGCATTAATATCTTCAAGACTGGACATAAAACATTTTTAATGGTTTTAAAAGATAATAACATAGGTATTTTATCTTATTTAATGTTATTTAATCTTTATAAACTCATAATACTGAATAATAATACAAAAAAAGTTTATTGTGCACAAAACCGCCAATCTAAATCCAAGCATTTATCATTAACTTATCGAATGATTCATCCTCATGGTATATAACCAAAATCATTATAAAATAATTTATATATATTTAGTTCCAATAATAATATATATTAAAAATTCTGTATGTTTAACCACATTTCAAACGAACTTCCATTCATGAATACAAGTAATGGGATCACGAAAACCAAGGAATAAAATGCTTCCAAAACAATAAAATTGATCCTCTTGAACCCATCCAAATGGCCATTAATGAACCTAATAAGGTTATAAAATATTAATTACATTTTTTTGAGGTTCTAGACTTATTAATTAAGGAAGATAAATTTTATTATTCAGGTAATTAAGAACAATCAAGAACACCATGAAGAATATAGTAAGGGATATCTTAACTCAATTTCCATTCGTTGTGTTAAACATCAATTTCATTGGTTTTGTATTTTCCCAGAAAATGTTTGAATGACCTATGATTATTTTATTTTTATATCCACTTTTATTGTGTGAGTTTATGTTTGTCACACATAATTATGTCATTGATTTCTTCTCAATCTAATGATACGTTATTGGTAAGGGCTCCTCTCTCTCAATTTTATTAAAGAATTCCCCCTATGTGCACATGAGCCTTAGCCCGATAGGTGAGGACTCGAAAAGTGCATAAAAGAGGCCCAAGATAAAATATAGGTGGATACATAATTCTAGGGATACTATATCAGTATTGTAGAATGAACTAAAGCCAGAATAGTAGCAGGTACTATTCAGAACTGTTCGGTAATATAATAGCTAGAAATATTCATCCATCTGTGCCTATGGGCCATCAGTTTGGTCCTCAGGTCCTACAATCCATTAAAACCACCCAAGGCCTTCGGGCTGGTTTTTTCTCAAGTACTTATGGCCACATAAAGTCCCTAGGGCCACCCCAAGTCTTTTGGGGAACATGATACAGATGTACCAATCTAACTACAAGGGACAAGGATTTAGATGAGGATTCAGGGAAGACACATTCACTAGAGTAGAGCAAATCGGAATTGGAAGAACGATAGGGTATGTATTTTCCATCAGTATCAGGCCTATTCTTCATTGCATAGGACAACTAGCCGACTGGCCCTGTGAAGGTGGAGTACTAATATCATAACATATTCTAGGGAGGACCAGTTCAATGTTGTATTGTCTAGGTGATTCCCTCTAATAATTATGGGTCATGTAATTTTCTCTAAGTCTTCAGGCCTTTTAAGGGTTCCACATCACCCCTTGAAAGGTGGATGATCAAAATCATTAAAAAAGGCCTTTAGGCCATTCCGCCACCCCCTATGTTGTGTCCTTTTATTTTTAATTCCTAATGATGGGGTATGTTTTCTCACCTCCCCTATACTACCCTTATAGTATATAAATAATGGTATAGTGCTTTACCACTCATTAATCCCTCACAAGAACACCTGTTACCTTGCTAAAATGTTTGTAAGGGGTTTTCTCATCTCACTTTCATTTCTGTGAGATTTCCATTGTTCACCACTTATTTATTGTATACGGTGTATGTGTAATTCTAATTTTCATATGATATCATGATTCCATCTATATTCATGGTATTAAATGATTCATTTGATGGTGATTATGTTCTGTCCATATGATTCAACTGATTACATTATGCTAATGGACTTTGTCTCAACTACTATTTCATTGTGAAAATCTTTGTATTGTGAACCTAATAATCCATTTGTGGTGTACCTACTGCCCATTTGAGATCAATTTTCAATTGAAATTATATTTCTATTAAATATCTATATTCTCATATCATCGAAATGTTTATTTTCTAAACCTTATACCATTTTACATATGGCTATTATATGGAATGTTGTTTTAACTATGGAAATATTGATGAATATGTGTCCTATACTCTATACAAATATAAAAAAGGCATATTGATATTTTATTAAATAAATGGATAAATAATGATTTGGATTTTTAGTGGGGAGGGGGGCTATAGCCCCTCGATGCATTTCCAGGTCTCATGAGACAAATCAGTTGGCGATAAAACCTTTGAGTTTGTATCAAAAAATCAGACAGGTTTCTTCCCAAAAACTAAACCGTTTTAATGGTATTATGGTATCATGTTCTAAATATATGACGTTCAAATAATAATCATTCTCTTTTTTCATTATCAATTATTACTAACCATGAGATTTTCTTTATGAAAAAATCAATGGATGCAGGTTCATTCTCAATTTATTAATGGCATGCGTTTTTCATTTATTCAGCATGCCATATTGACTATGGAAATTTGTTTATGATTTAGTTAATATTGATTCATGCTTACACTATCTGTAATCCTTAATAAGCAGTTGATATCACACCTTTCATTTTTTTATCTTCAATAGGTTATGAAGAAGTGATCATTTATTAAGTTTCTGTGGAAACAATATTTTTGTTATGTATTGCATTTTTTTAACATTCCCAGTGTAATTTAAGTTACATATATATATCTAGCTTCTTTAAGACTACTAAACTGACCATTACATATGGTTTTCATTCCTTTTAACCATTCAAATGTATTAATTAATGAATTGGCTCTATTATATAGGGGTTAGGGTTCTACAAGATGGATACATGAACTATGATCGAATGACATCATGAGTATGTTTGATCATATTTTTGACTATCTATTCACTTATATTTTTATTACCCTTTCTATTATCTTTCTTCCATTCTGTCCCCTCATCCAATTTGGGGCCATAAACAAATGCTACATGGGTATGTGGTTTTCCCAACATCACTTTCCTAAATTCTACCATGTTCTGCAAAATCTCATTCAAAAAAAAATTCTCCGATGGTGTACCTCAATCCTTGAAGGGAGGTGAAATAGTTCCAGATATCTCTGTCCTCATTCTAGTGGGGATTATTGGACTTTGGAAACATGATCATGTTTTTATCTAACTTCAAGATTAATTTTTCAGGTACATCATTATTTAAAAATGAATAAAAAAATTTCATCTTCTACAACTTTTTTTCCTCTTCTCCCTTTTCACATATTGATGAGGCAGCCATTATTACTGACAATCGGGGGGGGGACTACATGGTATAGTGAAGGATTTGAATCTGGAGCTGTGTAGATGTTGGATTTAAGTGTAAAAATTGCAACATCTACTTTCCATGTTATCTTTCCTTGAGTTGAGGGAATTACTCAGGGATTGGACTTGGTTTATATGATTGACTTATCCACTCTTTAAGAAATCATAGAAAGGTTATAAAACCCTCTGATGTATTTCATGTGTATGAGTGGTGTGAGAAACATTTCATATTGATTACCTATATAGATATATAAAAAAATACAATTGGGGAAGTTGTGGGTTTAGGGAGTATTTAAACCCTTTCCCCCAAATGATGAAATCTGAAACCCACTCATTGTCTTGATGTTTTCAGTTTGAGAGTTCAAGGAATGTTTTTTTGCATCATCTAGTTTAATTTGATGATATATTTCTGACATAGATCTTCCCACCCTATAATTTATAAAGACAACAAAATAGTATACCATAAAAAGTATAGTCCCTATAGTGATTTCACAAAGAAGCCACATTTCTCTACTTTTTGTTTTGTAGGTATCCCTATTATGGGATCACAGAGGGGAAAAAAATTCATCAAATACTAATATGGGTTCCCTGAAAAATTTAAAAATTAAAGGTTAGGGATCCCAAAGTTCAGCAGTGGAAGAGTCGGATCAACTCATCTAGGTTAAGGCTTCATCTCTGGTTGTACCATTGCACGCCACTCCTATATAGCTTTCAATTGATCAATTAGTTACTTAATAATATTGATAATCCATTCATGAATGTCTAGATAAATGGTAACATGACCTGGGGTAGAATAATTTAGGGAATATTATGGTGTCCCTCCTTGAATCTATCTTGGGTAACCTATAAGGACTTGCCTATATGGATCCACATGGACATGCTCTAGTTGTGTACCCAATTTCAGGAACTCAAAATCTACTCTTGAGGGATCCGTGTAAATTGGTTCTCAGTATCTCACATTTAGTGGATGTATTGATTCCATATTAGTTGTTACGGTAAACCCTCTTTGATTAGGTGTACCAATTGGGAGTACAAGTTGAGTCTCAATTTGATAAACATATTAGAAAGAAATTTTTCCTCTGAGTAGTTCTTCATTGAGTCTTCCTAGTTCCATTATCTCTTCATCATAGAAATAAAATCTATCCTCAGGTATAAGGTATCCATACTCTTGAAGAGGTGGGTGAAGTAATGAATTACTTTCACAATTTTCCTTTGGTTTATGCTCCATAAGGAGGTAATGTTGACGTGGATGAGGGAATACCAATATTTATCCCAATCCTCTGATACTGATTATGCATTCCTCCTTCAATTTTTCAGTTTGTACAATATTATGAACCACAAAAATCTCCCCCATATCCTCCTTATTGTTCTTTCATTCTATATCATTTTTAGGGGTAGTTTTATTGACATTCAACAATGTGTAATGGATTTTAGTAACACCATAAGTCTCTTTGTGAGACTTCCTTTGTCATTTATCTCAACGAGGCCTTTGTTAAATCCTTCGTTGGCCCTATTGTAGATGTTTTAATAACATTAATCTGAATGGAATCTCAATACAATATTTTCTTGTGTGTCAATCGTGCAGATACAAGATCACAGAATGGGGTGAACTTAGTGGATATGTTCTTCGACATTCCACCAAATCTAGAGAATACTAAATTCTTATGAGGAGGTAGTTTGTTGTAAAATGTCCCCTGAAACTATGGTTTTGGGATGTTCTTATTCCACTTCCACCACTCTTTGTGCCTGGATTACTAATATAAATGGTTTTTTAAAAAAATAACACAAGCCCTACGAGATGTGGTTTCTGTTAGATTTCTTTTACTACTCTTTTCATAGCTGCTATCCCGATTTTATGATGCTAGTTTTGAAAATGGGATGGGTACATCATACATTTTTCACATAATCCATGATATTATAAGGACAGTTTCAATATCTTTGACATTTGTGATATCTTGTTACGTACATACTTTAAGCGTGAGGCTTGCTCGATATTTATAGATCCCTGGTGAAATAATCATTTAATAGTATTCTCTCTTCTTTCATGACATCAATGAGAGTCAGCGAGGGATTGTTTTTGTTGAGAATATCTTTAGTTGTGAATAAACTCTATCTACTGATGTTGGCCTAAATCTATGATATTTCATGATGTAATATTCTGTGGAATTTTCTAATTAGTGGGTAGTGTTAAATGAATCCTTATGTTATCACCCTATATTTTGATAATGTTACGTGAACCATCTGCAATAATCCAACAATGTTCTTTTAATGTTCTAGGACATGTTCACTAAAGGGATAGTTTACACTTCCCCATTTTTTTTGAATCCAAGAGAGACACCAAGTTAATATGGAATTGTATACCTTCTATTAAATTGACATGATGTTGAAAATTATCATAGGTAAATTCAATTTATATTAATTGAATATCAATTTCCCATATATTGTGGAGGATTTTTTTTCACACAATCATTATAAAACACATCTTGAATGTTTGTTTAGGATTTTCTAAAGACCAAAACTTTACAGATATGTAGTCTTTAGCTAGATGCCAGCTCATGTTCAACATGTATTTTTCATTTTTCCAAGATGTTACTCAACAAAGTATAATTGAAGTGTGATTATCCATGCGTCCTTATCATAAGCAGTGATATTGGTGGATAATTAGTCTATTAAGTTAGATGTTGGATGATCGGAGGGTGTTTTAGAGAGTGAATATTGGCTTGGGATGTCTTCGGGTGGAGAATTTATTTCACTTGTCAGTGACAAGGCATCGTATATGACCATCCTTTTCCTCCCAAGTTACTCATTGTAGGAGGGATATATCATCATTAAATAACTGAGGAGAGGACCCTCTTGATGGCTTGAATCATTGTTATATATATAACATTCACATTGAATTCCATAATTTGGGGACTACCATTATGGATTGACATCCGACTACAAAGAGAATTTTTATATTATATACCCCAGCGAGGATCTCTAGGGATGATAATAACAAGGGGATAAAATTATTACTATTTGATCTCATGGCCATGTGGAGGGTTTTCATGGCTCTCATCCTGTGATAGGATCTCAATAATGATTAGATTGTGGATATTAAGAAATTATTCATGGTGAAGGGTTTGGGGAGGACCTCCAAAGTTAAATAAAAATTTCCCAAGATTCAGTAATGGGTGAGTAGGATCATGAGTTTCCATGGATAAACATCTAAGGGATTAAATAAATCCAACATTAAGTATATTAGGATCGTAGATTATCTCTTCATTCTCTAGTCATCTATGATGAGGCTTCTTTTAAAACTCATTCTAGCGATAAACTAGGGATACTTGGTGGGAAAACTGGTTTCTAAACATACAAGCTTGTTTGACTATCTCCTATATTTTTTTTGTAAATTTACCTATATTCTTTAGAAATTTTTGTTGGGGTTTGGATAAAAATTAGAGAAGATATTGGTATTAGTTGATTACATCTATTTAAAATGGGGTTATAAAACCAATTTAATTTTTTTATATGGTGGAGGAATTTTCCCCACGATCCTTCTAGATGGTATAAGAGTTGTTTCTCTGATCTAGTTTGACATGATGATGAATCAACCCATTTATAGGGTATGAGTTTTTCATCTTACCCTCTGCCATTTTTCTCATTGTTATGATAACCCACCAGGTCTGTCGGATGTGGGTTTGAAATTTCACCTTCTATTTCACCATTGGTAGGAAGTTATTGGAGACTTCTACCACTGTAAGGGGTATATATTGACATTATGTGGCTAGAGAATTGGTATGTGACTTCTCCTTTTATCCCTTTATAGACATTAGATACTAGAAGTAATCATATGCAATGGGAGTGATTTGGTTCTGCCCCTATTTTTCACTATTACATTCTGACTGTCTTCTCTAGATGCTACAAGATGAGGATACTAGAATTATTTATAAATGGGGATAGATGTGTGAACATGGTGATAGTTTTTTCCAAAACATAACTAGAGGTCCAAAAATACCGACAAAATAGGTTTCTGATAATCATTGTTGATGTGGTATTGTCTTTGTGACATCTCATGAATTATAATCTAATTTGACCAGTGGGTTTTCTGGGTTTGGTCAAGTGTTTGTGCCTTTCAAATGTTTGTTGTTTTATGTTTTTAGAGGGATTATCTAGATTAATACATATTAATATTCAATATATCATGACTTATTTGGTTAGGTATTTGTACCTAAATTTTTTTTCCAAAAAATTTGATTGGATGGATGCTCTTGTGGGGAAAGAGGTGTGACATCGTTCCTTTTTGATCAATTTCTTTCCCTGATAGGTGATCTTGCATGTCTGGGCCTAGATGACATGGGATAAACTCCCTGGTATATCACCCTAATTCTATTTTTGGTTCACTTACTCATGGAATTGGCAGTAGTGATTATTGGTTGGATCCTTTGAATAGGCCCCATCTCTTTTGGGTGAAGTTGTCTTTGGCCTCTTGATCGACCTCCCTATGATAAGGGATGAACTAATTATATCATTCTAGGGAAAATCCACTAAAATGGTTAGGGATAAAAAAATGGAATAGTTGGATTTTGGAATGTCTTCCATCACTGAGTGGAAGACTAGTAGGGCTTCACGAGATGTTGGGCCTATCTAGTTTCCTCAAGGGTTAGGATAGTACCATTCTGGTGGTACTATAAGACCAGTGAATTTGAGACCCATTGTTGATGATGATGGGTTTTATATGGTGTCTTATGATTGGATGAAGACCCATCATTAAAGGTTGTCGATTCATACGTCTATATGAGATGGTGTAACATCATTTGGATTAAAGGGATATCTTATTGAATGTGCCGGTAATATAGGTTTCAAATGAAAATAATAAATTCCTAATAATGAATAATCTAAATAAATGAATGTATGCATAATTTATTGTCTTGTTTTCCCCTATATCATTTTGAGAGAGAAAGGGGCCTGAAAGTTGGGTGACACCATAATCTTGGTTAAGTATTCACCTTAGGATATCAATTTCTTTCATTCTCAAATGCATTGTTTGGTTGGAATGGTTTTTTATGGTTTTTGTGGAATAAAATTCAAATCATACACATACTCACACATCCATTTTTAGTAGCTTCCAACAGGTTTTATTTTCGGAACTGTAATCACCCAACGTTCCTCATATATTTGATGACTTATGGACCAAATTTCTAAAGGTAGGATTTCCTTGGGGAACATGGACACCAATACATAAGAACTAACATTTATTTATAGTATGTGAGGTTGGGCTAAGCACACCATTTTTGGGGGAAATATTTTCCTACTCTAGGATTCTTTTAAAGATTTAATATATGTTTTTGAATCCTTCATTTATTCCCATGTATGACATGGGTCACTATTAAATTAAAAATTAATTATTAGTATGCATGGAACATAGAATCATCTATATATATCTGAAGTCCTTCATTGATGGATATATCTATATGTATCTAAGGTTCCCCATCAATTGTACACTTTTTGAATGAATTGGATATTTTTTTTCATCTATTATTACAACATTGGTTTTCAACCACATAGTGGAGTGCTCTGATGTGTGTTATCATCTTGGAAGATGGGTGTTTTTTTTATTTTTGGATTAGACCCATGACATGGGATTACTATACATACTCAATATAGGAATATGAACCCACATATTTTTATTCCACATAATAGGACAAATTATACATTTTAATTTCATGTTCTATGGAAGATACAATGAATTTTAACATCATGGGGAAATCATGTTTAGCAGAAAGGTTCATAGAAAATTATCCGTGTGGAACTTATGCTAAATTGTCTTAGTGAACATGAAAGGGATATCGGCTCCCCTGTTAAACATTCCATACTAAGAATAAGGCATATGAATAATTATGGTTTTTTTGGGGTGTAGGGATTGGCCTCATGGAGGATTCCTACGTAACCCATTTGAAAGAGAATCTAATCCTATATAGTTGAGTTTTGAGGAACCATGACTTTTGGAAGTACTATGAATATTTTTCACATAGGGAAGTATGGACCATTTAGATGATTAAGTTATGGATAAAATCTAAGAGGATGCCTTGACGAGTTTGAGTATGCTTGGGGATTATACTGAATAAGTGGCCCTAAGTATTTTTGGGGATTACACTTGAAATGATGTCGTATGGTTTGGAATCATGTGGATGTCATGATCACCACCAACCTTTGTGACAATGTGATTCATGCTCAGAGTAAGAAAAAATAGGATTTATTAGATTTGTGAAACCAATCAATTTGTTTTTTCCACTAGTGGATGAGTCCAAGAATCAAAGGGATATGGAAATAGATCATACAATGGTTCCCATCTCCTCACATAGATATACTATAGATAGTCAGGTCTTACTACCCATCGGTATGGATAAGTATGAAGAAATGAAGAATTAAAGTTCTTCTAAGAGAGATTAACATCTTAATCCAGAAGGGATTCCATAATGACTAGTTCCTAGTGAAGATAGAATCATAAGACACTGTACCGCAATGAGAAAGGAAAGTGTGATCCTCTCCCTCTCCACTATGAATTGGAGGCCCCTGGTCATAGATATGATGATTTAAGGTAATAGATTAACCCCCCATATCTAAGAATATTAAATACCTATCACTTCCCCATCGCCAGGGTCCTCATGATTGAAGGAATGCATATCTGCATGCACCCCGAGGACCATACCCATTAGGTAGGACATGTGTGGGACACCACAAACTGCATGAATGAATATCTAAATGGGATACATGCTATTTTTCTTTTTTCCATGGTCTTTCATGTCCAACGGCATTAGAGGAGGCTTAAATTTGGTCTCCCTCAAGTGAGGGGTCAAAATAAGGGAATTCCTACCATTATTGTCTTAAAAGAGGTCTTGAAGGTGTCTTGTGCGGATCAAGGCTTTGTGTGTAGGAATTTCCCAAGCTGGGCCTAGGAGGATCTAGAAGGGATTCACATAGGGGGTAGGCATGTTGAAGCTAGAGTTTTCATGGTAAATGGACTACCTGGGAAACAACACTTGGATGAGGCCTTACCCTATGTTCCAAGGGTCTCCTCATGTGTCCCTGGAAGGGTCTCGTTTAAGTCCAACCATTGATAGGTGCCTCCATACTATTGGTTGTTTTACTAGGGTTAATGGGTTTCTCTCAAGTATTTCCTATGTTTTTGACACTATAAGCACTTGGATCTCACTATCTGCATTACTTATTTATTCACTTAGTTTTTTCAGAGATACTAGAGGTATTTTTGAGATCTTAGTTGAAGCGGTTGCGAGATGAGAGATTAGAGGATTACTCAATTTTACAACAATTAAAATAAACATATTTAGGGTGAAATTATGTGAAAAAAGGTTACCCTAGTCAATGAATGTTTTCAATATAGCTTCGATCACAGGTACCCTGTGAAGGGGTGGGAGTCTTTTAGTGTTGCCTAGGTGGTCGTGCATGCATTATGATGTGTAGGGGTGTTTATGAATGCTAAATTAATAAAGTTACATTTATTATTCTTTTGGATCTTCATTTCTCTAATAAACAATATGTACACATAACAATCTTTTCATCCCATATGAAAACAGTGAGTGTCAACATTTTCATATACACAAACAACGTTATTGTATCACATAATTAGGGAATATAAGAAGTGGTATATAATATAATAATTATAGAAGTATAATTATTTTACAAATATCATATATATTCATTTATTTGATCCTTATTACCACCCAAATAATATTGTAATGAAAAATATTTGACATCAATTCGTGTGGCGGTTGTCTGCTTTTTAGAAGAGCACCATTGTTATTTTCAAAATGAATGACAGGTAAGATGGTAACTTTGGTATAATAATTATATAGGTATAATAATATAAAAATTATACTATATAATTATTAAATAAAACATTATATCTATCTGTGATAGGTGGTGATGGAGAAAGAATAACATCGGTTCCTGAGGTGGTAGTCTGTCATACACATGATCCATGGTTTCACCTCCTATTGAGGGAAGATGAGATGTATATAAGTGATTCCATTAACATGATAACATATAATTATATTGGATATATTCATATAATTATAACATAATAATTTAATATAATTTTAAGGAGTTAGAAGAATAGGAAAAATTTGGAAAGCTTAAAACAATTCCTATTCATCAGACAACATGTCTATTTTTAACCTAAAGAAATCCTATATTGGTTTTTTACCTTATCAAGGACTATTATATATAGGGATTAATGTAAGGAATATTATTTTTATCAATTATCCCCAAAAATTTTATTTTAATGTTTTTAAGGGAGAGGATATGGGGCAGCCTTTTATAGGTGTGGGAGAGAACACACATGGAATTTTTGAAACTAATAACCTATTAGAACATTCTTACAATTACATAAGGAACTAAAATGGATAAATCGTGAACCATAATGGTTAGAAGATAAAAATGTTACCATAAAATGGGTTTTTTATAACCTTATAGTTCATTTTACGCCTTTTCCATTTTTTTACTTTAACACCTAGTAAAACTCTTTGACCTTAAATGCTATATTTAATTTATTATTGTTTGAACTCTTCATTATGGTCAAAATTTTAGGAAAAATTATTATATAATAATATCTAATATTATTTTAAATATTTTTTAGATTTTTTCAATTTAAATTCATAATATTGTGAAAATTTATTTTAAAATTAAACCTGAAAATTAAATGAAAAAGTAGTTTTTCATATATAAATGTTTAAATGATTAAAATATTATTATATAAGAATTCAATATGAAATTAATAAAAATTTCCTAAATTGTATTAATAAATATATAATTAAATTAATTTCAATTTTACAATCATATTAAAAAAATTAAATGTTTTGGAATGGTTGAAAAGAAAAATAAATTCTTCATAAAAACCAAAATTTTTAATATTAAATAAAAATTTGCTCCTCTCATAAAATTATAAAACATTCACCCTTACATAATTTTTACATACTAATTTTAAAAATAAATTTCATATTTTCAAATAAATTTTATAATTTTGAAAATTAAATTTTAAAATTAAGTGTGACAAATTTGATAGAATTTTTTTTATAAAAATTTAGTTCTTAAAAATAAATTTGAATTTATTTTTGTCTCAAGCCATGTGAACACATAAGATTTAATTTAAAATATTTTATTGAATATATATCATATAAATTTCATTAAAATCATTCAAAAAGTGATCAGTTTAATTTATTGAGATAGAAAATCTTTTTTTCAAATAAATGTTATTTTTCAAAAAATGATTTCGTAATTTTTTTCAAATGGGGTTTTATTCGTTTAAAATTAATTAGTTACCAATGATTTAATTTTATATACAGGTGTAAACAATATATTTTCCTAATTTTATAATCTTATCCACTCCCACCGTTATTACAAATATTAAATAACTATAATATTAATTAATAATATATTAATATTAATTTTTTATTTTGTTTAAATTAATTATTTAATATAATGCAAGGTAAACTCAGTGATGTGTGTAACTCAAGATAAAATAAATTTTCTATGTAACTTATACTGTTTAAGAAAATGAAATTTTGAATAATTGGTAAAAAATATATGCATAATATCCTAGGGTTTCACATTAGAGGACTTTAAGGAATTAGAAATGAACTATTCATAAAATTGTGTAACCATTATAATTCCCTAACAAAACATATCCTCTACTTTGAAATAAATATTTAGGAGACCTGTATGATGTTTCACCTAGATGAGTGGTTATAATAAAATAACAATAGTATCATTGATGATATTTTAAAACATTTCTTTATGATCCTATCAATGGAATGGATAATCAGCCTTCTATGATAACATATTAACCTATTGTAAGATACCACTATTCTAACAAACCATGTGGAAACAATTTATATATAAATAGAGGTGTTTCTATATTTCAAATGTAATAGTATAGACAAAGGGACATAATACGGACTATAATATGATATGTGTATATTTTAATACCTTTTTGAAGAATTTATTATTGTGAATGGGGAAAAAAGGTGAAGATAAATTTGTGGGGGTATTTGTAGGAATTATCCTAATTTTAAAATCTAATTTGGATCACCCTTTCATATAATGAATAAAAAGTGTGGATGATCATAAACCATGACTAATGTCTTTAGGATAAAAATTTAACTGGTACACTTTAAATAACAATCACACCCATAGGATATAACTCATAAAAAGCATACATTCTATACAATAATATTTCTATCAAATAGTTTATGATCTTGACCATATTTTGAATTGTTGGTGATGTAATAAATATTAAAAAATGGTACGTGTTTCGCTTGTGTAAAAGAAAATATATAAAATAAAGATTCATAATTGATAAATAACCAATATTTATTTCTGAAAATTATGTTATACATATGAATGATATCTTATATTAATTATAGGATATCACTTGTTACATTACTAGGAACTCTAAATATAAAATGTGGAAGAAAATAATTTTAAATTGAGGAGTGTATTGGTGCTCAAGTTGAAGAATACGCACATAGAAATGGTTGGTGAAAAATTTAAATGTAGTATAGAAGGAAAGAAAATAAATTAATCAATTAATATAGTGATTTATATGCTAAAAAGGATGAATTAATTTCAAATAAGGAGAAATAATATCAATCCAAGGTTGAATTATACTATTCACCTCTTTTTTCTGGGGATTATTTTCAAACAAAAGGTTGAATCCTAAGAAATAATTTCATAGTGATGTTAAGATATCTGACCATAAAAATATTATACACTATATTGAATTTATAAATCTAATTATAAGTTATGTTCTATATAGAAAAATTTTCAAACATTTATAAATTTTAAGACATGTGGGTGATTTATTTTTGGGATGATTTATCATTAATTCATAAAATGCTCCCAAAAAACACAAAATATCCATATTTATTCTATATTATAAAAAATTCTATATTATCAACTTTAGGAAAATATATTTATAATTTATATTAATTTTTCATACTCATCCTATAATTTTAATTCAGTAATATATTGCTATGTATCTGAGTATAAAACATTTGTCCCTTCAACCAGTTAACTTATTTTTCCCTATATAGGTTTAATCCTTGAGGATGTATTAGTGAATGTAGGTAAATTTATTATTAGTATAGAATTTTTATCCTATAAATAGTTGATGAAGGAAATGTATTTATTATCCATGGTAGTAATTTTATTGACACTAGGAAAACAAACATTGATATTAAGCAAGACAGATTGATTATCCTGGAAAAAATGAAAAAAATCAATTAAAATTAGAGAAATAAATAGTCTATAAAGATAAACCAAAATATTGTACTATTATGATCAATTAAAAAGATGTGTATCACCTTTTTTAGATGAAATTGGAGGAATATAAAGCTATGATGGATCTCATTGATAATAATCTAGAAATAATGGTTAAGGAAAAATAATAATAATTTGAACATGATGAAGAAAACACTATAGTAAGATTCTGAAAAAACATTCTTCTCATGAGGGGTTCTATAAATTATGAATCCATATTATATAAAAATGATGTAAATATAATGAATTTTTATGTACTCTTTATTAGGACAAACAGAGAACATACTGTTGATTTTGAATGCTGAACTATCAAATTAATTAGTGTAGTATCTAATTGGGTTGTTGTATTAATGTAATTAAGTAAATTTCATGGAGTATAATTATCATAACTATTTAATACCTTCATATTTTAATCTAAAATTGAATCTTTATAAAGGAGTAAATATAAAAAGGTATCCCTTAATTAATTTGAATCCAAAAACTAACAAAGTTATAAAGAATGTGGTCTTAAAACTCTTGGATGAAAAGATAATGTTCCAAAACTCTAACAGTTAAAGGGTGTTCCCACCATATTTTGTAACAATGAAAAGAGGGATGAACATAGTAAATAATGATGATGAGTTAATCTCCACTTGATTTTTTATTGTATTGATTGTTATTTAAACTATATAAATATAAATGATGTAGTGATAATTGATTAATTTCCCCTCCAATTTTTTTAAAAAATACTAATATAGTATAATATACATGAATATTAATACTTTACTGATGGATATAATGATAAAAAAAAAATTTTAGTGGTTGTAAATTTCCAAAGGATTTCCACACTCACATTTCCTTTTGGAACTTTCGCATATTATTTCATGTTATTTGGTTTGCGAAATTCTCTATCCAATATTCAAAGATGTATGTAATACATCAATCATGAAATGTACATAAATTTGTGAAGATATTAGTGATTGTATTTCCCATGTATGAATGATCAATAATGTTATGCATTAACAAAATTTATTTAGTGTTATCATTATCTGAATAAAATTTCTCAATGCTAAAATAGTTGATGTGCTCTATTATAGTTAATGAAATTATATAAAATGCTATAAAATTTTAAATGATTGAATAAAATATGATCTTTATGTGATTATCGAAATATATGAATTCTTAGAACCTACAATACAGAAGGTGATCACAATCATTTTGGAATGAGATATTTTCTGAAAAGTTTAATTAAAAATTTCTTCCGTATTTATATTCCTTATACCAACATATTAATAGATTATATAATGTTCACAATTGATAAAAGTTTTAGATAATAATTTATATAGGTAAATAATATGCTAACTACATCCTCAATAATATTACCCCAAAATACGATGGATCTAGTAGATTTAATTTGTGACATTATTTCTTATTTAGTGGGGGTCTTTCTTAGACCCTTGGTGGTGTTATGAACTTTTCCACATGGAGTTGTAGAAATTCAATGGAATGGTGAAATACTATTTAAAATGAATGGACAACATTTAATCACCAATGTGAATACTCACTTGTGGGGTGTTACCACAACTTATATTTCAATTGAAGACACACTGATATTCCATTATTTCAATAATAAGTTAATAAATTACATAGAGGAAAACAAATTCCATTTTCTTTGTTGATCACATTTACATTATTTCTACAATTTTATAGGATTTTAATGTTATATTAGTAATTTTAGTGACTTCTGTGGGCGTTTCCAAAAAATCTCAAATAAATCCGTTTACAAAACTCCTTTCATGAACATAATGACATTGGATATGTTTCCAAATAATTTAAATCCATTGGTGGATGCAAAAATATATATTTTAAATTTTATCACAAATCAAATTGAAAGAAAATAATGACATTTTATTAATTTCATCACTTGAGTATTATTTTTTCTTAATTTATCTCCCTTGACACAGTTGAATGATTAAGCCATGATAGGTTAAAATATTAGAGACACGAATATTTAATAGTGTAACTCATAATCATTATGGCGATGTTTTCAAAAATCATAAAATATAACGAATTTCATGTTATCCACATTCCTCATATATGAACATGACCATGTTCTTATATAAGGAATGAGGAGGTCTGCCTAAAGAAATATCCATTACCCATTAAACAATCCCCCACATGGAATAACTGGTTTTATCTAAGAAAAATTACTTGTTATAGAAAATATAGAATATTGTAATAAAAAATTAGTAGGAAAACCAAATAAATATTGATTTTTATAGATTAATTATTCGAGATATATTCACCATGAACAAATAACTATATTTTATAATCCCTACAATATTTATAAATATTAAGTGAAAACTTAGGGGTCACACCATAAAATTTCATCATGGATTATTACTATTTTATTAACTCAGAAGGCCATGAACCTTTCTAAACCTTCAATAAATAATTAAATTCAATGATTCAAACATCCCAATAAACTATTTTTATTATGAAAGTTTTTCAAATTTATTAATACACAACACAAACCTTAATTCTAAAATACAATCACTTTTTAAATTGTTTCACATGAAACAATACACCTCTTTATCATCATTTTCTAATTAAAATAAAACACCTCCACTAATCCTTGGATTATTAATCTTATAAATTCACCAACCAATCATTAAAATATGTTACGTACAACCCCATAAAAGATGAATTAGTAAGTGGAGAATATTTTTAAATGTTCTCTTTCTACCCCAAGAAACTAAGTACAATCCTACTGTGAACCATTTGTGGTTTATTAGAAATATGTAAAATATATCTAACCTTATATACATCGGTCCTAGATTCTATGCAATTTAAGTATGATATTAAATTCCACATTCACAACTATCATATGAAAACCAAAATTCATAGGTTTGATTTAGAATGTTTATTACTATAAATAAAGGTCATCCATATACTTGATTTACCAACCATGGTAGCAATAAAAATCGAGGATGATATCATGTTAATCCAAAGAGGTTTGAACATAGACCATATACTTCACATATTAGAAACTATTTACTATGAGTTGACATTAGAGTTCCTCACCATGGTTGAGTATGATTATGAGTACATCTGACTTTGATTTGGTAGGTGACATTGGAATCTATCTTTGGATGTATCAAATATAAGATATAGAATCTATTAAAAAGAATTGATGAAAAAAATACAGTATTTAAAAACATTAATGAAACCATAGTGGAAATTTTATTATAAAATATTTCCAACATTTCTAGATATTAAGCCTCTGTAAATAACATATATTGTACTAATAGTTCTTAGAAAAAACACTAAATTTTTAATAACATTTATATGGAGATCATCAAAGAATATTTATCCAATAGTGGAAGCTATTCTAAAATAAGTTAGTTGGATTTATAGATTTTATATATTATGATTCAAGTCTTATACAATAATATTTCTATGAAAATTTTCCCAGTTTTTTATCATCCTTAAGAAAAATATTAAATGAATAATCAGGTGCAATTATTTAATTACCCATCTCTACAAGAATTATTAAACATTCGAGACATTCATGAATCTTTTCTACCTTATAATGATATAGTTGAAATATTTAACTCTTGTAGAGAAAATCATATTTCATTTGTTATAGTTATATGGATATATCTGTTTTTATGACTATGCTTATACTGAGGAGCATTAACCAAGTGATATGAGCTAATCACACAAAACATCCCTCCTTCAGACTACTCCCACACCCTTAACCTAACCCGAATCTACTCTAACTAAAGAACCACATTCATTTAAATTTTGATAAGGGAATTATTATTATAAACAAGATATCATTCGATACATCATAATCCTAGGAATAATAAATTTTAGATAGTGATCTCATTCAAACCACTACCATTACACCTCATGCACTTATTCCAACATCATCCCCATCCTCAATATATGACACTCCTCAGGGAAGCACACTCGAATTCATGCCTACCACTTATTTTAACCCCACCCACCCTTATTCATCTACAACCTAAATCACCCAATATATGATGAGAGAATTTATTTATGATTAATTCTATTAGATGATGAATACCTATGTTTATACCCATTCAAATAGAAATCAAGATATTTATTACCACATGATGTGAATAGGGAAAACGAGTGATATTCTTATATAGATACAAATTTTTATAATATAATAAAATAATATTACTCTATCAAAATCTAAAATATATAACATTATTATGAGATAAAGACAATTGATATAGGTTATAAGAAGCTTTCCAATTAAACATATGAGATAAAACCATATCATTTTTCCACTCAGAAAGTTGTTTCACCATTTTTGAGACACATAATAATGAAGAACTAACATAAATAATTTTTGGAATAAAATATGTACCAATATTTTATGATCATATAGTTACCATCTCCAAACCTAATGATATTTTCCCATATCCAATTCCAGGATATTCTATTACAACTTATTTACCACATTATCAATTTCCTTGTAAAAGGATTTTCTGAATGATATATTATTTACGTAAAAAAGCTCACAAGAAAAGTCAAACCTACCACCCAATAGTATATTTGGGTTGTGGTTTCATATTATATTATACTAGGTGGTACAAATATGGTTCATTGATGTAATGGAAATGAGATTAAATGACCCATGAAATATATAATTATTGTTACATGTCCATTAAATTTGAATATGTGAATAATACTAAATTCGTTTCAAAAATATATATATATACAAATAAATTTAAATTTTTTATAATTTTTTAGCAAATAATCAATCAGTTTTTAGTATAGTTATTTTTTCTTCATAAATAGTATTTCTTCAAAAATGATTTATATTTATTTTCATGATAAATATTTTAATTAATTTTGGGAACATTATGTAAAATTATTTGATAAAAATAAATTCATTTTTTCAATCATCCTAACAAAATTCAAATTGGGTAAAATTTTGGCCCTTTTCAGAAAATATTGATTTATTATTGAATATTTAAAAATATTAATTACTTTGTAAAAATGTCATTTATTTTATATATATTAAGAAATATAAACGTACCATTATGTTTCGAATATTATCTCAAGTAACATAAGAAATATTTTTTAAAATTTAACCCACTAAATTTATATTAATTCAACATTATATTGAATTTTAGTATAAGTTTTCTTTGGGTTTAAATTGGTAATTTTTCTAAAAAATATTTTAATGTTCATAATGTTTCTCATTCTTAAATAATAATATAACACCCTAATAATAATTTATTTGAATGAAATGTATATATTATATATAATGAAATAAAAATTTTTATTCATATCATAATTATTATTGGTTCTTGAGATAATATAAAATTATCTTTTCCCTGAAAAATAAGCATTATTGAAACCCGTTCTTTCATCAAGTCTTTGGGTTTAATTTATAATTATATTTTTCTCCTTATATAAATTTAATTTTGTAAAAATTGATTCAATATTTGGAATAATAATAATTTTTATTATATAATAAGTTCAACATAATTTTTTACCATAAAGAATAGTGAGAATAATAAAAATAAATTATCATAGTGGAGCTAAAAACAAGTTTACTAAGGGTTATACAAGAAATATAAGGGTCAAATTGTCCTAAAATATGTATAAGAACTATTGGATGGATGTATTTATACATTATAATTTTTAAGGTTCATAAAAGATCCAATATGAGCATATTTTCAATTGAAAAACTTCGGTAAATGTTTTTTATTTCAAAAAATCCAACCATGTCACCCACCACACTTATAAAATTCCACCATCTCCTCTAGTTTTCACAAAATCAAAATTTTTTTGGTTTGGAAAATACCATATCATATAAATTCCCAACATCCATCCCCTTATCCTATTATCCTTGTATTGGTGAGAAATCCATTTTTGGAATACATTTTTTTTAATCCTAAAGAGGAGTCCATGAAGATGTAAAATTCTTACCTATATGGTTTTATTTTATTTCTTATTACAAAAATGTAAAATCATTATCAAATATGAAAATATAGTAAAAAAATATATTATATATTTTTATATGTTAGTATATTAATGTAATAAACTAAATTTATCTCCTTTTCCTTTAAATAAGATACCAAATCATTATTCGTGTGTACGGTGGACTACCGCCTGAAAAACCGAATTAATTCAATTTACATAATTTCTTCTCACAAGTTATTGTAATAATTTATTTAAATTATAAATATATGATATTTATAAATGAACTTATGGTGTTAAGATATCTCGTATTCTTTTTTTACTTTCAATTCCATGGGGGATAAAAAATATTGTTTATGTGTATGAAGGGTTACCGAATCACAAAGCGATGTGATTCATTTTTCTCTAACTCTTTACATGGATGAAAATAAGGATGATTTTAATGAATATATGTGATATAAATGATATAATAATTATATTTATTAAATATTTATAATTATTAAAACAAAATATATCATTGTCTCTCTTACACGGATAATGAGAACATCATTCGTGTTTATGTGGACTACTACTTCCATGAAGGGTAGGGATTAGATTTCCATTACCACAAATCTAGAATTATATATAATAATATTTTTATATATAATATGGTATTTACTACATTATTATCATTTGAGAAATATATTTTTATATATACATTATTTCCTTAATGATCATTGATAAATGGAAATTTTAATCATGAAGAAGTATTTTCTACTATCTCTATGATCGGCAAGTAGTTAATTTTTCATATCCATTTGTTATTATTGGTTTTAATGGTATATTTTATGAATAAATATGATAATGATTTCTTTATTATAAATATATATATTAATTTAATTAACTCTTTGACCATAGTCAACACACCAAAATAGTTTTGAAATAATGAACTAAATGTCCTCAAACACCCTATGTCGTATTAACTAATTAAATATTTAAAACTGAAATTAAAATTAAAAAATCATATATATATTTTTAAATATATTTTTTTTAAAATTGAAAATTTATTATGAAAAGAAATAATTTATTTAGTCTTATTATATATGATTATTGGGGCATACAATGAAATTTTAGACTCGAAATACGTGTATTTCTCATCTCATTTTTACTTCTATTAGACATACTCTATATTCTACAATTATTTGTTATTTTTAAAGTATATAAAAAACGTTTTATAGGTAATATCATGAATCAATCTTGAATAATTTAATTTTATGACTTAATTTGAATTATTTCTCCCAACAGTATTTGACATTAGTGTTACCAAGTGGTAAAAAATTTCATAACTCAATTTATTTTCATTGGTTTATATTACATATTAATTTCACTTGATATTATATTATTATGTGTGTAATGAGTTTTATTATATTATATTCTATTTCATAATTATTTTGATTTACATTTTTACACATAATATAATAATTTATTATTTCTAAAAT
This sequence comes from Viscum album, assembly GCA_963277665.1. Classification (NCBI taxonomy): domain Eukaryota; kingdom Viridiplantae; phylum Streptophyta; class Magnoliopsida; order Santalales; family Viscaceae; genus Viscum; species Viscum album. Next base: position 350,777,837 of record OY728134.1, on the reverse strand, counting down.
TAAATGGTATAATATTTTAATGGTTACTCATCTCAAATTTTTATTCTCTGAAATATATGTTTATGATATAAATCTATAATCATTTTAGTGGTGTGTATACTTCCATCTGAAATATTATATAATGAAACCCATTATTGAAATTAATTTTAAAGTATAATTTGATTTTATTCTTTCTTAGAGCTTACAGTTGAAGAGATACTAAATTTTCTAAGGATATTTATTACAATATCCATTCTTTGGTGATTGTTTATGTACAAGATTATTCTAGAATAAAAAATATGATATTTTTCCAGAAACAAATACCATTTATTCTCCTCTAGTTATGAATGTGGTTCAAATGTTTTATTTAAATTTCTCAATTTCTTGAATTAAGCAACATCATGAATTCTTTTTGTAAGTGATACTGATATTATATTTTCTTTTATATCAATTATAATTCTCTTCTATATCTATGTTTTATAAAATCATTTCAAAAATATTATTTCTAAAAATATTTTATTCCATAAATCTATTTTATGTGGTCTTTGACCTTATTTTACATGGTTTTGAAAGATAAATTCTTAATGTTTTCTAAATTAGTCACTTTTGACTCCATTTATGATTTTTTTGAAAATAATGTTTATTTTTAACATTTATGACATGAAAATAATATACCACTTTCATGAACATTATATTCATTAAAACATCCTAGATAATTTTACAATTATTTATTTTAACAAAAAATATTTTCACAATTTTTTTTTGGTTTTTTATTTTTAAAAATTTATTTTCACAATTAAATGTAAATGTTTATGAAATAAATGTTTGTAATTATATTACAATATTATTTTCATTCAAAAATATTAACTATAATTATTGTTACTTATTCTCAAATGGGGATATTTTTTAGTGATTCCATTCTAATTATTTATCTAGATATATTATGATTCCTTGAAAGAGATTTATATCCATCATGTTTCATTCCTATAGGTTAATAATGAATCAAATATATTTTCCTACATCGTATTTATTATCTTCGAGATAATATTGTTTCAAGGAAATTATTATGTAAACTATTTCATTTATACATGTGAATCATGATTCAATGTTATTTTTGTAGAACTCATTTATTTTATATTGGATAATCGTGTTTCAAATATATTTTTATAGAACCCATTTCATTTCAATATATTAATTATGTTTGGAAAAAATGAAGGATGTTTCAATGAGTTTATGATGAAAGTAATTATCTATGTACTTAATTCATGAAACAACTCTTTGAAATTGATTATAATGTTTTCTTGGTTCCATTATATCCCTAGGATATATGGTTACATTATAAACCATAGTTGGGTGGTTTTGTGAAAGTCCTCTAATGGATTGGGTACCCCATATATGGAATTCAACCATATTGGATATTCCATTTGTAATAATTTATGTAAATATAACTTTCAAAGATACCAATAAGTTCTATTTATTCTAGAAATCGGTTTATAATGATTCTTATGATTGATATTGATATCATATGGCTCATTATTATTGATTTTGAAGACTCATTCATTTGGTAAAGCCTTATGTCGGGTTTTCATGTTTGATGATCCATTTATTGATGGAAATTAATATTCTTATGTTATACTTATGTAAATTTAATATTTCATCATACCATAATTCTCCTCTTATGATCAGTACTGAAATTTAATAATTAATTATTATGTATACCGATACTGATTATTTGAGCTCACTATTCTAATTTTTCCCTTTCACCAGGCTATCAAGTATGTTGTTTAATTATTTATTTCTACAAGGAATTCCTATGGATGATGATTATGGCCTAATAGGGAATATGAAAATAGGACTATAGTGTACAATATACAATCTTTAATTCTTGTTTATTTTTTATGTGTGATTTTTTTATAGTTCTGCAAAACTCTAAAACCAAATGATACAAGAGAATGAAAGTATTCCTATATTTAATTTTGATATTTTACAAATTTTATGGTGAAAAATTGGTCCCATTCATCAGTATGAATTTTGGAAATGTAATGATAATATTCTCATCAATGGGTCTGGAGTGCGGTTTCTGGGCTATAATATTTGGTATTAGAGGAAAGGTTTATATAAATTTAGGATGTTTTTTTAGAGGTAATCATAAGAGTTATGAATACCATAAAAAGTAAATATATTTAAGGATAATAATTATATCAATGTCATTGAAAACCATTTTGAGGATATTTCGGATATAAGGTTATTTATTTATTGAATGATTTAGTTCGACCTTTGGGTGTTATTGTTTATATTTAGATATTAATTATATGAAGTTTTATAAATTTTAGGAATTATATTAAAATTTGATAACAAATTTCTATTTGGATAATGTTTGATGATATGTGGAAGATACTTATTTTCCCTTTTATATTTATTTGGTATTTAAACGTTGATTTCTCTTCTTCAGGAATGAAAAATCATCTTTAATACTCACCATTTAGGGAAAACGATGAGATTGTGTTTCACATTGGATACATGATGAAATTATAATTTTCATGTATGTGTATTTTAATATTTATTCATTGTGTTTGTTTAAATAATTCTTCAACTCTAGGAAAATGATTTTGAATGAAAAATGATATCCAATTATGTTCATTTTTAATGAAATATACGTCTTTTTATTCATAATAGATTCATGGTTTTTAGGTCCCCAACATTCAATTGATCATTAAACTTCATATGATCAATGAAATCTATCAATATTTATAATTAATTTTCCCTTTATTAGTTGTATAATTCTTAACTTCACACCTATGTTATCTGATTAAAAAACATAGTTTGTTTTATTCTATATGACAGTCATACTTCCCAATTTCTTTTATTTAGAATATATTTTATCAACCTATTTTATGATGTGGGTTTAAAAACAAAATTTTTCAAATATCCAACCATTTATTACTAATATAGTGTGATTATTTTAAAAAAATAATTTATTAAAGGAAGTTTATGTAACACTATGAGATTCTATAAAAGAAAGAATTGTTTAATATCTTATTTGACACACAACACTAAGCTTAAATGACATGAAAAATATATAACTGTTAGAACCTATCCATTTAAAATTTGAGTATGAATAATAATAAATACTTCACTATATATACATATTTATTCTACATATTATAAATTATGGATAGATTTTTAGTAAATTGTTAATAAATTTATAGAAATGAAATTTTATTCTATAAAAATATATTTTCTTTAAAAATGAATTTCATTACTTTTCATGATAAAATATTATAATTATATTTTATAAAATTTATAAAATTTAATTGATAAAATTGAATTAATTTTTAAATCCTAATGTGAAAATTTAATTGGGGTGAAATTTTTGGTACTTTTTAGAAGATATTGAATTTTCAGTGGGTAGTGAATAATATCAACTTTTGTAAAACTGTCATTTCTTTTCAATAAATTAATAAATTAAAATGAAAAATTATGTTATTAAATTAATTTAAAGTAAAAAAATTATAATTTATTTATATTTTATCAACTAAATTTATTTTTAATTATGTTAATATTGAAGTTTACTATATGTTTTTCTTTGGATATATAAGTGATATTTTTCTTGAAACTGTTCTAAGTTGAATAATGTTTCTTCTTTTTAATTAATTTAAATAAAACTTAATGAGAAGGGATTAAAATAAATTTATTGATTATATATTGATAAATTTTTATTATTATTCATAAATTAATTATTTTCAGTCATAGAGTTAATATCAATTCATATATTCCATGAAAATACATTTCTTGAAAACCTGATTTTTCATCACACCTATAGGTTTAATTTGAAATTAAATTTAAAAAAATTTGTGGATTTAATTTGAAAAAATGGTTTAAATATATTTAATAATAATAATTAATATTATGTAACAATTTTAAATTAATATTTGACCATAATAATTTTTGAAAATACTAAAAAATTACCACGGTTATTGTGAAAAAATGTTTATTGGGAGGTTAAAGTAAAAATAAAAAGTCTGTGATGAACTATAAACTTAAATAAAAACTATTTTCAAGATATATTTAGATACTATATTTTCTAAGGATCTATGATACTCTATTTTTGTGCCTTTTGGTATGTAAAAAACATGGTTACCCATTTTTCTTTTCAAAAATTACAATTTTGCCACTCACATCACTTATAAATGGACCCCCCTCTCCTATATTATTTGCAACATAAAACCATTTTGGTTTAAGAAATACCTTAAAATATAATTTTAAAACATCCATTTTTTAATATAATATTGTTTTTGGTGTAAAATGTCACGACCCGTCCTCAGGGCCCGTACCGTGACTACCCCAAGCCAGCCTTCCATAGGCCATGGGCTGGCGACTAGCACCAAAGGCATAAATTCCAATAAAAGGGAAGGAATTGCCTTTATATAAGTAAAGAAACACAACAGAGTACACAAGTTGAAGTAAACACTAAGTAAAATGAGTACAAAAGTTAGTGCTGGAAAATAATGGGCTAGAATACAAACCCAACTGAAAGTACAATATAATAGTAAAGAAAGAACAATTGCAGTAAAGTAAACTAGAAACTACTGATTCATCCTCCGGATATCCCATATGAAGGGTGGGTACAAATGGTCTCCTCAGCTCCTCGGGTCTGGTCGTCTGTTCCATGTACGTCCCGCCAAGTGGTCCACCTACAGGTACCGTCCCACTCCACAAGACCCCACCTCGATCAGTGTTGTCTGTCATTTCCATCCAACACAACATAGTGCTGGCATAGCCCATGCAGGGTTGAGTATACGATACTCTGTAGGGACCCCGAGACCTCCGAAGGTCTCCCAGAATCCACAAAGGATAAACCACAAAGGAAAGTTACAAATAGAAAGTATCAACCAACTCTACTTAGGTATATTCCCATACATATACCTAAGTCATCAATTCCTATTCGACTCCAAATCACAAGCCCAAGAACAACCCAGTCCACATAGGAAAGCATGACCCAGTCCACATAGGAAAGCAATTAAATCACATCGATGATAATGAATTAAAGTGAAGACTCATCTCACACAGGTATAATACTCATGAAGAGGGGTGGAGATTATAGATGTAGCCTCTGAATCATCTCCCCTGCCGAATCCATGTAGGATCCAAGTATAGAAGTCATCGCTGCCGAACCCACTTCGGATCCTAGTACAGTAACCATCACTGCCGAACCCATGTAGGATCCAAGTACAGTCATCATCACTGTTGAACCCATGGAGGATCCAAGTACAGTCATCCTCACTGGAAAACCCACATAGGATCCATGTACAGTCGTCATCGTCATCGCAATCGCAGCCAGCTCTAGTGTTCCCGCACACAGCATGCTTGATTCCGGGAGGGTCCACTCCATGAGACAATGCAGTTCGATACATCAATTGTCACTAAGTCTGGAGTTGATGTATCCCGAAGTTTCATCTCGTCAAAAGGAACTCAACGCAACAGACGACGCGTCAATCAACCACCCGATCTGAGAGATATTGGCTTTTCCGTCCCAGAGGCCCAGTTTTAAATACGCTCGTTTCTATCCCGGCTGATATCCAAAATCATTCGAAACTCACTTAGAGTATCGAAAAAGGACAGTCTCATCGAAAGAGTCCCAGTGCCGCAGACGGCGCGTCGATCCGACGCGTGGTCCTTATGTTATTCACGTTTAAGTTAATAACGGGCCCAGCCCGTTTAGCCTAGTGGGCCGACGGGTCGGGTTGACCTTGATTGACGTGTCCGATCCAGCTGGGGTGTCAGACGGTCTGAAGAAAATTCATAACTCGGCCTGAAGGGATGCGAACCAGCACGAAGTGGTGCGGCCCGGTGGGGCGCAACCCGGCCCGACCTGGAGTGGCCCGTCTCGGCCCGGCGCGGCGCGTCCCGGCTCAGCCCGGCCCGGCGCAGCCCGGCTTGGCCCGACGTGGCCCGTCCCACCTTGGCCCAGCCCAGCTCGGCCGGCTGGCCGAGCGGCACGGCCGAAGCCGAGCAAGTCCCAGGGGGGGCGGGGTGGGGCGTGGGGGGGGGGGGTTTCCGCACCGGGGGCGCGAGGTGGCGTTGCCCTTCCCCAAACCGGCCGGCTAGACCGACTGGTCTTCAGTGCATGCTGCCTACATGGGCGGGCCGCCATTCTCCTGTGCGGCGCCCTCATGGAGCCGTGGTCCGACTTTGCCCAGCCGGCCGACGGGCCGGCCAGTCCTCTAGCACGGCGCCCTCCTGGTGTCACGGCTCCTCGTCGTCCATCCGACCAACGGGCTGGCTGGTTCTTCTGCCGAAGCGGCCCGTGTAGTGGGCCGCAGTTCTTCCTACACAATTGGCACGACAGCATCAGACTCCTTTTTCCTGTTCCCGGAATGGCTTGACAGCATCGTTCCTCCTTTTTCACATTCACGGCATGGAGCTACGGCGTTGCCTCGTCCGCCTTTGCTTTCCAATTCTAAATAAATTAAACAAGATCAATGGAGTGTCGTCGGGCCGTGTTCATTTGGCCCGCGCCCTCCTCGTAAAGTAATGGAAAATGGCCGAGGTAAACAAGATGATGAATGACAAACCAAAGAACAATTTTAATCAATTAAAATTGAACTTAACACCTAACTCAACAAAAGATGTCTAACATCGGGTGTCGCGGAAGACGACGTCGTGGGGTGAGGTTCCATAGACGTCGACAGAGAGCATCCGAGGAGGAAGCGACATCTCCCCTTTTTGTCATGGAGTGAAGATTGTAAGGCATAGCATCGTTGGCGAGTTCCTGTGTCGGTGTATCCTCCCTTGTCATGGAGGAAGAAGAGGAAAGAGAAACTGGGATCGCCGAGTTGATGTTCTTCATCGGAGAGTTGGCATTCTTCGTTGAGGAAGAAGTTTTTCATATAAATCTAGATCTCCCTACTCACAATCTCAACACAACAAGACAACCAAAAATAAAATAAGGCTTCTACTTATTTTATTAAATCATTCCATGCTTTCAAATTTACAAAATTAAAATTCCAAATCACTTAATTTATTAAACCATGAGTTGTTTAATTAATTAAGTGATAGGTTGGCAAGTTTTAATGAGGGAGAGAGAGGAGAGGGAGAGTTACTCAAATAAATTCATGGGAGGTGTCAACATTAAACAAAAGAGTTTAATGGGAGGTTTAAGGGGTTGTAGGGAATGTGATGGGTTGGGACTCGTGTGGGACCCACCTCTCAAATATCCTCACATGGGTAGTTAGGGGTCCACCCCAACTCCCCCATGTAAGATATAACCACTTAGAAATAGAATATAAATTGTTCCTCATTTTTATTCACTTCTTATTTAATCTACAATTTTTAACTTCTCCTCCCACACAAACACAACTATGGTAATGGTCCCCTTAAGCAAATACCATCATTTCTAATTCATTGGTGCCCTCAGATTTTAATTCCAAGAACCGGTTCAAAAGATAGAAAAACCCGCTCATTCATTTCCTGAACGTACCCAAGATAAACTTCGGAAATTGATTATGGGCACACCGAGCCTCGGAATCAAGAGCCATCAAGAGCCACAGACTCATAAAATTCCAAAGTATTTAAGAAAAATATTTCATTGAAATTTCTAGATCTTTATTTTACTCCCACCTCAGGGATTTAGATCCCCATAAAGCTTCATCATAAACTAGGGAAACAAATGAGGGTATTGTGCATGCATCTGAGCCTCCCACTCCCATATGCTCTCCTGGAGGTTCCCATGTAGCCAACGAATGCACACCAGAGGAATCGACCGTCCACGTAGGACCTGCTCCTGTCAATCCTTGATCTCCACCGAGACCTCCATAAAAGATGCCCCATTATCGATGTCCAGCTCCCCGTGATCAATGATATGCATCGGGTCGTGCACTTATCTCCTCTACTAGGATACATGGAAGATGTCGTGCACCCAGTGCAACTGAGGTGGAAGAGCCAGGTGATAAGCCACCTCCCCTACCCTGCTAAGAACCTGGAATGGTCCAATGAGGTGCAGAGATAACTTGTCGCCCCAACCAAATCTCTGTAATCCACATCGAGGTGAGACCCGTAAGAAAACATTGTCTCCATCCTTGTACTCCAGTGGTCTCCGTATCCTATCAGCATAGGACTTCTGTCTGCTCTGTATAGTCCTCATATGCTCCTAGATGATCTTCACCTTCTCCATAGTAGCCTGGACCATCTCTGGTCCAACAAGTGCTGACTCCCTAGGGTCAGTCCAGCACAAAGGTGATTTGCATGGTCGACCGTACTGTGCCTCATATGGTGCCATCCCGATGGTGGAGTGGTAGCTATTGTTGTACGCAATATTCACCAAAGGTAGGTGATCCTCCCAGCTGCGACCATAGTTGAGAACACATGCACGGAGAATTTCTTCTAGAGTCTGAATGGTCCTCTCCGTCTGGCCATCCGTCTGAGGATGAAAGGCAGTGCTCAGGCGTAGCTGCGTCCGAAAAGCCTCCTGCAACCCCTTCCAAAGCCGGGAAGAAAAGCAATCATCTCGATCAGAGATGATAGATGATGAAACACCATGAAGATGTATGATCTCATGAACATAGAGGTATCCCTAGATCTCCATTGAGCCATGCTCTCTGATCGGTAGGAAGTGGGCCGACTTGGTGAGTCAATCTACGACCACCCAAATGGAGTCATGTCCTCTGGTAGTACGTGGAAGACCCATCACGAAATCCATGGATATCCCATCCCACTTCCACTCTAGAACCACTAAGGGCTACACCAAGCCTGATGGTACCTGGTGCTCCACCTTCACCTACTGGCAGGTGAGGCATGGTAAAACAAACTCTCCCACAACCTTCTTTATACCCGGACACCAGTGCTGTCGTCTGAGATCCTGATACATCTTCGCTACTCCTAGATGTACCGCCAGAGGGGAAGTGTGAAACTCCCTTAGCACCTCCTCATGTAATGAAACTGGTACCATGGTACGTCCCCTAAATAGGATGATTTGCTCTCCTCCTACAAAAAATCAATTAGGTGTCTGTCCTGTGGATATCTGTGCACGTCGCGTCTCACAGTCAACGTCCCCACGCTGTGCCTCTATGACCAGCTGATGTAGTGGAAGGGTGACTATAGAAAAGATGCTCCATCTCTATCCATGAAGAATATATTTTCAATGCGGCTAGATGATCTGTCGCCTCTCCTAGTAGATGAATGCCCGATATCCTGCTGAGAGCATCAGCTAATACGTTCCCCTTCCCAGGAGTATAGACTATCTCAAAGTCATAGTACTGGAGGAACTCGTGCCATCACCACTGCCTCATGTTCAGGTCCTTCTGTGAGATGATGTAGCTGAGACTCTGGTGGTCTGAGTAGACTTTAAAGCACTCATCCATCAGATAGTTCCGCCACATCTCAAAGGAAAAGACCACTCCTACTAACTCTTAGTCATGGGTAGCGTAGTTCTGCTCGTGATGCCTCAACTATCGTGAACCATAAGCGATCACTGCCCTCTCTTGCATCAGGAAACACCTGATTCTGGTCCTAGATGCATCACATTAAACTACGTACCCTACGCCCTCCTCCGGTAGCCACAAGATGGGATTACTGGTCAATCTCTGTCTCAGCTCTTGGAAGCTCTGCTGACATCTATCTGACCACACGAAGGGTTTCCCCTTATTCGTTAAAGCTGAAAGTGGTGATGTAAATCTGGAGAAGTCTGGAATAAATCTACAATAGTAATCAACCAGACCTAGGAAACTGTACACTTTAGTCACACTCCTGGATGGCTCCTAAGCAAGCACTACCTCGATGTTCGCAGGATACACCGCAACTCCCGCCTCAGAGATAATGTGCCCCAAGAAGTGGAACTCTCAAATCTAGAACTGATACTTCGATATGTTACCATAAAGTTGATGCTCTCGGAGTGTGTCCAGTATAACCCACAAGTGGTAGGTGTGCTCATCCTCAGTAGTCAAGTAAATCAGTTTGTCGTCGATGAAGACTACGACAAATCGATCGAGGTAAGGATGGAAGATCTGGTTCATGAGACTCATGAACACTTCTAGAGCGTTGGTTACACCTAAAGGCATAACCAAGAACTCATAGTGGCCATACCGACACCTGAAGGCTATCTTCTTCACATCCTCATCTCGAACTCTGAGCTGAAGATAGCCTGACCTGAGGTCTATCTTAGAGAACCATCGTGCTCCCTTGATCTGATCAAAGAGGTCTTCAATCCTCGGGAGTGGATACGTGTTATTTACGGTCATCTAATTCTGGATACGATAGTCGACACATAGTCGTAAGCTCCTATCCACCTTCTTGGTGAATAAAATCGGAGAAGCCTTGGGTGAAACACTGGGTCGGATGAATCCCTTGCCTTGCAAGTCCTCCAGCTGTACACGTAGCTCACGAAGCTCAGCAAGAGCCATACGATATGTTGGAGTAGATATCGAGGCTATCCCAGGGTACATATCAATATAAAAATCTACCTCTCTGCGAGGAGGTAGTCCTGGAACATCATCAGGAAAAACATCCGCATACTGATCCACCACAACATGAAAACTCGGACTCTGCACATCAACCGCTCCGAGGATGAGACTAGCCAACATATGTGTGATTAGTTTACCTCTCCTTTGAGTAAGTCCATCCTATGCTGCAAAGGCTCCCTTCTTGCCAGTTAATGTGAACCTGCTCCCATATGTGTGGACACACCACACTTTGCGCCTAATACAATCATTATGGGAATGGAATGTAGATAACCAGTCCATACCCCAAATGACGTTGTAAGGCCTTGAAGCTGCTAAAAGAGGATCCCAACCAAAGGTCTCGCATCCTAGAGTAAGCTCACAATGCCGACACCAGTGTGTAATCGTCGAGTTCGCTCCCGTAGGAGTCTCTAGATGTAAGGATTGATCCAAAGACTCTTTCGGAATCTCCATGCTCCGAAAAAGGGCAACATCAATAAAAGAATGACTCACTACTCTATCTATAAGAGCTGCAACAAGGGTGGAGTAGAAATAGATAGTACATCGAATCATCTCTGGTGCACCGTGGTCATAGGCCTCGACTACCTGGAGCTGAGCCTGTCCTTGTCTGCCAGATCCCTGTGGTCGGGGTGGTCCTCCTAGTGGTGGTGGTGGTAGAGCCTCGAAGCGTCGTCCACCACCTGCTACTCGGCCAGCTCCTCTGCCTAATCCGCATACTCCCTGCGGACCACCAAAGTCGAACCTTTGCCTCTGCTTTGGTGGTCCCTCAACCGTCTACTGCTCCTATGCATGCAGCGGGTAGGACAGTACTATCATGCTGCCCTGCCGCAGCTGTAGTAACTCTAGGATGCGCACCACATGGAGGGTGGCTGAAAATAACTCTGAGAGGAAGAGGCTCTCAATGTCCATAAAAAGTAGAGATGACTCGTTGTGCACCTGGTGCATCAGGTTCCACCATCTACCTACTGCGGCGTGCAGGAGACTTGCCTCTAGGAACACCATAAGATCTGCTGGTGTCCCTACCAATCTGAAGACTTGGCCGATAGCCTCCAGCCAATCCTCGGCTGCCTGAGGGTCCGTCTCTCCACGGAAACTCGGTGGCTTCTGTCGCTGAAACTCGTGTAGTGCACTCAGGTGGCATGAACTCTCTGCTGCTGGGGCTGGTGGTATCGGTGGACCAGCGGGTAGAGGTACCGCTGGTGCCTCCACCGTAATGGGGCCCTGCACCAAGTCCTCATCGCTCAGTGGGCTGCCATCTCGCACATAATTGGAAACCCAAGCTGGCTGCCATTGTGGGGACATCCTGAAAAGAAGTAAGTGTGCCATGGTTAATACAGTATACCAGGTGAGCTGACACAATGTAATCACTAAGAAACCTTTTGAAACACACATGCAATGAATGTTTTCATGCACTGAGTTGGAAATCAGAAGTTAGGGTCCTGGTGTATGGATACGTCAGCTGCCGCAACAACACTGGACTCCCTAGACTGATAACCACACCCAATACACATAACAATTTTGCTTCACAAGAAGAAATTATCAGAGTTCTATGTTCTGCGGTAGAACCAACTCCTCTGATAACAATTTGTCACGACCCTTCCTTGGGGCCCGTGTCGTGACTACCCCATGCCCGCCTTCCATAGGACAGGGGATGTCGACTAGCACCAAAGGAGTAAATCACGATATAAGGGAATACATTTCCTTTATATAAGTAAATAAATACAACAGAATACACAAGATGAAGTAAACACTAAGTAAACTGAGTACAAAAGTCAGTGCTAGAAAGTAAATGGGCCAGAATAAAAACCCAACTGAAAGTACAATACAATAGTAAAGAAAGAATAGCTGCAGTAAAGTAAAACAGAAACCACTAAGTATTCCTTTGGATATCCAACCTAAAGGGTGGGTACAAGTGGTCTCCTCAGCTCCTTGGGTCCGGACTTCCGCTCTGTGTACGTCCCGCCAAGTGGTCCACCTCTAGGTACCATCCCGCTCCACAAGACTCCACCTTGATTCGTTCTATCTTTCGTTTGCATCCAACACAACGTAGTGCAGGCTTAGCCCATGCATGGGTGAGTATACGATACTCAGTAGGGACCCCGAGACCTCTGAAGGTCTCCCAGAATCCACAAAGGATAAACCACAAAGGAAGGATACAAAAACAAAGTATCAACCAACTAAACTTAGGTATATTCCCATACATATACCTAAGTCATCAATTCCTGTTTGGCTCTAACTCACGAGCCCAAGCACAACCCAGTCCACACAGGAAAGCACAACCCAGTCCACAAAGGAAAGATAATCAATCAAATCGATGATAATGAATGAATGTCAAGAATCATCTCACACAGGTATAATACTCATGAAGAGGGGTGGATATGATAGATGTAGCCTCTGAATCATCTCCCCTGCTGAACCCACGTAGGATCTAAATACAGAAGTCATCACTGCCGAACCCACGTAGGATCCTAGAACAATAACCATCGCTGCCAAACCCATGTAGGATCCAAATACAGTCATCATTGCTGCCAAACCCACAGAGGATCCATGTGCAGTCGTCCTCGCTGCCAAACCCATGTAGGATCCAAGTACAGTCGTCATCATTTTTGCAGTCGCAGCCAGCTGTAGGGTACCTCCACATAGCACACTCGATTCTAGGAGGATCCACTCCACGATCCAAGGGGGGTCGACACATCAGGTGTCACGAAGTCTAGAGTTGATGTATCCCGAAGTTCTGTCTCATCAAAAGGAACTAAACACAATAGATTACGCGTCAATTGGATTTCCGGTCTGAGAGATATTAGCTTTTCTGTCCCAGGGGCCCGGTAAGAAATATGCTCGTTTCTAACCCGGATGATATCCAAAATCTTCTGAAACTCACTTAGAGTATCATAAAAGGACCGTCTCATTGAAAGAGTCCCAGTGCTGCAGACGACGTGTCGATCGGACACAAAATCTTTAAGTTAGTCACGTTTAAGTGAATAACATGCCCGACCCGTTTAGCCCAGTGGGTCGACGGGTCGGGTTGACCCTGATTGATGGGTTCGACCCAGCTGGGGTATCAGACCGGTCCGAAGAAAATACATAACTTGGCCCGAAGGGACACGGCCCGGCCCATTGTGGCATGGCCTGACCTGATGTGGCACGACCCAGCCCGGCGGGGCGCGGCCCAGCCCTGCGCGGCCCGGCTGAAGCCGAGCGGGTTCTAAGGCGGGGGGCCTGGTTTTCCGCTCCGGTGGTGCCAGGTGGCGCTGCCCTTCCCCAAACCGGCCGACTATACCGACCGGTCTTCTGCGCATGCGGCCACCATGGGAAGGCTGCCATTCTCTAGCGTGGCACCCTCCTGGCACCGCAGTCCTGCTCTACCTAGACGACCGATCCTCTAACATGGTTCCCTCATGGCACCATGGCTCCTCTTCACCCAGCCGGCAGATGGGCTGGCCGGTTCTTCTGCCGAAGCGGCCCGTGTAGCGGGCTGCGGTTCTTCCTGCACAATCCATGCAACAACGTCGGCCTTCTTTGTCGTGTTCCCTGAACGGCACCACGGTTTCGTGCCTCCTTTGTCTTATTCACGGCATGGCGTGATGGCGTTGCCTCCTCCGCCTTTTCTTGCCAATTCTAAATAAATTAAACAAGATCAATAGAGGGTCATCAGGCCATGTTCGTTCGGCCCACACCCTCTGCGTAAAGTGATAGAAAATGGCCAAGGTAAACAATATGCTCAACAAAAAACAAAAGAACAATTTTAATCCATTAAAATTGAACATAACCCCTACCTCAACAAAAGATGTCGAACATCGGGCATCATGGAAGATGGTGTCACGGGGTGAGGTTCCATAGATGTCAAAGGAGAGCGTCCGAGGAGGAAGCGGAATCTCCCCTTTTTGTCACGGAGAAAAGATTATATGGCGTGGCATCGTTGGAAAGTTCCCACGTCGGTGTCTCCTCCCTTGTCACAGAGGAAGAAGAGGATGGAGAAACCGGGGTCGCCGAGTCGATGTTCTTCGTCAGAGAGTTGGCGTTCTTCTTTGAGGAAGATTTTCTTCAAATAAAACTATAACTCTCTCCTCAAAATCTCAACACAAAAAGCCAACCAAAAATAAAATAAGGGTTATCCTTATTTTATTAAATCACACCATGCATTAAAATTTACAAAATTCAAATTCCAAATCACTTAATCAATTAAACCATGAGTTGTCTAATTAATTAAGTGATAGGATGGAAAGTTTTAATGAGGGAGAGAGAGGAGAGGGAGAGTTAATCAAATAAATTCAAGGGAGGTATCAACATTAAACAAAAGAGTTTAATGGGAGGTTTAAGGGGTTCTAGGGAATGTGAAGGGTTGGGGATCGTGTGGGTCCCACCTCACAAATATCCTCACATGGGTAGTTAGGGGACCACCCCAATTCTCCCATGTAGGATATAACCACATAGATATAGAATAAAAATGATTCCACATTTTTATTCACTTCTTATTTGATCCACAATTTTTAACTTCTCTTCCTGCACAAAAGCAACTACGGTAATGGTCCCCTTAATAAAATATTGGCGTTGTGAAATCATCAGTGCCCTCATATTTTAATTATGAGTACTGGTTCAAAAGATAGAAAAACCCACTCATTCGTTTACTGAACGTACCCGAGCTAAACTTCAGAAATTGATTCTGGGCACACCAGACCTCGAAATAAAGTGTCGTCAGAAGAAACCAACTCATAAAATTCCAAAGTATTTAAGAAATAATTTTCCTTGAAATTTCCAGGTCTTTAAATAAAATCTATTCAAGGAATATTTTATGTATGATCATAATGACGTGGTCCTTTGAGAGGTAAAATTAATAACTATGTGTTTTATGTTTTATTTCTCCTTCCACCTCCTTAATATATTCATAAAATATGATCATATGATTACAAAAATATATATTATATAATTATATGTTATTATATTAATATAATATCCTAAATACATCTCCTCTTCCCTCTAATGGTATATGAAATCATTATTCATGTGTATGATAGACAACCACCTCGTAAACCAATATGTTTAGTTTACCATCATCACCTCTAAAGGATTTTTTAATAATGGTCTTAAATTATATATATAAATTATATTTTTAACATATTTATAGTTATTTAGTATTTATATCATATATAAAGTTTCAATTTCCAATCTATGTATGAAAAAATAATTTGAGCTGTCTGTACGGTGAGCTACCGCCTCATAAAGCGATGTGATTTAGTTTTCACTAATGCATTATATAGAAGATAGTAATGATAACATTAATGAATATTTTTTTTATAATTTAATTTAAAATTCTATTAATTTAATTTTCATTATTATGAAAAGATCATAAATCATTTTCCTTCTTACACTAGAAAATGATAACGCCATTCATGTATGTGTGGACTACCGCGTCCACCAAGTTTTGTGATTATTTTTTCATAATAAAATCACAATAATGAAATATATATTTAATTAAATAATATTTTATTTATTATATTATTATTATTATAACGATTTGAAAGAATTAAAAACTTCTTTCAATAATTATCATTTATAAATGGAAAAGTTACTTATTCATATGTAAAACCTACAATATCCTTAATAATAACGTAGTTCATTTTTCATAAATAGTTAATATTATTATATTACAATGTTTAATTTAAAAATAGATATTATATTTATTTCATGATTATTATTCTCTATATGTTTAAATAATGGCTAATTGGACCATGGAAAACACATCAAAGCAGTTTTGAATCAACAAACTAAACGTCCTAAAAAAACATGATGTCGACTTAACAAATTAAATATTTTAATATGTAATCAAAGAGAAGTAAAATAAATGAATTAATTATCAGTAATTAAACCAATAAATGTTATCATGAAATTTAATAATTTATTTTAACTTATTATACATGATTCAAAGGAAATACAAGGAAATGATGGAATCAATGTAAGGGGCTTTCTCAGCTTGATTTTTTTCTGTGAGACATACACTGTATTCCTGACTTATTTATATAATATAGTGTATATACATCCATTTTACATGAAATATCATACACAAATCATACCACAAGATATTTCACATTTCAAATTGAATTATTTCTTCCAATGGGATTTTTTGTTAATGTTACCAAGAGGTAAATAATTTCATAACTCAATTTCTTTTCATTGGGATATATTACATATTCATTGCATTTGATATTATATGATTATTATTTTTCTAAAATTTTATTAAATTATGTTGTATTTATTTAATTTTTTGTGTATTTAGATTTTATACACATAATAGTTTCACTGATTAATTTTGAAATTCAATTGTATGATTTTTGAAAGGGTTATGGGTCTCAAATTCTATTTCTCTGAGACATACATTTATGATATGAACCAATTTTAATTTGTGAGTTAGATATACTACCATTTGAAATGATATATCATCCAAATTATAGTTTTTATGATATTTAAAGTGTTATTTGTTGTTATTGATTCCTGGGTATTTTTATAGAAGAGTTAAAATGTGGAAAAGGCATTATATTAAAATATTATTTCTTTTAGGATTCTTTATGTTCAATATTATTTTATAGGAATTAATTTTATATTATTTTCTTCAACTGAATCTATTTTAATACCCTATGGTAAATTTTATTTTCACATGTTAAATTTCTATTTCATATATTATTGTATTATGAAACACCAAGACAGTCAAATATAAGTTATATAGATCTTGTATTTTGTTTTATATTGGGTGTCATTATATTCTATATCCTTGTTTTCTAAAATGTTTTTAAAAAGTTAATTACAAAAATTAATTATTTCCTAAAGTTATTTTACAAGGCCTTTAACTATATTTTATAATATTTTTAATGTAAATATATTAAATTTACTAATATGAGTATCTTTTGACGCCCTTTAACAAAATATTTTTAAAATAATGAATATTTTTAACATTTATAACATTAATGGATTTTCTAAATATCATGAATATTACTTTCTTTTATTACATGTTTCCTTTTTTGTTGTTAATTAATAAATTTTCAAAATATAATTTAAATTTTTTGTTTTAAATGTTAGTTTCCAAAATTAAAAGGTTATTTTCTAGAAAAAACGTTTTGTACAATTTTTATTATACTTCCATTCAACAACATCAATAATCCTTGTTGTTTCTTATGATACAATAATGATATTTAGTAATTATACCATACATATTCACTCTCTAGATGGAATATGATTTTTTAAAATATAATATTATATAACCTATTACTTTTCTTTGGGATTATTATATTTAAATGATATTTATTTTTAAGCTGTTTCTTTTCTATTGGTTAATCTTGTCCCAAAGATAATTTTTTGTAAATTATTTTTTATGGGTTAATAATGTTTCAGTATTATATTTTTTGATCTCATTTCATTTTATATCTTAATAATGTTTCAATTATATTTTTATTGAACCATTTTCTTTCCCATGGATAAATCATGTTTGAGAAAGAATAATGGTTGTCTCAATTAATTTATGATTAAATGAGTGATCTATATATGTTATTAAAGAATATTTTCTTGGAATTTTTTATAATGATGTAGAATGATATTATGAATTGTTTATGGGTGGTCACATTATACACCATGGATGGGCGGTTATTATATAAACCAATAAAGGGTCGATATGTGAAATCTATCCAACTCATTAGGGACTCAGGATATGGATGTCACCCATATTGGTTACAACATTTGTATGAGGTGATGTGAAGAGAATGTTTGAGAAAACAATATGTTTTATCTATGAGTTTGATGGTTATATAATATTTCTTATGATCAAGACTCATATAACATGAATCATGATTAGAAATTCTAATAACTATTGAATTTTATAAAGCCACATGCCAAGTTTTTATATTAGATTATCCAGGTGTTGAGAGTTATGAATAATCATATATTATGCTCATGAATTTGGTTATTTTTTTCATTCCCTTATTCCTTTATTATAATCACTAATGAAATATAATTTTTAATTATTATGTTTACCCTTACTATGCCTTTGATCTCACAATTAGAATTTTTCATTTTCAACTAGCTATCAAGTATGTTGTTGAATGAATTAGGTTTAGAAGGGAATCATATGGATTATGTAGATAAAATAATTTGAAATGTGAAAATCTTGGTACAATTTTAGAGATACTATATTAAATTATTTAGTATTTTTTATATAATATATTTCCGTAATTCCCTAAAAATCTAATCCTAAAAGGTCCTTGAGAATTTAAGTTATCCAATATTTCGTTTTGAAATTGTATGATTTGGATGGATAAAATTTTGTCACCAAAATAAATATCAAATATTGAAATATAATTATATTTCTTTCATCATCAAATCTAGAAGTGTGGGTTTTGGGCTATTTTACAAATACTAAAAATTCATTCTTATTTTATTAGTATATCCCTCAATATATTTAAACATTGTAGAAATTTTTTAATTTTATTATGGGTGAGGAATTATCAGACCCACAATAATTTTTATCCATTTTTATTCTATCATAAAACATTTTTTGGGGTAAATATTTTTTATTTTTTAAAAATTTAATTAATCATGTTCAAATGTCAGAAATTCATAATAAAAATATTTTCAACATTTACATGCCTATTCTAATTTTGACCAGTTATTAAATGGTTTAATAATACGATTTTTTCCATAAACTAGTACTTTGAAATTCATATAACATAAACTGATTATTACGGTTCTTGTTAATAATTTATTTACCAATATATTTTATGTCCATTCATGAGAGGTATTTTAAACCAAATTAACAATTTTTTAAATTCATCAGTTTGAAATTTTTTTTGATAGGTATCACTACTAGAACATTCATTTTATTTAAATTCAAAACAATAAAATTTAAAACCATATTAAAATTAGTACGGTCATATTTTTTTTCTTTTTATACAAAGTGATCTTGAGACCTAACCTTAGTAAGATCCCTTATTAAGAATATTGACATCATAATTTCCTTTATAAGAATTCACATTTTATTTTAAATTACCCTTCCAACAATATTCCAATTATATTTTCATAAGATTAAATTTGAATATAAAGAGAGAGATTGGGTTGATTAATGGAGATTCTAGGATGTTATTTTCCAAAAAGGGAAGACGTGGGAAAATAATTTTTTGTTATTATATGAATTATTTAAAATATATTTTTCTTTGTTCTTAAATGGATAATCAATCATTTGAAAATATTTGAGTAAAAATAGAATTACTATGGATTTAACTTTTTCTTTAATCATTCTATATTTTTGTTCTATCTTTTAAAATTATTATCAATAGGATACTTATTTATGTGATAGAGGTGATAGTTTTTATATCCTTTAGAGAAATGTAGATTCTTAAATAATATTAAAATATAAAATAACAATAGTTGAATAAAAATTTAAATTTCATCACTATCTCCTTATGTTCATGTTTTTTCCAATATTAGAAAATTGAGGAAAACAAGTTCTTGTTGATGATAATTAATGAGATCAGGAATAGTATTTTTAATGAATTTATTTACATTCATACACTATAAATTACAAATTAATGTTACTTTTTACTCCTTCATATTAAAATTTTAAATTATAAATCACTAAAAAAATCGTCATAATTTGAAAAAAAGTAATCTAGATTATGTTGGTTTTATTTATATGTATGGAATTAGATAATATTAAATTTTATATAGAGATTAAAAAAATAAGATTCCATGTATATTTTATTAAATGATCTTAAGTGATGAGGGAAATGGTTTTTTGACACTGAATACCAAGGGACATGATAGGAACCATGCTCTAAAAATAGATGAGGCCCTATATTCTTTGATCATATAGTATCTGTACCGATCCATAGTTGTTAATCCCTCCCCTATATCCTTGATATTTAACGAACCTTATTTCCCACATTATCAAGGACTTAATAACATGTGTAACTTATGAATATTACATTTAAGATGAAAAAAGTTAGAAACATTATTGAGATTATCATTCTATAGAAGCGTTAAGTTCTTGTAGCTTGCTATAGTCTACCAGGATTGGAGAATGAGGTTCTCTAATGGTATGATTAGAAATTTGTTTAGTATCTATTCTTCTCAAGTTAAAAAATTAATGATTAAAATGAGTGGATATATGAGTCTAATGTGTAGAAAAATATAATAATTATTGTATCTAAGTATATCACATCCACTATATTTTATGTCAGTGATGAATTTATTTCTAAATATGGGTATGATTATATTCTTTTTCATGTATATATTTTATTTTTATTATTTTATTATATCTTGAAAAATATAATCTTCATTCAAAATTGAATTAAGAATCCTTTATTAGAATTTTTTATCATTAAGATGTGTATATTTATCTCGTGTTCTCCTTTTTTTTATTATGATTTAATTTTTAATAAGGGGTTTCAAATTATTAACACAATAATTAATGAATTCCAATAAAATTAAATCATTTATATCTAATGATTAGTAAAATAACATTTCATAAATTTAAAATAATTTATGGGTCATAAATATTTTTTATCCATTCATTTATTAAACAATAAATATTATTCGGTGGGAATCTATCTCACCTTAGTTAAAAATTATACACCATGTTTAATTTAATTATGGGTGAGTTACATTTTGATCCATAGTAATTTGCAACCATCTTTGATGTAGATGACATCATCATTTGGGATAAGTCTTATTATTTTTGAAAAATATTGATTAATCATTCTCATAAATTTTAGCGACATTGGGGATTATTATGGATAAGTTCATGATCATTATAATTTTGATTTATTTTTAGGTGAATATTGATTTTATTTCATTTCATAATTGCAACTGTTAGAATATTGTAAAACCTAGAATTATTATTATTGTTCATTACTAAATATTATTGTAGGGTCCTGAAAAATACGCAACGGAAATTTTACCCAAATTCCCCAAGGAATTGGGGAAAATAATCAAAGAAGAGCCACAAAAGGGACCGGTCCGTGAACCAGTCCATGGAAGTGAAATATGGCCACGCACCGCAAGGTTACCCTTCCTTGAACCATTGTCATTCATGAAATAGAGGTGGTGGGGCTTCGCAGTCGCGAGGAAGGATGGGCGCCAGTTCGGTTCACCATCACGAACCGCCCCAACCACGGACCGTGTCAAATGGTTCAAGCCGCACCCGTTGTCATTTGCAGAATGGAGGCGGAACCCTCCGCAGCCGTGGATCACTCCCTGAGTTCGCCTCGCGGAGGAGGGGAGAAATAAATACCCACGGAGAATCACGGATTGACCAAGTCAGATGTGAACTAGGTATTTGGTTATGGACCTCTGCAAAAGGTGCCGCATGACCACAGATACATTCCTTTCCCCACTCTATAAAATGAGACCAAGGGGGAAATAAGAGAGGATCAGAGAACTGGAATCAGATTCTGAGGAAGGAGATCGATTGAAGGAAGGATTTGGATTTCACAAACAGCAAAATTCCCACCAGCGAACCACAACAGGTATACGAATTAAGAAGGAATTGGAAAACGCATAATAATTTAGTGAACCATGAACCTAAACAATAAAAAAAGGACAACCACGAACCATGCCCCCTCCGTGGATGAATTCCCCGTGGACCATGGAGTTTATGCCTCTTTTCCCATCCGTCAAAATTCAGAGCACCCTCCTCCACGGGTGAAGACCCGACCAACGAGCCTCCGATCGACGCCACTCTTGGCCGCCGCTGCCCGCCTGGAACCCTCTACGAAACATCCTAGTTCACGGATTGAGCCTGATGTCGTGAACCACTCTGGATCACGGATTGAACCTGAAGCCGCGAACAAACTTGGTTCGTGGGATGCCAATCAGTCTGCGGACCACCCTGGTTCCCAGACGGCCTCTCCAGCCACGTGGCACTTCCCCAAGCAAAGGGCAGAACCACCCACTCCTCTCGGTGGCTAGCCAAATACTTCAGCGTTCCCATTTCCAAGGCCAGGTAAAATCCTTCCTATACAGCCAGGTCCTCTGTGATTCCCTCATCGGCATATTCATCGGCCACGAGCCGATGCCTCCTCCAGAGCCACCGGATACGCGTGGTGTAACTTTCAGGAGCATTAGCGCGTCATTTTGAGTTCACACACCCATGGTAAATAGGGGAAATGGGGTTTCCCCGACCCTTGAGTAGATTCCCGAATAATTCCTAGGTTCACATTCCCACGGTAATGTGGAGTCTGAGCTCGGGAATCCTTTTTCCGCCCCTCCACTTTTTGAGGGTTCCTCGAAGATGGTAAAATACCCATCAAAATGATTCCCTCGTGCACCACAAGAGAGGAGACGAGAATAGGATCACCCCCTTTCCCTCTCCCACTGGGCTTTGTCGCCCCGGGCATCCATCTCAGAGTAAGCCCCGACCTTCTGGGCCTCCTCAGAGTGTAAGCCCCAATTCATCGCCATGGGCTGCCTTTATGCGTAAGCCCCACTCCGCTTCTTACGAACACACCCTTCGCGACGTGATCCTCTGGTCCCTTCTGTGTCTTGTTTCTCACACCGAGCATGACTCATGTGGGCTTAGAGTAAGAATCGACCATGAAATCCTCTTATGGGCCTCCTCAAAGTGTAAGCCCCAATCCATCAGTCTGGGCCTCCTCATAGTGTATGTCCCAATCCATCATTCTGGTCCTCCTCAGAGTGTAAGCCCCAATCCTTCATTCTGGGCCACCTCAGAGTGTAAGTCCCAAGAAAAAGCGAACTACAGGGACTTTGATCCATGTGAAGTCATGGTACGTAGGAAGCCTCCACGAGGTTCAATCCCACCACTAGGTCGTTTCTTCACGTCGAGTTCCACCCTCATCCAACATGACATTAAACTGTATGCCCCTGTCCAGCATGACGTTAAACTATTTATCCGAACTATGTGGACACTGATCCCTACCTCCTATACATGGTACGAAGGAAGCCTCCCTGAGGTTCAAGCCCAACAGCTGGTCGATCCGATCATCTCCACATCGGTTCACCACACCACTCCTTGTGCCGCCTCAATTGAGTTCTGACCCGTCGGGGTCATTAATTCAATGAGGGATGGTAAACCTCGGGTATAAATGATTCCAAACCCCTACGTCCAGCTAACAGTTTCCCACTAGGGATGAATCCTTGGATGCTATGTTTGGGTATAAACTAAAGATTAGTGAACATATGAATACATCTTTAATCTATTAGAGAGTCCTGGAACATGTGATAATTCCCCCCAAAAAAGGGTGTGATGAGCCCAACATTCCATCCTCTCGACCAATGTGAGTTCTTAATAGTCGTTGTTTAGACCATCTGGCAAACACCTGCCTTTGGAAAGAAGGTCCATCAATCGTTGGATACAGAGCTGCTGGGCGTTTCGTGGCTGAAAACCAGAATGAAACAAAAAATGGTGAACTCGACGTGAATCTTTAACCAATCATGACAGATTTAACCTAGTCTCACCCAGTGCCCCCTTATTCTCTAGATGTGGGCCATGCAAGGTCATTAATTACGCATGGGATTATGAGATGCTACTTTGATGGGTTTGCTGCTTGTATTTGCTAAAATATTTCATAGGCACTACTTTCAGTACTCCCTTCTATCCAATGGAATGGCAAAGGAAATCACAAGTGCGTGCTTCCAATGACGCAAGGACGAGACTTCATCAACAAAAGAGGACCACGTCACCCACCCAAAATCTTCAACGTTAGGTTTTGGGCGCGCTGATCCGAGAGTACCACGTGAATGGTACTATCCCATTGGTGGAGGCGGCCATGCGCGCCCTCCAATCCGTCAAGACTCACCGGTCGCCTGCCCAACAGTGACCGCAAAGGCGGATCCAGGAAGCCCTTATCGCTGTCCCCAACCATTTCGGGAGTCTATCCCTAGAATGGGACAATGCATACCTCCCTTATCATAGGGAGGCAGATGAGGTCGATGTTGAGGACTTCATCCCTATCGGACGGGGGTTTCACTCTCAGGCCCCTGCTGAAAGGAGTCATCGCAGTCACGCCACGACTTACCATCCTCGCGCCAAGGAGGATGTCTCCCCGAGGATTCAGGCCCATGCTCCCTGAGCTTCGACCCCTCGAACTGCCCGACGAGGGCGGAAGACGTACAATTAGGGACCAGTCATCACCCCGGTCCCTTAGGAGGAGCTCTGCTTCTCAGCCACGGGGACGTACCAGGAACATTCACCTACACCTGTTCGCTCCTCCCAAGCCCGACATCCAGACATGGTGGCATCATACGAGCCGGCATGCATCCTCACCGAGCTCCATCAAGCTCGTCGCTCACGCAGGACGACACTTACCAGGCAGGTACCTCTCCCTTCCCATGGTCGTGAAGCCCACCATCTTGATGTAGTGGCGACCCGACACCTGCAGGACCATCTCCTGGTAGTTGCTTCAGATGCCCACCATCTTGATATGGTGGCGATCAACAAAGCCCGCCATCCAGATGTGGCGGAAAGTCAAATGCGGGCACGTCTCCCCGCCAACAAAGGCCACCGACTCGATACGGTGCAAAACCAATATATGCAGGGCCAGCTCCCTGCGGATGCAAGTAATGTTTGCCACCCCGATGTGGTGGAAAACAGAGAGAGAAACCGGCGTATCCCGGTACAGGGGAAGACTTGTTCACCTGCCCCGACATAGGACAATTGTCAGTACCCACTGCCCACTGGAGGACCTGAGCAGGATATTCCTACTCCAATACCGGAATGGGCCTTCGTACTCATTCCAACCAAATATGTCTCTCTAAATATGCTAGAAATGATGGAGGAGTAGATATCGATCCCAGATCATATCTTGCAGACTTGCCAGCATGTAATTGCATCGGCGACAATAGAAAGGACTCAGGCCCGTGAGCCCATATCCCCAATTGAGGCGACTCATCTAAGTGATGAGATAGCCCCCTCAGAGCAGATATGCATCCCTTCTTTAGCCCAGGAGGGTCACTGGCTATATTCCGCGACGCAAGGGAAACCGGATCGAGCAAATTCACTCGTTCCAATTGGGGGACACCCATCCATCACGATGGATGCTCCAGAGCAGGCATATATCCCTGCTAAAAGTCAATATGTTCGTCAGCATATCCCGGCAACATCACGGGACCCAATTAGACAGGGAACCAAAGGTGAAGGCCATTGTCAATAGAAGACGGTCCCCGCTGCCCGTAAAAGAGCACCCCAAACGCGCCGAAGGCAGCCAGAAAATAAAGAGAGGGTTCATGACTCCACTCTGCTGGAAGCTGGGGTTCCCAACGCTGCTACACACATGTTAAAGGCTCATAACCCTTCCCAACCCTTACCATATTATGGGAGTGGCAGTAGCAGTTTCGAAGGTCCTCCCCGCAATGTCGCTACCAGCAGCTCTGAAGGTCCTCCCCAGAGCACCCGTGGGGCCCTCCCTCACGGGCATATAATGATCGGTCACGAGAGCTTCTCTTTTGATGCGAGTCACAGAAAACCTCCACGTGACCAGAAGATCGAGAAGCAAGAAGGTCCTCCACTTGCTGCGGTCCACCCTAAAGGTCCTCCCTAGGGTATACACTGCAATCACTCTCCACGCAGTGGGAACACAGATTATGATGGTAGTCCTCTCTATCATAGTCGCAACTATGGAGGTCATCTCCATAGTGACGTCTCATCATGACAAGAAGGTCCTCCCCTTGTCGTATCCTGCCCTAAAGGTCCTCCCCAAGGGTTACGCTGCAACAGAACTCCACACAGCCAGGCACCAGGTCACCCTGGTAGTCCTCGCCACCCTGATAATGGAGTTCCTCCCCGTAGAGACGTCAAGCAATGAGAATACCCTCCCCTCGTTGCGGTACATTATGGAGGCCCTCTCTAGGATGTATCCCATAGATATTCTCCTTGCGGAAACAGTAATGATAGTCCTCTCCATTGTTGTTACTGTGATGGTAGACCTTGCCACCACGACCGCCATTGCGAAGGTCCTCCCCGTAATGGCCCCAAGAAACAAGAAGGTCCTCCCCTTGTCGCGGCGTGTCTTGAAGGTCCTACCCAGGATGAGCGTCGAACGTCAAGCCAGGATGGTCATCCTCACCATGGTGGAAGTCGTTGCGAAGGTCCTCTCTGTAATAATTCCATGCAGCCAGAAGGTCCTCCCCTTGTTGTGACACGCCTTGGAGGTCCTCCCCAGGGTGTGCACTGCAAAATTCCTCTATACGGTGAAGCATCAAGAAGTAATGGTAGTCCCCACCATTACGACCACCACTGCGAAGGTCCTCCTCCTGATTACATATTATATCGACAGGAAGGTCATCCCCATGCCGAATCAAGCACAGAAAATACCTCATATACCGAGGCACTCTGAAGGACAGGATCGAGCATGTCAGCTTCCCGTCTTGTCGCTAACGACACCCTTCTTCAATCAGGAGATGGTCCAAGGCTGCGTTCATCTTCAGAACCACCTCAGAATCGACCACATAATGATTCATCACCTACCAGTCCCACAACCGCCGACCACATTGGCATCGAGCGTCTTAGTTGGGCCGATCAAGTAGATGAGTCACTAGCAGAGGAGTATGATGATATGCTACACCTGAGGAAATAACAGCCTAGGGATGATATATTAGTTATGTTTTGGCCTATGACCACCTCTCGGTACGAAATACCCAGAGAGTTGTTGGAAGAATACATGTACGACATCCACTATATTATTTTGACAACCATTCGCCGACTGAAATCAAGATCCATGCCCTACGACGGGTATGTAGACCACGTCAAGATGATAGGGGACCTTCTGCGTCACATCTACCTGGTGGCCCTTTCCTCGACACGGAAAAAACGCCCTGAGAGGTGCAAAAGAAACATTGGGATAGCCTGTCTCCACGCACTGCATTAGCTGTGACGCCTCATTGGTGACGCTCCAGTGGGAGTCCATATCATGGGCTTGGGGAACACAGAGCTCTGTATTTCACTCCGCTCCCCACCCAGAAAAACCAATTCGACATGGTATCATGTAACGTCATCCCATTGAGACAACAATCGGGTGGACCCCCTGTTCAAGAAAGGCCACACACCCAACAGAGTCGGGCCTCGAGTAAGTCTGAGAAGCATCAGGCCCGGCGGGAACGAGCCATTCAAAAACTCCTGAATCAGGCCACCGAGAGCATATAACAGGCCTCTAGCCTATGAGATGCCAATCAACGATCTCTACCAGCCTCCCGAGAAGGGACTGATCCATAGGTGAATTCATCACCAGACCCGGTTCACCCCCGGATGGGGGCACGTGAGATTAGGTAGGTCACGATAGCCGCAGCTACTGCTGCAATCCAGGGTAAACCCCAGCCTGCAGGGCTGGGGGAATTTTTAACAACAAATTCCCCTGTAAGGCCAATAAAACTGGGAAGAGACTCAACGTCCAGGGAAAGGAGCCAGCCCCAGCCCTCAGGGCTGGGGGCATTATTACCCCCTCAACAACAATCTCCCCCACTAGAATTAGTATTCTCTCATCTAAGGAGGATAGTCAGAAGAGGAGGTTCTCGTCCTATCCTATCATTCAAATCATCATCCCCTCTGAGAGGAAGGTGCACCTTAAGGTCACATCAAATAACTCTCCACGTCACCCTTCGTCAAGAAGTCCGAAGGCAATCCCAGGTCATGAAAGGGAAGGCCAGCCGAAGACGCGGGAGATCCTCTTCCTATTTGGAAGATGACGTCCCCTCCACCCCGCACTATGCATTCATCAATGCCATAGAGGCTAACCCCGCCGGTGACACCAGAGAAAATGCAAATCCAGACGGATCGGGAGACAACAGTTCCGGTCAGGCTATGACTCACAGTGAACCTCCAGGTGTGCACACTAGGAACCAGAGGGCCGCTTTAAATATGGCCTCCCCTTCAGCTAACCTCCCTCCGCCTACCCTGCGTGCTTCCAAAAAGGAAAAGAACAAAGGAATGGTTACCCTTAACCCGTCCCCTTATCTCGATAAAAACGATCCACTCACACTCGAAGAGAGGCTCACTCGACAGGAAGAAGAGATGAAAGAATTGCGGTAGCTTAACGCCGAGCTGCTCCAGAGGAACCGCCTTATTGAAAGTGCATCCCAAGAAGAGCCACATCATGCACTCCCAGCAAGTGCACCACAAAGGCTAAGGCTTGCCCTGACAAACGAAGCAGGATCAGGGCTTCTACCCAATGAGGCGCCTGGTTCGTCCAACTACCTAAACGTGGATGTTGAATACCAGGACTTACCTACACTTAGGAGACAACTGGAGTAAGTACGCCTGAACCCTTCGAGGGTACCCCGAACGGAATATGCACCCTTGGTGACGGCCAATACAGATCCTCAGGCAATTCCTTGGGCTATGCCTGCCCAGGACTGGGACCAATAGGATGTAAACCAGTGACTCACCAATACCATCGAGGAATTAACAGATCTATTAGAAGCGATGGAAGGTCGACGTGCTCCGATACAGCCGGAGTGGAAAACCTACCCAGATTGGGTGACCAACACACCACCTCCACCCAATTTTGGGAGCCCTGTATTCCCCATATTCAATGGATCATGCGTTCCAGAGCATCATTTGATGCACTATGCGTCCTATTGAGACCCTATGATGGGGACTCCGGAACAACAAGAAGCTGTGAAACTCAGATCATTTGTGCAGACTTTGCAAGGATCCACCTTTGTCTGGTATATGAGTCTTACAGCCCAGTCGATAAAGAGGTGGGAGGACCTCTGGTAGCAGTTCATGTTCCACTTAAGCTCATTGCTGTCTAAAATGACAGTCATCGATCTTATGAATTGCAAGCATAGAGAGAACTAGAGGGTCTCAGATTTCATCGCTAGATGGAAGGGTCTGACCTATTCTCTGAATAGGCCAATGCCTCAAGATTATATGCTAGCCATCTGCATCAATAATCTTAGAGATGAGCTGTGAACGCTGCTCATACCGGTGGAGTTCACCACTAGATTCCGCCATCTCTCGGTCATTGCCCAGATAATTGAGGACTCCCTGCAGCGGACTAATTCAAAGTCCTGAATAACCTCGCAGGCTCCTGCTAAGAGAGCTCCTAGAGCTGAAGAGTCTGCTGTCATGCTCATGCCGGCCCATGTGCCCGCTCCGCCGCTCATGCCTCCACAAAATCATCAAGGCCCCCCTGCATATCAGCGGAAACCCCCGCCTAAACGGGACGATCAGAGAGGACCAAAGCAGAACCAGTTTGAGTAGAAAAGACAAAAAGTATACTCATTCCGAGACGATCAAGTCTGCGGCTACTTTATTGCTTCCATGGACTACAACTTGATTTGCCTCCCGGAGTCGAGGAGACCTAATGAAGTCAGACGTGATGACAGGCCAGATTACTGCCCCTACCATCAATTGTTGGGGCATAGTATCCAAGAGTGATTCATCTTCAAAGACCACCTGTAAAGGATGGTAGATTCCGGATAAGTTGAGATGGGACCACCCCTAGCACATGTGGCATGTATCACTACCATCGACTCCGACAAAGAGGAGGGGTGGCAGAAAGTCACCCGCAAGAAGGGGCAGAAATTTGACAACTGGATGACTCGGAAGACTATCAACCGAGCCCAGGGCATACTCCGAGCTCAACTACAGAAGCCGATGTTGCCACCAGCAGCCCCTAGAGCTGCAAAGCCGACCACATTGGCCTCACAACCCTCCACAATCTGGTCATTCGGATGGTTCCAAAGGAGGGAACAATCACAAGAGGAGCAGTCCACGATGGGGCCAAAGTTAGTCCCGACCCTGGTAGATTTCATCCGCTTGAATTTGGTACAATGGGCACCGACCCACCAAACATCACCGTCTGAGACAACCGACCAGGTTGACCTATCCGAGGATGAAGATCCAATCTTTGGCTCTATCAACATCATCCATCTCATGGAATCCTTCCATGAAGAAGGGTATGACTACGAACCCAAGTTCCCTGCACGAGGAGTCGGGAGGAGGAATCGCAGAGGCAGAGGATACCAGGGGAGGCGCAGTCGTGGCCAAAACCAACCCTATGGTTGGACCCCAGCCCAAACTGTCAATATTGCGGAAACCCATGGTAGAGACATTAAGTGGACTCAACATGAGAGGGAATGCCCCGCCACCCCCACAAGCAGCCACTCTGGCCCTGTTGTTCTGCGATACCCACCAGAGGAGGAGCAAGTGTCTGGTCTCCTAGTCCACACAAACAGACCGGCCAGGACAAGTCCTCCAAATGCGATAACACCATCAACATATGTCCCCACGGCCAGTCCCTCCCCGTCAAATGCTCCAGCTCCCAAAGCACCCGCTAAGACTCTCTCTCTCCAATGGGGAAGTGTCGACCACTGGTGCAAAAATATGACATCATTAAGAAGCTGGCGTTAGTACCATCCATCTTTTCAATCCTGGAAGCCCTATGTTTGTCCGCCAAACTTAGGGAGGAACTCATCAAAGCTTTGATCAGGCCCCATGAATCCCAAGCCGAGTTAGCTTCCACCGAGATTTACCAGACGGAGACTGGCCAATTTGAATTCAATGTGGTGATTTCCTTCACCTATCAGGCCGAAGATGCCATCATGCAAGGACACATCAGTTCACTATATGTGTCCGGCACAATGAATGGTATTGAGATCCGATAAGTTTTTTTAGACAATGGCTCTGGAGTTAACCTCCTTCCCCTATGGACACTCTGTAAGTTGGGCTACAGTAAGGAAGATCTAATTCCCTCGACTACAACTTTGTTAGATTACGATAAGAGTGAGAAAAAACTGACAGGAAAAATTAATCTAAAGACCCATTTTGGTGACCTGGTAGCCTACACAGAATTCCTGGTGGTCCGAAAGAGCATGGCATTCAATGCCCTGCTTGGAAGACCATGGCTCCATAAGCACATGGCTGTTCCTTCATCTTAACACCCGTGTATCAAGTACTGTGTCAATGGACAAAGCAGGAAGTTGCACACCGACAAGGCCCCTTTCGAGCTCTCTGAGTCACATTACATCGATGTCAGGTTCTATGATCATAAGAAGAAGAAGCCTTTGATTAACGACATCGACTGGATCCCCACTCCAAATGGCCTGGAAATGGTCCCTGATGACCCCCTCAGGAAGCTTGGCAGAGATTATGTCCTACTCATCAACTATGTTGAGATTAGGAGTTTAAGTCCGGACATGCATGCAGATGTCCGCATGACTTCAGCTACGATGGTCGAGCACGACGATGTGGGAACGTCTACCAACCCTTGATTTGGGGATGAATACTCAAGAAGGGATGCCCACGATCACTCTCCCTCAGACCCTAGAAGGCTCAGACCAGGAACTCCCTCCTAGTCAGATCAAGAAGATGAGGACTTGGTAGAAGAAGTGGCGGAAGATCTCAAAGATTCACCTCCCACATTTGAGGAGGGTATCTCCACCACTATGGACGAGCTCAGGGAAATAAACCTGGGTACAGAAGAAGACCCAAGGCCCACTCTCATTAGGGCGGCCATGTCTTCGGAGGAACATGAGGTATACACCTCCTTACTAACGCAGCATCGGGATGTCTTTGCATGGAATTACACTGAAATTCCAGGACTCGATCCCGTGGTAGAGACGCATCACCTGGGTCTTCCAAAAGACCACCGGGGCTACAAACAGGCTTCTAGAAGGACACACCCCTCACATGCGGCCAAAATAGAGGCTGAAGTCGATAAGCTCATTAAAGTAGAATTCATCAGGGAAGTCCAGTACCTCATTTGGTTGGACAACATCATCCCTGTCAAGAAAAAGAATTGGCAAATCCGCATCTGCATTGACTTTAGAGACCTAAATCACTATTGTCCGAAAGATGACTTCCTGGTTCCAATCACCGAGTTGTTAATTGATGCGACGACCGGGTATGAGGCTCTATCCTTCATGGAAGGATATTAAGGATACAATCAAATCAGGATGGCCTGAGAAGACGAAGAATACTCTGCCTTCAGGGCCCCTCAAGGGTTATTCTGTTACAGGGTCATGCCCTTTGATCTCAAGAATGTTGGCGCCACGTATCAACGTGCCATGCATTGGATCTTTAATCCGTTCCTAGGGAAATTCGTTGAATGCTATGTAGATGACCTAGTGGTTAAGTCCAGATAGCACTCAGATCACCTGTCGGACCTTGAGACCATCTTAAACAAGCTCTGATAGCATAGCTTGAAGATGAATCCCTTGAAATGTTCCTTTGGAGTTACCTCAGAGAAATTCCTTGGCTTCGTCATACGCCATCGTGGCATCAAAGTTGACCCTGAGAAGATGAAGGCTATCCTAAGCCTGCCCCCCCTCGAAATATCACTGAGCTAAGGGGATTCAATGGGCACTTAGAAAATATTAGGTGGTTCAAAGCCAACCGGGCAGGAAAATGTTTTCCCTTCACCAGGTTGATGAATAAGGGGGTCACGTAACAATGAATGGACAACTACCAAGAGGCGTTCGACAACATGAAAAATTACCTCTTAATCCCACTGGTGCTCATGCCCCCTGTCGAAGGAAGGCCTCTCATTCTATATGTGACAGCCCCAGAACAGTCTTTGGGAGCCTTCCTTGCACATAAGAATGACGCCGACAACGAAAACATTCTCTATTACCTCAGTCGAACCATGATTGGTGCTGAGACTCAATACTCGAATATCGAGAAGAAATTTTTGGCCTTGGTATTCATGGTTCAAAAGCCGTGACATTATCTGTAGCATCATGAGGTCTATTTGATCTCGCGGAGTAACCCTCTCAAGTACATCCTCATTTTCTTGATGCTAACCTGACGCCTATCCCGATGGGCGGTCATCCTACAGCAATTCGACATCTGATTCATGCCTAAAAAATCCATCAAGGGCCAGGCATTAGCAGACTTTCTGGCAGAGCACCCTTCAACAGGGACCACTGCACCGGACACTGAACTACCAGATGAAGATATCTTCTCGGTTCAAGAGGAGGTCCCAGCATGGGAAATTTAGTTTGACGGTGCGTCTCGAAGCCCCACCGGGAAGAGGATGGAGGATCCCAGATTGAACAAAGTGGGTCTGGGGATAATACTCATGTCCCCAGAAAAGGAATTTTTTCCGTATTCCTTCCTCCTGTCAGAGGGATGTACGAAAAATGAAGCCGAATATCAATCCCTCATTGCAGGCCTGGAGCATGCACTCCAAGCACAAGTATAGCACCTTAAGGTAAAAGGTGACTCGGAGCTGGTCATCAAGTAAGTCAATGGTGACCATGCTATTAAAAAGGAGGAGATGATCCCCCTGTCTGATCATGTCCTAGAGATAATGGCCGAGTTCTACACAGAACTAGCATTGACTTATATTCCCTGGTCCCAGAACGCTCAGGCTGATGCATTAGCCAATGTGGCCATAGCCCTAGCCGACCCAGACCGGGATGAAACGATTATCAGTATTGCTCACCATCAAATGGTATTTCCATTTGTTCAGGCTAAGACAGAAGAGATCCATGAAGTCTGTCCTGTCCCCGAGCCATATACTCCTGCTACCAGCTGGATGACCCCCATCACGAACTACCTACAACAGGGAGAACTTCCATTAGACATGGCTGAACAAGAGAAAATACGGATAAGGGCAATCAATCTTGTCCTATATGGCAGTGCGGGTCAGCAAGAGGTCCTCTACAAACGAGGCCTCGATGGAGTGCTCCTTAGATGCATTGACTGAGAATAAACCATTGTCATCATGACTGAAGTACATGCATGAGCATGTGGATCACATCAACTAGGGACCAAGCTCTCCCATCAGGTTCAACGGCTTTGGTACTACTGGCCCACAGTGGCACGAGATTATGAGAATTTTACCACGAAATGCCTCTCATGCTAGATTCATGATAACTTCATACACCATCCCCCAGAGTTACTTCATTAAGCTAAGTACTCCTGGCTCTTTTCCGTTTGGGGGATGGACGTCGTGGGACCATATCCTCCCGCCATGGCCAAATAGCTGAAGTATATCCTCACGGCGACAGACTTCTTTTCCAAATGGGCATAAGCCGTACCCCTTAAGGATGCTGGGCAAGATATATTGTCAGCTTAGTGAAGACCAATATCATCACCAGATTGGGTATCCCTCATACCATACTGATGGACAACAACACCAATTTCTGCTCTGCTGAGTTGGAAAAGCTATACTGCTAGTATGGTATCAAGGCTAACCACTTATCCCTCTACCATGCAGTGGCCAACGGATAGATAGAATCATTCAACAAGGCCTTGTCCAACATCCTCCAAAAAATGGTGGACAAAGACAAGAAGTCATGGGCCGATAAACTCCTCCATGCATTGTGGGCATATTGAACCACAATCTGCACCGCTACTCAGTCTACCCCGTACACATTGGTGTACGACACAGAGGTGGTCCTGCCCATTAAACGCCAACTTTCCTCACTCCGCGTTGCCATCTGTGATCAATTATCCAATGTTGATCAGTCAAAAAAGCGGTTAGGTGAATTGGAACAGCTAGATGAGAAGCGGTTGCACACTCTGTACCACCTAGAGGTATACCAGAATCGGATCGCATATGCCTTCAACAAAAAGGTCCACCTCCGGACTTTCGTGGAAGGAGAATTAGGGATGGTTCTCCAGGCCCCAATGAAACATGGTAGGAAGCATCCAAAGCCCGAGCCCAAGTGAGAGGGACCATATTCTATACACAAGGTGTACTCCAATGGAGCATACACCCTGATCTCCATGGACGAGAAATTCACTACAGCACCTACCAATGTGAGATTCCTGAAGAAGTATTTCACATAGATACGAAGAAGTATTCATATCCTCACCGTACGATGTTAAACTGCATGGAGTACATCCTCACCGCATGACGTTAAAATTGCATGGAAGTCATCCTTACCGCATGACGATAAACTGCACGGATGAAAAATAGAGATGTACACATCGTCCGAGCTGTATGACATTAAACTGCCAAGCACCCTATCCTCACCGCATGACATTAAACTGCATGGAATCAAATAATTCACCGCATCCATCTTAACCAGAAGACGTTAAACTGTACAGACCACATCCTTACCGCATGATGTTAAACTGCGCTAATTTCACAGAACTACATATGGCTTGATTCCTGCCCTTGCAGGACACGTAGAGACGCCGAGATTCCCAATCCTAGCCCAGCCACTTAAAAAAAAGTCCCTTTTCCCCCGTGTACAGACCAAACCTACACGGGGTGTATCATCTTTACAAAGAACTATATACGGCTTTATTCCTTCCCTTGCAGCATATGCAGCGACGCTGGGATTCCCTATCCTGGGCCAGCCACTTCAAAAAAAATGCCCTCTTCCCCGGTGTGCAGACCAGACCTGCACAGGGTGTATCATCTTTTAGAGAACTACGTGTGGCATGATTCCTGCCCTGGCAGGATACGTAGTGATGCCAGAACTCCACACCTAGTCCCAGCCACCTCAAAAAGAAAAATAAAAGTGCCCATCCCCCCGTGTATGGACCAGACCTGCACGGGGTGTACGGATTCCAGAGAACTATGTACGGCTTGATTCCAGCCCTTGCAGGATACGTAGCGATGCCAGGATCCCCAGTCCTGGCCCAGCCACATAAAAAAGTGCCTCCTTTCCCCCATGTATGGACCAGACCTGCACGGGGTTTACTTCTCGTCCTTACCGCACGACGTTAAACTGCACGGACGATGATGTTAAAAATTCCCCTTCAACCATGTATGGACCAGACCTGCACGAGGTGTATATCTTCGTCCTTACCGCATGACGTTAAACTGCGTAGAAGTTGTCCCCACCGCATGATGTTAAACTGCGCAGACTCCCGCCTTTGTCTTTCACGATGGGTCACCTTCGTCCTTACCGCATGACGTTAAACTGCATGGAGTTTTCCTCACCGCATGATGTTAAACTGCACGGACTTCGTCGAGAACCACCTAGTACACATGGCGATACGATATGGAGATACTCTAGCACATTTGGATACATCCTTTCTTTACATCAGACTCCAAGACCCAGATAATTATGGATCTTCATAACCACTCATGGCTATCGGAAGTTGAAAGTCATCGACCCGTGGAAACCTTTGTACAACTATGCATACCATGCCCTCAACGGCTCTGTATATTGATAGCCCCTGGCCCATCTACCGAAGGCAATATTTCCACAGGCGACACTCTTCCTAGCTCCGTACACTTACCGGCCTCAGATCCCTCATACCATATCTCATGATCCAGAAGTTTATGGCAAAGTGGTTTACAAGTTCATTCCCCTTTTCACATTCGGGTGTTTCCAGGGTTTTTCTATCTGGCTAGCCTGTGTGTCCGCCAGTGGTTCACATAGCGACCTGCATCAAGAAACATCAAACCAGGACTAGGCTACTTTGACTCAACGGACAATGGAAGTGAAGATGTTTTCTGTATACCCATACACCATTATCCCCACATGCCGAACTCTGCACAGAGAGAAATCACGGATTCTCATAATCGTTCATTTCCATCAGAAGTGAAAAGTTATAGACCCTAGGAAACCTTTGTACGACTATGCATACCATGCCCTCAGCGGCTCTGCATAATGATAGCCCCTGGCTCATCCATCAAAGGAAATATTTCTTCAGGCGGTACTTCTACCAGCTCCGTACGCCTACCAGCCTTAGAGCCCCCACACCATACCTCCTGATCCGGGGAAGCTCAAAGTTGTAGTTTACGACCTTCATCCCCTGCCCTGATCTATGTATATCAGAACATGTTGACCCAGTTATCCTTTAAGTGACTGCAGAGATAGTCACCCAATGGTCTGAGCTCTATGAACGATAAACTAGGAGTAATTCGTCCTCACTGCACGACGTTAAACTGCACGGAGTAAAGGCGCACACCCGCGAACAAGATAAATCAGCGCAAGGGGGCTTTTTAAGCTTTAACAAGAAACCAAGGACAGATATCCCTGACATGTCCAGACATTCCCCTACCAAATGATAGTCTTCGTGGCCCAGACAATCACGGATCCTCATAACCACTCATGTCCATCGAAAGTGGAAAGTTATTGACCCGTGGACACCTTTGTATGACTATTCATACCATGCCCTCAGCGGATCTGCATAATGATTGCCCCTGGCTCGTCCATCAAAGGCAAGATTTGCACAGGCAATGCTCTTCCTAGCCCCGTATGCTTACCGGCCTCAGAGCCCCCATATCACCTTTCCTGATCCAAGAAGCCCTGGAACCATGATTTACACCATCAACCCCCCTTCCAATTCTGGGGAATGTTGAGGTATTCAAGCCCAGTTGTATTCTGATGAAGATCAGCCTTCGCAATAATGCCCCTCGTCCTCACCGCATGATGTTAAACTGCACGACAACCCTTAAAGATATCTTCGTATTTACCGCATGATGTTAAAGTGTACGAGAACCTTTCATTCCTCGCTGTTAAACTACATAGCGACCTTCAAAAATTCCCCCCGTCCTCGCCGCATGATGTTAAACTGCACGAAAACCTTTAATAATGCTCCCCGTCCTTACCGCATGATGTTAAAATACATGGTCAAACCCACTAAATTTGGTCAATGTTGTTCGACCTAAAACATCAGTAATGATAGTCTTGTCGGTGGGACATTCAACCTCTCATAGAAGAAAGAGGCACAAAGCTTATTAGGCCAAAAATTGGAAAAGGGAGACCTAAGGAAAAGCCGAGTTATACCCACTGGGTCCACATTAATGGACCTAGGCAAAATTAGGGCATTAAAAAGGATAAAAAGACAAAAGGTTTGTAGGGGTTTCCTATAAAACCCTAGCAATAGTAAGACTACGCTCGCTGGATTCCATTTTCCAGGAAAAAGTTAGAGCTTGATTTATTTTTTAGTCCTGGCCTCGGATTATTCTATGTTCAGGGAATTAACATATTCGACAATTGTACCAAATAGTTTCTATCACAGGAAAAGGTGAAAAAAGCACTAAGGAGAAATGCTTCTTTGTTCCATAAAAAAGTGGGTAAGAAGGTCATCCACAATCCGGAGCCTCCTCTAGTGCGAAAGGTGATTACATGTGTTTTTTGGAGGATTCACAAAGCTGTATCAGGCGCTGGTGAGAATCCTCGATTGCCAGAGAGAGATTCCTCAGTAGAGCCATCTCAGCTTCTGCACCAGCCCACAATTCTTTTGCCTCCCGAGCCGCCTTTATGCTTTCCCTTATTTCTTCCCCCATCCACTGCTCCCCTTCTCCAATCAGGGTGGAGACGTTGTCCTCTTCCTGTTGTAGCCACTGTATCTCATTTTTCAGCATCTCCAGGTGAGAACGTTGCTCAATAAATTCTCTCTGAAGCTCTGCGATGACCCTGGAGTGGTCATGAGCCTCTGTTAGGCAGAGCTGCCGAGTCGCAGAAAGGTAGGATTTGGATTGGGAAGCGGAAATGAGAGATTCAAAATCACCTAACCTCTACCAATCAGCTATTACCTGCTTGACTATGTCATAAACACCCTGATAGTTGAATCCATCAAATCCCAGCAGCAAAAATAAATAGCGTAGCCTCCGTAATTTGGTCGGCATCTCGACCAAGGGAGTTTGAGATATCAGTCTCCAGATTTTCTCCCAAGCCCTTTGGCGAGCGGGTCGAAGGTTGTAGAGGAATTTTTGATCGGGCTCTGAATCAGTCCCAGATGAGGACACATATTCGGGGATGAATTTCACTAAGGAGGAACCTGAGGCGACCTCGCCCAAAAACTCTGGCACTGTGGCAGCTTCAACCCTGACACTTGTGGTCATACGCACAGCCGGGTCTTGCGACACCATTGTCAGTTCCAGAGGTTGTGGTCCTGAAGTTAAGAGTCAGTAAGACAGATGAGTACCCCTAATTAGAGAAGGGATGAAAAAGCAGTCAGTAGCAGAAGACCGAGGAACTTACTCCTAATCAACGAGGCATCTGCATCCGTGAGCTCTGCACTACCACAACAGCCACTCAAAGAGGATTCCACATCTTCGATAGGCAAGGGAATCCGGGGAGCCCCCAGAGGGTTCCAGGGCCTGAGGCCATTCCTAAGTCCCACAGTCTCCAAATCCGTCCCCAATTGGTTGCATACGGAGACCAAGATCGAAGAAATAACTCCCCCGGTGAACAAGATAATGGACCACTCTGGGTTCCCAGTAACCGAATTAATGGCAGACTCTTATTCCATCATCATGGGATTTGTTGATCCTGGGGTGGTTGGATCCTTCAGATCTGGAGCCCCCTCAGCGATCAGGGCCACCCCGTCGTCCTCCGTAATTGAAAATGTTATCTGATCAGCAAGGGTCTCAGATACCAGCGGTTCTTCCTCTAGCATATCTCTGACTGATAAGGGCAGGAGTGAAGCTTCCATATTTCCAGCCCCTCCGGTAGGGCTCACCATCTCATCGCGCCCAGGCATGGTTACGAGTGATTCCATAGGCGACAAGGAGGCGGAAGGTAGAACCACATGGGCAGCCACCGCTAGATCCCGGAGTGGTCCTACACCGTACGTCAAACAGTTAATGACTGATGAAGTCTAAGAATGCAAGTTCGCGAATGAGAAAGCGGGAAGTCATGATTACCCGACGTTCCCTGTTTGAGCCGTTCCGATAAACGAAATGCTTGTTGCCGTCTCTGGATCTGCCCAGGTGACAGTTCACCCAAAATTCTGGAAAGGATGGGAAGAGGAAAGACCCTAGCTGAATCTGCGATGGTCGCCTCCATGAGATCAGCTTCACCAGGGGATCCTTCCTCGATGAACCTTGTGGGATAAAGCACATGCTCCCTCGCCGCGGTACCACGAGGGGTATACTCCGGAGAAGGAATCACCTCCTGAGATTCTTCAGCACCCTATATAAAAGGAAGAAACCTTAGAACCTCTACAATAAGGGGGGGGGGGGGAGGTGTCATAATGGGCGAGTAGAGAAACCTCTTCTTCAGGTTCAGACAATTCGTGGTGTCTAATCATCATAGACACCCGAATTCTCCCATAGAGACGATTCCGGAGTGAATGGATGTACGCATCCATATCCATTATGAGGCGACTATTCCATCTAAATCCTCTTCCAACTACAAGTGGGGTGGAGCAAAGATTGTCTCGATACCCGGAAGTTTAAGAGGGTCTGTTTGAATAAACAACCAAACTTCCTCATATGAACCATTGACCCTTAGGTCATGCCAAATCCTCCAAACCTCTAGGAATGCGGCCATGGCATGAATCTTCGACTGAGGAGGATCAACCTGAGAAGGTCGGGTGGTGGTATAAGCTAGTAAGGGCACTAATGGCCGTGTTTGAATTTCGGATCCCGCCACCGCCCTAGAACCCTCTGGGGCTACCTGTGGAGGGGACCTCACGGGAAGGGAGGGTAATTCCCTTGCTTCAGCTGTGACAGGGAGATAATTGAAATCATCACCCCCTGAAGAGCGGTCACTGCCTTCTTCCTCCTCATCAATAATTGGGTGTAGCATGGCATGGACTCGATGCGTCAATACTGCATTACCCCAGCGTGCGTGAATATAGACCTCAAGGTCTCGGAGATATAGAACGGAAATCTCGGGACCCGCGTCATATAGAATCTTAGAAGGAGTAGATATGTAGCCCAGCCTGTCAAAATTTGCCTCGGATTCTTGAAGATACTGCCATAGAGGAAGGGGGTACTAGTTGCGAAAGGCAGACCAGGCTTTGAATTAATCTCATTGGCCCCAAGCCGTCGGAAAGGCAACATCAGCGAGAATAACTACCCCCCTCTGGGAATCCTCAAGGGCATGAGAGGATACACCCCTCTTTGTTAAAATCTTCCTCGGAAGCACGGGACCAGTCAGGTGAGGGAGGATTTTTCCCGTCCTAGTTGGAGCGCCATCCTTCTTTCGCTTCTTTTTGCCCTCTGACGGTTTGGGACTTGAGATGGTGGGCAGTAACGTCCCTAGCTGGCCATTTGGGTATGATTGTACCCAGGAGTCATCATAATGCTTGGATAAGAAAGTAATGGAGTCCGCAATCATGGGGGCCATAACCTTTCAGCCGGTATCCTCCCGGGTAAACATTTACTACAGTTGTCTAGCTGCCATCAAATGACGGTTCTCACGGGCACTATTAATTGCGGGAGGACACTGTGCTTAGACGTAGCCAAATTGACGCCCAAATCGGCAAGGCACGTACCCCTCATAGATCAGTTCCCCACCAATACGAGCCACCACAATACCCTATCGGAGGGAGAGGAGGTATCCCCCCATGCTAAACTCTTCTGTTATGGTGTTCGTAATTGTGACAGCCGGAGAAGAAAACAGATGAAAATTGAAATAGTCATAATTCAAAATTTGACTTGATAGCAGGTGCCTGTTCGAAACCATCGGTTGACTATCCATATCTTGAGTCGCCCACTCTTTGGGCATAACCCCACTGGTCAGTTGCAAGTATGGTCAGAATGCAGTGCCCGGAATCGGAAGAGGGTTGATGAAGGTGTATCAGTTCTTGATGTGTACGCTTCACAATCCCCAGAGAATTTGGAAAGGGCCGGCCACTCGGTTTGGCCGATTCCCATCAGTAATGTTTCCAAGTAACCGGTAAATCCTGGCCTGCACCGAAATAGCCAGGTTGATAATGTTACTGATAGCCAAGTGTGACTCCATGATAAAAGTAGTGACCTGCACGCCACCAACCTCGCGTACGGGTAATAACCAACCACTTAGGAACACGGACAGAAAAGCTGCTAGGCAGAGCAATC
Source organism: Viscum album (assembly GCA_963277665.1). NCBI lineage: Eukaryota > Viridiplantae > Streptophyta > Magnoliopsida > Santalales > Viscaceae > Viscum > Viscum album. The sequence goes on along the minus strand of OY728134.1, from coordinate 350,735,758 downwards.
AATCGACATCCGGAATAAGCTCCCATCCCCAGCCACAGAAATCGCGTTGCTCTAAAGTCAGCCAATAGGTTCCCCCTGCTTACGGGACTCCATCGTAGGGAAAGTCATGGGCCTGCGTGGGAGAGCCGCAGATTCGTCAGATTTCTTCTTTCTCACAAAAGTCGCGTCCCATTCACGGTATGGGATGAGCTGTTTTGGAGATGTATCCTTTGAGTGCTTCTAAGACAGGTTAATGAGCTGCTTCACTAGGGGAGGGGTCCCCTCTTCATTCTCCCACATAGAGGAAGGAGTCAGGAACTCATCATACATACTCCCAATGATGGGGACCCCCGAAATTTGAAAGACATCCCACAGGCTAATGCCCACTTATCCATGGACCAGATGGAAAGTGTTGGTGTCTGGTCTCCAACGACTCATAAGTTGCTTGGTGAAGGCATGAGGCCAGTGGGTATAGGTTTGGGAGACACAGGATGCTTCATACAATCCCACGACTTGCAAATCTGCCCCAAATTCTGTGCAGCTCTGGTGAACCCAGAAGTGCCACCCCCAATCCAATGACATAAACGCTCCTCCCGTTCGGAGATCCTGATTCTCCGGCCAGCCATGATGGTCGCTTACCATGGCACTACGGGAAATACTCCGATAGTAGTGGATTGTTCCTTCCTGTTGACGTGGTTCTCCTGTCGGAGATACTGGAAGGTGATTCAACATTGATCCGACAGCTGTACCCCTCGAGGCAGGCCGCCCACCTAAAGGTATCATGAACTGGGGAATAGTGGTGGTAAATATCCATGCTTTGGGATTGTTGTCACGGGAGGGCCCAAGGATCGAGGTATCAGACAATAAACCGAACCCAAATGCCGGATGACTGTTAGAAAAAGGATATTCCTGCTGTGATTTGGAGAGCCGGTTGGAAAGGAAGGAAGACGGTAGGGAGTTATGGACTCCATATTGAATAGATCCAGCCATGTCCTTCAGACGTTGATCAGCGGTGGAGAGGGGCTCTACAGTAGGCCTCAGTGTAGAATGAGGGGGAACCATATTTCCTCCCTGCACAATGAGAGAAATCAATCTGGAATAAAAATCTAGACAGAATAACCAAAATGAATGGTTAAAGAGCCTGCACAACTGACTCCGCAAAGAGGCCTTGGAGGATGATTCACGGTGACACTATCCCGCGAACCAGTCCTTCGCAAAATCAGTCTGCGAAGCCTTGGACCACTGGGCGTTGGCCAGGAAACCGCGAACCAAGTCGCTCTGTGGAAATTCCGTCCCTGGTTTATTTGGAAGACAAATATACTTTTTAATGTTCAAGAGATATTAAGTCCGCGAAGCATCGAAACCGTGAAGAAAGTTCCTCCGCAACCCATCATCACATACTTTTTAATTAACTAAGAGTAATGGTTCATGGTTGGGACGTCGGTTCGCGGGTGAAGGTGACCGTGAAGGAAGAATGGTTCGCGGAAGTTGCTTCCGGTTCACAGACGAGGCACTTTGCGAAGGAGCAAACACGCAGATGCGAAGGAGATCTGGTTTCGTGAAGAATTCGGTAAAGGAAAAGTGAGGGCTTCCCGTATTTATAGGCGTGGTCCCCTACCAGGTTCACCTATCTACCGCAAACCATCTCAGTTTCAGTACCTCATCGCATCAGAATAGCCTCCTCTTCGTTCCGATCGGACCCCATTCCGATGGGGGGAATTTGTAGGGTCCTGAAAAATCCATAAATGAAAATTTACCCAAATTCCCCAAACAATTGGGGAAAATAATCAAAGAAGAGCCACAAAAGGGACCGGTCCGTGAACCGGTCCATGGAAGTGCAATATGGCCAGGAACCACGAGGACCCCCTCCACAAACCATTGTCATTCGTGAAATGGAGGCGGTGAGGCTTCACAGTCATGAGGGATGATGGGCACCAGTTCGGTTCAACGTCACGAACTGCCCCAACCACGGACCGCGTCAAACGGTTCAAGCTATGTCTGCTGTCATTCGTGGAATGGAGGTGGAACCCTCCACAGCTGCAGACCACTCCCTGGGTTCGCCTCGCGGAAGAGGGGAGTGATCAATACCCACCACGAATCACAGATTGACCAAGTCAGCTATGAACCGGGTATTTGGTTATGGACCTCCGCAAAAGGTGCGCATGACCACAGATACATTCCATTCCCCACTCTATAAAAGGATACCAAGGGGGAAAGAAGAGAGGATCAGAGAATTGGAATCAGATTCAGAGGAAGGATATCGGTTGAAGGAAGGATTCAGATTTCGCAAACAATGAAATTCCCACCAGCGAACCACAACAGGTATATGAATTAAGAAGGAATTGGAAAACGCATAATAATTTGGTGAACCATGAACCTAAATAATAAAAAAAGGACAACCACAAACCATTCCCCCTCCATGGATGAATTCCCCGCAGACCAGGGAGTTTATGGCTCTTTTCCCATCCCTTGGACCATGGATCACCATCCTCCGCGGGCGAAGCCCCGACTGACGAGCCTCCGATCGGCGCCGCCCTTAGCCACCGCTGCCCACCTGGAACCCTCCGCGAACCATCCTGGTTCGCGGATTGAGCTCAAAGCTGCAAACCACTCTGGTTCGTGGATTGAACCTGAAGTCGCGAACCACCTTGGTTCGTGGGACGCCAATCAGTCCACGGACCACCCTGATTCACGGACGACCTCTCCAGCTGCGTGGCACTTCCCCAAGTGAAGGGAGCAACCACCCACACCTTTGGGTGGCTAGCGAAATACTTCAGCATTCCCATTTCTAGGGCCAGATAAAATCCTTCCGATCTAGCCAGGTCCTCCACGATTCCCTCATTTACCTATTGATCGGCCCTGAGCCGAGGCCTCCGCCAGAGCCACCAAATCCGTGTGGTGTAACTTTCAGGCACATCAGTGCATCATTTTGAGTTCACATACCCATGGTAAACAGGGGCAAAGGGGTTTCCCTAAACCTTGAGCAGATTCCAGAAGCATTCCTGGGTTCACATTCCCACGGTAATGCGGAGTCTGAGCTCTAGAATCCCTTTTCCGCCCCTCCACTTGTTGAGGGTTCCTCGAAGATGGTAAAATACCCATCAAAAGGAAGACCTCGCACACCGCAAGAGAGGAGACAGGAACATGAGCACCACCTTTCCCTCTCTCACTGGGCTTTTTCACCCCGGGCATCCATCTCGGAGTAAGCCCCGAACTTCTGGGCCTCCTCAGAGTGTAATCCCCAACTCATCGCCATGGGCCTCCTTCATGCATAATCCCCACTCCGCTTCTCACGGATGCACCCTTCACAACGTGATCCTCTGGTCACTGCTGCCTCTTGTTTCTCACACCGAGCATGACTCACGTTGGCTTAGAGTAAGCATCGACCATGACATACTCATATAGTCCTTCTCAGAGTGTAATCCCCAATCCATCATTATGGGGCTCCTTAGAGTGTAAGCCCCAATCCATAATTATGGGCCTCCTCAGAGTGTAAGCCCCAATCCATCATTCTGGGCTACCTTAGAGTGTAAGACCCAATCCAAAGCGAACTATGGGGACTTTGATCCATGTCATGGCATGGTATGTAGGAAGCCTCCACGAAGTTCAGGCCCACTACTCGGTCGTTTCTTCACATCACGTTCCACCCTCGTCCAATATGATGTTAAATTGTATGCCCCCATCCAACATGATGTTAAACTGTTTATCCGAACTACGTCGAATTTGATCCCTGCCTCCTAGATAGGGTACGTTGGAAGCCTCCCTGAGGTTCAAGCTCAACGTCCGGTCGATCCGATCATCTCCACATCGGTTCACCACGCCACTCCTAGTGCCGCCTTAATTGAGTTCCAACCCTTCAGGGTCATTAATTCAACGAGGTATGGTAAACCTCAGACATAAATGATTCCGAACCCCTGTGTCCAGCTGACCGCCCACCAGGATTGAATCCGTGGATGCTATGTTTGGGTATATACCAAAGATTCGCGAACATATAAATATGTCTTAAATCTATAAGAGAGTCCCAGAACAGGCGATAATTCCCCCCCAAAAAGGGTGCGATGAGCCCGACTTCCCATCCTCTCGACCAATGTGAGTTCTGAAGAGTCGCTGGTCAGAACATCTGGCGAATGCCTGCCTTTGGAAAGCAAGTCCATCAATCATTGGATACAGAGCTGTTGTGAGTTTCGTGGCCGAAAACTAGAATGAAACAATTATATAATTATTTTTTTATATTCCCATTCTTAAGAGGTACTATCAATCCCTTGAAGAAATTATTTATAGTATAATCTTTGATGAGATATTTATATTATATGTATCACTAATAAAAAATTAATTATAATCATTCTAAAAAATTAATTATTTTAAACCATAACAAAATTGTTTTTTCTAACCTTAGTTACATTTAATCCTAATGAATATTTATAACTAATATATGTATGATCTTTTTTTATGATCATAAAGACCAAGATTTTCATTATATAAATCCACCGTAGAAGTCAATTTATCAATTCTACCTTAATTCAATTGTATGATTTGATGAATCAAATTATGATAATGGAGAAATATTGGGTTTTCATATAGAGATATTTGGAAATTGTAATATAAAAATGAAGATATGGTAAATGATCTCTTTGTTATTTGGATATTTGTGTTAATATATTTTAATTATTATAATATAAATCCTATTTGATTTGAATAAATTGAATAAAAATTGGATTTACATAGTACTATCCTTTTTATATAAATCCTCTCAAATTTTTTCTAAAAATTATATTTTGTTTGAAGAGGATATTGATTGACTAGATTGAATTGATAGTTTGGATTTATTTATAATGATCTAAATAATTTATCTTATAGATATTATATTGAAATAATAGAACATTAAAAGCTAAAGAAAATTGATAATTTAATAAGTATTTTTTTAGTGACTATGTTTTGTGACTATTTTATAAAAGGAGGAAAAAGTTGTGGTTATGATATTTTAGGTGAAATGAGAAGTATTTTCAAAAGAGATAAACTAAATTTTAGGTATTATATCATAATAATTCATCCTATTTAATTTTTAAAATTTACAATGAGAACCACTAAACCTGAATTTCAAAGAAAAAAAATCAAAAATCATTCTTGATTAGTGTTGTTATATTTATAGGTGTCCAATTATGTATTTTGTTATCATATATATTGACAACACTTACTAATGATTTCATATAAGTCAAATTTATATTTTTTGGGTGGTAAGTGAAATGATTTTCTAGTAAGGAACACCATAATTATCATGGATATTAATACAATTTTAAAAGATGTGATTGTAAGAGTAGAAGTGTTTAAAATTTGATTTATATAAGTGTCATGGTAATAAAACCTGTTGTAAGATGACATATATTATCTTGGAATTATTACTAAAAACATTATGTATATGAGTATGATATTTTCAATGTTTCTATTACTTAATATTTTATTCTTTTTAAATTAAACATAATAATATTTCTTGTGAATATATTTATTCATGTTTAGTGTGATTTGTTATGTTTTAAATGTGTATAGAATTTTATAATGATTATAATTGATATAATGACATATTTCAATTAGCATATTTTCAGTTTTATATTATTTATAATAGTGAATTATTTTGAAGGAGTAAAATTTTATTAGGAAGAAGTTATGTTTACACATGTCCTTGGTGACATGACACGTTTATGAAGTGAAAATTTTAAAATATAGATGAAGAATAATTTCAATAAATGGAAATAATATGATCATGAGATCCTATTATTAAAAAACATAGATTAGCAAGTGATATCCCATTTTCTATGAAGGTAAACCCTTTCACAAGGAATCCCAATTTAAATTTATTATTTTTCAGAAATTTTAAATTAATTAAAAATTATAACATAAAGAAATGAACCATGTCACAATCAAAGAAGACTAAAATAACATCTATTATGTATCACTACCATGAAACAACCAATCATTCCATTAATCCAATAACCGAATTTGACCTTTAAAATTACCTGAGGAGTATTCTCAATCACATTGGGCTTGTGGCTAGCCCAAATTATTCATATACATTCTTGGGGTAATTTTTTCAACAAGTTAAATATTGTTAAAAACATGATATATTATTTTACCATGATTCTAACATAATATTCCCATACCATGTAAATATATCCATAAAAAATAATGAGAACAAATGGAAATAAACCGAAAAGAAAGAACTAGAATAAAAAACCCTCTCAAAAAAAAATATTTAAGAAATAAAACCATAAATACAATAATAATTTGAGATTTATATAATAAATTTTTCATAAAATAAAAACCAAAATTATATACCTCGATTCTATTCAATCAAATTACCAATACATCCTTAAGACCAATATGACCTCCTAATGAGTTATCCAAAGTTTTAACTAATCATGTAAGAGAGATAATTTATATATTGACACTGAGGGGTTCATGTAGGGTGTGAATGTAACATCTTGGTATGATTTCTCTATATACACCCTGATATCCTTTTAAAAAACCTTTAAGGGTACTTGTTTTAAATAAAATAATTTGGAATTCTGTTTTCATTATTTTATGGAATATAAATATTAAAAAAATTTCCAAGCCTCATAAAATTTCAGAACAATATTGAAAATTAAAAAAAAACCCTTCTTGAAAATTTTCACACAAAAAAAAACTACATTTCAAAATTCTCATTGTAAATATATTTCTATAAAATAACAATTGAATGTTCCCAAATTTTGAATTTATAAATAATAATTGAATATCTAACATAAAATATAATGTGATGAATATTAATAGTAGAAACTCTTCGAAGAAATCATGTTTTTTAATAGTAGGATAAAATATGAAAACATGTTGAAGTTAAATAGAACCCAAACTACCATGTATTAAATTAAACTGTATATGATTATATATAATCATGGTAAGATACTGAAAATCATGTAATGTAATCATATACATTATAAAGTGAAAAACTCAACCAATATTTTGATTCATCCCTAGACTATAATTAATTAGTTGTTCATAAATATCCATTCTTGTGGAACCCCCACGGTTCTATCTCACACCCAAATGGACCAAGTTTTTGTCATAAAATAAAAAATGTTACTATATTTCCATCTATAAAAATGTTGACATGGATACCCATTGTTTTAATAGTATAGACTTAGGATGGATGTTTTTTATCAAATACAAACCAGTAATATAATTTAATGAAACCATGAAGAAGTCCACCCTCAACCAACCCTGACACACACTCGTCAATAAACACCATTTTCCTACCTATGTAAGGTAAAAATTAATTATCATATAAATCATCAAAACCATTTCAAAAAATAGATCCACGAGGCTTCAGGAGAGGATGGAATACATTTTTTATGGAAAAAAACTTACATAAAATTCCAAATTGACCATGAATTTTGAAAGTAGTAATATGTTTTCCAAAAACACCTTCAAAATCCATTTTAAAAACAATAACATTTGGAGCCTACATTCTAAATTCCAAAAATGATTTTGGTTTCAAAAATAATTTTTACACACATATATACATATTTATCTTAGTTGTTTTATGAGAATATAAACCTATTTATATATTACTACACATAATAATATATATACCTTATTTTAAAAACCAATTCAAAATCATGTAACAGTGGAAAACGAGTCGAATCCCTGAAAGAAGCCTCTTTTTAAACCAATATAGTTTTTCAGAACCATAATACCGTAAATAAAACCTCTTGGAACAATTATAAATCCCCATGATTATGTGAAATAAATACAAAATGAAAATAATTCATGACATGTATATAATTCCATTCGAAATATGTGTCCAAGTAAAACCCCTCATAACACATTAAAACCCTGTTTTTAATTGAACTCATCCCATTTGATATACGAACACACATGTGAAAATATATATCAACCATTAAATCTCATATATATAATGAATAATTTTTTAGAAAAATATTTTATAAAAATTAAGAGAAATCTAGACTGTTGATAACATGAAAAGGAAACATAAAAAAATACTAGAAAAAAAACATGGATGATCTGAAGACATCCTTAATTGTATAATAGAACATAAGATATAGACCAAAAAAACTAATACCAAAATTCACAATGTATTTATATGAATACCTATCATAGGGTTTGAACCACATGAATCATAGACATAGTAAAACTGGAGATGTCAATGATTAAACAGATTCATTGAAGTGGAAGAACTTACCAAAGGTGAAATTGCTAAAAAACATAGATCAAAATCCACAATTCCAACTGAGAAAGGGAGGATGTCATAATTACGGTTATCTGTTGGTGTATTTCTATGAGAGGGATGATATGAAGGACTGATAAGAGTAAAAAAATAAGTGATGTAGAATAATAAAATATAATTTTTAAATGTATTGGAAAGTCTAATGAATGGGCCTCATGGATTTAAAAAGCATACAAAAACAGTATATCATTCATTTGAAACGTCATGGCACTATTCATGGCTTGGATACATGATTTTTAAAACCATATTTTGATCATGTAAAATGGATTTGCTAAAAATTTTAGGTCACTCTAATTGTTTTACACGGTTAGTTCTTATCATGCTCCAATAGTGCACACTATGGTGAAACTCTGACTACAAAAATTTATGTAATTTCATTAGAAAATCAGGAAAAAATTAATTATAAATAAATAAATAAAACATTGAATGATGTGGTGAAAAAAATATCCCTATTATAATAGTTTTTCGCTTAAAATATAACAAAATTTAAAAATTAAATACATAACAAAAAATCCTAGTCTAGAATAATGACTACCAATATTTAAATCTCAAGATAATGACTCTAAATTCCTAACTACCCCCAATTTTAAACTAACAAACACATCAACCACTATTTAAAGGCAAACAAATGTAGAACTGCATGATGGATTTAAAAAAGAGAATCCCTACTATAAAAGGTTCCAACATAAATTGGTTGGACATACAAGATCTATATTTCTAAAGGGTAAAATATGTGTCACTACCACACTCTAAAAAGTAAACCCCAAAAATATCCGAAATAATGACACCCCATTCACATACACAATAGAAATATAATCCTATAAAAAATTTAATAATGTATAATTAACCCCAAAACATGTTGGAGTTAAATAAGGGATGAAAATACACAGAGAATTTCAAAAGGAAGAAAGGGTCCACCACGATAACCTCTTAAGGGAAATTGGGGAAAAGGGGAAACTTGAAATGTAATAAGAAGGAATGGAAAATAGATTATTAAAATATTATACTTCAGGTAACTACATATATTCAAACCAATAATTATCAATACACTAAATCCTTGATGATGAATCAACAGACTACATATCTTATAGATTGATAAATAATTCCATGATTCTAGTGACCCTAACCCTAGCTACATGGAGTCGATTGTAGTTTTATTTCATTGACATATAATATAAAAAATTACATCCTGATAGATCAAATAGTGTAGTATACTTTGTAAAATAGATACATGAAGGATAACCATATTACATTTGAATAAAAAGTTACACCATAATAATTTTTTTGAGAATAAATTCATCCCATCTAGAATATCACTACATATAAATCATTGTGAAATTCATGGATTTATAAAGAAATAAATAAAATAAGGGTGAGATCAGATGCCCAGAAGTGTTTAATTAGATCAGAATATATCTTGAATGATTAAGAATAATCAAAAAGTCATGGTAAAATATTTAAAAACAAGTGATTTAAATAATTAGATAAGGAATAATCAATATGGAAAGGTAAATAACTTAACACACATTCCATTTCAATAAACGAATTTAGAATAATCTATATTTAAAGGTAAATAACTGAACACACATTCCATTTAAATAAAATTTTAGGATAATATCAATATAATAAGGAAAATAAATGAATACATATTAAATTTAAATAATTAGATAAAGAATCATAAATATAGGAAGGTAAATAACTAAAAAACATTCTATTTAATTGAAAAAATGATAATGAAATGAAACTATATATAAAATCATTATAAAAATATCAATGATAATTAAAACTAAATTATTAATAATGTAAATGATTAATTATTGGACGTATTGTCTAAGGAACATGATACATGTGCAGTCGTGACCGTTGAAAATATTTTTTAAAGCTACTGAGTACAATCCAATACAACGTTGGATATTTATATCTCTTCTATCAAGAACATTCACAATATAGTTTAAAACTAAGGGGTAAAAATCATAGTGTTTCTCCAACTAGTTTTGGCTCTTGAGAACTATCGATGCATCAAGATTATTTTCATAAATGGTCCCCACATGTATATTTTATTCCCATAGAATTATACATATATCGAACAATCAATTTAAAATATGAACAATGTTTCTATCAAAAAAAATAAATGTATTGAGTAAAAGATATGGATTTATCAATATTACCCTAGCCAATAAAATAACTCTCAAAGTGAAGAACCATATATAAAAATGATATATGGTTTAATAAATAATCATATAAATGATAAAAAAATTAACATTTTGGGGAAATTTAGTGTCCATTTGAAAGTGAATAACTGAAATGAAAGAAAATGACTAAAAAAATAAATCAATATAGTGAATTCCAATACATTCTTTGGTTATAATTATCATAAATAATCAAGAGGAACAATAAGGATTATATCAATATATTATATTCCCATTGAATTAATAATAAAGGTTTATTATGATCAATGAATAGAAATAACATAAATATATCCCTAAAACCATTCTTGAGGAAAATATCCTTTTAATTTTTAAAATCATAAAACATTTTTGAAAATCCATTTATATTGGAATCATGATTAAAAACTAAAATTGTCAAGGATATTAGAAGAAATATTTATTTAAAAGTAAACTTAGAAGCATTCATATTAGTCATCCAATAAATGATGATGATAAAAGAGGGTAACAGTTTATAAGTTATATAAGTTAAAAATAAAATTCATTTTTCACTTTAAAAATTCATGGGAAGTGCCTTGTTTGGAAAATGAAAAAAAGATCCCATTCACATTTTTCGTAAAAGAAAAATGTGTATTTTTATTAAAACTATATAAGATTAAATTGAAATAATTTTTTAAAAAATTTATTAATGGTTAAAAATGACTCAAAAAACAATTTTAAAATTTTCAAAAACATTGAAAATATTTTTTTAGAAAATATTGTTTTAGAATAAAATAGATTTCTGACCGAAGAGAGAAGTGATGTTGTATTTCATTAAGGAATTATCAATTAATTTAAGTATCAAATATTGTTAATGGTAAAATTTATTGAATATATCATGAATAAATTGAGGATAATAAAATTAATTGGTTTATTAGGTAATTTTAATGTAATTTTTGTTGAACTAATTTTCAATAATAAACAATCAAGATTAGAATGATATTGTTAAATAAACCCTAAAATGATCATAACATTGAATTGGGAATAAATCAATGGATACATTATGTTTATAAAATAAAAATACAGATAGAACAAGTGTATATACAACAAAATTAAGTTATAAGTCAATATTAACATAATCATGGAATAAAATAATGAATGAAGTAGATGTTTTACACAATGAATGGAAATTGAGATAAGAAATCACTTACCACATTGTAATATTCAATCTAAATAGAAATTGGTGGAATTATTAAAATTGAAATATATAAAACCATAATTTATGAATTATTCATGATATTACATGTGAAATTGGAAATGTATAGACAATTTAAAATAAATTTTTGAAAAACATACAAATGTATCTTAATGAAATGATATTTAGATAGAATCCCTTAACTCAAACCTCCTTTTGGTTGAATATGATTTAACCTCCTATATAATGTTTTTAGTAATTTTATAATTTATAACATTAATCATATTAAAACTTATAATAACATATATGTTCATTTTTTTACATTTTACCATCTATTTGATAATAATATTTCATTATTTTAGTTTTTTAGGGTTTTAATTACCTTGTGTTATCATATACACTTTGTCTAGAATGTTCTGGTTCATTTTCATATAATTTATACCCATAATATTATGATTTATATTATTTTTATATATTTCATATTTACTTAAAAAATAAAATATTATATCCATTTATGAATTTTGAATATGGAAAATGAATCACATCGTTTCATAAAGGTGGTTGGTCATAAAAATGCATGAGAAACAATCTCGTTACCTTAATGAGTTAAATTGTAAGGATGTTGGTGATATATTTAATTTCAATAATACATATCATATGATTTATATCAAATATATTCATTAATTTTATCCTTATTAAATTCCATGCAAAGCATAACTGGAAAATGAATCACATCACTCCATAGGGAGGTAGTCCACGGTACACACAAGTGAAGGTATTGAATTTTAAACAACATGGAACATAAAGGGTATATGTGATATTAAAGTTAAATAATTATAATAATATCATAAATATCATATAAATTTGGTAAATGTATAATTACGTCTATCTGTGGTATGTAGTAATGGTAAAAACAAATGACATGAGTTCACAAGGTGGTAGTTTTTCATCCTTACTAACTAAAAATTACCATTGTATTACAAATAAAAGAATACCATACAGATCTAGATAAAGAGGGATAACGACGTGTATCTCTAGGGAATCTCTCTGAATAATTAGATTACAACCGTTAGGGAGTGAACGATTACAGGAATAGATGATGGTGGGATCTTCTGGGTCTCCTTTTCTAGCCGGAGTGTCCGTAGAAATATTCCCTTCACTCCAGGTATGAGAGAACATAATGTCCTGCTTGATATGTAGTATAAACTCCCTGATATGATAAACCTAGTTCCATGCTGGCCTCATTTTAGAATGAATAATATTTACAAACAATTTTGAGTCCGATTCAACAACCATAATTTTGATATTAGGAAGCTGAAATAAGTGTAAACCACTCACCAATACCCTAGATTAATCTTCAAGGGGATCACTTGGTACATAAAAGGGAATACATCTAAGGGTCCCTAAGCCTTAATCATGTCACATGATCCCATAGCTTCTTATGTTTTATTCCATGTAGGAACCATAAACATTGATTTTCAGACCATTAACAGTGGGTTTCCATCTAACCCACAACCTCGTCATGCTCTTCTCGTGTTCATCCACCCGCAAGACCACCATAGGGATTAACCTTTAGAGAGATGCAGAGAAATTTACATGGGGGATGAGAACCCCGAACTCAGCTAGAAGGGAACATATTCACATATATATGAAATTGAGTGGGGGTGACCATCTCTTTCCCTTTTGCAAACCTCCCAAAGAATCCAAGATGCCTTAGTGACCTTCAAGCTACAAAATATATTTTCAGGACCATTTTGATCACTATTATAAATCCTGGAGCCTAAGAAAGAGTTGATGTTGATACCTATACCATCCAGTACCACATTATGTTCAAGAGTTATCCAAATAAATTGGGCACAACCACCTTTGCAAAGATGGTGATCAATTATTTCTTGGTTCAACGATGAACAACACCAGCAATGTGATGCAATAGAAATCCCTTTCTTCTTCATATGTTCATCTATGAGAATGGATTGTGTTCTCATACAACATACCAGAAATTTCATTTTATACGTTATATGTTTTAACCAAATTGATGTGGCCTAACCATCATAACAACTACTTACATGTATGGCTTTACAGTAGTCCCTACAGCAGAACAACACTGAGGAAGAGCCCATGAAGGCACAAAAGTCAGGCTCATCTTCTAGACATATATTCTCAAAGACGATATTTTATTATAATAAATTTTTTATTTAATGAAGGATGGAAATGAACTAGAATCATTAAATAAGATATTCGGGACCTGAAAACCTGGGAATAAGGGAGGGGAACCCACCCAATTTTTTTATTGATGTTTATTCCTTCATTAAAAATCACCCACTAGGACATGTTAGCCATATTACCTAGGTGATCGATCATCACCCAAAGGATCCCACCTACTCTATCATACCTATAATTCATATCTATTCAATTATTACCAAACCTATTTCACCTAAATGTAGCCTAGAGAGACTTTCCATTGATAATTTACCAGGCTACTTTAGTCAGCATATCTTGTAAGTATTTAAATAAATTACACACATTAATACCCCCTTTATCATTTGGTTTTTCCCATTCGTTTCCATTTAGAAAAATGAAACCATCCTTTATTATTGGAATCCCAAATAAATATGGTCATAATTTTTTTCAATATGATTGATCTTCCCTTTTTATTCTTTGATAATATACAGGTTGTGCATTGGGATGGATGTAAGAACATAATTCAAAATAGTGATTCTACCCCAAAATGATAGGAACTGGTTATTCTAGTTATTAATATGATCAATTATCTAGTTAAGAGTGCCTTAAAAAATATTCTTCTTTATCCTCCCATTTGTTATGGGATCCCCCAAATATTCTATAGGAGGATGACATCTTTGAATATCAATCTTGTCCTGGATAACATTTCTACACCGACAAGATTGTTTTTTGGATATATAAACATTTCTCTTAAAAGGAATGATCATTTTCCCACATTGGTTTCCATATCATTACATTATTACCCTGACTCCTTTAATAGATTTGAGTCTACCGGTCATGAAAAAGAGGATGTCATTGACAAACATCAAATAAAAATAATACTATTCACATTACTATTTTTTAAAAGAAGAATGGATCCCCCTTCCAACTAGCATTTTATATTCCTAGTGAGGACTTCCTGGGAAATAATGAAAAGGTTAAGAGAAACTAGATCCCCTTGATGAAGTCCATGAATATTTTTGAAAAAATAAAAACACTTCCCCATGAGAGAGACAAATATTCAAGGAGGGGAATAGAATCTGAACACCATGTCACATCACTAACAACTAAACCCAGATATCCTAAGGACTATGATGATGATTTTCCATTCAGTATTTTTATAAGGTTTATCAATACCATCCTTAATGAAGATGTTGGATCTGAAGGACATTTTATGTAGATCATTCACTATTTCATTGTAAATTCCAACATCTCTATGGATTATCCTCCCTTGAATGAATCCATGTTGGTCAGAGGAAACAACCCTAGAAATAACATTACTTATCATCATATTCATAAGGCTATTTAAAACATTATAATTGAAGTTACGAATTAAAATATGGTGATAAAAACTGATTCTAAAGGGCTGTTGAATAGTAGGTATCAAAATGACTCTTGAAGTGAAAACTTCTCTTGGGAGTTCCCCCCTTGAAAAAGTCACAGACAAACCTATGGACTTAATCCCTAAAAACATCCCAAGTAGCCCTATAAAACAAACCAGGAAACTCATTTGGGTCAATAGTACTATAGGGGTACAAGTTTAAAACAACGTCTTTAATTTTTTCCACCCCTAGGCTCACATCCACTCTCTATTTTCCTATTCACCATTAAGAATTTGGATTGATTGAAAAGGCCATTCAACTTAATCGTTATCAGTGATATGAACTTTCAAACTACCTTGACATTCTAATAGAAACCCAGGGTGCTCCAAGGAAATTTTACCAGCATTTTCAATATCCCTCATATATAAACCATCTGGTAACTTTTGGTTGATCTTTCTAGAGACCTTCTTTTTTATGAAATCCTAGAAAAAATTAGTATTATAGTCCCTCTCCTTCATCTAGTGGATTGAAGATCATTTTCTTTAAGAATATTCAACCTCCAACTTTTTCTCAACATGATCAAATTTCTTCTCTGAAAGCCTAACAAAAATTTCATCATCTCAGTTATGTTGCAAGATGACTTAATGTTTTTAAATCTATATTTAATGTATTTTAATTTGATGTTGCATCTAACATGTGTGAGACCTAGTAAAGAATTTCCTTCCTCAAGTTCTTTATACACATCGAAAGTCTAAACCACAGATTTCCCTAAATTGGTTGGCTCCATGAGTTGTTAACCATTTAGAATAAATATTGTATCGTCATCTAGTTATTGGAGTAGAAAAAATGATAGAAATTCTTAAGATGATATTCAAAATTTATCATAAGGGGAGAATTGTCTGAGAGGATAGTTGGAAGATGGATGATATAAGTCTAAGAGAAAGAGTTAAAACCTTCTAAGTTGGATAGGAAGTATTCTAGTTTTCACAAGATGTGACTATTTACCTTGTGGTTATTACACAAAGAAATTTTACTTCTAGATAAGACAAGGTACACCAGCTCAATAAAATCCATTAAACATATAAAGTGGTGCATAGCTTCCTTGAATAATCTCCCCATACTCTCTTCTATAAACTTTCAGAAATGGTATTGAAGCCTCCACCAATAAACAATGAGAGGTTCTCTATTTGGAAGCCAGATATATCCTTCCATAAGACATTACAATCACATAGGTCACATCTATCATAGAAAAAGGAAAATAATTTGACCAGGTTCCCCATTATCACTTTTGTAGTGATGGACTACTTCAATGAATCTACAAAATTAACTGAAATATTTTTATTCCAAAAAAGCGATATATTATTGTTGCATTCATTATCATGAATGTGATCCAAGAAGTATAGTTTATTCATAATGGAGGACACATATTACACATCTTGATCGGGTTCAAGGATATCCTACACAAAATCATGAATCTGATGGGACTCATTATGGAAAAAATCAAGATTAGCAAGCACACTTATACCCCTAGCATTCCAAATCATGAATTCTAATAAGTGATGAAGAAAGGGATGACCTTGTAACCTAAAGATGATTCATTAATGGCAGCCATGTTGAGGAAGAGGGGGTATTTTTCTTTAGCGTGGGTGAGGTTTCCACTCGATGATGGAGTAGAGAAAGGCCTAAAGACTTATTTATCCATGGAATATTTCTCGGAAATCAAAGTGGAAATGGTCCGCATCTCACCATTTGATTTGATTCGAATAGAGGGGCATGTAGGATCAACTGAAGGGGAGACTAAAAAACCTTATGATATTGTATCCTTCTATAGGGGGTATTATGGAGATCGAGGTGGGATTCAGAAACATCTTCTTTCCCTTCATTGGAGCTATCAAAATTGATTTCTATTGAATTATCATCATGTCTATCACAATGAATGTTTTCCCCATGCGAGCATAAACTAGGAAGAGTAGGTACTAATGGCTGAGGGAGAGATGAGCCAAGATTGGTAGCATGTCTAGCTCAGGACTTTGAACTATTCTACTTCAAAATATAAAACTTTGTAGGTGGGATCTTCAAGGAAACCAAGGACTTATTGGTTATAGGTGAAGGTGGGGTAGAAAAAACTAACTGTTTGGTCAGGTGACCAGGACAAGAATAGGGCACATGCGGCTTGAGGTTGAAATTTGAAATGAAAAGGCTCCCACTTCGAGACTCCAGTGGAGCAACCTACACAGGAAGGATGGGGAGCACCAATGAAGCAGTATAGGGATATACCAAATCATATTTGGCTACAAAACTATCATGACATGAGCTCAGAGGTGGAGTCACAGAATTCCCCGAATAGGAAAACTTCATGTTTTGATAGTAATCCCATGATTGAACTTCTCTACAACAACTACCACAGTATAGATGAGGGGATTAGAAGAATAACTTTTTCCACTAGTTGAAAGTATCATTATCTCTGAAAAGAACACATTGAAAAAAAGTATTGACCATTTCCATTTCCACAAAAATTCATGGGGATGAAGTGGACTAAAGGAATGTGTTTCCATATTAGAACATCGAAAACTTATGAGTGAATTACCTAGAACCTAAAACATTGAAGGGTTTTGGAGAGGGAGGGATTGTCCCAGAAACCTCACCCAAAATTCCAACATGCTTGATTCTAATCCTAGATGGGTATTCCAGGACAATATTGATAACATGAAACTCAATGACCCAAAACACCAAGACTCTCTAGGCCAATCTCGCACAAAGTCGTTCTAGGTGAAGATATGAATAACGACGTACTACATGGAATGGATCGACACTATTTCATGCTATTGGATACCAAATGTGGCCATTAAGTTCCTAACGAATCTGAGAAAAGTTTTATCTTTCTCAAAATGTGTCATAAGAGAGATATTTTGTAAATTTGAGGCATTAAATTGATCTTACAAAAAAAATAACCCACCAGAGAGCAATCCATTAATGCCTCACATCTTGTCTGTCATTCCAATGAATGATGATTTTGTAACCCATTAGATAGAAGTAGATATGGATAATTCTTATTCTATCAACATAATAAAATGTAATTATATCATCTACAATAGGTTTTTTATATTTTAAGTGTTAATAAATAATTTATGGGGGAAAATAAGAAATAAAATGAAAGCGATTTGTTATGAAAATTACGTTTTCAAAGAGAATCTGACATTAGATCGCCCACTTAAGGACCCTCGAGAGGGTGTTTTGGGAGGAGGAAAATCTATATATTGTATCTAAGGATGTTGGGGGATAATTTTTTAGGTGGTTTTTAATCGAAATGTCATAGTTAGTGTAAAAATATGAGGTAAGGGAGTTCCCTTTTAAAAGTGGGGAAGGGGATACCTCTTGGAAATTACCTTTAAATTTCACAAAATAATCCAAAATGTTAGTCATTCACAATAAAAAAGATTCCAAATGGGCATGGATTCTAAAATGGGAAAGATTACAAGGAACTATGTCCCTATAATAGGATTTTACATGTTTTTATGTCTTTTTTACCATTTCCAATTTAGTTTAACCCCTTTGTAAATCAATTTTTACATTAACTGAAGTAATTAATTTTTTTTTCTGTTTTTACTATTTGTTTTGGTAAAAATCAAGTGGAACACATTATAAAATATTAATTATGTTCATTAGAAATATATAATCCATTTTAACAAATTTAAATCACATAATTTTAAATATTTAATTTAAAATTAATCCCACGGGCATGTCAAGGAAAAAGGGTTTTCAAAGATATCATTCTCTAATGTTTAAAATATTATTATATATAACTTTTTTATGAAAATAATTATAATGCACTAAATTGGAATATTTATAATATAATGTGAAACATTATACATTAAAAACAATTAAATCTATAATTTTACCGTATTAATTATTTAAATGGAAAATGACGTTCAATTAAAATTCTATATTTTATTACTATTCATCAAAAAATAAATCATTTTAGAAAAAATCCCAAAAATTAACCCTAATATAATTTTGTTGATCTTATTATAAAAAATAATTTTAAATTTTCACATATATTTTTTATTTTAGTAAATATGTATTTAAAATTATCTGTGAAAAGGGTGACTAAACTATTCATTGGTGAAATGCAGTTTTTTCAGAATACATTTCTTTTTTTAAATGATTCTTATTTTATTTATTTTCAATAAGTAACAAATATTCTCATAATTATTTATTACTTTTCAAATCCTATATTATAATTTATTGGTCATTAATATTACAATAAATGATAACAATTTAATGATATTTCACGTTTTCATTAAAATCAATGTCGCATGTAACACAAGAAAAACTCAGTGTTGTGTCTAATGAAAGATAAACGTCATCTTTCTTATAACAAAAGATAAACTCAGTTTCTTATGTAATTAATGATAGACACAGTTATGATTATCATCCATGATAATAATAGTTTTGTTTATAATTCATGTTATTGAAGAGATTCAATTTATTTAAAAATAAATATAATAGAAAATTTTACGGTGTTATATTTTCTACTATGTTTGGTGTTGTGTGTCATATAAGAAATAGAATAAAATATACATTTTTTAAACATTAAGGTGTTACATTCTTTCCACCTTAAATAAATTATGTCATTATAGTTAAAACTTTTTCTTTTTAATCAATTGTAAGATATCTGTTTCTTTAAATCAAAGTTATAAATATACTTAATAAAATATCCTCTTAATAATAGAGGAATGGTTGTACAAAGATAATATCTAATGACACATAAATAGGGTTTTATATAGTTGAACACTATTGTAATTCAATGACATACACATGGAAGAAAATCATAAATAATCATATACAGTGATTGATGTCATTGATCACAAGTTAGAGAATGATCAACAAAAATTTATGTGCCTCAAAACCCTAAATCTATGGTGATTTAAAATATTGTCTGATTTATATAATAATAATATAATAGGAATACATTATTATTTCAATATAATTTTACTAAATTACAGTAATTATTTTACTATATAATAATATTGTAAAATATACTAACATGATACATTTCTATTTTATAAGAATAATTTCATAGTTTTATTATGTTTTGATCAATTTAAAGATAATCACATTTATAAAAAAATGGATATTAACAAAATTAATTTTTATGCATGAATGACTAAAATCCACTTTTAATGGATCATGAGATCAATAAAATTGTGAAAAGCCTTTCATTTTATCTTTAACTATATTACAAAACCAATATGGTGAGAACATGTTATCGAATATAATAAATTAATCTCTAAAACATAAAATTAATACCATTTGTTCATCATTAATATTTATTTTTAAAATTTCATATCTAAAATCTATGAGATAATAATCAAGATATCATATATGCCAATGGAATGTCCTAAAGGGTTATCTTCATTTGGTCATAGGTTAAAGCCCCACTACCTTACGAGATACAATGGGTTGTCACTAAGCATGTGGTTGTCTTTTTCTAGATCTATATTATGATATTTCCTATAATGTTCCAAAAAATTATTTTTGACATCCTTAAAATAAAATTAATCATTAAATAAAATATTTAATATTATTTTCAATAATTTTTTTGCAATGTGTTATAAAGATATTTGAATATTATTACAATGTCATTAATGACCATGTCAACTATAAATGTTATCAATATATTTAAATTTATGTCTATAAAATGTATAGGTAGTATTACTCAAATAAATTTTCCACTAAAACATATGATTTCTATAAATTTCTCACAAAATTTTCCTAATTTTGTTATAATCCTATTAATGGAAATCTAAAATGCGGTGTTTTATAATATAAAGTTATATTAAATATTAAAATCATAAACCATGATAGTATCCATATCACTTATGTTGATGAATACAATTGTGATTATAATATTTAACACAATCCTTAGACGTCTCATTATTCTTATACTAGAATAAACTTGGAAAAAAATACTATTAAAATTTAATTCTTAAATCCCAATACAAAAATAATTCATCCATTTAATATCAACATATGTACTTTATTTCTCTTGGATTTAACTTAGGACATTAATTTTAATCATCTATTCAAATCCAACATAATTTTTTTTATTGAAAATGTGAATTATCCTAAGATTATATCTTAGGTGTGTTAAAATAGATGTGTAGTAAGTCTCATTGTCTTTCACGATATGATGATCAGTTCAACAACAATTCACGATTTTCAGTGTTATTTCATATAGGTACGTCTATATTAAAACCACATCCACATTTATTATTAATAATGGGATGTATTTCTAGGAAAACCCTTATAATAGAACCCTTTAAAATAACATTATTATGTTATTATATAATTATCCTAAATTACTATCTTAGGTTTATATTTTATAATATTTGTTTTTCTATGTAACATCCAAGATTTTTTTAAAGGTATGGACTATTAATTTTATGTTCTAATTCCTTGAAAAGTTCCTAAATCTAATGCATAATCATGTTAAAGAGGCCCTAGGAGATTTTTGGGATTTCTTGGAACCTAATTATCCGATATGGGAAGAAAAACCAGGGTCACATGGTTTAGATAAACCATGCATCCCTGACTGCACGGTTTCCCTAAATGGCGCGGTTGTAGGCTATGGGAATCTAGGGGCCGCACAATTTGTCTGCAACCAGGTGACCAAGGCGTACAACAATTTGACACACATGTAGTTTTTTTACAATGATTTTTTCATGGTTTAGGCATTATTAGAGAAATTGTGTGCCTAACCATGTAGGCTTCCCCCTTATAGTAGTGAATGGATCACACTGGTGAACGGTTTGGCCAACCGTAAATGAAAACCATGAAAAGTTATAAATGTGGGTGAGATTACATCATCACCCATCATAAATGTTTTTAAACACCCTTTTTACCATCCTACCTTTTCCTCTAGAACATTTATCTCCCCTATCACATTGAAACCCTCCTCCTTTGAGAAGTTAGGGATCAATTGATCTCTAACAAATGATGTGTGTTCTTGTCATCATTAGAAGCATAAAATCCATCTCAGTAATATCTTAAATCCTCTCAAATATATTTCATGGTTTATCCTCGATATATTTATCATTTTTTGGGAAATCTCATTTGCCTCATTTTCAATGCATTTGATTATTTCTCCGTCTTCTTCCGACATAGCTTGAATCACTGTTTGATGTTAGACTGGGGAATCTCTATGAGGCTATGGTAGGTGGTACAACATATTTTCCTTTATTTGATTGTGTCCTATAAATTATTTCATCTTATGAAAGCTATACCCTTCTAGAATTACATATAATTATTTAATGAAAGTAAATTGGATACCTTGCCACACCTATTGAAACCCAATCTAGTTGTGAATCAACACCTTGGGTTGATCACCATGACCCATGACACCTAAATGGATGTGCGCAATTGTTAAGGCTTAAATGACATCTGTTCTTTTTCATGTTGATCACTTCTAGTGGTTTTTGTTTAATAATAAATAATATGGAATATAAATTAAATTTATTAGTGTGATAAACCTTGAGTTAATTCCTTACACCCTTTCCATAGATGAGTTGGTTAATTTAATTTAATTTTCTAGGTGCTTATCCCTTGTTCCTTAAGAATTAAATGAATTTTTCCAATGAAATGCATTGAATAATATTCCTAATGTGATCAATATTGTTGAATTTAAGGTAATTAACTTCCTAATAAACTATTTATTTTTATGTGATGGTTCTTTGAGTGATTCACCTTTGTGGTGGGGGTGAAACAAGGGGTTATGATTTAATGGCCCCCTAGATGGACTCTCATGCCTTAATGTAAAATTGTTAAATCCATGTAAACATATTTTGAATGACATCAGAAATACCTGGTATGGGATCACCGAGCTTTCTATTATGTTTTTTATCAGTATGAGTGACACTATTTACTTAGGGGAGGATCATTAGAGGGACATGAAGAAACAATTGGTAGTACTAAGGTACAAGAGAGACTCAGGCCCCAATGTGCTATACAAGAAATATACTCTGTAGTTTTCTAGTGCCTGATTTTTCACACCGTTCTTGGAGTGACATGTGGGACATCATTCTTGGGTCACCATGGATGGACTCCATTGAATTGGTTATAAACTGATCCCCTTGAGTGATACATAGAGAGTACCTCCATATTTTCATTGATTTTATAAGGGTGACATGTGGGACATCATTCTTACTTTACTATTTTAGGAACTCCTAGTTTAGATTCACTGTATTAGGATGAAGTAAGTATATTGTATGGGTATCAAAGTGGAACTCAGCCCAATGTATTTATTTTTTCATTTTGAAATGAATTTAAATTGTTAAGAAAAAGTTTTTATTTTATATTTAATGAAATTATAATACCTTATTCATATTGGGTCTTGGATTACTAAAATGTTTTTCTCACACCCTGCTCAGGAGGAATTAGTACCCGAGTAGACTTTATGGTTGTGGGTATAGACAAATGGAAGAAACTAATATCTAATTGTTGATTGAATGAAATTATTAATATAGAGTTTTGAGTAGAGTACCTAGCCTATTCTCGAGATGATAGTTATTAAAGGTTTTGTAATTTTTTTATATTTTGTCATCATGTTTCATATGCTTGTATCCCCTATCCCTAGATTACTAATTTTTTGTATCTACTGTACCATCATAACTATATTTTATCAATTATTATTTTTATTTAGATTTCTCTTTTTGGTCTTTATGATTAAATATTTAATTATGGTTATTTTGGTTGTTGTATATAATTTCTTTTTTAGTTTCATATATATTTATATATTGATGTGCTTCACTCAGATCAATGAGTGAATTGTCTCCCCCACGGATATACCCAGGGCCCTCGCTGCTAGTCGGTAGCCTCCAGGGTTTGGGGAGTCATGATTCAATTCTTGTGGTCAATCATCCGAGGGAACAATTATATGACATCATTGGCAGGATGCGACAATGTAATATAAGAGGGATTTCCCTTTTTGTATTATTATTTTTGTTTATACAGGATACTAGGATCTAGGAATATTGTTATGAGACTATGATTTGGAGTATCTACCCCATGTATTGGGGAAACACATATTACTAGGGATGGGTAATTACTGTTATTGCTTACGCTTGTTATGGTTTCATAGGATTTCTCCATGGGTGATGAACATTCTTTGTTCTATTATTAATGTTGAATTTTCATGATTGGGTGGTTTGTCCATGTCCTGTAGATACAAGGGCACATTTATGAATTCATCGTACTAGGCACAATAGGACTTATTCCATGCATTTTTCAAAGCCATATCTACTTTCTACATGCATTTCCTATTTTTATTCTGATTGCTAATGTGACTTAACTATTAGTTCATATTGTTTTTTATATTATGTGACTAGTATGTCTTTCCTTCTCTTTTAGGAATGAGAATACAATATTTTTTCTTAATGTATAGGACTTATCCTAATAGTTTTTTCTTGGATAGGTTACACTGGGATCCTTAAGCTACCAATTATGGCATGTTGAGCCATAGACTGTCTGTTGTATGGGAAAGAATGTGTTGAGGATAAGATTAAATGGACACCACTATCAATTTTATAAGGTTTATGGTCTCTTATTATTTGGAGATGTATATACAATCAATTCAAACAATAAAAATGGAATATAAATACATAAATAAATATAAAATTAATATAACTATTAAATTAAAATAGTCACCATATATGTGAAACGTGAGACATTATCCTAGACCAACCTTAGTATTGAGACTTAGGATGTGTCTCTAATGTTCCTTTTGTGACTCAATTTGATCAAACAGACCTGGCTCAAGGTGTTGGTAGAGGGGTGTGTTTCTTATTAGGTAGGCCTTGAACCAATCTTTCTTATCATATTCCCTATCCATTATGAATAATTTATGAAAAAAATTTCTAGAATTTGTAGGGATATTCCAGCATAAAAAACCTCATGATGTATTCCATGACATTGATGATTAGCATACTCTTGAGGTTGAGGGACTTATACCACATATTATACCTCCTTTAGTGCCACCTGATGCACCAACTCTAGAAATTCCATTGAGTTCTAATGCCCTATTTCATTATAGCTTCCTCCAGTTCATGATATCCATTTAGGATGATCCTCTACCCGACCCTTCTATAGATGATCTAACTAGGGTGCTCTAGTAGCAACATCCTCCCACATTCTTGGGGGATATAAGACATTAGGATACTAAGCCTAAGTTATCGGTTATAGGAAAAAGATTTGTGTATATCATGATTACATTATAGATAAGGGTCAAGATCAAGACCTACATGCTATGAGACTCCACAACGCATTGGTGGGACATTATGATTTAGGCTGGTCAACATCGGGGTATGCCATGGGTGGAATTATAGACATCCTCCTTCAACTACTTCCCCTTTTACAAATTGATAAAATTCATGTTTGGGAGTTCATGAATAATTATAAATTAGACACTTTAATGAAGAAATAGTCAGATTAATTTACTAAATTTAAGTGATTTTCATTGACCTTGATAGGAGATGAGATGACTATTGTGATGAGATTCAATGAGTGTCTTTTTTATTCCATCCGCTCAGAGTATTTCAACTTACAAAAATTTCAGAAATAGTGAACTAGTCCCCCATCACTCTGTGAAACCATAGGTAGTTATGAGACACGAAGCAAGATGTTTTAGCTTTCAGGAAGATAAGTGGTTTATCAAGAAGTAGGAATGAGACCCTCAAGGTACACGGGGGGAAGTACCATCCATAAGGAATGCATCGACAATGTTGTGTTGTGTCAAAAGTATGGAAAGCTGGGTCAAAAAATGACCATTATATGAGGAACCTGATAGAGTGTTGGGAATGTAGCAAGATGGGTCACCTATAATGATTCTTCCGATCCTTTCCATCACTACCATGTGAATGGGGATCTATTCTAGAACCACCTTCAGTTGAAGGGTTAGAAAATCCTCATATAGTAGAAATCTAGTCGTGATAGTGTGTTTGGACAGATTGTGTGGTCATGGCTGTGGAAGTCAAGCTACAAAGTTTATTCATTAGCATAGTGGACCAAATCATGTTAGTCAAGTAGAATCTTAGGGCCACTGTTCATGCCATATCTATTTAGTGCATCCAATTCCTGAGGATCATAGACCAGGGATATCTACAGTTAGAGGTACTATCCTCGTACCGTCTACTTTAATATCAGTTTTATTTGATATAGGTGTATCACACTCTTTTCTATCAATTTCAACTATGGTAATCTTGTTCATAGTGATATAATAATCTAGTGGTGTTATGAACCTTAAAACACTGTCAGAAGTTCTATTAGAGGGTGTACTCTAGTTTAAGGGGTTCCCCATTGAAATTAGTGGGTATAATTTTTTTTGGAGTTTCGTTATCCTCAAGATGAATGGATTCAACATCTTTCTCGATATGGACATGCTTTTTTTATCAACCTCAAGTGGATTGGTATTGCCTTTTTCTATCTTCTACATCACCTGAAGGAAATATGTAAATCTATAAGGTTGAATGGGATCTCCATGCTAGTCGAGATGGACTCAAGCATACATGTATTAGTGGGGTAACATCCTAGATGGGCAACCTCTTTATGAGCTATCAGGGATGCAACATATTTAATTCCCTCCAGTAGGGGATCATTTTAGGGAAGTATTCCATAATATTTTATATGGATTACCTTATAATAGAGAAATTGAGTCCAACATTGAGATTGTTCCAAGTGTGCAACCAATGTCCATAACTTCTTATATTATTGTTCTTATAGAGCTCCAGCAACTTGAGGAGATCCTACAAGACTTTTAGGTGAAGGGTTTTATCTAACCCAGCTCATCAATATGGACATCACTAGTCCATTTCAAATAGAAGGATATGGTAAAATTATATTCTGTGGGGATTACCACTGACTGAACTAAATTATGGTAAAGAATAACTATCCACTAACTCATATTGGTGACATATTTGAATAGCTCCATGGAGTGACTATTTTCTCCATGACTGGTTTGTCGTTGGACTACCATAAGGTTCGAGTGAGATAATCAGAAATACCACGTACGATTTTTTGGAGTAGTTATGGTTTGTACAAGTATTTTTCCATGTCATCGGATCGAAGAACACACATGCAATATTCATGGATCTAATGAACTGGATTTTCCACACATACCTTGATTCCTCTATGGTGGTTTTCAAATGTTACATATTTGCGTGCCATTTCACCACACATGACCATGAAAATCATCATGAAATTGTGATGATTACACTAAGACAGAACCTTCTCTAAGTGAATCTCATTAAATTCCACTTTTGGATCATAATGTTTCACTTCATGGGTCATATCATATATGAAGTAGAAATATCATTTTAACTAGAGAAGTTGAGTGTTGTGGTAACCTAGGAACATCCCAAATTTTTTTTTGACATATGAAGCTTCATTGGGACATTTGGTTACTATATGATATTAATCAAGAAATTTGCATTCCTAGTAGCACCGATTATGGGATTGACAAAGAAGGGTGTGAAATTCCACCATATTGAAGCTTATAAGATATATTTTGTTGATTTAAGGTGGAGACTCACATCACCACCAATATGGATTTTTATTGATCTGATTCGAAGGTATTCAATCTATTTTTATTCTTCTAGGATCAGGCTAGATGTGGTTCTAATGAATGTATATAGGGTTATATTATATGGTTATCTCCAACTGAGGCCTCATAAATAGAATAACCCTACCCACGACCTCATTCTAGAATCAATGGTGTTGGTTATATACTTTTATAGGAACTACTTGTTGGGTGAATGATACATTGTTTACAATAATAATAGAAGTCCCAAATATATCTCCACATGGAGAGACTTTATTTTTTTCGTTTTTTAGGTGGTTAGAATACCTAAAAACATTTTACTTTGAGTATAAAGACTCAGATTTAGGCCTCCAAGTAGGATATAAGTGAGTGGAATATCATGGATCTATTCTATTATATGCATATTGATGTTCTAGAATATAACATGAATACAAATCTATTCTATTTAGCATTGACATCATCCCTTATAGAGCGTGTCTGAATGCGATAGCTTTTTGATTTTGAGGGACTAATTTTGAGGGATAGTATCACAAGATAGAATCCACCACTTAGTTGGGTTTTTATAGTACATAGACCATACTCTTCTATGGGTGTGTTTGGATGCCTTCAGATATATGATAAGAGATTGTGAGGGATTATCATGCCTCGGTTTGGTAAATTCATCCCAAACATACCAAGATGTGTAGAAATATGCATCATCAATATTTGGTGGCCATGCATGAAGATGTAAATTGCAGGTTTCATCACTTAGTGCTCCACTAGTTAGCTGGTGAAGGCAGAGCATCAGTGTGATGCAAGTCTTCTATATCCTCTCTCTCCATTCCATGGTAGAAATGGGACGATGTCACCATGGATTTTGTAATGATCATTCCAAGATCCCTTTGAGGCATTGACATAGTATGTGTGATAATCGGAATGTTGACCAATGTGTCACACTTCTTATAGATTCAAGAGACCTTATATATTGATGAGATAAGAATTATTTACATCCAAGATATAGTATGAAATCATGTTGTATTGTGTTATATCATTTCGGGTTAAGATGAACTATTTAGTCCACTATTATTTTAAGGGTTACAAAATTAATGAGGTTCATAAGTATTATTTAGTAAAACATATCACCCTCCGAACAACAGGATACCAAGAAGACTATATAGGTGTGATAGGATAGTCCACAAACCTATATTCTTAATTTTGGTGGATCATGGGAAAAAGATAACCCTCTATTTGAGATTTTATAAAATAAAATCATTCATAAATGATTCGAATTGATTTGTAAGAGGCTATCTATAATAGACCATGTCATTCACCCCTATGTTAGATTAAGGTTGGTGAGTTATCTTTTTTGGGTCCTCGTATCATCCAAGATACTTTGGAGTAAATTTATCTAATTCAGAATCATATGCATATACCTTAGTCTAGGAAAATTCTTATATATATCCATATCGCTGACCTCTGGTGTTCGTTATGGTGCATTTGGTTTTTCTACATGTATCACCAAGATTGAGTTAGAGATGAGTTAAAAGAAATGGAATGTTTTCTCCTAGATATGTTAGGCATTTGAAGATAGTGGAAAGAGTTGGGTCGATAGCCTATTAGTTGTATTTAACTTAGTGGTACCATTACATGCAGGATGTATTACACATATCTCATCTTAAATGGTATCATTCAGACCCTTCTCATTCATTTGAACATAAAGATATTGAATTGAAGGTGGATGTTCCCTTTATGTAGCATGTGATAAGTATCATTGATCAAATCATGAAGGCTCTCTGAGGTAGTTCTATTCATCTCATCATGGTTCTTTAGTAGCACATCCACATACATGATGAGACATTGGAAGTGGGAGGTCAATGTACATGTATAGTGTCTAGAAATATTCTCTGATTATGTTCTACTACCCTCATAAGGTCTGATCGATGTTGAGTTGTATTAAGGAAGGGAGGTTGTACCGTCCATTATTTTTTCCAATGTATGGACCATTTCTAATGTTCTAATACCTTAAAACCATCATAAATGTGATGCCTAATCATATTAATGAGGTCTTGAGTGCTTCCAGGATTCATTCAAATCCCAAAGTCCCAAAATGGAAGAAATGTTTGGGTCACATGGTTAGGAGAAACCATACAACCCAACCTGCATGGTTTCCCTAAACGGTGTGGTTGTGGACAATTGAACATGTGGGATGCATGATTATTTTTACAATAATGTAACCTAAGGTGAATGGTCATGAAATCCACCAATAGTTTTTAGATATAAGTTCTTTCATAGTCTGTGCATATATTGAGAAACTATGTGCCTAACTGTATGTGGTTCCCATTATAACAAAGACTAGCCCACAATTGGTGCACGGTTTGTCCAACTGTGTGGTCAAACCCAGCGCAATTATAAATGTGGGTGAAAATAAATTTTCCCCACTTAAATTATTTTAAACATTCTTTCTTTCCTCTTATCCTTTATCTATTTTCGTTACCCCTACCTCATTTAAAATCCTCCTACTTTAAGAATATGGGATTAATAAATATCTTTCATCCGACGTTTGTTCCTCTCACTGTTGGTAGCATCAGATCCACCATCATACGATCTTATATCCTCTCCAATTTATTTCACGGTTTCTCCTCAATCTGTTGTTCTATTTTGGTGAATGCTCATTTTTCCATTTTTTTGGGAATTTTGTGGTTTCTTTTTTTTTCTTACATACTAGAACGAATCAATGGTTGATGCTAGATGAGGGAGTCTTTGTGAGGTTAAGGTAGATGGTCTAGGATCTTTCCCTTCATTTCGTGGAATTCCATAAATTATGTCATTGTTTCATGAGACAGACACTTCCAGCATCACCTCTAATTATTTAATTACATTGAAATGGAAGCCTTATCACACCTTTGTTGTCCTGATCAAGTAGTAAATCAACCTATTGGAATTATCTCCTTAACCCTTGACAACCAAATGGGTTTTCTTAGTTTATAAAAATTATATTCCCTTTTTGATTTTCCTATTTATCAACCTTAGGGGGGTTTTGTCTCATAATAAATAACATGGTCTATAAATTAAATTGATTAGGATGATGACCCTAAATTTAATTCCATACACCTTTTACATAATTGGGTTGGTTGAATTAATTGAATAGTATGGGTGTTTATGCCTTGTGACTTATGAATTAAATGAATTTTCATAATGACATTCCTTGAATAATATTTCTTATTTCATAATGTTTCTTGAATTAAAATAAATGAAATTACAAATTAACATATTATATGTATGTGATTATTGTTTGAATACTTCATACTAGGGTCAAGGGTGATACAAGGTGTTTTGATTTAAGGACCCCTTGGATGGAATCTCATTCCATTCTATAGAATTGTTAAAGATTTGTAAACACAATTGGGTGACATCATCTATTCCTAGGATAAGCTCTGTGATTATTATTTTATATTTTACCTCTAGAATAGTGACACCAGTTCCCTAGGGGAGACCCCTTGGATCAGATCGATGGAATGATTGGTTTTACCATGCCACAATAGATACTTGGTTCTCTAAGTGAAATACTTTGTATAGAATCTGAAGATTCCAAGTGCATTACTTTTCACACCATGCTTGGAGTGACATGTTGGACATCATCCTTAGGTCACCCTGGAATGACTCCTTAGAATTTTTTATAAACGAATCCCCATGATTGATACATGGTAAGCCCCTCTAGATTATATTTGATGGGATTAGGGTGTATCTCCATATTTGAAAAATTAGTTTTCAAATTGAATTAATGAAATGAAAATAATTTTTTTAAAATTTTGAACTGATCCCTTGGTATTACATACTTTGGGACGTGTCCTCCATGCCCAAGTAAAAACATGGGGTTAGTTTACCTCCTTCATTATATAATTCTCAATTTACCATTTTAGAAAATCCCGGTTTACAATCACAGGAATATGCCAATGAAGGTAGATCATATGGGCATCTAAGTGGAACTAAGGCCAATGTTTTTATTTGTTCATTATGTATTTCATTTAAATAATCAAGTAATGCTATTTATTTTATATTTCCCAAAATGGAATGGCCTAGACACTATTGGTGTCGACCTATTGAGATTGGTATCTAACATCATGGTTTTGAACTATTGATAATAGATTAGACATTATGGTTATAGGTATAGTCAAAGGGAAGAATACAACATCTAATTCTTGATTGACTTACATTACTAGGATAGAGTTGGGAAAAGATGAGTGGGCCTATGATCGAGAATCTAGTCATAGAAGGTCATGGAATTTTTTTATATTCTATCGTTATCTTTCACATTTGTATATCCCTTATCCCGAGAATGCTCATTTTGTATATTCATTATACGATCATCATCAGGTGGTATTAGTTATTATTATTCTTCATCTTCTTCTTATTGTTCCATTAACATGAATGCTTAAATATGGTTATTTCCACTATTACCTATTGTTTCTTCTACTATTATATATATATATACACACACACAGAAACATACATATA
This sequence comes from Viscum album, assembly GCA_963277665.1. Taxonomy (NCBI): domain Eukaryota; kingdom Viridiplantae; phylum Streptophyta; class Magnoliopsida; order Santalales; family Viscaceae; genus Viscum; species Viscum album. The sequence goes on along the minus strand of OY728134.1, from coordinate 350,703,534 downwards.
CTCTACTTTAATTAATGAGGCAATAGTCTCCCCATGGACTTATCAAAGGCCCTCGTTGCTAGTCGACAGCCTCTGGTATTTACTGAGGTGTGGCTGAGGACTTGTGGACAACCATCCAAGGGGAAAATTACATAGAATCCCGAGCGGGATGCTATATCCTAAATATAGTTTCAGTAGTTTCTAGTAAACTTCCTCTAATATAAACTATAGAGAACCTGACCCCAGAAAAATAGAGATTGTGCCTGCAATATTACATTAGAATAAGATTCATGGAATAACATTCTAAAAGACTAAATAGTTTTACTATCATGGTAAAATAAATATATACATGATTCCCATATTACATTTGAATAAAAAAATTAAAACTTTTTTTTGGGAATATCATTATCCTATCTAGAATATACTTGTATATAAATCATATTAAAATTCATGAATTCATTGTAAAAGGAAACAAAATAAGGTTTACCTAAAATTATCATTAAGTGTCATGTATAATTGATCCTATCATGAATCAATAAGAACAATCAATATGAAAATGTAAATAATTGAACAACAGAAGACCTTTAAATAATTGGATAAGAAATAATCAATTTGGGATGTCAAATAACATAACCCACATTCCATTTAAATAAAATGATACTGAATAATATATAGGGAAAGTTAAATAACATAACAAAAATTCCATTTAAATAACCAGATAAGGGGTAATCGATATGTTATGGTAAAAAATTGAACAATGATTCCATTTAAATACCATTATAGAGCGTAATCAATAGGGAAAAGTTAATAACTAAAAACATATTCTATTTAATTAATAAAATGGTAATGAAATTCATCCTGAGATAATATCATTGTGAAAATACCAAGGATAATAATACTGAATTCTTAATAAAGGGAATTATTAATTATTGGATGTCATGTATCTGAAAAAATATACCTCTACAATGAACGCCTTTCATTAGAAAGATTTAATATATTGGAAACAACTACTATATATTTTATAATTATATATATTTTTTCAATACCTTTCAAAATATAATTTAATACTAATGGGTAAAAATTCACATGGTTTTCCAACTGATTTCGTCTGATGATAGTTATTGATGCATCAAGTGGATTTCTTTGAATGGTCCCCACTTATGTATTTCATGTCCAAATAATTCATCTTATATCAAGAAATTTATATAATTCAAACAATTTGTTTTATAAAAAAGATAATATTGAGTTAAATATATGGATTTATCAATATACCCCCAGTCAATAAAATAACACATAAAGTAAAACACCATATGTAGAAAATACATAATATTTAAAAAATATAAATCTAAATTACAAATAATCTTGTTATTTACAAAGAAATATAATGTCTATAGGAAAGTTAATAACTTGATGGAAAGTTAATGACTACAAAAATGAGTTAAAGAAGTGAATGTTAATACTTTCCTTTGTCAAAATTATCATAAACCATCAAGATAAATAATAATGATGGTATTGATAACTTATATATTTATTAGAGTATGAATAGAGGATTATTTTCATTAATGAATATAAATTCCATATAGATATATTTAAAAACATTCTTAAGATAAATAAAATTTTAGTTTTGGAAATCAGTAAATATATTCAATTTTTTTAAAAAAAATAACATTAACAAAAGAATAATTGATATAATATTAGAAAAAATCATTTTACATAAAATGATACTTATAATCATAAAATGTAAGATTCAAAGAAAATAATGTCATGATGTACTTTAATTCTATACATGACATAATATTAAACAATAATATTCCTTTTTCATTATAAAAAATTTATGAAAGTTCCTCATTTGGAGAACGATAATAAGATTCCTTCATAATTTCTATAAAATCCAAAAGGAAATTATTTTGAAAATGACATATGATAACTGATAAATTAAATTAATAAGGTAAAAATAGTTAAAAAAATCCTTCAATAAATAATTTCTAATAGTTAAATATTCTTTGAAAACATTTTAGAAAAAATAATTTTGGAAGAAAATAAATTTAAAACCTAAGAGAGAACTGAACATGGATTTTAAAAGGAATATTTTATCAAAAATTTAAGAATGAAAGAGTTATAAAAATGTTTTATCGCCTTAAAATATAATGAATAACTATAACAGAATGAAAAATTGGTTTATTTGGAAATTTTCATGTAATTTATTTCAAATAATATTCAATAATTAATAATCTCTATTAGAATGAGATTTTCAAATAAACCCATAAAATGATCATATCATTTATGTGATATATAATAAATGTACTGATTAAGTGTAAAAATTTTAAATCCACATAAAAATTGTATAATAAAGTATAAGTTAATAAAATTTAATTATATACATACTATTATGATGACATAATAAATGAAGATGATGTTTAAACCAATGAAAATAAATTGAGTTACAAAATTCCTTACCACATGGTAACATTAAATCTAGATCAACTTGGGTGAAATAATTCAAATTTTAACATAAAATAAAATTAATTATGTAGTATTCATGGTATTACATGTTAAATTTGTAGTTAACACCCTATATAAAAAAATTGTTTTATAATATACAAATATGCCTCAATGAATGGAAATTGACACAAAATCCCTTACCACATGATTACTTTTCATGAAACATGATTTAACCAACTGTATAATCGTTTAATCATGCTTTAATTTATATAATATAAATATTCATACTTGTAATATAATATGTGATCCTTTTATAACATTTTACCACCCGTATATTAATAATATTTTATTATTTGCGGTGTTAATTTCCTTGTTTTCACATGTGTGTTTGTTCTGAATATTCTGGTTTACTTGAAAATAATATGCATCCATAATATCAAGAATCATATAAATGTTATAAATACCATATTTAATTATTATAAATATTATTATAACCACTTATAAATGTTGAACATGGAAGACAAGTTTCATCCCTTAATGGAGCTGGTAAGTCCTATGTATGTACAAGCAATGATATCATTCCCTTAATGAGTGAATGGATAAGAAAATGGGTCGTATATTATATTAAAATAATAAATATCATATCATATATATCACATGTATTTATTAATTTTATGGTTATTAAAATTCAAGTAAATCATAATTAAAAAACGTATCACATCGCTTCGCAAGGCTATAGTCTGTCGTACACATGAGATATGTTATCATTCTTAAAAAAACATGGACCATAAAAAAATATATGTTATAATAAAATTACATAAGAATAATAATATATTAAATATCATAGACATGTTTTAAATCCATCACTATATCTAACTTTGATAGGTGGTGATGGACAAATGAATGACATCATTTTGTGAGTTGATAGTCCTCCATACAGATGATACATGATTTTGTAACCCATTACAAGGAAGTTGAGGAGGATAATTATTATTACATAATAAAAAAAGATTTTAATAATTTGAAATATAATATTTTTATTATATTCCATGTGTTATGATATAATTTAATGTGGAAAAGAATAAATAAAATGAAAGAGCGCTATTAATATAATTGCATTCTCGAGGAGAAAACTCTATTGGATATCCTACTAAGGAGACAAGTCATACTCTATTGGGAGGAATAGTATATATAGAATATAAATTATGATGTTTAGGAAATAATTTTTTGGTGATATCCATGTAAAAGTTCTCGGTAGGTTTGTATAAGTGATGGGAGGGAGTTCCCTTTTATAAGTGGGGAAAAGCAATCCCTCTTAGAAGTTGCATGGAGATTTTAAAAAATACACAGGATCGCTGATACTAATTGTTGTATCAAAATAATGATGTTGATGCTCAATATACAAGAGGGGGTGAATTTTATACTTTAAAAATTCCTTAGTAAATTTTATAGATGGTAACTTTTAACAAAGTTAAACAAGGTAAATTCACAAAACCTCTTTGTTCTACAAACATTCTTTATTCTGGAAGTGTAGTTCTGAAAATGAAATTTTGGAAATGTGGTTCGGGAAATAAAACGAGTTCTACAAACATAATCAATTCTGGATATGTAGTTCTGGAAATGAAACTTAACAAAAGTTTATTTAAACAAAGAATCTACCTTAAAGCATATATAATATTATTTAATTAGAGAACAAGTATAAGGAAGTATAAGATATTTTTACTTTCCCTATCAATCAAAATACAGCGGAAAAAAACCTTGATATAATAGAAGTAATGAGTATAGAAAACTTTAAACACAAAGAGTAGGGTATCCAACAACCTTTGATAAAGGTCCCTTGATTTATACATTCTTGAAAGTCTCTCTTTCCCACACCAGGGTAAGCCCTCGATATGAATATTGGATTTTTCCTTGCTATCCCCACAAGCCCTAGATTTAGAAGGAAATCAGAACCTCTATCTATCAAACCTAGAAGCTCACGATCAGTATGATCAGAGTCCACACGAAGCTAGTCAAAAAAAGTTTTTTCACACCTGAACAAGTTGTTCACAACATCTGCACAAATCAATGAGAGTTGGAAGAGCCTCTCTCTCTATCATGTGATCTCTTGATTGATCCATAGTTCATTATTTCTCCAAAAGGCCAAAAGTCTTTGTAAATGTTTTGAGATCATTCAAATAAGCTTCAATTTATAGGCATATCTTCAATGGTCAGCTCCCTCATCCAACAATCATATTTTTCCTTGAATTTTGGAGGGACCTGTATACGTGTCACTCAAACAACGGTTAGAAAATAACAGAATGAATGATATAATTTTATACTTATAAAAAAGGTAATTAAAAATATGGTTGCTCAAACAAATTCATTTTTCAGAGACTAAGGAAAAATAGAATTCAGAGTCTAAGAAAGTTAACCGTCAAAGTCTACATTACAAGGATATTTAGATTCTGTTTATCAGGAATTCAAAATTGGAATTATATAGACATCAGAGAATAAATTCTGAGGAATTCGGATTCTGAATTCTTATAGAATTCAGAGTCTGAATTCTAAGGAATTCAGAATCTGATATCAAAGGAATTAAAAACCTGAATTTCAGAGAATTTGGAGTTTGAATTTCAGTAAATTAGGAGTTTGAATTCATAAGAATTCAGAGTCTAAATACAGACTGTTCAGAGTCCGAATTCAGAGAATTCGGAACATGAACTCAGAAAGTTCAGAGTCTGAATTCAGAAAGTTTAGAGTATGAATTCAGAGAATTCGGAACCTAAATTTGGATCCTGAAAACAGAATACTCTATATCTAAGTATTTATAATATTCTGAGGTTTTATATACTAAAACGAATTATATACTTAGAAATAAAAGTAACTAGTCTTAGAGAAACTAAAATATGAATAGTGAAAACATGGCGAGGATAAATTTTCCATGGGGAAGGAAAATTTTCCTTATTAATGGAAATCTTAGAGAAAATAATGTTTTCCTTAATATAGGTTTTTTGTGATTTTCAAAACAAGAAGGAATGGAAAAATCATAAGGAAATTTTATTAACTCAACAATCTCTCCCAAACATGAAGGAATGTAAAAGTCATAAGAAAACCTTATTGACTCCACAATATCCCCCTTTTTTTAAAGCACAAACATTCTTACGAAAAAGAATATATAGACATTAGAAATTTTATTGGTTTGTAAATAAAAACATATCTCCCTTTACTTATGGATCAAAGTGAATATGACTAACTCCCCCTTAAGCCTTGGAAACCCTAAGGATCATATTCTGAATTTCCAGAATGTGATTTTTATTTTTCTTACATACAAAAATCCTTATCATGAAAACTCCTCCTTTGATGAACTCCCCCTTACTCAGGGAAATTTATTCTTTAATTTGTATTATTTTTTAACATTCCTTTCTACCCCTTAGTGATTTTAAAAAAGGATTAAAGGGAATGGAAAAGGAAATATGGTACCTGAATTATTAGTACTAAACAACCAAAATATAACCAAACAAAAATTTCATTAGGATTGGAAAAAATTTATTCAAGGAATAAATACAACAAAAGATCATAATTGAACAAGATTATCCTTCCTTATCCTTTATCATAAACTTATTCACTATGGTTTTGAGCTTCTTTAGTTCCTTGTGATCCTCCTATGCTCATTTGAGAAGCTGATCCTGATCTTCTATTTTCTTTTCAAAAGCTTTGATTTTTTCATTCGGAGATTTAAGAACCTCTGCCTGAGCCTTCATGGATTCTTCCTGCTTAGCAAGAATATCTTAAATATCAATCTTGAGATCCCTTTCTCTTTTCTAACATTGAGCAACTAAAAACAACTTCCCATTCAGATATTTCACTTCTTGATTTTCAGTATTTTATTCAAAAGATATATTTTCTTCAAAAGACATGGTGATATCATTGAACTTATTATCTTTAGTTTGAAAGGCATCCTTGACATTATCTTGAAACTGATCAAGAATTATCATGTCTTCTACAGTTTTCTTTGACCTTCTGGTCATCCTCTTTCTATATCATTTGTGGGCTTCGATGTTTATGAAAAAAGTGTTAAAATCAGCCTAAATCTTGGCACACTTATCCATCACCATGTATACTGATTTCGATTTTTTATTTAATGTGTGCTGAGTTATCTAGAATCTTGATTCTATATTAGGAAATATTGGAATTGTCCCAATAAGCATCGTTAAGGACCATTCTACAAAATCATTTCCAAGAGAGGATGATTCTGAATTAGGGATTTTTCTTGGTGAGGATTCTTTTTCAATATCAGCAGCTCTCTTATTTGATAAATCACCCACTTATTTCTTCTTCACCACTAATATTCTTGCTGTATCAACAACCACCTTTTTTCCCTTATCAGTTTTTATACTGACTTCTTCTTGATTGGGTGATTCGTGCTCACTATCAGATAATTGCACAATTTTATCTTCATCTGTCTCTTCCTTCTTAGCTGCTACCTCAACATCCTCTGGCTGAATGAAGTCATGGTTAATAAAATTCTCTTGAGACAATTAATTCACTTCTTCCTCAAATTTTTCATTTATTCCTGATGTAGCATGTTTTTAAGACTCATCTTCATAGGTTTTAAATGATAATTTTTCAGAAGGAATTTCCTTCTCCTGAAAATCCTCTACTTACTATATCAAGTCATTGGTATCACCACTACCTTCCTCTTCATCTTCTTATACTTATTTTTCTTAAAATTATTTTTCTTGGACTTTTTATGGAGCCATAAATTTCTTTCCTGGAGTCTTTGGTAAATGTTCTAATAGGAATTAATCTGGTACCAGAATATTCTCAGATGCTTTATCAGCAGCCTTCAGAAGTGATTGTTATATCTCTGCCTCATACAACTTTTTTTCTTCTTCTCTTTCTCTGGCCCCAAAAAATCTTCATCTGCCTTTTCCTTCGAAGATTTTTCCCCAATAGGGTCCAGCCCAAACTTAGGCTACCCTTCTTTTATATTTTTCTTGGCTTCTCTCCAATTTGCTACTACCTCTTCTGGATATGCTTTTTGTTTCTTTGGCTTCAGGGGTGCTGACTTAATTTCCTTTTCCAATAGAGTTTTTTCCTTCTCTTACACATCATTCACCTTCTTCTTCCTTCCACATTTCATAGAGGTTTCAACTACCTCCTGTTTCTTTGAAATAATTTCAAATTCCTCTTTAGGAAAATCCAATAATTCTTTGTATTCTATTGAAAACCCAATTTTCATCCTTCTCAAATAATCATCACCCAAAAACATGAATTTTCAATTCCTTGACATAAAAGTGCAAGGAATTTTGAAGGATTTTAAACACTAAACTAACATCTTTGTTAGATTGGATAGATATATAATAATCTAATACTTTATATTTCCATTCATTATGTTCTCAATCTTAATCAAGATATTATTAACCATGTTTATCTTTCTTAAGTTCACAAAGAAATCCAGAATATAGATGTCACTCTTCTTTAATGTATCCTTATCACCTTTTCATAGAATGATGAATCCTTGAACCCACAATTCTAGAATCCAGAAATTTGTAGATAGGTGAAGAATATTTGGAGTCATTACCTCTGAAATACCAAGACAAGTCATGGATTTTTCTTTAATGAAGCTTACTTAAAGATCAGGCAGATTGTGTGAGAAGAACTCTACTTCGCCTTCATAAGGAATTTCAATCAAAATAGAATCATTTGTCTATAAAAGAGAATATTTCTTCCCTTAACACTTGAAAGAAAACATGCTCCTTCCTTCTTCTTTGAAGAAAGTTACTGACTCGTAGAATTCAATCAGCAACTCCAGATACACCAGATCCTGTGCTTTTGGTTTCGAAATGAAAACACTCTCCCACTAATTCAACTTTATATTCATAGAGATTTTGAAATCATACTTGGTAAATAAATTTGGATGAACCATCATTTCTCTGTAAACATTCCATTTAGATATTTCCTTTAACGATGACATTTCTTTTTGAGATGAAGATTCAACAGACATTCATGGCTGAGGAGTCCTTAAAGATTTAGAATGAGCTTTTGTAGGAGGGTCAGAGCATCAACATGCAAAGGATTGAGTTTCTATATGGGATAGCCATCAGGGGTCCTTTATATAGGTATTTTAGGTGACGGTTCAACTTCTATACTCAATGCAACAGTTGAAAAACCTTCTGATGAGATCTGACATCTTAAAAAATGACCGAAGAATAATTTTGATGGATTCTGATTTTTTGAGGGTTTTAATAAAAAACTATTGGATTCAAGGAAAATAAAATTTGAAAATTTTAAAAAATGATGAAAATACCAACATGTAAATGATGATTACAAAAATTTAAGAAAGGAAGCATACCTTTCATATTTCTAGGAAGATTATTCATAATGAGGAAAATTCTTCTTGAAGAACTTTAGCTTCCGAAAATTTTGATTATGAAAAGTTTCAATATAAAATATCTTATTATGAAAATTTTAGAAATGAAAAACTCCATTACAAAAACATTTAGTAATAAAATATTCATTACAAAAATTTTAAGTACAAAATTCTTCATTACAAAAAATTTAAATATAAAAATATTCATTAGGAAAATTTTAGGTACAAAAATATACATTATGAAAATTTTGAATACAAAAATCTTCATTATGAAAATTTTAAGTATAAAAATATTCATTACGAAAATTTTAATTACAGAAAAAATCAGACTGAAAAAATTTAGACCCAAAAGAATTTTAGACTTCAAAAAAAATTTAGACTTTAAAAAAAATAGACTGTAAATAATTTTAGAATTTAACAAACAAATGTACTCCCCCTATGAAAAATAGTTCCTTACTATAAGTAGATTGGTTTCAATAAGAAGTTAAAATGGAAGATTACCAGACAATTATCAGTACTATTTTTTTTAATGTATTCAAATATCCTATATGGTAATGATTTTGTGAAAAAATCAGCCAGTTGATCTTGTGTTCTGATAAACTGAAGAATGATATCTCCTTTTTTTGTGTGATCCCTAAAAAATTGATGCCTAATATCTATGTGCTTTTCATGAGAGTGATGTGAAGCGTTTTTACTTAGGGAAATGGAACTAGTATTATCAAACAAGATTTTTGTTTTGGTAAAACTCGTGGCATAATCTGTGAGTGTGTGTTGTGTCCACAACACTTGAGCACAACAACTTCAAACTGCTACATATTCAGCTTCAGTAGTGGAAAGTCCTACTGAGTGTATGTTTTTTGCATGACCATGAAATTAATGAATCTCATATGAAATGACAAGTTCCAAATTTAATTTTCTTATCCATTCTACATCCACCAAAGTCAGCATCTGAAAAACTTTTTAAAAGAAAATCATTTCCAGAGGTGTAAAAGAGTCCTAGATCCATGGTTCCCATTAAGTAGAGAAAAATCCTTTTCACTACCTTTATGTGAGATTACTTAGGATTGGATTGCTATCTTTCACATAAGTATACTGAAATCATTATTTCTGGATGATCAGCTGTCAAGTAAAGTAGAATTCCTTTCATATCTCTAATAGATGTTTGACCTACTAGATTCCCAGCTTCGTCAATATCAAGTGAATTTGATGTACCAATGGGAGTACTTATACTCTTAGTGTTGTCATATCCATACATTTTAAGAAGATACTTAGTATACTTCTGTTGGGATATATAGATTCTTTTTGGTTTTTGAGAAATTTTAAAACCAAGGAAAAATGTAAACTCACCCATCATACTCATTTCAAAATCATATTTCATTAGATCTTCAATGTAATCAGTTAAAGATTGTTGAGTTGAACTAAATATATTTCCATAAACATAAATTTGATTAATCAAAACATTTTTCTTATCTTTCTTTATAAAAATATTTGGATCATCATTTCCCATAACATATTTATTTTGAAGAAAAAATAATGTAAGTCTATCATACCCGGCTCGAGGGGCTTGTTTAAGTCCAAAAAATCATTGGTATGTTTGAAAACATGTTCATGAATTTTTTTATTCAAAACTAGGAGGTTGTTCAACAAAAAAATATTCTTGAACATAACCATTAAGGAAATCACATTTCACATCCATTTGAAAAAGTTTTAAATTGATGAAGATTGCAAAGGCAAGTAAATACGAATAGATTCAAGTCCAGATACTGAAGCATAGTTTTCATTATATTCTATTCCTTCTTGTTGATTATATCCTTTAGAAACTAATCTATCTTTATTTCTTAAAATGATTCCATGTTCATTGTATTTATTTCTGAAGACCCATTTTACTCCAATAACATAATTTTACCTAGGTCTTTCAACCAAGGTCCAGACTTTATTCCATTTAAATTCGTTTATCTCATCATGAATGGATTTTATCCAATCATCATCACCTAAAGCTTTGTCAGTGGTTTTTGGTTCTTATTGGGAAAGGAATGTCAGATGTTCTACTTCATTTCTTAAGTAACTTCTAGTCCTTACAATTAGATTTACATCACTAATGATACTATCACTAGGATGATTCTTATGAAACAATTGATATGTGTCTTGTAAAACCTGTTCATCAACATAGGGTAGGAAATCTTCTGGGGTAAATGATTTAGAAATACCTTCTTGAACATTTTTCTTATCTGAAGGATCTTCTAACAAAGATTGATAATCAGTTTTTTAAAACACATATGAAGATATAGGTTGAGGATTTTTAAAAACAAAAGGATCTGTTTCATCAAATTTGACTTGTACTATTTCTTCAATGGTACAATATTTTTATTGAAAACTCTGTAATCCTTAGAAGTAGTAGAGTAGCCTAAGAAATCACTTCATCATATTTTGGTGAGAATTTGTGTAAATTATATTTAGTATTCAAAATTAATACCTTTCAACCAAAAACCTTGAAGTAGGAATGTCTAGGTTTTCTACTATTCCATAAATCATAAGGTTTTTTACTAAAAAAAGGTCTAATCAAAACTCGATTTATTGTAAAACAAGAATTACTTACAGCTTCAACCTAAAAATGTTTGGCTATCAAATATTCTCCTCACATGGTTCTTGTTATATCTTGAAGAATTCTATTTACTCTTTTAAAAATTCCGTTTTGTTGAGGTGTTCTGTGTGCTAAGAAGTTATGTGTAATGACTTTTCTACTAAAAAAAGTTTCAAAATCAGAGTTTTGGAATTCTATTCTATGATCACTATAAAATAGTTATCAATGGAAGGTTTTTATCATTTTTTACTTGGGATCTAAATGTTTTGAAATAAGAAAAAGCTTCAGATCACTTTGCTAGAAAATAGACCCACGTAAATCTAGTGTAATCTTCAAATAAGAAAAATACATAATATTTTCCAACAATGATTCCAGTTTATGTTGGACTAAAAAGATCTATATTTACTAAGTGTAATACATCAGAAGTTTAGACTTCACTGATTGATTTAAAACGTGATTTATGTTTCTTTTTATATTTACAAGGATCACATACATTTGAAGAATCAAATCTAAGATCCGGTAAGTCCTTAACTAGTCTTTTCGTAGAGAATTTTCATAGGTTCCTAAGGTTAAAGAGTCCTAAACTTCTATTCCATAACCAAGAATGATCTTACATTGCACTATGACAAGGTAGATCTTGGATTCTAAGGTATTATAAGTTTAGTGTGTAAACATTCCCTTACCTATTGGCAAAATGAATAAACTCTTCCATGGAATTGTGTACTAAAAACTTGTAATTCCTAAAATTCACAAGGTAAACTTAATCACATAGTTGACTTATGCTAATGAAGTTGTGCTTAAGACCCTTAAAAAATAAAACATTTGAAATCATGGTTTTTCCAAGAATAATAATGTTACCTATACAAATAATTTCTCCCTTAGAATTATCTCTGAAAGTTACTTTTCCTTCTTTTGTCTTACTAATATATTCAAAGACGTATTTGTTACAAGTCATATACTAGGAACATCCACTATCTAGGTACCATGTATTATTGTTGGTACTATCTTTATTTTCCTAAAAATAAAATTGTTAGACTTTTGGAATCCAAACTTTCTTGGATTCGGAATTGTTAGACAATAAAATTTTGGGTCTCCACATTTGTTTAGAAAAGTATGATTTATGAAACCCAAGAGATTTAACATTATTCAAAGAACAGTTCTTCCAATGACCACTGCTTTGACATTTAGTACAAAAAGGGGATCTAGGAGAAAAAAAATAATTGTATCTAAAAACATGGTTTTTATAAGAATAACATAATCCTTGATTATTACCATAAGGTCGATCTGAGAATACATCTTGTTAAAATTTTGTTTACCAGAAGTAATATTTGAAAGATGTTTCTTCAAAGAAAGGATTTCAGAATTTATTCTAAGGACTAAATTCCTATCCTTTGAAATAATAGACTTAGAGTTATGTTTTTCCTCCAAACCATCTTTTTCTAAAAATAGCATTTTAGATCCTTAGAATGCTTATCCTTATTAGAATTAGCTTCCTCAAGTTTCATAGAATGATTTTTTAAACATGATTTTCCTTATCTAGATCTTTGGTAAGATCTGAAATTTATTTTGTTAAAATAAATTCTCTATAATTTTCTTTTTCGAGTTTCTTAGAAACTTTAAAATTTATTATCTATATGAACTTAGAAAACCTAAAAACTTTCTCATATGAAGAAAAATCATTATCAATATCCGATGAAGAAGTTTCTTTATCTGAAGAAAAATCTTTATTAGGAGAATTTTCACTCAAAGACATATTGGTTAAGGATTCATCCGTTCATAACATAACCATAAAACATTTATTTTGAAATGGAGCTCGGGCTATTAAACCAATATTCTTTGACTTAGAAGATTCATAATCTGAATAATCGTCAGAAGAATATCCACCATTGGAACTCCAAGTGTCATTGGCTTTTAGAACATTCTTATGTTTTGATCTGTAGAAGTTCTAATTGTTTCTCTCAGAATTAATGACCCTCTTGTCTCTTTTCTTAAGTAAGGGACAATCAGGTCTGATATGACCAGTTCTTCTACATTCATAGCATGCAACTTCTCCATATTTCTTATCTTTTCCATATTTCTTCTTATAACAACATTGAAAGTTATTTTTCAAAACTATCTTGTTAATCCTTCGAGCAAGATTAGCTAGTTCATTCTCAGAATGTTCACTTTCACTTGATTTAGAAAAACAGTGACTTTATTTGATTTAGATATTGTTACAATTTCAGGAGTCAGTGCTTTTATATGTTTTGAGGTAGTTTTAAAAGCAAGACCACCATTCCCATTCTTCTTCTTAACATTGTTAGCATCTCTCTTCATTCTAGTCGAATGTTGATGAAGAGTTCCAAAAACCTCATCAAGAGTGATCTGTGAGACTTTCTTATTCTCATCTATAGATGTTCTCTTTAATTCCCACTCATTAGGCATGATGTCTATAATATTTTCTACAAGTGCCTCATCATAAAAACCTTTTTCACCAATGGATTTTAGGCTACTGAAAATAGTCATAAATCTCTAATTTTACCTTACATATAGGTTCTCCATAAGGAAAGCAAAAAACCATGGTACTCAGCTCTAAGAACAAATCTTCTAGTTTCAATAAATTTGGAAGTTCCAAAATGTGTAACTTCAAGCTTATTCCAAATACAGTTTGCAGCATTACAAGAAGATATCTGGATATATATATTCCTAGTCATGGAAAACAACAAAGTATTGTGTACCTTTTAGTTTAGTTGATATTCTGACTTCTCTTTATTAGTAAAAGTTATGAATTCCTTACCATGAATCTTATAATCTCCAGTAAGCATAACATAGTTGTCCACTCTAGTATTATTTAAAAATGTCTTCATACGATCTCTCCAATATTTGTAATCATTCCCATAAAAAAGGTGGTCTAGTAGGATTAAGATTATCAATTGAACAAAATGAAACTAGTTCTAAAAACTTACTCGATTCATGAAATGTAGTTCTGGAAATGAATCTTACCAAAAGTTTACGAAAACAAAGATTCTACCTTAAAGCATATAGAATCTTATTTAATCAGAGTACAAGTATACAGAAATATAAGATAGTTATACATTCCTTATCAATAAAAATATTGTGGAAACCAAACATGAAAAAATAAAAGTAACAAGTATAGAAATCATTTAACCCAAAGAGTAGGGTATCCAACAACCTTGGATAAAGGTCCCTTGATTTATACATTCAAGAAAGATTGTCTTACCCACACCAGGGTAAGCCCTCGATACGAATATCATATTCTACTTTGCTATCCCCATAAGCCCTCTATTTAGATGGAAATCAGAACCTCTATCTTCCAAACCCGAAAGCACACGATCAAGACGATAAGAGTCTACATGAAGTCCATCTGAAAAAGTTGTTCACAGTCGAGCAAGTTGTTCACAACATCTGCACAAATCATTGAGTGTTGAAAGATCCTCTCTCTCTTGAATGTGATCTCTATATTAATAAAAATTTCATTAGTTGTCCAATAGTCCTTCCAAAAGTTTTTAACACATTCAAATGAGATCCTATTTCTAGGAACATCTTCAACGGTCGGTTCCCTCCTCTAATGGGAATATTTTTCATTGAATTTTGAAGGGTCCTGTATACCTGTCACTCAAACAATGATTAGTAAATAACAGAATTCACAAAATCGTATTATACTTATAACAAAGGTAAGTAAAAATATGGTATCTTAGACAAATTAATTTTCAAAGTCTAAGGAAAAATAGAATTGAGAGTCTAATATAGTTGACCTTCAGAGTATATATTACAAGGATATCCAGATTCTGTTTCTCAAGAATTAAGAATAAGAATTCTATAAGATTCAGAGTTTGATTTCTGAGGAATTCTATGTCCGAATTCTAAGGAATTCAGCGTCTGAATTCTAAGGAATTTAGAGTCTGAATTTTGAAGATTTCGGTACCCGAATTCTTAATGAGTTTGGAGTCAGAATTCTAAGGAATTTGGAATATGATTTCAAAGGAATTAAGAACCTGAATTTTTGAGAATTCGAAGTATGAATTTCAGGGAATTCAGAGTCTGAATTCATATGAATTCAGAGTCTGAACTTAGAATGTTCGGAGTCAGAATTCAGAGAATTTGGAACCTGAACTCAGAAAGTTTAGATTCTGAATTTAGAAAGATCAGAATCTGAATTCAAAGAATTCGGAACCTAAATTTAGATCCTAAAAACAGAATTCTCTATATATAAGTATTTGTAAGACTCTAAGGTTTTAGATATTAGACTGAATTATATACTTAGAAATAAAAAGACTTAGTTTTAGAGAAACTAAAAATATGAATAATGAAAACTTGGTAAGGATAAATTTTCCATGGGGAAGGAAAATTTTCCTTTTAAGATAAATCATAGGGAAAATGAGGTTTGGCTTAAGATAGGGTGATTGGGATTTTCAAAAAATGAAGGACTAAAAATGTCATAAGGGAACCTTATTGACTCAATAATCTCACCCAAACATTAATGAATGAAAAATTCATCAAGAATCCATATTGACTCAAAGAAATAATCCATATTTTATTATCATTAAACAAAAAAATTCTTCCAAATTGACATATATTATAAACTAAAAAGTATAATATGTAAATAAATCTATAAAATAGGTTTTTATGTTTTTGATATTTCATTTTCACCATTATCCTTTTAGATTAACTCTATGTTAAATACATTTTTACCCTAACAATGGTAAATAATTTTTTAATGTTTCTACTATTTATTTTGATAAATAAATAGTTTGCTTTTATTATATAATATAAATTATTTTTGAATCAAACTATGTAATAGATTTTTCTAAATTCAATTATGACAATAATAAAATATTAATTTAAAATTAATCATGCAAGTATTTTAAGAAAGATGTTATTTCTATAGAATATTTTCAAAACATTAAATATTTTTATATCAAAAATCAAAATGAAAATGATTCCAATGACACAAATTGGAATAATTGAAATATACTTTTACTAGTTTTACTTTAAATCCAATTCAAACTATAATTCACCACTATTAATTATTTTAATGAAATTAAAATTTTGAATTGATATTATTTATTTTTTACTATTCATCAAACACTTGAATCTTTTTAGAAAAATACCAAAAATTTTCTAAGATAATTTATATATTCAGATTTCAAAAAATATTTTAGTTTTTTGAAAATAATTTTTATAATTTTTTTGAATATTAATATTAATTTATATTTTCAAAGGGAGACTAGACAATCTATTAGTAAATTATTTTTTTAGAAAAAATGTATTTCTCTTTTAAATGATACTTATTTTATTTCTAAAGAATTGATAAACATAATTTTCATAATTATTTAGTACAATTAATTACGTCAATTCAAAATTCTAGTTGATAAATATTATATTAATGAATAATATTTTTATAATATTTTATATTTAAATAAAACACAATTTTATTTTTAAAGAATACTAAAATAAGTGTTGTTTATAATGAAAGCTAAAATCAGTGTTGCGTGTAATGCAAGATAAACTCAGTTTTCTGAGTAATGAAAGGTAAAATCAATTTTTTGCGTAACAAATTCTAAAATCAATTTTTTGTGTAATTCATGCTATTAAAATGATTGAATTTATTTAAAAAAATTATATTTTAAGGTGTTAGGGTGTTACATATTCTTCTATTTATAGAATTTCAGGTCAGATACATTATCAAATAAAATTTTATTATTTTAGAATTTAAGATTGTTGCAAAGGTACCCATAATCATGGGATACATTATCCAATTATGAAATCATGGCCTTAGTTCACACATAATCAATAGAGTTCGGGGATATAGAGTGAATTTGTCAAATTAAAGTTATGAGAAATGGAAGTGAAAGAAAGAAACACATGGTTCTTTTGTAAGTTCATAACATCAACAAATTTTTCTATATACTACTCTAAATGTTGTTGGGTTACGGTTGACATCCATAAAAAATAATAGTGAAGTCCATATAGAAAATATTTTAAATAGAATCATTGTTACCAACGATATATTATATCTCAAGACCAATCTAGGAGGCATAATCAAAAAATTAAAGAAAAATATAACCCCAAAACAACATTCCAAATCTCAAATCACCCATATTAAATTTTAAATCCCTAATGTAAAAAAACAAAAACTAAATCACAATTACCACTAAATATTTATAATTTTATTTTTTAAAAAAAAATCATGAACTTTATTTTTATAAGAAAAAAAATCAATTTTGGGAAAAATTATAAATTTTTAAAATTTCATTATTAAAACACATACTTGTTATCAAAAACAATTAAATTATAATAATATATTAAAAACCAAATTATATTATTAAGAAATTCACATGTGTATCATGGTTAAAATTCACCAATCCTACATTAGAATTCACATTTACATTACAATGTATCATATTTTTTAATCCTTTATAGAATTCCACTAATTTAAAATAAAAATAAAAAATATACTATTAAAATTATATTTTTATATAAAAATTCCAAAAAAATAAAAATTATTAAATAATAACGAATAATTGAAAATTAACTTTATTAGCATTAAAACATACTTTCATCTTTTAACATCTATGATTAAATTATAAAAACTCATTAAAATTCTTAAATAAAATTAACATATCATAAAACCCACCCATGTCCATCTAAAATTAGAATGACATAAGACCAAAAAATTGAAAGAAAAATGAATATGGGATATAAATTAATGGGATTAGTGGTTGTGTAATTTTATACTACAATGTTTAACAATCTATATATGAACCATGTGAAAATAAATTCAAGGTCTAAAGAAACTAATCTCATTAAAGACGTCTGTTATTTTCGGTCATGTAGAAAATCCATTTACCTGTAGTTCTTTACCATTTGTAACCCCAAATCTCATAAAACACAAAAAAACATGTGGAACACCCATAAGAATAAAAACCAAATCAAAACAAACTAAAAAACATCTTTTATAATAAAAAATAAATTTAGTGATAAATATTTTGATCTGGAATGACATGGTAACGCGGGTCTCATCAAGATTAGTAGTGATCAGGCTCCCAAATAAGACGTTATTTATGATCTATTATTATTATACCTCCTATCTTTTGAGTTTTTCAAATAGTAGGGATTATTTAAGTATATAATCTCTCTTAATCACTTATAATAAATTACCCAATTTTCACTAACCAACATGGGCCACCCCTAATCCGGGAACCTGAGCCGACCCATTAGTTGATCTGAGGCATATTTATAAAAACCCATAGTTAGAGACTAACAACATGGGATTAAATTCAATAACATTGAGATTATTTCACCATGTTAAATAGTATTATCCATGCACAATAGAATTCTATAGTGAATCTAGCATGATGTGTCTATAAATTAGACATACATTCAAAAACACAATATGTATATCAATGGAAACAATATGCATGTAAAAAATTAAATATACAACTAAAAACTAAAAATAATGATTAAAAATAGATCTATAGAAAAAATAATAATATGATATATGTAAAATAAATATGAAAAAAATAAAAAAGAGATTACCTTACTAGACCTCAATGTGACTCAAATTAACCATTCATCCTTAATATGAATATGAGTACTCTGTGAGATGATTAAAGAGGGAACACAAAACACCAAGAGAGTGACCTGTTCTAAAAACATTAAGAGGTGTACATAGCGTGTGACCATAACAACCAAGTATTATGTCACTAATGAACCCATTCATTGATTTTCTAGAGATTTTATAGTAATAGTAGTTTCAAATACAATAATTCAAAATTATCCTCTCACTATTCCATGTATTATAGATCATTATCATTTTGCAGATAATATTAATTTCTAATACAACATTAAAACTAGAAAACACCTTATTTAGACATTTCATTTAAAAAAACACCACTCAAATACCTTATTCAAATCCATTTACTGATAAAATAAATATAATAATTTCAAATATTGACACTTGAAACAATATCTGAATAACTAAAAAAGTTATTAAGTACATATTCAAACTAACTAATGTTCTTATATTAAATCATACTGGGAATTAGTATGGATAAATAATTAGACTTATAAATGTAAAATAGAACCAAAAATACCTTGTAATAAATATGATTGATTAATATTAACAATAGTCATGGTCATCATCTAAACATGATGTTAGATGTTCATGGATGTGCTCAGGTGGAACCATGTACTGGATTATTAATGAATCCTTAATTTATAGCTAATTGCTTCTCTCAAATATCCTCTTAGGAAACACATCCCCATGGTTCTAACTATTTAAGAAGGGGAAGAATGTAATGTTATAAAGAATAGATAGTAAATTTATATGAGTATTTAAATTTGACTCCTAAGATACCCATTATGTTTGTAATAGAGGGTGAGTAAGTATGTCTTCCATAATAAACACATACCAGTAATACAATGCTTGGAAACTATTCACTTGTAAAACCTCAACTCTCCCCCACAAAACCTCCTCACTAATTCCATTATTCCCTGAAATATATAGAAAATAAAAATAATCATATCCATTATCAATCAAATTCCAAACATAGATAAAAAAAGCTATCAAAGGGGGTGGAGTACATATTGGAGGAAAAATTAATTATATAAACTACTAACCAGACATCAATTTTTGAAACTAATAACATTATTTCTAACATGTACTTGAAAATAAATTTCCAAAATATTAATTTTTGGTTTCCTCTTTCCTGTGTCTAATCAAGAATTCATTTTAACAAATAATAGTTATATATATATATATGAATATATGTCTAGACTGGTATATAAACATATAAATGTAAAAATTTGTGATTCACATAATAATATATATCAAAATAAATATATATAATACTTATTTTATAGAAAAATTTGAAATAATGTGATTTTTGGGAATTAATTTAAAACTAAGTAGGAGACCTCTTTTTAAACCAAAATAATTTGTATGTAGAGTAAAACAGTAAGTAAAAACCATGTTGAAAAATTATATAATCACCAAAGACATTTGTAATCGAAAACAGAACAATGAAATAACTCCCCACAACCATATTAGTACATATTTAATGAATCCCAATGTCAAATCTAGAATAATTGATGATAATACTCTTCATATTGAAGGAATACTATAGAAATTCCGAATACCTTTTGGAAACAAATTTTAGAAAATAAATAAAACAAATAACATACATAATTTTAATAAATTATGATTTATAAAACAAATATCATCATTAACTATTAATAAAAAGTATGGAAATTTAGAAAATAAACTCAAACAAATATAGAAAATTTGAGAAATTGATTGGAGTGTCTAGGAGGTGAACCACACACCTGATCACCATGTATCAGAATGTGTTCATACAAATCCACCACCTATGGATT
The DNA here is from genome assembly GCA_963277665.1 of Viscum album. NCBI lineage: Eukaryota > Viridiplantae > Streptophyta > Magnoliopsida > Santalales > Viscaceae > Viscum > Viscum album. The sequence continues at coordinate 350,682,799 of OY728134.1, read as the reverse complement.
AGATAACATAAATCATGGACTTTTAATGAGAGGAAATGTAATACATAAATAATACAAGAGGATGGAGAAGTTATTACCTATGAAGAAAAGATAAAAAACCATAGATCCAAATCTAGATTTCGAAGGGAGGATTTGAGGAGGCCACACCCACGAATCATCTGGATTGGAGTCACATGAGAGGGAATAGATAGAGGGGTAAGGAGACTGAAAACCATTAGGCAAGGAATAAAAATTTCTAATTTATTAAATTCTATGAAACTCTCACTATTTTTATACACAATTTATCAATAATATGTGCTAATAGTTTACTTATCAATTGACATAATTATCTACTTCAAATAGTTTAGTTGTATATTTCTACAAACCATATTCCATACAATTAAAAAAATGAAATACTAGAAACTATATGTCACTCACATGGTTTCCACATGATAGGTAATAACCATGAACTAATCATACCCCCTTATGAAGAATAAAAAAAATATATGATTTTTCTAAAATTAAATGTAAAATCCAGGGAAAAATATGAATGAATAGATAAAATCGAGAAGGAATTGAAGGTTGTGGCGTGGCGTGACATGTGACTATAATTTATTAGGATGAATAATTTACATGTTACATTTTCATTTTCTGAATAATATTAAAAATTATCTATATGTTGCGCTATGAAATAAGGACATTGAAAGTTGGAGATTCATTAACCAACTGAGGTAAACCTATGAAATAGTACTTGAATCATCTATGACATAACCCTAAATTGAATTTGTGATAACCAAATACTGAAAACTATCTCTTGCTAAGAAATAATAATCATTAGTAATGATTTCTTAAAAATAAAATGAAAACAAAATGAAAAAATTTAATAAGAATATGTAAATAGTCAGAATTAAAAAGTAAGCATCACTATGAAAGTAAAAAAACCCATGATGTATATCAATCCAAAGAATCACATAATCTAGTGATTACATCAATAATAGTGTCTCATCTTGTCGATAGATTTCATACCCATATTTAGCAACTAATTTCCTTTAATTCGCTATCAAGAACACCCACTTCTTTTAGGAGGTTAATTACCTTTTCCGGGACCTACAAAAATAAATTATACATGCACTAAAATATAGAATTAAGGTGTAAGAAAAATTTGAATATTATGATCCCACAATGAAATCTATAAAGATGTTAATATCAATTAAACTAAATATTCACATTTTTTAAAAAAGAATATGTTAATCGATTTAAAATTTTTAATAAATATTTTTTTTCAAATAATTTTAATGGAATTTAGGAAGAATGTATAAATAATAAATTAAATGTAAACATGCATGAATAAGAATCTTTATCAAAATAGTAATGAATAAATCCTTTCTTAAACATTGGAATATATAATTTTTTTCAATCATATAACTAATATTATGATCCCAAGGGTTAGTTATTAAATCGATCAAGGATCCTCACAAATCAAATTGTTATACAACTCCAGATGTGCAAACATCCATAAATATATGGTTTTTGGGGAACATAGGCCCTCATCAAACATTATATTTATTTATCATTTCCAATTCATTGTTATGAGGGGATAATACATTCCTAGTATGAATCCCATGGACTACCCAACTATCTTTCTAGTCTATCATGTGATTTAAATGAGTCAATCAAGTGGTAAATCACTAATATAAAATTATATTAATCAATTTTTTTAAATAGTATGTGGAATGAACCATAACTTTTATTAAATAAAGTGAACTGCCATTTTTTTGTAGAAGTTTACCAATCAATCATCAATCAGGTATCCTTAAATATTGTTTTCTGAAATATCCATTTAATTATTAAAGGCAGCATCAAAATGGTTTTTATCGAAATGTAAGCCTATCAAAATAGTATTCAATTCCAATTTCATAGATCATTTTATGCATTTAGTTATCAAAATTAATCATCGTGATATTTCTTCAAATCATTCATTTCAATTAAGAATCACATTCTATAAATGAAAACATTATTTCTTAATAGAGTTAAAAAGATGTTGAAACACACATTGTAAGGACTCTGAACACAGTAGCTTGGAGTCAGTGCCTCAATTTTTTACATTTGTAGAGATACATGATTAAAATACCATTGACCAAATTGGATATCATTTTTTGAAAACGTTAATATATATATATGATACCTATTTTTCATTTTGAATAGAAAATGAAACAAAATACCTAACAAATCCTGAGAAATTGCATCCTTGAAAAATCATTAAATGATCTCTTCTTAATAACCTAGGGAAATGAATGAAAATAATAGTGAGATTAAATTCTCAGTAAGGGTTATGTGCAGAAGAATATAACTTTAATCAACTGTATATAATAAACTTGGAAAGATAAATTAATTAAACAAATCTTCCATTTAATCAATAACATTTTCATGATTTAAATCCATGGATAATATCATAGTGAGAATATCAGGAATAAAAAAATCTTAATTTATATTGAAATACTTAATTATTAGAATTCATGTCTCTCGGTAATATAAAACCCTTACTTTTAAGACCTTTCATAAGGCAATTTAATCATTATAGGTAAAACCATATTTAATATGGCCAATTTATTCATCTAATGAGTCTATCTATGCATCATGGGGATTTTCAAAACACAATCCCCATACATTCATGAAAGTTTAAATCATTCACTATATATCAAATAAATTATTTTATCCATGAAATGATAAACCATATCAAAAATATTTGTATTGTATAAAAGAAACAAATTTAACAATATTTCCCCAATTAAACAAATTACATTTGATGTAAATGATATATATAAAAATGGAATGTTGATTAAGAGATAATCATATCCCTGAAAAAATTAATATGGGTAGTAATGTGAAATGAGATTTTTAATTAATTATGATAATCTATAAATATAATGGAAGTATACAACAAAAGAAAAAAATCTGGTATATAATTTTAAAATATGCCTCAATGAAGTAAAATTTAGACGAAGTGTCTTAAAAATATCATATTATTATCAAAGGAATCGATTATTAATATCCACTATAATTTAAAATAAAATGGTGTAAAAATAACATAATATAATAAAAATTCATTTCAAAACATAACCTTATCATGACTTTTTCAATTAAATAGATGTTTAACCCAATGAATTAAAATTCAGATATAAAATCTCTTACTAATTATAATTAGTTGAAACATATACCCAATAAAATTAATAATTATAAAATGAAACATTTAATATCATTAAGATAATGAGATTCATGACATTATATATCAAAATGTATTATATACACCATACACATAATATAAGTGGTGAATAAGGATTATGGCTATTAGATGTAAAAGTGAGACATGAAACCCTTACCATACACTTCTTTTTAGTGTTTTGTACTTTACAAGCACATATAATTGTTTAAATACTATTATTAATTTATTTAAATAAGCATAGTCATTTTTTTTAATATATTATATAATCATTTTATGACGTTTTATCTCCTGTTCTTCATTTTCATTTTTGCTGGTGTTAATTATCATGTTTTCTCATACATATTATGTCGTGAATGTCCTTGTTCATTTCCATTGGATATAGATCCATAATTCAGAGAATTATATTAATGTTATAAATATAATACTTAATTAGTTAATTCATTTTTATAACCATTCTTTAATGTTAAACATGGGATATTAATCACATCACATCGTGGAGTTGATATTCCATATGTACGCATGAGCCACGATATCATTCCACTAATGGGTAAAACGGTAAATAATTGGGTGATATATTAATTAACATAAATCAATAAATAGTCTAATTCCATATATATCCACTATATATATATATCACTATAACTATCCTAGTAAAGTGGTGATGAAAAACAAATTACACCATGGTGTGGAGATTGTATGTCATATGTATGCACGTGTGATGATTTCAATTTTTTATGGATAAAATTTCAAATATTGTTTATCCATAATCATAATACAAAATAATCAGAATGATTATATTTCATTTTTTACTTTATCATAGAAACAGTGCATGAAGAAGAAGTGAAAAAAAACAAACTTGAAATAGTCAATAAAGACGATTACCTCTTCTTTAGAGGAAATAATTTAATCAATTATTACGGGATATTGGGTAAGAATTATGGAATGAAAATATTTTATAGAACATAAAAAATTATGTTTAGAAGATAAATGGGAATGGGATGGTCGAGATAGATGGCGACATGTTGTGGAAAGAAGTGAAGGAATGAGTGCCCTTTTATAATTGAGATGAAGGAATATTTTGGAAACTCTAAAAATATTAAATTAATTTTCTATTAGAAATTGATCCAAATATATTTATTTCAAATATAATAGAACTATGTGTCCAATTACTCTCATACCATATGTTTTAAGAAATTATAGGTCACATTATTACCCTTGTCTTTTTATTTTTACCCTTATTTAATCCCTTTTAACTCTTATTGTGACAACATGGATTTTTACTCTTTGAGGGTTAATATATGATGTGGATATAATTTGACACATTTTTACACTTAGTTTTAATAAGTTTTTAATTATTTAATTAATTAATTTTATAAATTTTTCTAAAAAAGTGTACTTTTTATTTTTATAATTAAATTTATTAATTAATCAATTTTTGTAATTGTAGACACTGAAAAGTCCGTAACTACTGAAGGAAGTGTCGAAATGACAAAGAGAAGACATATTCGGACATGGAGGATCAGTCCAGAGGGATCGAAAGTGTTGTGCGGAAAAAAGGGGAATGCGCGCGAAAAAAATGTGCCACGTGAAAGGGGTCTGAGATTCACGAAAGGACCCCGGTGTAGGCGCACAAACAATTGAACACCCACCTCACGCAGTTAACATTCCATGCCACCATCTTTGGAGTGCAAAGTTTGCACGCCACCCTAGATTTCGTGCCGCTAGATGCCTATAAATATACGGAGACCACATCCATTCCAGGGTTGCGGAATTCAAACCGGCTCTCGTGCGTGAAATCGGACTTCCGTGCGCGCAAGATGGCCTTCAGGTACTAATCATTTTCACGCCAGCTTGTCCCCGAGATCTGCCTTTGTGCGCAATCCCTCGTGCTTAAGCATAATTCCAATCCCTTCTAGGTTCCTCACTTTCACTCAATTCCTTCCGTTGCGTGCAAAATGGTCCAATTGCGTGTAATCCCTTTCCCGGGGTTCATCCTTGCCTTTGGGTGTGGTCTTTTCCACTCGCGCACAATTCACATACATTGGGCGCGATCCTACTAGTCGTGCACAAACCCTCTATCCCAATTACGCGCCATCCCAGTGTTTTGCGCGCCAAACATTCCTTTTTGTGCAACCCCTAGGACACCTCACCTTGGTGCTCCCTGGGTGCCTCCCTACGTAGGGACCTGATGTCCTCTGTTTGGATTCCCCAGGCACACACACTGGGCATATATATCATGCGTTGTTTTCCAGTGCAACCTTCCAGGATCGTACGAAGTAACCTCAAGGTCCCTTGGGTGTTCTTTCCCATTGCGTTGCTTTGCCTCATGCTTCTTCGCATAGGCACGCTAACAGCTATTGATTCTTCACATAACCTCGCTAACTTGGACCCCTCGATGGTTCTCTCTACGACCCCCCTTCACTACAACATTTCCGGTACCTTCACTCCCACAAGGGGAAAAGGGTACCTGTCATGTAAGTCCTAAGGGTGTGGAGTGAATGCACCTCATCTGAGCTGCAGGATGTTAAACTGCCAAGCACCCCATCCTCAACACATGATGTTAAACTAGGATCCGACCCCATTCCTCACACGCAGGGTCCCCCAGACTCAGACATTCATTACGCCACTCACCTACACAGGGATTGAATCACCCCCACAAGAGATGATATCCTCCCTCTCAGAGTGGCATATGTCCACGGGGGAAGGGAAGCCTCCTTGGTGTAATCCCTTAGCCCCTCTTGCAGAAGGTAACACCCACGCACCTCCATACTTACCCACCTCTAAGGCCAGCAGAGGGCGTGATAGGGAACAAGGAACTTCCTTTGTTCAGTCCCAAATCCCTCTCCCTCTGCGCTTTTTCACCCTCAGGCCTCCATCTTGGAGTAAGTCCCGACACTATGGGCCGATCAACATGTAATACCCTCTTCGCTCCCCACGGACGCACCCTTCGCGACGTGATCGTCAGGTCTCTACTATCTCTTGTTTCTCACACCAAAAATGACTCACGTGAGCTTAGAGTGGGAATCGACCCTTACGCCCACCTACAGTGAAGTACGAGGATTTTGATCCATGCTAAGGAATAGTACGTAGGAAGCCTCCACAGGATTCAGGACCACCACTTGGTCATTCCGACCCCTTCACATTGGTTCACCAACACTTTGGGCCGCCTCAGAGCATAAGCCCCAAATGCCCCATCCTGCATGATGTTAAACTACACACCTGAACTATGTGGACATTGATTCCCCACCACGAGGATACATAGGAAGCCTCCAAGTGGTTCAAGACCATCGCTCGGTCATTCCGACCCCTTCGTGTCGGTTCACCCATCATCATGGGCCGTCTCAGAGCGTAATCCCCATATATCCACCATCGTGGGCCGCCTCAGAGTGTAAGACCCATCCATCCATCATCCTGGGCCATCTCACAGCGTAAGACCCATACATCTGGACCCCAGGTCCCTCTTCACATCAGTTCTCCGACCCCATATCCTTTGCCCAGCTCATAGCGTAAGCCCCAAATTCCCCATATCTCATGACATTAAACTCCACACTTGAACTACATGGACATTGATTCCCCGCCACGAGGATATGTAGGAAGCCTCCATGAGGTTCAATCCCAACACCCATGTCTCAACCTGACATCTCCCTCGAGCCCACGTGCCTCGGGAAGCTCATTCTCTACCCCGGAGGTTTTAATCCCTCTTGGACCCATCTATGCATTCATTATCACAGGATGCCCTTTATGGTGCCCCACTGTATCATCTCGAACTATGATGAATTTGATCCATGTCAAGGCATGGTACGTAGGAAGCCTCTATGAGGTTCAAGCCCCTTCACTTCATCACCCATCTCGATTATTAACCAGGCCGCCACATCCCAGTGGGGTCATGCCACCTCATTCCACTCCACAACATCCGGGAAGCCACCCACGTGTCGGCCCCCAACATCAGTGTTCCCTCCAGGGGGTTCCTCAATTTGATCCACTCTCAGTGTTTCGATCTGTCCGATCTGTCTCCACTGTATGTTAAACTCATGGCATACCCTGTGATAAACCTAGGAAGCTGAGGAAAACATCAGATACATGCCTACAATATACGATTCCCCACATTTGATGTGGGATTCCTCGGGCTTCTGCGCCCTTGAGAAGACCTATAATAAGGGACAAAAGAAAGACATTCCAATCCCCCAGTGTCAAGAAACGCCAACGATGCCTCAGCGTGACCACTCTCTTAACTGATGGTTACTGATCCTACGAGGCCCCTTAGAGTGTCTCGATGGAAGTAGTGTAATTAACTGGTGTCCATGAAGATATGGAACCAGAAACGAGATTCACGAACACTTCTTAAATCTATGAGGGTGACCCGGAATCGGTGACAAGCTCCGAGGAGGAATCCATAGAAGGAGGAACCGACATTCCATCAACCTAATTTCAATCAAGGTACAGATGTCCCTGAATAAGGAGCAAATGCCGATAGCCTTTGGAAAGCTGGAATGCAGGGTAACAGCTGCACGTCCTCCATAGATGCGTGCGCGCATCCCCGACAAAAAGTGTCAGAAACCGAAAATGGTGAACCCAACGTGAATATATTCTCCTCAATATAGAAACTGGTATCGTTTGGGGTGTCTAAAGATTATCATGTCACCAGGACCGGGCACCCAGCACCAGGACGTGAAACCTGCTAGGGGTTGGGTCAGTCAGGACGTTGATAACTCCGTTCTGTGACGTTGACAGTGTGGATCCCTCTTACAGACCACAGAAGATGGAATGGAATTGGGCTACTAGTTGTCGATTTCTTTTCTTATCAGTGTTAATGGGTTCATATCCCTACATTCAGGAATCAGATATCACCATCTGATGCTCGGTTTCCACCTTCCCACCAGCGCAGGGGCATGGTCAGTACCGACGTGGCTACCCTGTGTGGTTCCGCCTCTTCCATAGCTACTCCGACCGCCACGACTGTTGGGTGATCACGCACCCTCTCCCCATTAGAGATTATCCAATGAAGGGTGATCAATGACCTTGTGCATAGGTACGAGGAGGACGGGGTCATCCCCACCATGGACAAGGTCTGTTTGGACCTCGAGGCAGCTAGGCCTCATTGCCAACGCCTCCCCGAGGGCCGCACATGGAGCTGCTGATCTCTACCCCAACATTCAACCATTTTTGGAGATTATCCCTAGAACGCCTTGACACCTCCCAAACCTATGACAAATGAGGTATGGGATGCCTGGGTTGGCCAAATTGGATAACCGATTCAAGGGTTCATGGCAAGGTCCCCCGCCAGGCCGTGTCGGCACCACAACCCGACTCCCCGGGCCGAAGAGTAGGAAATCCATGTGACCACACCACCAACTCAAACCCACCTGATTCGATGCCAATGTCGGGCACGCGCGGAAGAGGATGCTCCCCCGGGGCATCAAAGTCAGAAACCATTGTGTCCTGAGCCACTGTTTACTCCTATCATCAATCCCCCGCACACGTTGAGCAGGGGCAGTTATATGCCCGATCCAGATCGAGGCCCCGACCTCCCCATGGGCAGGTTTGGTCCACTCTCTCGGTCACCGACACGGGAAATGGCCGCTGCAGACCAATTAATGGTAGTGTAATCCAGCGTGAAGGCCTAATCCGTGCCACCATTCTGGAAGGCATGGGCCATCCATGCTTCCAATCTCAGCTCGGAGGCCTGCCTAGCGCCACCCTCGCCATAGGTAAGGGGCTTCCCCATGAAAGAAACACTCTCGGTGAGGCTCTCTCTAGTGCTCACTACACCGGGTATGGGGTCACTTCCCCTACTGCAAGCCATGAGTATGGAGCCGTTGTATATCTGGTCACTCACCCACATAGAGGTCATCATCGTGTCCCTTTCAACATTTTCCCTGGTGCTCCTCGCACCCCGGCCTTCAGTCCTCTCCGCCCCAGCACCAGTGCGACCAGAGGACTCCATGATGGAAATCAACCCAACATCGAAGATCCACACAGGGGAAGGAAGGTGGGATGTCATTGCCTTAAGAGAAATGCCAGGGAAAGCCAGACGGAGATCAGACCAGTCTATTTCTCAAACTCTGAGGTAGAGTACGACTCTGTGATGGAACCCTCCCCTTAGTCCTCTGAGTCAAGGACTGAGATAGGTACATGACACATCAGCCTCATACTCCCTGAATGCGAGATCCATATGATCCCCTCCTCCCTCCGAAGGTATATCTAGGAGGACGAGGACTTGGCGTACCCCTAGGGATCAAACTTGCAGTCACCATCTGCCTCTCAGGAAGCACCTTCCACCTCGGCCAGACACGACAGAGAGCCTTTTTGGGGGTTGACGGTGGAAGATCCACGACATAGAACTCCCCCGGAAAGCACCGGATCTGTTACAGTAGGCCCGTTCACCAGTCTATCCTATCGTGACGTGGAATCCAGGACACTGCAACCCTTGGAGGATGACCTAATATTCAACGGCCAATCGTCCTGCTTGCCGTATTCTCTGCCGGCCAGCCCATCGGCCCAGCGACCTGCCTCGGCACCGCTGCCAGTTCCCCAGCCACTCCCTGTTGATGAGAGGGACTATCAAGGGCTAGATCTTGAACCTGAGTCATGGAGCTTCTGGACCATCCTTGCAGCAGGACACTTCCCTGAGAAGTTTTGTTCAGTCTTAGGGTCAGATTTTGATACACCAGAATCATTCACCCTGGTAGAGTTTGAATGTTTCTGCCAGACCCTCCGAGCGACTCACTCCTGTCTTTTCCTCCAGCAAGTGACTTATCATGGGAGCCAAACACACCTCGAGGATATCGGCGAGCAATGTCATCGAGTCGACCTGGCCGCACTCCCCGTAGTCTGGCACCCCGAGTCACTTGGCCACCATAGGGCCCTCCAACAACAATGCGTTCAGAGTTGTGAAATACTCCGAAAAGTTATCTAGGAGGCCACCCCCCACGTGCACGTCCGTGGATGGGGGCAGTACGGTTCCCTTCTCTTCAGTGCGATTCACCGGCAGCCCAATTCACTGGGCGGATCTGAGGACATGCCCCCGAGGGCAGCGGCGATCAACATGGCTGATCTATCGGGAGAGGGGAACGGCCTAGAACTTCTTTATTGGGACTTAAAACCTGAAAACAAGCTACCACTGGACCCATCAGGGATGATTACTCATCAGCAGAGAAACCTCCTAGGTCTACTCGCACCCACTAAGGAATTAACACTAAGCCAAAACATCAGTAAGGTTAAAGAGAATGTTGGGGCTGTCAAGCTCTCTGACCCGTCTGCCTTAGTGTAGAAGGCAGAGGAAGATCTCGAGAAGGCCACACTTCGCCAATAGCTTTTGGAGCAGAAGAGGTTGGTCGATGAGCTTCTGGATGAACGCATTGCAGAGCGATGACCCAACTACAGTGATCCTATGTCGGGGCAGTAGGGACAGGAACAACATCCCCTCAGCGAGATTCTCCCAGTAAACCTTAATCATGCCGTGTTCACTGATAGAGGAGAGGCTGGAGCTCTGGAAAGAGGGCACGATATGTTTCTCCAACCCCCCTGAGCGGTGTGATCACCCAAGAGACACTGCTGGGGTTCCTCCCACCACCCCAAGGGTTTCTCCACCGGCTGATCCACGAGCTTCTGATCTTGTCTACTGAATTGAAAAGACCGAAAATGAGCTTGTGGTTAGGGACCCCCATCAGGACAGGAAACTACATCCAGACAATCCGATGGCAGCACTCATCACCCGTTTAGAGGCTTTGGAAACTCGACAGGTGGCGATCCCACCGTACGACAAGTTGTACCCAACATGGGTGGATGATATGCCAGCACCTACGGGATTTGGGAACCCCACTTTCTCCACCTTTAATGGGACAGGTGACCCACCACAACACCTGACCCACTTCAACTCAAGTTGTGGGCCTATGTTAGGGACTCCAGTGCAGCAGGAGGCCGCCAAGCTCCGTTGCTTTGATCAGACACAGGAGTGGCCGACATTCGTCTGGTATAGCCAGCTCCATGTCAGATCTGTGACTAGCTGGGAGGACCTTCGCAGGAAATTCCTCTAACCGTTCAGTTCCGAAACCCGGAAGATGAACATCGCAGACCTCTTCAGGTGCAAGCAAAGGCCCTATGAGCGAGTCGTGGACTTCATCGCCTAGTGGAAGGGGCTCACATAATCCCTTGACATGCCACAAACTCAAAATCAATTACTGAAAAAGTGCATAGGGAATTTCAAGTAAAAGCTGGTTCCTTCCTTGATCACTCAGAATTACCCCGGAGGGTTTCGGGACTACTCAGACAAGGCTCAGCTCCTTGAAGAATCCCTACAACAGGCCAGTCAGTCACGCCCGCTACCTCCTACGATCCCAGCAACGAGAGCTGCCAGAGCCGAGCCCGCTGCTGTGGCCTAGATAGAGTCCCCCAGGCAGCTAGAATTTCTATCAGTGGGGCCAGCCCAACATCCCCATAGTGGTCCACCCCCACAGACACAGCTTCCATCCCAGCCGAAACTGCCTCAAAATCGGCAAGCGCCTCCGCGTAACGCGCCGCCACCGCCTAGGCGAGAAAATCAGGTTCCGCCTCCTTGGCATGCTCCTCCAGCCCTCTATCAGGGTCAACCCCCTAGATAACCCCTTCTGGATAAAATAAATCTAACCTACTCAATTTGTAAAGCTCAGGTCCCCGGTTGCATCCGCAGTGCCTTGGAGCGGAGAATCGTGTAACTGCCTGAGTTCCGGAAGCCAGAAGAGGCGCATCTCACTGATCAACCCAACTACTTCCATTATCACTAGATCATGGGGTGCACCATCAAGTGATGCTATGTGTTTAAGGATTGGATCCAAGACCAGATTGACAACAATATAGTCAGGTTGGGCCCAGCCCCGACACAAGTGGCAGGTGTCTTTGTTAGATCAGATGACAGTAGTGATGACGAAGGTGAATGGAAGCAGGTTTCCAACCATGGGTCCCAGAAGTATAACAACTGGATGGACCGCAAGACGGTCCCCCGTTCCCATGGCATCATCTGAGCATGCTTGAATCAGCCAGATCCCTCAGAAGCTGCGGTTGCTACTTCGGCATCGTCGTCTCAACCAGCCTCTTCCCAAAAGAGAAAGCTGCGGCGGTGCAAGAAGAAGCAACGCGCTCCTCCACTACCGTCGTCTTCCCGAACACTCATTGACTTCATGCCCCCAGAGATGGGAATCCCTCCCGGAATCCACCCAGTGGGGGATGATTCATTAAGTGACAGTCCGGGGTATGCTTTAGTTAACACCGTAGAGTTCGAAAATACCTGTTTGACTCCCGACGATGGGGAATGCTAGGTAGACCTTCCCAATGTCCCCAACTATCGCCAATGTTGTCAGATCCGTGGATACATGAATCTATGAGGCACAACAGTTGGCACCTCCAGCCAGGCTGTGCATGCCACTGAGACCAAACAGTAGGTCCAGTGCAGAGCTCAGTACATGCGGCCCCTTTATCCAGTGTTGACAGGTTTGCCTCCACCACCATTTGTGTTACTCGATCATGAAGAACCACATCGGCCTTGCCGCGACCTGCTTCACCCTGCCACAATATAACCCCAGCCTTCCAGTCCTCATCCGGTAGCCACTCTCCAGGCTTTGACTATTGAACAACGAGATATGCCTAGTACCAGTCAGTCGTCAGTCCCGCCAGCAGATCCCATCGTACCTCCAATTGCAGAGTGGTCTCCTGTAAGAAGAGTCTCACCTTTGGCCTGGAAGTATGATGTTCTAAATCACCTTGTCGATATTCTAACAAGGATTTCTATCCTTGAGGCTCTTAGCCGGTCGTCTGAAATGCGTGAGGTGCTTGCTGAGGCCCTATGGAGCCCCCTCTAGTTCAAGATAGATGTAGCAGTTATAGAATCCTTCCATGCTGGTGCAATTGAGAACACTGAATTCCAGGCAGCTATCTCGTTCTCTGGTGAAGATGAAGACCCTAATATATAGGGACACATTCGTCCACTATACATCACCGGCCAGCTCAATGGCATATAATTCCGTCACTGTCTTGTTTAAATGGGTTATGAGATTATCCTAATCCCAACTCGGACACTGTGGAAGATGGGTTTGTTTGAGAATGATCTAACTCTCTCTGACCATAGAATCTAGGGATAAGATAGGATGAAGAAAACCCTGGTCATCAAGATCTACTTAAAGAATCAGTTCAGTGGCCTAATTACCATCACTGAATTCATGGTTGTCTCCCAGGACACCGCGTACAACGCCTTGATGGGAAGGTCATGGATCGACCTTCACGTGGCGGTCCCCACATCATATCACCAATGCATCAAAAACTCCCTTAATGGTCGAGGGGATGTGCTCCAAGGAGATGAAACTCCTTTTGCCTATTGTGAAGCCCATTAACTGGATGCTGACTATTACAAGAGCAAGGATGAGCATATTCTGGAAGGTGAGATTGGGCCCGCCACTGTCGCAAGGGATCCCTGAGCTAGTCTAAATGATGCTTACGTCTTCCCAATCCATCAGTTGGAGGCCATGGCCCCCAACATGGGGAAATGCTTTGCTGTTTTGGCTACAAGAGGAAGGTATACTCCTAGGTCCAAGCGACGGTGGGAAATCAGCTCATACTCCTACACCAACCAGGCTTGGGTGATCCCGGAACCTCTTACCCCGGTACGGTATCGGGATGTCAGGATCATCGCAACGACGGTACATAATACGTGTCTGCTTCGCCAGGCTGGAATTAACCTGCTCAAGCCAACACACCAATAATACGTTGATTTCATTAGGCAATTCCCCTTGGGCTGAAGACCAGATGGGATTGGATCGACGACCTTCATCGCTATGTTCTCAGTGGCGCATGAATCCCCTGATATGATGACCACTGCCGCTCAAGCTGGCACCAGCCTCCCATCAGAGTCTGGTGGCTCGAAAGAAAATACCCCCCGTTGAAGATCCCTCCACATGTGAAGAAGGGAATCTAGAGGATGCTCCCCCCACCTTTGAGGAAGGCTTCTCCACCATGGTCGATGAGTTGGTATAGGTGAACCTAGGTAAAGAGGCGGACCCGAGACCCACATTGGTCAGTGCCGCCATGCGCCCCGAGGAGAAGAAGTGGTATGTGGAATTCCCCAAGTAGTAAGGTGATGTGTTCTCTTGGAGTTATGATGAGATTCCATGACTAGATCCTTAGGTACCCATCCACCGCCTTACCCTCCGGGCAAACCATCGCGGGTTCAAGAAGCCTCCCAGAAATATGCACCCTTCTCACGGTGTCATGGTTGAGGAAAAATTTCACAAGCTTATCAAATCCATCATAATCAAGGATGTCCAGTACCCCAAGTGGCTAGCCAACATTGTTCCATTCAGGAAGAAGAATGGACAAATCAGGGTCTGTATCGACTTCTGTGATCTCAATCGCCACTATCCGAAGGATGATTTCCCCCTTCTAGTGACAGAGTTTTTGATTGATTCCACGGCTAGGATCTAAGCCCTATACTTCATGGATGGTTATTTCTGGTACAACCAGATCTGGATGGCTCCAAAGGATGAGGATTCCACAGCTTTCAGGGCACCCCAAGGAAATTTCAGTTACTGGGTCATGCCCTTCATCCCGAAGAATGCGGGTGACACCTATCAGTGGGCCATGCATCACATATTCACGCCGATTCTGGGAGCATTGGTGGAATGCTACATGGATGATTTGGTAGTCAAATCTCGCAAGTGCTAGGACCATCTCAAGGACCTTGAGAAAGTGTTCAGCTTCCTCCATTCCTGCCACCTGATGATGAACCCATTGAAGTGTGCTTTCAGGGTTACCTCCAAAAAATTCCTTGACTTTGTTGTCAGGTACCGAGGAATCGAGATAGACCTAGAAAAGATATGGGTCATCAGCCAGATGCCTCCCCTGAGCAATATTCAAGAGCATTGAGGCATCCTAGGCCACATAGCCTATATATGCCAATTCATTGTGAATCTGGCTGGAAAGTGTAAGCCATTTTCCCAGCTTATGAAAAAAGGTTCCACCTATGAATGGGATGAAGAGTGTCGGACCAACTTCGAATAAATCATGCAGTATCTGCTCCAACCTCTGGTCTTGATTCCACCCGTCTCTGGTTAGTCACTGGTCCTTTATGTGACCGCTCAAGAATGGTCCCTTGACGCACTTCTCACTCAGCAGAGCAACGAGGGAAGATAGAACACCCTCAACTGCCTCAATCACTTGCTCCTAGATACGGAAATAAAATATTCTCCCATTGAGAAGATATTACATGCGCTCGTGTTTTCCATACAGAAGTTGCGACACTACTTGTAGCACCACAAGGTACAACTGGTCTCTTGGGTAGACCCACTGAAGTAAATTCTGAACCAACCCATGTTGACCGGCTGAATAGCACGGTGGGCGGTGATCCTCCAGAAATTTGACATCAGGTTTGTGCCTTAGAAGGATATCAAAGGACGGGTGTTGGCAGACATTCTGGCTACCCACCCAACCTTCGAAGATCAGCCATTGGACCTAGGATTTAGTGATGAAGCAATCCTCTCAGTTGATCATACTGTCCCATGTTGGAAGATGCACTTTGACGGTGCCTCCCGGAGCCCCACCGGTAGGAGACTCACCGATCCTAGGCTCAACAGAGTGTGAATAGGTATTTTCTTCATCACCTCGGAGCAAGTCGTTCTTCCATACACATTCCAACTATTAGAGGGATGCACCAACAACGAGGCAGAGTATCATGATCTCATTACTGGTCTTGAGCTGGCCCTTGAGATCGATGTACACCATTTTCATGTGAAAGGGGATTCTGATCTGGTCATCAAGTAGGTCAATGGAGACTATGTTTTCAGAAAGACAGAACTTGTGCCAATTTTAGAGTGAAACCTCCATCTAATAGCACAGTTCCCCTCTCGTCCAGAGGACATTTATATCCCTTGGTCGCAGAACGGTTGACAAGATGCTTCGGCCAGCCTGGCCGCATTGCTTGCAGATCTCGAACAGGATGACTCGATCATCCATGTGGCACACCAAAGATTCATTTCTCTCGTTACCCTAGAGGATGATCGCGGCCCATGGTTAAACCGTCTTAACTCTAGTTCCCCTATGTCAAGATCCCCAGGTACTTCCGATGTGGTGATCGAAATAATTCTGGATTGGAGGACACCCTTGATTGAATACATCCAATACGGTAATCTCCCATCAGATCGGGATGAGCGCGAGAAAATCTGATGTCGTGCGCTATAGTTTAACCTTAAGAGTGGTCCAATCCTTGAGCAGATCCTTTATAAATGCGGAATTGATGGAGTTCTCCTCCGTTGCCTTCAAAGAGTCGAGATTCCACAGGTCATGCAAGAGGTTCATACTGGTTCTTGTGGCGCCCATCAGTCCGGGTCAAAGTTGTCTCACCAGATATGGGGACTGGGATACTTCTGGCCCACCATGATCCATGACTGCATCAAGATCACCAAGAGATGGCATGCGTGCCATGTTCATGCTAACTTTGTGCACCGACCACTAGAGCCTCTCCACACTACCTAGTATTCTTGGCCCTTTGTAGTCTAGGAGTAGTATTTCATGGGACCTTACCCACCGGCAACAGCTCACCAATGCTAGTTCATTCTGACTGCTATGGATTTCTTTTCCAAGTGGGCGGAGGCTATTCCGCTCAAGGAAGTCAAAGCTCGTTCTATCGCCAATTTCGTGAGTTCCAATATCATCTATTGTTTTGGAGTACCTCAAGCTATCCTCAGTGATAACAACACCAACTTCTGAGCTTCCAAGATGAAGAAATTGTACGCCAAGTACAACATTCTCTCTAACTATACCTCCCGCTATCATTCACATGAAAATGGATAGATCGAGGAATTTAACAAAACCCTCTCTAACATTCTGTAAAAGATGGTTGGGAATGACAACAAGAGTTGACTGGGTAAGGTCCCCAACTCCCTCAAGGATTATTGAATGACGACTTGTAATTCCACCCAGGTGACCCCGTACTCCCTTGTGTATAGAACTGAGACCGTCCTTCCCATCGAGATTCAGTTCCCCTCATTGCGCACAGCGGTCTACGACCAGCAAGCGCTAGATATAGTTGTCAAAATCTGTCTAGCTGAGTTGGAGGCACTGGACAAGAATAGGCGTCATGCTTTGCAAAACCTGGAAAGGCATTAGAATAGTATGGATTGAGCTTTCAATAAGAAGGTTTGCCTCTTCTCCTTCCTTCAAGGTGACCTAGTACTTTCCCTAAGGGCACCAATGATCCCCGGCAGGAAACTGCCCAAGTTGGAGCCCAAATCGGGGCGCCCTTTCATTGTCCACAAGGTCTATCCCAATGGTGCGTACTCCCTGGTGACCATGGAGTGTGAGCGTATAACTCTTCCCACCAATGCCAGGTTCCTCAAACAACATTTTTCCTAAATCTTTGGTCAAAGTTCTAAGACCCTAAACTAAGATCCTTTCCCGGTCCCGCATGACCCTAAACTTCATTAGGTCCTCCTCGACCATAAACTGCATTTGGTCCATTATCAGGGCCCCTTTGGTCCCACACAACCTTAAACTATATGGTCCCACATGACCCTAAACTGCCTCTGCTCCAACATGATCTTAAACTGCATGTTCGTCCCACATGACGTTAAACTGCAAGCTGGTCCAGCCTTCCTGACTGAGGAATGGCCTTAGTCCCCTTGCCCTTGTTGGGCCCTAGACCAAGTACTTACATGGAGAGTATAGTGTGGTGTAGGATTATGCCTCATTCATGTCGGGTTAGTCACCGCCCCCTATACTACTTTTATTTGAGGTTTCCTCCTCCTCTTCCTGTCCCCACTGCAAGAGGTTAAATAGCAAGCCGGCCAGGCCCCCCTGACCGAGGCCCAACCTCGGACCCCAAGCCTGGATCTCTCTGGTGGGATTTTATGGTGTGGTGTGGGATTACGTCCTCATTCACATTGGGTTACTCGCCTTACCATACACATTCCCAGATTAAATTCCATTCATTGTCCTACACGATGTTAAATTATTCTTCAAGAACTACGTGTGGCTTGATTCCCATACTTATGGGATATGTAGGACCACCTAAACACCTTGGTTTCAGGTCTATCCCAGTCTTTTATGAGATCCCATGATCTTCCAATCACCTCGGCCTCTTGGCATGTCCCTCTCCATGAGGGGGGTATATAGGTGTGGTACAGGGTTTTTGGAGCCATGACCCCTTCTCCCTGGAATCTACCATCTTTTGGCCTCTCAAACTGAGCCCTTAGACCCTTTTTAGTGGTCCACTAATGTGTTCAGAGTACTTTGGTCTAGGACCTGAAGTGTCAGATTCAACTTTGGCAAGTTTCGTCCACTTGTCAAGATTTGTGCTCCCCTTTATTCGGGGCCCCATTATCTTTCACGCCTAGAGGGACCCCCATGGATGGTCTGTATACAACACCTAAGGGCTCTACTACCATTACGGGCCAAAACCCCTAAGGGTTTTAGAAAAAAAAGGTACATGTCCCTTGTTTCAAACATGGTCAGTGGTGGATGCTCATTTGTTTGTCCCCATTTCAGGCTAACAGGACGAGATGCTGTGTTGAGAACATGGTTAGCAGTAATCCTCTGTCGTCACGCCAACTCCTTCAGGCCCTGAATGTTTTTTGTTGATTTACTATATGTTCCACACCATTGTGTCAAGTTGGAATCTCCACACTCCTTGCACTAACCCTTAGTGCACTTCCACATGCCAAGAAGACAAAACTGCGTTACAACGTCTCTCGGGGATCCCGTGATCTGAGTGCTAAGTTTAGGGGCATGGGTCTTCTCTAAGAACTGTGCATAGCTTGACCCTCATCCCCATGGGAAATTAGGGGTCTCCCATATATTGTGTTTCGGGGCCAACTAACTTGGAGTCTAGTGTCTCCTACCCATTGATCTTTAAGCCCTCGTCGGCCCCGTGTCCCAAGGCTCTTCTCCTAGAATCACGCGCTGTGATGGTATGGGATTATGTCCTCATCCACGTCAGGTATGCTTTATCGCATCATGCGCATTCCCCCAGGTCTATGCCATATGACCTTAAACAGTGATGGTTGGTCCTACCCCATGACCATAAACTATGATGGTATCGTCCTGGACGCACGACGAAAAACGACACTGCATTGTGATGACCTCTCCATAGAGGGCATCACATTGGGAATTGGTCATTTTCCATACCATTTGACAACACTCGTATATGGCTTGACTATTGTGGTGATACCAGGAATTTCTACCCTAGGCCAGTCGCTCCATAAAAGAAAAAACATTCACCTTAATGGACTAACAAGATAAATCAAATAACGCTTCTTTTGGGTGTGAGGGCTAGACCCACACACCCCTTTCATCCTTGTCCGAGGTACCTTCCTATGTCATGACACTTTCCAGAACTATGTGAGGCTTTATTATCATCATCATGAGATATGTAGGAACGCTCAAACACTTCCCCACGGGCCCAGCCTAACATTCATGTTCGGTCCCTTGATTGGAGCACATTTCCAAGAACACAAGGTAAGCAAGACCTCGTCCTCATTCACGTCGAGTTTTGTAATCACCTTACCATTTGTCTCTTGCCCTCCTTACCAATCCTTGGTCCGAGTTCTAAGTCCTTAAACTAAAAACCTTTCTAGAACTACGTGTGACTTGATTCCCATTCTTAAGGAGTACGTAAGAATGCCCAGATATTTCATCTTGGGTCCAGCCCTAGGGATTACCAAATCCCATCCCTCCTCACTGTCGGCCCCTTGAAATGACTTCCCAGGGAGTTGTGTAACAACAACATTAGCCCCAAATAAGTTCAGGATACCCCGTAGTGATGTTGAGAAGTGACAGTTCCCTCGCCAGAGAGGTCCTTTCTAAAAGTAGGGATGATCCATGACCAGATTAGTACGCCTGCCTAATGTGACTTCACCACGGTGGTGTAATTATGGGAGTGTTGGATTTGGTTTGAACAAACCACCACTTCACGTTCCACGCTTTGTGTGCCCCTTTATTCAGATCTTCATCCTCTTTCACGTCTGATGGGACCCCCTAATGGTATGGATGCTTGACCTAGGGTCCATCTTCTATCCTTGGCCAACATTCCAGAAGACTGGTCATGTTTGATGGGACCCCCCTAATAGTATGGATGCTCGACCTATGGTCCGCCTGCTGTCCTGGGCCAACGTTTCAGAAGACTGATCGATGATATTTGAGTTAGGCCCTGTGTTGTGAACATGTTTAGTGGCCAACCCTCATTTGTTGTCCCCATTTCTGGATAATGCGATATGGATGCTACGTTTCCGCCACGGTCAACAAATATCCTCTATCATCACTCCCCTCCCATAGTGTCCCGAATTTGGGTAACGAGATTCACCTTTTTCATCTCTCTATGTTTTAATTTATTCTAATGCCCCTGGCATTTCCCCACTCGTGCATTAGATCACGTTGAGGAAGTGATACATCGATCAGTCATGGGTCCCCTCCCTTTGGCTAGACCTCCTTCTTCTTCTCGAGAATCCGAACTCAATTTTGAATGCCCGAAGCTTGGTTGAAGCCCCGCGGTCGAACGAAATGATAATACAAGAATCCATTGTTTCTCACATTGGGTATGGCCCACATGAGATTAGGAATGAATTGTTATTCATTTCTAGATTAGGGATGAGCAGGATAAACCAAAGGCACATATAAAAGTATTTCTCCATACATTTGCTCAAAATGATGAGAAGTAAAAGAACAAAAGTTCATGAGCTGGACCAAACAGCTCCCTTAAGGGTTAGCTTCTTGGAGAGATCTTTCAGGCGCCGCTACCCCTTGGCTGGTGGCCTCCAGGACTGCTTATTTCTCCTTGAAGACTCTCTCTTCATCAGAAGCCGTAGAGCGAAGTTCGCTAATCCTAGCCTGTCCCTCCGCCCATTCAGTTTGAAGCACGGTCATCTGGTGACTTGCCTCCATCAGTTGTTCTTGGGCATCAAACAGCTGGTCCATAAGATGATCCACGAGCTCAGAGCATGTTGAAATGAAGGCCTCCTTCATAGTCGACTGCCCTTCGAGGCGTCAAACTTCCTGCTCTAGCCTCAGGAATGCTCGGGTGCTCACCGATTCTTCCCGACACTGGGAAATATCGGTGTGCCAGCTGATCTCACATATCTTTTCGGCCATGTAATCATGGACTGATAGGTGAATGCGTTGATCATCAGCCCCTCCAGTACATAGGAAACGCAGCCAGGTCTGAAACTATCCCATCTGCCACATCCAATCCGTTTGAGGCTGCCTAAGAAAATGATGGATGCACTTCCACCGTTTGCACCATGTAATCCAACTCTCCTCAGTCGCTTCCGAATCTGAATCATCTATTTCATCAGGATCAGCAGGCCGATATATAGGGAAGACAACCAGCAGGTTAGTATCAAGATCTTCTTTAGGAATTCCTTCCTATGGAGTAGGATCCTTGATGTCTGGGCGACCTTCCTCTCTCAGCCCGACAGCGGTGGTGCCTTCTTTAGCTTCTGGACTCGCTCCAGTGACAGCACCACTGATGTCCGCGACCCCCTGCTCACCAATTTTTGGGTCTGACTCAGTTTGGTAAGTATATTCTGGAGGAGGCAGTACATTCTCCACTAATTCACTCATGGACAGCCTTGGATCAGCCTCCCGATGAGCCTCTAATGCCGAGATCACTATACAGGGGGAATATTGATTATTTGGGTTCTCTGACAGTAAGAACTAGTTGCAAAGAAAGGTACTTATAGGAACTCAGAGCATCAGCCTCCGGTGCTCTATCCGCTTCAGGAGCTGTCATGGAAGGAGATCCCTTAGCACTCGTTAGCTCAATAATGGGCGTCGGTACCCTTCCTGGCCCTATGGATGCTTCCTCCCCTCCTTCAACTGGAGATTATTTATCAACACCAATGTTCTTCTGAGTAAGATAAGGAAGATGGGATATGGGTTTCAAAGGGAAGGGAGTACAAGAATGGATGAGGGTTGAAGCATACCTCGAGTATTTCAGTAATGTCAATGTTAGAGCTGACAATCTTGCCTCTATCCCAGAGACTGTCTTGGTAGGGCATCCCTTGTGACCCCTCACCTTCAGTTTCTCCTTCACCTTCTCCTCAATATTCTCCTTCACCTTCTCTTTCACTTTCTTCTTCTCCTCCCACTTTCCCTCCGATCTCGTCAGCCTCCGACTCGTCACTGTCACCTTATCCTGGTGGAATCACTTTCGGATCATGCTCTTGGCCAAGCATCACTTTCACAAGGAAATGTGGCTCCACACGATGACCCTGTTGGCATGCATAGGTGTCCATGGCCGTTAGATATGCATGCCCCTGATGGAATTTTACTCTGTCAGAAATCCATACAATCCCGACTTCTGGCAGATGGACTCCTTCCCACATTATCTTCTTCAAGAGAGCTTCGACGCTCATTGACTGCCGTAGGGTAAACCAGGATGACCATAGTGCTGGGAAGACTGAATCATGGGAAGGATGGAGCAGGTACCTTATCTGCTTCACGGGTAGTTCTCTTGCCATCCCGTGTGACCCTCCACTGGGCAATGAGGTCGCAGTAACCCCATGCGATGTCCCCACTGCTGAGGTCCCGACCTGCGTAGGCCTTGCAACCTGGCGCGCCCCTAGTCTCCCCCTAATAGTGGCACCCTTCCTTCTCTCTCATCACCCGAGTTCCACGTGGGTAGTATCACGTTGCCGAACTCACTTTCGCAAAAGCTCCTTGGGGTACGCGATGGTCCAATGTTCGACATACTCGGTTGCTAGGCCAACGTCGGCCCCGGTGGGAGGAAGGGTAATGACTTCACCAGAGCCATAAGTTGTGAACATTAACCACATCTGGCGTAGGTGCATGGATTGCTATCCTCCCAAACATCCGTTAATACCCTCTTCAACATTATTTGGAGGCACCTGAACTGCCTGGCCAATCAAGACGGCACGTAAGGCTCGCAGAAGATCTTCCCGTCAATCCGATCCATGAGCACCCGACCCCCGATGCTCTGGAAGTATTCCTGCTACTCAAGCGAGACTTGCCCATTTTCTACCATTTGACCAGTCAGGGTGGGGAATGGGATGAAGTAAAAGTTGGCATGGTTACCAATTCTGATCCTTACTCCATCCTCGCTGTGCATCATCGGTGTGACCCTGACAATGTTTAGTAGAGATGGTCGGAGGCCGTTTCCCGGAGGACGAATGGCGTTTGGGAAAGTGTACCCACCAAGGTGAGCCGCCACCCAGCGGTGGAAGATCTGGAAGGGGAAACACTCCCTCCAAGGAAACCCCCCTCTTGAGATGCATCCTAGAATGGCGTACAACCTAGCCAACATGAGGACCCCAGATTTAAACTTTTGTTGGCGGCCATGGTGGCCGCCATCAACAGAGTTGCTGGATGAACACCCATCCTTGCATACCACACCGGCTGAAGCCACCCACTCCTAAAGGCGGTGAGGAACCCGGCATATCGAAAATTCGGGTCATGAGCCTCATTAATACAGTAGCCCCGTGATTAGTATTTCCCCACCTCCATGATCCTCTAGTATGATCCATTCATGCTCCTCTAGTCCGTGGTGGGGCACCGTTTTCCCCATCCTGGCATCTTGACCGTCAGGTTCTTCTCCATGAATAGGATGAACCAGTCCTTGTAGGCGATGTACTTCAAGAAGTCCTTGACCTCCAGCTTCTCTTTGGCCAGTTTCAGCATATTCCACATCAGTATGGGGGTCCGTGATCTGTCCTCCCAGGTGTTCATTGGGGGAAGGAACCATTGTATTGATAGCCCTCCAGTGGGATACCTCCGATACAGTGGATTTTCCAGAGACTGATACCAGCTTCCCCATGGTGAAGATGGAATGTGTTGGTGTCATGGGACCATCGGGTGAACAGATCCAGCTCGAGATCAGGCTGGCGGTAGAAGTGGAACTATGCCATCCACACCGCCTCAAACAGACCAATGTGCCACAGCTCAGCCCCAAATTGGTCACACGTATGGCGAACTGAGTACTCCCAGGACCACTCACTGGTGAAGCTGCCTCCAGATCGCAAATCCCAATCTTGTAGCCATCCCTTAGTATCATCTGTGATGCTCTGACGGAATGTGCTTGCGTATAGGGCTGGGGAACACTCCACAGTAGGATCACCCCTAGTAATGGTACTGGTCATCGAGTTCAGGACATATACATCCATGTGCCTGGTCTCTCTGGCAGGACGACCATTGTTGGTGATATTGTATCGAGGAAGGTCATCCTCCTGGGTCACCCATGACTGCGATGTATCAACCTTGAATCTCGGCAACCGAACCTCCTCCAAAATGCCAAAGTTTCAGAGTGGAAGGTTGTTAGATAAAGGATACTCCTTCTGGGCGGGTTTTAGTAGGTTGAACAAAGTATGGTTGTTGGAAACAACTACCCTAGCTCTGTAAACCTCCTCGTTCACCACTATTTCATCTCTACGAGCTGCGGCTTTCCCCTCATCTACTTGTTTTGCAACAATATTATTCCAGCCAAATGATTCGAGAGTGTTTCACGGAATCTGGATGTGTTGCATGAAATTCAGAAGCTGGGTGCTAAATCCAAAAAGTCAGCCCAGAAAATCCCGTGTTCACTCCAAAATATAGCGGAAACTCAGAGAAATTACGCACTGCCAAAGAATGTTTTACGTGCAGGCGCAGAGGCAGTTTCGTGCATGAGAACTTTGGGCCTATCATGCGAGAAAGTTGCGTACGGATCCGGGGACCCATGGCCCCTTTTTTATAGGCAAATCCGGGGATTCACACCACGTGGAAGGTAGATTCCATGCCAGCCAGAATTTTGCGTGCCGCAACATTTTTTACGTGCAGGGAACCCATGAAACTCAACATTGTCATTTTGGAATTTACCTCGGAATCCGATCATTGTGACCCCTCACCGATCAAATTCCGAGGGGGGAATTTTTAGATGTCTAAAAGTCTGCAACTCTTGAAGGAAGTGTCAAAATGACAAAGCGAAGTCATATTCAGACCCGGAGGCTCGGTCCAGAGGGCCCGAAAATGTGGTGCTGAAAAAAGGGGAATGCGCTCAAAAAAAATGTGCCGCACGAAAGGGGTATGGGATTCGTGAAAGGACCCCTGAATAGGCATACAAACAATTTCACGCCCGCCCCGTGTGGTTAACATTCCGCACTGCCATATTTGGTGCCCAAATTTTGCACGCGACCCTAGATTCCGCACCGCCGGATGCCTATAAATAGAAGGCGACCCCTTCCATTTTAGGGTTATGGAATTCAAACCAACTCTCGTGTGCAAAATCGGACTTCCACGCGTGCAAGATGGCCTTTAGGTATTGATCCTTTTCACACCATCTCGTCCTCAGGATCCGCATTTGTGCACAATCCCTCTGGCTTAAGAAGAATTCCAAACCCTTCAAGGTTCCTCCCTTGCGTGAAATTTCTTCCTTTGCATGCAAAACGGTACAATTGCATACAATCCATTTCTCTAGGTGCGGCCTTGACTTTGGGTTTGAACTTCACCACTAGCGCACAATTCACATCCCTTGGGCATGATCCTACTAGACGCGTGCAAATCCTCTATCCCGATTATGCGCCATCGCGGTGTTTTTCGCGCCAAACATTTCTTTGCATGAAACCCCTAGGACCCCTCACCTTGGTGCTCCCTGGGTTCCTCCCTATGTAGGCACCTGATTTCCTCCTTCTGCATGCCCCATTCAAACACACCAGGCATACACACCATGCGCTCTTTTCCCATGCCACCTTCCAGGCTCGTACGATGTAACCTCAAGGTCCCTTGGGCGGTCTT
This sequence comes from Viscum album, assembly GCA_963277665.1. Lineage (NCBI taxonomy): Eukaryota > Viridiplantae > Streptophyta > Magnoliopsida > Santalales > Viscaceae > Viscum > Viscum album. Next base: position 350,656,860 of record OY728134.1, on the reverse strand, counting down.
TCCCATTATGTTGCTTTGCCTCTTGCTTCTTTTCATAGGAACACTGAAGATTATTGATTCTTCACATAGCCACGCTAACATGGACCCCTCGATGGTTCGCTCGGAGACCCCCCTTCACTATGACATTGCCAGTACCTTCCCTCCCACAAGGAGATGTGGGTACAGGTCTTGTAAGTCCTATGGGTGTGGAGCGAACCCACCTCGTCCAAGCTGCAGGACGTTAAACTGCCAAGCACCCCATCCTCAACACATGATGTTAAACTGTGATCCGACCCCGTGCCTCGGATGTAGTGTCTCCCTGACTCGGACATTCTTTACGCCACTCGTCTCCATGGGGATGGGATCACTCCCCACATGAGATGATATCCTCCCTCTCAGAGTGGCGTATGTCCATGGGGGAAGGGAATCCTCCTTGGTGTTAGCCCCTAGCCCCTCTTGTGGAAGGTAGCACCCAAGCACCTCTGTACTTTCCCACCGGCAAGGCCAGCAGAGGAGGTGATATGGAATGATACACTTCCTTTGTTTGGTCCCAAATCCCTCTACCTCTGCGCTTTTTCTCTCTCGGGCCTCCATCCTGGAGTAAGTCCCGACACCATGGGCTGCTCAACGCATAAGCCCCTCTTCACTCCCCACGGACACACCCTTCATGACGTGATCATTAGGTCTCTGCTATCTCTTGTTTCTCACACTGAGCATGACTCATGTAAGCTTAGAGTGGGAACCGACCCTGAACCCCACCTACAGTGAACTACGGGGACTTTGATCCATGCTAAGGCATGGTACGTAGGAAGCCTCAATGAGGTTCAAGCCCACCACCTGGTCATTCTGACCCCTTCACGTTGGTTTACCAACACTTTGGGCCGCTTCAGAGAATAAGCCCAAAATTCCCCATCCTTCATGATGTTAAACTGCACACCCGAACATTGTGGACTTTGATTCCCCGCCACGGGGATATGTAGGAAGCCTCCATGAGGTTCAAGCCCACCACTCGTTCATTCCGACCCCTTCGTGTCGGTTCACCCATCATCATGGGCCGTCTCAGAGCATAATCCCCATATATCCACCATCGTGGGCTGCCTCAGAGCGTAAGCCCCATCCATCCATCATCATGGGTCGTCTCAGAGTGTAAGCCCTTTACATCTGGACCCCAGGTCCCTCTACAAGTTGGTTCGTCGACCCCATATCCTTGGGCTGCCTCAGAGCGTAAGCCCCAAATTCCCTAACCCACATGACATTAAACTGCACACTCAAACTATGTGGAATTTCATTCCCCACCATAGGGATACATAGGAAGCCTCCATGAGGTTCAAGCCCAACACCCATGTCCCATACAGACCTCTCCCTCAAGCCCACGTGCCTCAGGAAGCTCATTCCCTGACCTGAAGTTTTTACTCCCTCTATGACCCATCCATGCGTTCTTTCTCACGGGTCTCCCTTTCAGGTGTCCCACCGTATCATCCCGAACTACGAGGGCTTTGATCCATGTCAAGGCATGGTACATAGGAAGCCTCTACGAGGTTCAAGACCCTTCACTTCATCACCCATCCTGATTCTTTCCTTGGCCGCCACATCCCAGTGGGATCATGCCACCTCATTCCACTCTACAACATTCAAGAAGCCGCCCAGGTGTCAGCCCCCAACATTAGTGTTCCATCCAGGTGGTTCCTCAATCTGATCCACTATCAGTGTTCCGATAATTTCAATCCATCTCTGTAGGAAGTTAAACTTGCATCATACCCTATGTTAAACATGGGAAGCTAAGGAAAACCTCAGATACATGCCTACGACATAAAATTACCTACATTTGATGTGCGATGCCTCGGGCTTCTGCAGCCTCGAGAAGCCCAATAAAAGGCACAAAAGATAGACATTCCAATCCCTTAGTGTCAAGACACGCCAATGATGCCTCAGCGTGACCACACTCCTCACTGAAGTTTGCTACCCCTACTAGACCCCTTAGAGTTTCTCGACGAAAGAAACATAATTAACTAGTGTACATGACGATATGGAACTGGGAATGAGATTCACGAACATTTCTTAAATCTACGAGGGAGAACCAGACTAGGTCACGAGCTCTGAGGAGGAATTCACTGAATGAGGAACCGACATTCCATCATCCCAGTTTCGATCAAGGAGCAGACATCCCTGAATAAGGAGCAAAAGCTGCCCGCCTTTGGAATGCTAGAATGCGGGGTAACAGCTGCGCATCCTCCATAGACGGATGTGCGTGTCCTCGGTAGAAAGCGTCAGAAACAGTAATTAATAATGTAATTTTACTCCTTAAAATGATCAATTTATTCTTGCTAATTTTTCTAGACTAAGAATTCATAAATTTGTCATGTTGTGCTAAATCTGATTATTTTTTTTTAGATTTTTACATGTTTATTATTCAATCAATTAATCATTTCATTTAAATTTAATTAATTTGGTCTTTAATTTTAACCTCTTATCTTTTAATACGAATTAATTTAAAAAATAAGTAACTTAATTTAATGATTATTTCAATATAATTATTTTTAAATTTATTTTTTGGTTTTTAATAATTTTTAACCTTTTAATTTTATTTAACTATTCTATTTAATAATTTTGTATGTTTTTAGTTTAGGATTTTTTTCATAATGTTTTATTATGTTAAATATTATGTTTCCTTACAGTAGTCCATTTTTACAACTATCAGCGACCCATTGAGTCATTGACGTACCACTTTAACTATAGGTAGCATGAGTGCTACCAACACAACACTTTTTTCTACTAATGTTGACTTAGAGAGTCACTGATGCAAATCCTTCTTACTCACTATTAAAAAAATTTAACTTTAATATATTATTTTAAAATTTTCTATTTAGTTCAATATAAATTTTTAATAATAATTATCTATATAAATAATTTAATTCTATATATTTGATGTAATATTTCAACATAGTTAATAAACCAGTTTCGTTTTAATTAGATGACTTCTTTTTAGTTTTTTTATTTTAGTTTAGGTTTATAGTTTTATGTTATTCATTAATTATTTATTGTAATAAACTTATTTTTTAATTTATTTTATTATTTTGCAGATTTGTTTTCTCGCCATCATTACAACCAATGTCACCAACGGTGCCACTGATATACCCAGCTAGCAAGACAGACGACCTCCAATGTTTTCTTCCTCATACTTCTTCCCACTTCTCTAGTTTGTTGGGACTATAAAGGATGGGCCCACCAGTTCCATGATAATTATTAGATATAAATAAATTACAAAATGTAGAAATAAATGACCACTCGATGTAATGTGGAAAACCCCCAAATGGAAGGGGTAAAAAACAACAAGCAAATAAAAGGATCACTATGGGTAAAAGTGGGTACACAATCCCTCACTATTACAACGAGAAAACCCTCATAAATATCTCTCTAGAATAAGTGGGGAAATAAGCCTCACAAAACAGCTCAAATAGGATGACTACCTATGATGAGAAACCAGATAAATGTGATATATGAGATGACGCAACTGGGATGAGGCTCTTGCCTTTTATAGGAAACCCTCACCCCTTCTCCTCTCTCGCAAGATCAATTGGTGGGGTTGTCCACCCACCACCCACGCCTTCCTCCCATGATGAAAAAGGGGGCAACCACCATCCATGAAAAAAACTGGTAACACATCTCCCACATGGAGATTTGACTGAGAACCAGTCACATCTTCACACATCCTTTCTATCTGCCAAACATGCTGCTCATGTATCTGCAAGGCCACTCGAGGATATTCAGTATCAGAACATATCAGAGTTAATCACCTCTGTCAGGAAATCTGCCAGATTTTCTTTAGTGTGAATCTTCTACATGTCCACGCTTCCTTCCTCTACCACATCTCGGAAAAAGTGATATTGTACCCCAATGAGATTTGTCCTAGAATGAAAATATGGATTCCTTTTAATGTTCAAGGCGCTTTGACTGTCACAAAGCAAAGGAATCTGCGTCTGTCTATGCCCGATTTCCTCCAACAAAATTCTCATCCAAATTTCCTATTTTTAATCCTCTTTAGCTTTCATGTACTCTGCCTCCATGGTGGATAAAGCCAAAACTGACTATAACTTTGAAATCCAGCTCACAACTACTCCTGCAAGAGTGAACACATAACAAGTAGTGGATTTCCTTCGGTTAGAATCACCTGCAAAATCTGAATCAACATATCCTTTGATAGTAAAATATGATCCTCCATAACATAATGCAACATCTGAGATCTCATTGATGTAAATTAGAATCCTCTACACTATGCACCAATGCTTCCTTCTTGGATTTTCCATGTACCGACTTACTGCTCCCACTACATGTGCAATGTCTCGTCAAGTACAAACCATATCAAACATTACACTACCCACTACTGATTCATACAGTACTCGATACATCTCAATCCTCTCCACTTCATTACTAGGACTCATTATGGAGGATAACTTGAAATTAATGGGAAGAGGGGTAGAGATTGGATTATAGTCATGCATGTTGAAGAGTTTAAAGACTCTCTGAAAGTAACTCTTCTGTGATCGCCAAATATTCCTTTTATTTCTATCTTAGTAAATCATCATCCCAAAAATCTTGTTAGCTGGTCCCAAATACTTCATATCAAACTCTCTAGCCAACTATGGCTTCATCTTCTGGATCTGATCATTATTGGGGCCTGCAACCAACATGTCATCCACATACAAAAGATGAATGATGAAATCATTACCATCCAAACCCCTAAAATATGCACAGGGATATGAATAAAGTATTGTTTAATTAAGGAACATGATATAGGAATCAAATCTCTTGTACTAACACCCCAGTGCCTATTTGAGACCGTATAGAGATTTGTTCAACCTGCAAACCACGTTCTCTTTGCCTTCTTCCGAAAAACCATCCTGTTGGAGCATATATATCTCTTCATTAATATCACCATAGAGAAAAGTAGTCTTCACATCTAGCTACTCTAGATGCAACCTGCATGTAGCACATATCACCAGAACAATCCGAATAGTCGTCAGTCTTATAATTGGAGAAAATATTTCATTAAAATCAATACCTTCTATCTGAGTAAATCCTTTGACCACCAATCTTGCAAGATATCCTTCCACCTGGTCTTTTCCACCCCGCTTGATCTTGAAGACCCATTTTTTTCTGATAGCCTTCCATGAGGTAATGGAACATGATCCCAAGTCTTGTTCTGGTGTATGGCTTCAAGTTCCTCCTACATCTCTGCCATCCATGAGGATACATCTAGACTCCAAGTCTCCTCTACAGAAGATGATGTCTCTCCATCCTCTGTCAATAAGAAGTACACAATATTGCTCTCGCTGAAATAGTCTGAGTGTCATAATCGTGCTCTTTTCTCCAGAGTTGACCGTCATGGTCCATATTCAATATGTACTTGATCATCATGCTCTGGTAATTATTCAGAGGAAATTTATTCTTCCTGGAATTTCCCTCTACTTCAACTGTTGTAGTTTTTGTATTTTCATTATCCATGTCTTGATCAGTAGTCATTTTCACCTTATCTTTTGAAAAAATGACATCTCTTCTTATGATAAATTTGTGGGTAGTGGGATCCCACAAACAATACCCCTTCTCACCATTAGCGTACCCCAAGAAGATACATTTCCTGGATCTCAAATCTAACTTCTATCTTTCGGGTCATTAAACATTACATATAAATGACTTCCGAATGTATTTAACCAAGGATAGTCAGCGGGTGTACCAGTCCACATCTCCATCAGTGTCTTCAGCTCAATCGCCATTGAAGGAGATCAGTTGATCACATAACAGGCGATATTCACATCTCTATCGGTGTCTTCAGCTCAATATGCCTCAATGAAGTGAAATTGAGACGAAGTCCCTTACAAAGACTGTATCATTAATCAAAGGATTTGAGTATGTGTATCTATTGAAAATTCATAAAAAAAAGGGTATATAAAACACAATATAATAAAAATTCATTTCTTAGATATCCTTACCATGATATAATCAGTGAAATAGAAATTTAACATAATAAATGAAAATTTAGTTAAGGAATCCCTTACCACTTGTAATCATTCAAATAATTTGAACCATAAATGTAATAATTATAAAATGAAACACTGAATAACATGAATATAATGATTTTTGTGATATCATTTATGAAAGGTCTGAATATACACTACACACTAGAAATAATTGCTGAATAAGGAATATATCTGACAAAAGTAAAAGTGAAATGAGAAACCCCTAACTCATGATTTCTTTTAGTGGTTCCAATATTATCTTATAGAATAATGGTTTAAATAATTATATTAATTTTTTTCCAAAACCATATTAATATTTATAACATATTTTATCACATCTTTTCACTTCTTAATTAATAATTTTTCAAAAATTTCATTGTTTCAGGTGCTCATTGACTTCTTTTCTCATGCATATTTTTTTCATGAATGTCACAATTATTTTGAATTAGATAAATATAAAGAATTTGAAGAATTATATTAATGTTATAAATATAATAATTTATAATTTTTATAGTTATATATCTATTATTTTATGTTTATCATCCTAAATTAATTGCATCACATCATGGAGATGGTATGTCATACATACACACGAGCAATTATATCGTTCCATTATTTTTGAAAAACCATAAGGAATAATTTCATATATTAGTTATACCAAAGAAATCAAATTTAATAATTAACAAATATATCCCCTATATCTATCATTATAACCATCCTTGTAATGTGGTGATGAAAAACAAATTATATCATAGTGTGGAGAATGTATGTTGTATGTACACACACGTGATGCTTTCTTTTTCCATAGGATGTATATAAGGTGGAATATGGTTGTACCATAATCATAATAACATATAATCATATATATGGTACTGTATTTATTACTTTACCGTAGAAAAAACACTTGAATGGGAAGTGGAAGAAGAAACAAACATGAAAGAGTCAATAAGGATGAATACCTCTTCTTCAACAGACTTATTTTAATCACTTCGAAAGGGATATACCAGGGGTATTTTGAAAGGACCCAAACCTATAAAACATAACCAATAAATTTTATAAGATAAATTCATAGGGTTTGGGTGATATAGATGGCTCATTGTTGTATGTAGAAGTGATGGAAGGAGTTTCATTTTATAATTGAGGTAAAGTTCACATTAAGAAACTCTCAAAATATTAAATTTATAATAATTAATGTAAAAGTCCTAATTACACTAAAATAATTTATTTTGATAATAATATGTGTTTGGGTAGATTTACACTTATAAAAAAATAGAATTTTTTAGGCCACATTCATACCATTATATCTTCGTTTTTACCCTTAATTAATCTCATTAACTTTAAGAGTGATAATATGGATTTTTATACTACGATTGTTAATATATTTAACGTAAAATGAAAAAATAAACAAAAATGGATAATTAATTAAATTTTAAATAATACCCCATTAAATTTTAATAATTTAATATTTTTATGTATTTTCAACCATTTAATAAAATTTCCTTTATTTTAAAATAACATTAATGTTAGTTTAATCACTATTCATTTCATTCACATTTTAAAAATATAAATTAAAAAATTAATATTAAAAAAATACTTTTTAATAAATCCTTAAAATTTGAAGGTATTCATAAAAAGTTTTCGGTGTCATTAATTATATCAAATTATATATATATATATATATATTTAATAAAAATTATTCGATATTACCATTAGTAAAATTCTTATTGGCTAACTATTGTAAAATAATTTAAGGTAATTTTTTTAAGGATGGGGTATAAGCCTCATTTATTATTTAAAGCAAAGAAAATTCCTCTTTTAGCTAGGTAGAGGGAGACCCATTACATATCCCGAAGGCCCAGTGGGAATTTATCCCATTAAATATTAACAAAAAATTAAAAATAAATAAGCATTATGAAGATAGTTATTTTATATTTACAATTATTATTTATAGTCGAACATATCCTCTAGATTACCCAATATAAAAAATGAACTAATTATTAAAAATATGAGTTTGACATTTTTGACATTTCTTGACATACAATAGTATAAACGTCATAATCTCATCCAAGTAGATCCCAAAGTATATAATCTAGATAATTATAAGAATAGGGTTAAACATTACTCATATAATAAAAGTTGTTCAAATTTTCGAGGTCATTTTATTGTCCTTATAATTTTATTTTTATCTTAAATTACCCATTTTATCCACTACCACAGTAACAAAAATTTCCAAGGTTAGTATTACTAATTGTAAAAAATAAAAGGGACAAATTTAAAAATTTTGGACCTTTATAATAAAAATATGGTATCAATTTTTAAAATCTCAAAACACTTCGATTGATAAATTTAATTTAAAACAAAATTGAAAAAACACAAAAAAAAACCGTTTTTTTTTTGAAAGATGCCTTATTAAAATATAAAAATATTTTTATACCAAATTAAACTACAAAATTGATTAATTTAAACTTAATATGTTAAAATATAACACATTTTACTTTGAATGAGTATATAAAATTGAGAATGAATTGAAGGTTGTGGTGTGGCATGATATATAACTATAATTTACTATGATGAATCTTTCAAATCGTGCATTTCATTTTTATGAATAATATTAAAAATTATTTATATGTTGCACTATGATATAAGGACATTGAAAGTTTGGGATTCATTAATAAACTGTGATAAACCACTGAATTATTAATTGAATCATCTTTGACATAACAATAAATGGAATTCATGATCACGACATGCTGGAAACTATTTCTTGGGAAGAAATAATAATAATTGGTAATGATTTCATAAAAAGAAAATGAAAACTAAATGAAAAAATTTAATATGAATTTTTAAATAGGCAGAATGAAAATGCAATCATTACTATGAATGTAAAAAAAACCATGATGTAATATCAATCCAAAGCATCACATAAACTAATGAGTACATCACTAACAGTGTCTCGTCTGGTCGATAGATTACATACCCATATTTGGCCACTAATTTCCATTGAGTCGCTATTAAGAACACCCACTAATTTTAAGAGGTTCATTCCCTATTTCGTGACCTTCAAAAATCAATTATACATATACTAAAATTTATAATTAATGTGTGAGAAACATTAGACTATTATGATCCCACCATGAAATCTATAAAGAATTTCATATCAAATAAACTAAATATTCTCATTTCTTTAAAAAATAGGATGTGTAAATCAATTTCAAAATTCCTAATAATACTTTTTTTTCAAATAATTTCAATGTAATTTATAACGAATATATAAATAAGAAATTCAATGTAAACATGCATGAATAAAAGCTTTATCAAAATAGGAATGAATAAATCATTTCATAAACATTGGAATATATATATTGTTTTCCATCATAGAACTAGTATTATAATCCCAAGGGTTAGTTGTTAAAAGTATCAAGGATCCTCACAAATAACATTGATATACAACTTGAGATGAGAACACATCCATAAATCAATGGTTTTGGGGGAATATAGGCCCTCATAATACATTATATTGATTTATCATTTCAAATTTATGGTTATGTGGAGATAATACATTCCTAATATAATTCTTGTGGACTACCCAACTATATTTCTAGTCTATCATGTTCTTTAAATGAGTCCATCAAGCAGAGAAAATCATTAATATCAAATTACTTTCATCGATTTTTTTAAATATTATGTTGAATGCACCCAAAATTTTATTAAATATATTGAACTACGATTTTTTGTAGAAGGTTACTAATCAATCATCAATTAGGTAGCCCTAAATATTGTTTTTTAAAAATCCATTTTATTATTAAAGGTAGCATCAAAATGGGTTTCATCATAATGTAAACCAATCAAAAAAATATTCAATTCCAATTTCATAGATCATTTTATGCATTCAGTTATCAAAATTCATCATCATGATAGTTCTTTAAATCATTCATTTCAATTAGGATTCATTTTCTATAAATGAAAACATTATTTCTTGATAGATTTATAATGATGTTGAAACACACATTGTAAAGACTCCGAATGCAGTATCTTAGAGTCAGTGACATGATTTATTACATTGGTTGAGATACATGGTTAAAATACCAATGACCAAATTGCATATCATTTTTTGAAAACTTTAATATATACATGATACCTATTTTTCATTGTGAATATAAAATGAAACAAAATACCTAATCAATTTTGAGAAATTATGTCCATGAAAAATCATTCAATCATCTCTTCTTTATAACCTAGGGAAGCGAATGAAAATAACGTAGAGATCAAATTATTAGTAAGGGTTATGTGCAGAAGAATCTAACTTTAATCAATAATATATAATCAATATGGAAAGACAAATTAATTGAACACACATTCCATTTAATCAATAAAATTTTCTGGATCTGAATCCATGGATAATATCATATTGAGAATCACATGGTTAAAAATAACTGAATTCATAATGAAATACTTAATTATTTGAATTAATGTCTCTCGGGAACATAAAAACATTAATTTGAAGAATGTTCATAAGACATTTAAGTCATTATAGGTAAAACCCCATTTAATTTGGCCAATTTATTCGTCTAATGAGTCTACTGACGCATCATGGGGATTTTGAAAACACAATCCCCATCCATTCATGAATGTCTAAATCATTAAATATATATCAAATAAATTATTTAATTCATGAATCAATAAACCATATCAACAAATATTTTTATTGTATAAAAGATACAAATTTAACATTATTTCCCCAATTAAAGAAATCACATTTGATGTAAATGACATATAGAAAAATGGTTTATTTATTAAAAGATAATCATATCCTTGACAAAATAAATATTTATAATTATGTGACATGAAATATTCAATGAATTATGATCATCTATAAATCTAATGGATGTATACAACAAAAGAAAAAAATATGGTGTATAATTTTAAAATATGCCTCAATGAAGTGAAATTGAGGTGAAGTCTCTTACAATGATCATATTATTATCATTTGAATCAATTATGTGTATCCACTATAATTTAAAAAAGGTGTAAAAAGAACATAATATAATCAAAATTCATTTCAAACATAACCTTATCATGACTTAATCAATTAAATAGACATTTAACCCAATGAATTAAAATTCAGATAAGAAATCTCTTACCAATTGTAATCAGCTGAACCATATACCCCATAAAAGTAATAAATATAAAATTAATCATTTGATACCTTGAAGATAATGAGATTCATGACATTATATATCAATGTGAATTATATACACCACACACAAAATATAAGTGGTGAATAATGAATATGTCTAATAGAGGTAAAAGTGAGACATGAAACCCTTACCATACACTTCTCTTTAGTAGGTTATACTTTGAACTCCTATATAATGGTTAAATACTATTATTAATTTATTTAAATAACAATAGTAATATTTTTAATTTATTATATAACAATTTTATGATGTTTTATCACCTATTCATCATTTTCATTATTGCAGGTGTTAATTATCATCTTTTCTCAAGCATATTATGTCCTGGATATCCTTGTTCATTTCCATTTGTTATAGGTCCCTAATTTATAGAATTATATTAATGATATAAATATCATACTTAGTCATTTAATTCAATTTTATTACTATTCATTAATGTTAAACATGGGAAATTAGTCACATCACATCGTGGAGATGATATTCCATATGCATGCATAAGCCATGATATCATTCCATTTATGGGTAAAACGATAAATAATTGGGTGATATATTTATTAACATAACTCAATAAATATTTCTAAGACTATATATATCCCCTATATATATCATTATAACCATCCTTTTAAAGTGGTGATGAAAAAAAAATTACACCATTGTTTTGAAATGTTATGTCGTACGTATGCACGTGTGATGATTTAAATTCTTTATTATGGATAAAATTTTAAATATTGTTTTTCCATAATAATAATAAAAAATAATCATAACTATTATATTTTATTTATTACTTTATTATAGAAACATCGCATGAAGAAGAAGTGGAAGAAAAAACCAAACTTGCAATAGTCAATAAAGATGATTACCTCTTCTTTAGAGGAGATCATTTAATCTGTTATTAAGGGATATAGGTAAATAATTATGGAAGAAAAAAATCCTATAGATCATAAAAAATTATGTTTAGAAGATAAATGGGCATGGGATTGTCGAGATAGATGGCTACATGTGGTGTAAATAAGTGAAGGAATGAGTGCCCTTTTATAATTGAGGCGAAGGGATCTTTTAGAAACTCTAAAAATATTAAATCAAATTTCGATTAAAAATTGATCGAAATAGATTTATTTCAAATATAATATGAGTATGGGTCAAATTACTCTCATAAAATAAGTTTTATAAATGTATAGGTCACATTATTACCCTTGTTGTTTGGTTTTTACCTTATTTAATCAATTTTAACGCTTATTGTGAAAACATGGATTTTTACTCTTTGAGGGTTAATATATGAAGTGGCTCTAATTTGACATAGTTTTCTACATAATTTTAATTAGTTTTTAATTATTTAATTAAATAATTTTATACATTTTACTAAACAAGTTTAATTTTGTATTTTTATAATTTAATTTATTGATTAACTGATTTTTTGTAATTAATTATGTAATTTTACTCCTTAAAATGATTAATTTATTCTTGCTAATTTTTCTAGACTAATAATTCTTCAATTTTTCATGTTGTTATAAATCTGCCTAATTATTTAAAATTTATACTTTTTTATTATTCACTCAATTAATCATTACATTTAAATTTAATAAATTTGGAATTTAATTATAACTTCTTATCTTTTAATATTAATTAATTTAAAAAATAAATAACATAATTAAATTATTATTTCAATTTAATTATTTTTAAATTGATTTTTTGGTATTTAATAATTTATACCCTTTTAATTTTATTTAACTATTCTATTTAATAATTTTGTAAGTTTGTAGTTTAGGATTTGTTCTTAATGTTTTAATATGTTAAATATTATGTTTCCTTTTAGTAGTATGTTTTTACAACTATCGGTGACTCATTGAGTCATTGATGTACCACTTTAACTATAGTTAGCATGGGTGCTACCAACACAACACTTTCTCTACTAATGATTACTTAGAGATTCACTGATGCGAATCCCTCTAAATCACCATTGAATAAATTTTAACTTTAATATTTTATATTAATATTTTATATTTAGTTCAATATAATTTTTTTATTAATTATTGTGTTTAAGAATAATTTAATTCTGTATATTGGACGTATTATTTCAACATAGTTAATAAACTAGTTTTGTTTTAATTAGATGACTTATTTTTAGTTTTTTATATTATTTTTGGTTTTTAGTTATATGTTTTTCATTAATTATTTATCGTAATAAACTTAAGTTTAAATTTATGTGTTTATTTGGAAGACTTTTTTCATTCCATCATTTCCACTAATGTCACCAACGGTGCCACCGATACACCCAAATATAGAGATAGATGACGTCCAATGTTTTCTTCCTGATACCACTTCCCACTTCTCTTATGTGTTGGGACCGTAAAAGATTGGACCACTGGTGCAGTGATAATTATGAGATAAAAATAATGTGAAAAATGCAGAAATAAATGAACACGAGATGTAATGTGGAAAACCCCCAAGTGGAAGGGGTAAAAAACCACGACAAAATAGAAGGATCACTATCGGTAATAGTGGTTACACACTCCCTCACTATTAAAAGGACAAAACTCTTTGTAAATATCTCTCTTGAATAAGCAAGGAAATAAACCTCACAAAACTACTCAAATAGGATGACTACCTGTGATGAGAAACCGGATAATGGTGATAGATGATATGATGAAAATTGGATGAGGATCTTGCCTTTTATGGGCAACCCTCAACCCTTCTCCTCTCTTGTAGGATCAATTAGTGGGGATGGACACCCCCACCCACGCCTTCCTCCCTTGACAAACAAGGGGGAAACCGCCATCTGTGAAAAAAAACATCAAGCACATCTCCCACTTGGAGATTTGATTGAGAACCAATCACATCTCCACACATCCATTCTATCTGCCAAACATACTGCACAAGTATCTGCAAGGACACATAAGGATCTGCACCATCTGAACATATTAGAGTTAATCGCCTTCGTCCAGAAATATTCCATGTTTTTTTTAGTGTGAATCTTCTGCATGTATACACTTCCTTCCTCCACCACATCTCAGAAAAAGTGATACTGCACTCCAATAAGATTCATCCTGGAATGAAAATATGGATTCCTTGCAATGTGCATGATGCTATGACTGTAACAAAACAAATGAATCTGTGTTTGTCTATTCATGAGCTCCTCCAACAACCTTCTCATCCAAAGTTTTTCTTTCCAAGCCTGTGTTGCTTCCATGTACTCTGCCTGCATCATGGATAATCCCACAACTGTCTGTATCATTGAAATCCAGGTCACAGATCCTACTGCAAGAGTAAACACATAACCAGTAGTGGATTTCCTTTGGCCAGAATCACCTGTAAAATCATAATCAACATATCCTCTGATCATAAAATAGGATCCTCCATAACATAATGCAACATATGATGTCTCTTTGATACATCTCCGGATCCTCTACACTGTGCTCCAATACATCCATATTGGATTTTCCATGTACCAACTAACTCCTCTCACTACATGTGCAATGTTTAGTGTAGTACAAACCATATAGAACATTAGACTACCCATTGTTTATGCATATGGTACTTGATACATCTAAATCATCTCTACTTTAATTCAAGGACTCATCATGGAGGATAAATTGAAATTAAGGGGAAGAGGGGTAGAGATTTGATTACAGTCTTTCTTGTTGAAACATTTCAAGACTCTCTGTATGTAACTCTTATGTGATAGCCAAATATTCCAATTATTTTTGTCTCAGTAAATCTGTATCCCATGAATCTTGTTTGATGGTCACAAATCCTTCATATAAAACTCTCTAGACAACTTTGCCTTCATCTTCTGGATCTGATCATTTTTGGGGTCTGCAACCAACATGTCTTCCACATACAGCAGAAGAATGATGAAATCATTACCATACAAACTCCTATAATATGAACAGGGATCTGAATGAAGTCTTTTGTATCGAAGGATCATGATATAGGAATCAAATCTATTATACCAACACATCAGTTCATGTTTGAGACCGTACAAGGATTTTTTCAACCTACAAACCAATTTATCTTTAACTTATTCTGAAAAACCATCTAGTTGGATCATATAGATATCTTCATCATGATCACCATGTAGAAAACCAGTCTTCACAGATATCTTCTCTAGATGTAAGATGTATGTAGCACAAATCACTAGAACTATCCGAAATATCGTCAGTCTTACAACATGAGAAAATATTTCATTAAAATAAATACCATCCTTCTGGGAAAATCCTTTGACCTCCAATCTTGCATGATATCTTTCCACCTAGTCCTTTACACCCCTCTTGTTCTTAAAGACCAATTTTTTTCTGATAGCCTTCCATGAGGTAATGGAACAATATCCCATGTCATGTTACAGGGAAGGTCTTCAAGTTCCTCCTGCATCGCCGCCATCCACGAGGATACATCTAGACTCCGGGTCGCCTCTACAAAAGAAGATGGCTCTCCATCCTCCTTCAATAAAAAGTATGCAATATTGCTCTCAGTGACATAGTCTGAGTTTCATACTGGTGTAATTTTCTCCCAAGTTGACCGTTATGGTCCAGACTCAACTGGTACGTGATCATCGTGCTCTGGTAATGCTTCAGAGGAAACCGATTCTTCCTTGGATTTTCCCTCTACTTCAACTGTTGTAGTTTCTATATATTCCTTCTCCATGTCTTGATCAGTTGTCATTTTCACCTTATCATCTGCAAAAATGACATATATGTTGATGATAAATTTTTAGGCATTGGGATCCGACAAATGATACCCCTTCACACCATTATCATACCCCAAGAAGATACATTTCTTAGATCTTGTATCTAACTTCGATCTTTCGGGTCATTAAACATTTCATATATAGGGCTTCAAAAAGTATGTAACCGAGAATAGTCATCGTGTTTATGAGTCCACATCTCCATCGGTGTCTTCAGCTCAATTGTCATTGAAAGAGATCGGTTGATCACATAATAGGCGGTATTCACTGCTTCTGCCCAAATTTTTTTGGCAATACCTACAGTCTTCAGCATCACCCTTGTTATATCCAACAATGTTTTCTTCATCCGCTCTGCCACAACATTCTGCTGGGGAGTGTACGCCACCATGAACTGTCTCTTGATCCATTCTTATTGGAAAAAAAGATCAAACTCCTTGATTGTATATTCTCCACCATTGTCAGTCCATAGACACTTTATCTTCTTTCCAGAGTCAAGCGCCTTCCGCCCTTTGAATGTTTTGAAGACCTCAAAAACATCTGCCTTCTTCTTTATTGGGTACACCCAACATCTCTTAGAATAATCATCAGTAAAGGATAAAAAGTACCCTACATCTCCAAGGGATAAAACCAGTGGATTCCAAACATCGGAATGGATCAACTCCATGATCTGATGTCTTCTTGCTGTTGAAATACTGAACATTAACTTTTGTTGCTTGATCAAAACAAAATGCTCACAAAATGGTAAGGATAACTTTGTCAGTCCAGGCAGCAACTTCTGATCTGCAAGAATCTTCAGGCCTCATTCTGACATATAACCAATCCTCTGATGGGATAATGTTTTCAACGCTTATGTCAAGGTAGTTGGTGCAAAAAGTATCTCCGCCCCTTGTACATTTTACCCATAATCACGTACATTATCTTTGAGATTTTTTCCGCTTCATTACCACAAACTCCTCATTCATAATTCTCATCACTCCATTATCAGTGCGAGTCCTACATACGATGTCATCAAATTGCCCCAAAGAAAATATGTTATTCTTGAGGCCGTTCACATGTCGTACTCCTTGGATGGTCCGTACTATGCCATCATGCATCTTCAGTTTGATGGGACTGATTCCAACGATCTTCAGAGTGTGATCATTCTCCATCTACAAAAGTCCTTCCAAGATGGTTCTATTTTGGTCAAACCATTCCCAATGAGTCGTCATGTGTCATGTTTCTCCTGAGTCAAAAATCTATGCATCCTCAAGATGCTTCCTACTCCCAGTAATCATTGCTGCTTCACTGACTAGTATATATCTTTTTTCAGAAGTACTCACCACATTCCCCTGAGAAATCTTTTCACCACTCTTCTTATTCCAACAATCCTTCTTGATATGCCCGTTCTTACCACAATTGAAATATGTGACATTCTTATTCTTACTCCTTGATTAGGACCTACCATGATTTTGGAACCCACTGGAAGTACGCTCCGTCATCCTTCCTCTCTCCATTGACAGAGCATTTACTTGATGCGAAGTTTTGTATTTGTCCTCCTTGTTCTTGTGCCAACTTTATTATTTAAGAAACGTGATTGCATCATCATTAAAGGCCATCATATCCGTCAATATATTTTTGGTGAGGTTGATGATGAGTTGTTCATATGAATCTGGAAAACTCTGAAGTAGAATCTCTGCACGTTCAGTAACCACAATTTTATAGCCCAACGCCATGAGCTTAGCGAACAGAGTATTGAGGTTATTGATGTGGTCACTCACCAATGATGACTCTTCCATCCTAAGGCTGTACAATTTTCCCTTTAGGAATATTTTGTTGTGCAGTGACATGGCCTTTTATAGCTTCGTCAAAGTATCTCAAAATTTTTTCACCGTCTTTTTCTCGATAATACTCGATAGGAACCCATCTTCCAAAGCCAAATAGATGTTGGCAATATCATTTCTGTCCATATCATTACATTTTTCCTCCGTCACACCCACTGCCTTTTCTCCAGTTTCCAGTAGGCAATTATCCTTCCGTATCCTTGCCTGCATCTTCATTTCCCACAACAAAAAATTATTCTCGTTGATTTTTTCGATCTCAAATTTCACCACCATTTGGAACCACCGTAAGTACAGAACCCCATTAGTTTCACAATGGTGTATTTAACAATCTCAATAAATTTTTTCTGATGTGGAAGATCAACCAAAGTTGCAATCATATAGGATAATTAAATTTTTTAGAATTATTAATACTAGAAAACATGAACAGCACCGGGCCAGAACCTTTCCTCTAAAACCACTTGTTGGGACCATAAAATGTTGGCCCACTGGTGCAGTGATAATTACGACATAAAAATAAAGTGAAAAATGCTGAAATAAAAGAACACCAGATGTAATGTGGAAACCCCCCAAATGAAAGGGGTAAAACCCCATGGTCAAATGGAAGGATCGCTATGGATAAAATTGGATACACACTCCTTCACTATGACAAATAGAAATCCCTCATAAATATCTCTCTTGAATAAGTGGGGAAATAAATATCACAAAACCACTCAAATAGGATGACTACCGGTGATGAGAAACTAAATAAAGGTGATAGATGGGATGCTGCAAATGGGATGAGGCCCTTGCCTTTTAAAGGAAACCCTCACCCCTGCTCCTCCTCTCTCACAAGATCAATTGGTGGGGTTGGCCATCAACCACCCCCAGACACACCTTCCTCCCTTGACAATTAAGGGGTCGGCCACTGTCCGTGAAAAAACTACTGCTCACATAGTGCACCTATCTCATTGATAGCACTCAATATTCACATATCACCAACACTGATACCCCCATTTCATATCCTACTTCTGATGCGTAACAACATTTTTTATCACTTCCTTTCCTCCATTACCCCATGTCTCACACATCAAACTCTTACAACTGTCTTCCTCTCCTTACCATTTCCATAGGTTCTCTCTCCTCTTCCATGATTCCTGCAGCATAATCCCACCATCTTTCCCTTCAACATTCAAACTACAAATATACGACTCATCAACCAGAGAACCAAAACCCACTGCAATTTCAGATCAAACACAACATCGAAGTCCAGCCTCCATTCATCCCTGCTTCAATAATCATCTCGGCACCTGTATCCCTTCACCGACACTGCTACTATGAAAGTATCACTATTCCTCTTTCTAGAACTTACAACCCTGAGAAATTAATATTCTTACCTTGTCTTCTGATCTACTTCCTTTCATCTAAAACTGCAAACTTGTGGGGACGAACCGAGTAAGATCGTCATCATAGCACTACTGAATCTAATTTTTGGATCTGAATTTCTTTGGAGGATCCTAATATGAAACCAAGAGAAGTGGAGATGGATAGGGATGTCGCTATTGGAGAATCATCAGGAAGCAAGTGGGTGAACACTTCAATGTATAAGAGGACTGAGACCAAGAAAAGCCCACTAGAGGATCGAGTCATTGCACCATCTAAGGAGGTGATGCAATGGTCTTTCACAGAACTGGTCCACCGCATGCTAATAATGGGAGCCTCGACACCTTTATGAACCATGAACCCTTCTCCCCTACTATGGAAAATTGGGGGGAAGATGAAGTTATAATGACTTAAATAAAAATAATAACAAACTAATAAATAAAATATTAATTAATAAAATAAATTAAACAAATAAACTAATATAACTTATAATAATTATAATATATAACAATTATTATCTAACTAAATAAATAATTTATATAATAAAACAAAAGTATAATAAAACTAAAATATAAAATAATAATAATTATTATAAATAAATAATAAATAATAAATATTTAATATTAATATAATAGAATTATAGAACTAACTAATTAAATAATAATTATAAAAAAACTAATTCGACAGGTGGTTCACAAAAAAACACACGTGTGCGTTGCAAAATTGAAGAACAATATTAAGTTGGTGGATGTTTTGGGTGATATGAAGTAGATGATGGGTTGTTTAAAAATAGAGCAGGAGGATATAGAATAGAGGGGGATTCCATCATTCCATATTCAATAATGTCTCACACATCGGAGAATAGTAGTATTGGAGTTAGAGGAGCCATCATCGATACATGAGCTTCATCTTAGAGGGAGGATCATTCTTCCTCTATTTTAATGTTTATCTTTGTATTTCAGTTGTTAAAGTGAATACGATTATAGGTTAATTTCATTTGATCGAGTACTTTGATTTCTTTCTGGTTAAAAATTTATTTTTATTAATCCAAATTTTTCCAATGAGAATAAAAAACTTTCAACGAGATTGAATTTAATTCTCAAAACATTAATTGATCTTGAACCTTCAATCACTGAATTTCAATTCAATTATATTTTAATGAAAATGATCATTGAGGCTTCCATTTAAAAAAAAATTAAAAAACAGTAGAACCCTCCAGCAATGTCATTTTGGTTGGAATCTTTTAATCAATTTGTTGTCTGTAGTTTTTGATGTGTCGAACCTCAAGTACTATAATACAGAGTGTTAAGTCTTATGGCGAGGAAGACTTAACAACATTTTTATAACTTGTGAATGCATTATAATAAAGAATAATTTTTATAATGATAATATTTCAATTCACATAAGATTACTTTTTGATTAATTCTTAGAAATCATGTTGTATTTTCTATTATCTTTAGTCTACACTGTTAATTTTAACTGTTTCATTTTCAGTTAAGAAAATAGTAATATTCAGAATTTGTGTCATTGACTTTCACTGTCCTTAATACAAAATATAAAAAAATATAAAAAGTTTCAAAAAAGACTCTCCACTACTGAAAGCTATGGAGTTTTATTCTGAAAATCATAGAATAACTCACCTACGTTCTATGTTGATCGTCATTTCTCCATTTTCCTACTGCATGTTAAAAAATTTAATTTTGAGGATCATGAGGACCTTTGTCCACATCAAATTTTGGTGTTGTTTACAAGGAAGGCATGTGCTGATTAATATATGGTTTAAAAAAAATTAAAAAATGTTTTCCCAAAGATAAAAATAGTGGGAATTTAAAAAAATCTTAGAACACTCACCTCCATTCCTTTGGGTTCAATCCTACACCATTGTGCTACTACAGTAGTAATAAATATTATTTTGAGGGTCGTGATGACTTCCAATCACAACTAAATTTTGTACCATTGAAAGGGAAAAAACTAAAAACATTGGAAAACATGTTCCTAGAATTACAAAAAAAGGGATAAATAAAAAAAATAAGTTGAAATGAGTGAAGTTGAAAATATTTATAAAATATCTGAAAATGTAGTTTAAGAGGAAGGTGATGGTGAAATTGGCCAATAACATTTTTATTATTAAAAATATGATTTTGATGAACAAAACATGGCAATAATCAACACTGGGGATCAAGGGAAGAACATTGAATATTCTATTAAGAGATCCAATGATGTAGAGTTGGACAATTCTGAAAATTAATTGAAACAGATTGAAAAAGAATGTCCAGTCATTTTAATGATTCCTACTCTTGAAAAAAATTATTTTTTAAGAAGTTTTGAGAATTTAGTCACTCAGGATTAAGTCAAACATGAAACTAAAAACATGAATGTAAAAAACTCGTCACTCAACTTTTTTTACTTGTAGAACAATGAGCATGAACATGATATTTGGTAGAATCTAGATGAGAACATTAAACTAGATAATATAGAATATAATTTTTTTTAACATGAACTGAACACTTCTCTTACATGTTTTGAAACAGCAGACCCAATAATTTGTAAAAAAACTTTGGACAAAGAAGTTGAGGAAATGTGCTTTGAAGAAAGGAAAACTCTTGAAGTTTCACTTCGAAATTCTAAGAGTCGTCACTTTTCCAAAACATTGTGTAGAGAAATTGCAAGTAGTGTTGATTTATTTTGGAAAGAGTGTTTAAATTTGAACAAACTAGAAACTGAATTTCTTGAAGATAAATTGAACAATACTTCCCCCATTTGTGAATTAAATCACTCAATATACATTGTTTTATAAATTGAGCTTCTTGATATTGAAAATAAAATGGAAGTTGAGCACACACTTGATTATGGATGTAAAATTGGATTTTTAGAGGCAGTAGATGTTGAGTGTAAATTAACAGATGAGAATTTATTAGAATAGATTTACAATACTGTAAAACCTGAATCATTGAATGTTAAAATAATGTCACTCCCTTATTATTCACTTCCTTCCTTAACTGTAAAGGGTGATGAATCTTTTCATGATATTGAGACTAGTTAATAGTGGAGACATACTTGAGTTCTAGTTTCTTTGATTCTATATAAAACATTATTGATCACTTTTATAAACTTTATAATCATTATTCATCCACAACAACCACTGAATTTGAATTTGATGATGTTTAGGTTGATAAAGATGTCTTTGAGGACAATTCCACACCATTATGAGCGCCTATTTCAATGTTTTCTCTTTATGTGAATTCAAATCATGATAAATATGAACATAATCGGGAAGTTGATAGAATCATGCCCAAAAATGAAAAAAGGTGATACCTAAGGGTTGTTTCAAGAAATGAGAGTTCAACATTGTTTGTTTATAGTCTTGGTTCTCAAAAATGTTCGTTTTACTGTTAAAAATAATTAGGCCAAGCACATTTGGTGGTTCCTATTAAGGAAACCACATGCACATAATTACTAAAGAGAAGTCTCGATCAGTCCTTCTAGGGACTATAATTCTATATCTGAATGGGAAGCAACCCATTGTTTTTTTGGGTTAATAAATAAAATTAAATAAATTCAAACTGAAGACTTTAAATTTAGTGCTTCATGGGAGTCAAACCAAGCTCTTTCTTGGTTTTCATTTATGTATTGTTTTTTCTTTGAATAAAGTAGTTCTTTGATGTCTTCTGTATGCTCTTCCTTTTATAGATATTTGTTCCTAGTTCACATGATCTATGTTTTTAAGATGTTGTTGTTAGTGTCATCTAAGGAGTGGAATTCCCATGCTAGAGGATTAATGATAAAAATTGATTCAGTTAAGTACTCTACTCTTTTGTCTTGTTTTATTTTTTATGTTCCTTTCACTTTAATAAAAAAAATTCATTAATAAGTAACCAACAGTTCATATGACCCACTGTTACACTATATTTAGTGAGTCATATCAACAATTACTCGCTGATAAGCTACTAACAGTGAAACAATGACTATTAGTTTAAAAAAAATCTTCTCAATATGTTGCTACATTAATTTTTTTTCTTTCATTAAATATCTATTCCAGGTATTTTTGCTAAAAATTCAGCATGTTCTTCTTTGATAAAAATTATAACTCATTTTCACCTAAACCACCCACTGTGGGAAACAATTTGTGGGGGGGGGGGGTACATGATTGCTTGTTTTTTAATTTGATTCAGTTTGTAGGGTGTAAATAATGATCTTTGTCTACTTTGTTAAACATTCAAATGATCCCATTTTTTCAATCATTATACATCTTATACACTGATCACCTAAATATTACACATGAAACAATTTGAACTTTAATACAAATCTTTATCACTAACTCAAATTTTTATGTTTGTCTTTTGATGTGAAACTGCTATAAATTAACCATTGTGGAAAACATATTTTTGAACTTCATTGAGACCCACTACATGTATTTAATCTACTTAATTGAAAAACAATTTTGAACCTTATGTGTTAAATTGTTCTTATTCACATTTGGACTGTAACTTAGGAGACAAATATGGGTTTTAAGTGTGAGGGAGGGGGTAAATTCTTGACTAATCTAAAATATTTTTAATGATAAGTCCATCAAATCCCACTGCTTTTAAACTTGCTGTAAAAAATGGTAAAAAAATTTCAAAATTCTTTTACAGGTTTAGGCTTTACACTCTATACAAATGAGGCATCCCTTAGAATGATTTTTGATTGGTATTTATGACCTTCCATGAATTTGAAATTATTTAGGGTGGATGATTGTTGAGTGAACACATTTAGTGGTTTTAAGAAAATTTGTTTTAGGGTCTATTATTGAGAGTGATGTTGGTTACCCATTAATGGAGTTATGATCATAACGCTTGGAACTAGAATTTTTAATTTGATTATAGGGGACACCTTTTTCTTTTAATTACCCTAAATAATTACCTTAATGAGCCAATGTAAATGGTGTTTACCTAAATCTTTTGAAACATGAGTAATTTTCGCATTTGGGATCCCATAATGAATCTCTGATACCCTAGATGATGGGTGCATTTCTGTTTACTATAATCCCTCTGTACACCTTGAATTAGTGCACTTGCACAGTTCTTATCACATGTTACATGGCTTGGGAATAATAAAATAAAGTGTCAAGGGTCAAAAACGAGTTCATTAAGGTGACGAGAATGATGAACTTCAAATGACGAAAGAGATAATTGATTTATATGGTAATAATTTAGGATGTATCAATAAGATGATTCATAAAAAAATTATTTTGGAACCTAGGTGAAAAGTCAATGTAAAAAGTTTCGTTTGTTAAGTTCCTAATTCCACATATATTTAACATGTTTTCACACTTGGATTTAGTTCGTAGATTTGAATTAATATTAGTCACTAAGAAACATCATTTATAAGGGAGGATATCTTCATTTCTTATTGATTCATAACTTTTCAGACTACTAGTGATGATTTAATTAAGGAAGGAATCATTTGAACAATTCATTTTTATAGCCTTTTGACAGTCCTGTGTTTTGAAAGTGTTGGACATGTTACATATTGAGCTGAATCATAAAACACATTGCTATTTTTCAAAGATAATAAAGTATGATATTGTTTGAGTACAAACAACGTTTATGTGTGGGTTAATTTGATGTGGCTATAATTTGACACAGTTTTCCACAACATTTTATTTAATTGTTAATTATTTAATTAATTAATTTAATACTTTTTAATAAATAAGTCTACTTTATTATTTTTATAATTAAATATATTAATTAATAAATTTTTAAAATTAATTATGTAATTTTAGTCCATAAAATGATTAAATTATTATTACTAATTTTTCTACACTAATAATTTGTAAATTCGTAGTGATGTTATAAATCTTCTTAATTTTTTAATATTTTTACATATTTATTATTCAATCAATTGATCATTTAATTTACATCAAATTAATTTGGTTTTTTTGTTTTAACCTCTTTTATTTTAATTTTAATTAATTTAAATAATAAATAAATTAACTTAATAGTTATTTCAATTTAATTATTTATAAAGTTATTTGTTGTAATTTTAAAATTTATAACATTTTTAATTTAATTTAACTATTCTATTTAATTATTTAGTAAATTTTATGTTCAGGTTTAGTTCGTAAAGTTTTAATAGTCTGAATATTATGTATCCTACCAGTAGTCTGTTTTTACAACGGTCAGTGACTCATTGAGTCACTGATGAACCACTTCAACTATCGGTAGAATGCTTTCTACCGACACAACACTTTCTCTACTATCAGTGAAACAATGAGTCACCGATGAAAATCCCTCTTACTCACTGTTGAATAAATTTTAACATTAATATTTTATTTTAATATTTTCAATTTAGTTAAATATAAATCAATTTTAATAATTATTGTGTTACGAATAATTTAATTCTATATATTGGATGTAATATTTCAACTTAGTTAATAAACCAATTTTGTTTTAATTAGATGACTTCTTTTTTACTTTTCAATTTTAGTTTATTTTTTTTGTATTATTTTTTTCATTAATTAATTATTTTAATAAAATTAAGTTTTAATTTATGTTTTTTTATTTTTTAGATTATTTGTTTCTCACCATCGTTGCCACTGATGTCACCAATGGTTCCAGTGATACACCCAACTACCGACACCGATGGCCTCCCATGTTTTCTTACTACTATCGCTTCCCACTTCTCTAGTTCACCTTTCTCAGCGATAGCGTCTGATATTCATATCTCACTGAAACTAATACACCCATTTAATCTCCTGTTACAGATGTGCAACACCCTTTTTATCAATTCCTTACCACCATTTCCCCTTGTCTCGCACAATAAAATCTTGTAACCATCTTTTCCTCATTACCTATGACACTGATTCCCTCTTTTATTCATTGACTCCCGCAGCATAATCCCACTTTCTTTCCCTTTTATCATTAATCCAAAAATCTACCACTAGAGGAGAGAGTTGTTGCTCCATCTAAGGATGTGTCGCGGTGTTCTGTCGCTGCTAGTAAATGGGAACCATAACTCCATTGTGAACTAGGAATCCTTCTCCCCTGCTGTGTTAAATTGAGGGGATATGAATCTATAAAAAATTAAATAAAAAATAATAACAAACTAATAAATAAAATAATAATTAGTAAAATAAATTTAACATATAAACTAGTATAACATATAAAATCTATAATATATAACTATTATAATATAAGTAAATAAATATGTTATAAAATAAAATATAAGAATAATTAAACTAAAATATAAAATTATTATTATTATTATAAATAAATTATAAATATAAAATAAAATATATTAATAGAATAGAATTATTAAATTAACTAATTAAATAAAATTTATAAAAAAACTAAAATACTTAATAATAATTAAAAAAATTAATATAATTAATTTAAAATAGAAAATAATTTAATTTTTAAAATAATAAAATTAATTAACATTAATAAATAAAAATAAATAAATTAAATAAATAATAACAGATAACAATGTTAAATAAAATATGTTAATTATCAAATAAAATATTATTAATTAAATTAAAAACTAATAATTATTAATAAAATTTATGAATTATTTAATTAAACATTTGTTTATTTATAATAGTTAACATTTAACATTATTTTAATTTATTTATTTTTCTGTTTTAACTGTACATGTTCACACCAAATTCTGAAACACGTCCAAGTGCATTGAACTAACTCGTGGGTAATTTGTTAAAAAGGAATACCTAATGCGACGTGTGGTTTGAGAAAAAACACATGGATGCAGTGCAAAATTGAAGAAAAAGATTAAGTTAGTGGATGTTGGGCGTGATATATAGTAGATGATGGGTTCTTTAAAAACCTAGCATCGGGACACACAATAGAGGGGGATTCCATCATTTCACATTCAATAACTTATCAGACATTAGAGAAGAGCAGTATTGGAGTTACAGGAGCCATCATCGATACATGAGCTTCATCTTAGAGGGAGGATATTTCTTCCTATAGTTTAATGTTTATCATATTATTGTTGTTGTTAAAGGAAATAATATCATTTGTTAATTTCTAATGATCGAGTTTTTTGATTTATTTTTGGTTAATAATTTCTTTTTCTTCATCTAAATTTCATCAAACGAGAATTAGAAACATTCGATGATCTTGAATCTAATTCCCAAAACATTAATTGAACTTTCTCTTTCAAGCACTTAATTTCAATTCAATGATATTTTGGTTAAATAAATCATTGAGGCTTTCATTTCAAAAATATAAAATTTAAATACAATAGAAACCCTCCGGCAAGGTCGTTTCTGTTGTAATATTATAATTAATTTTCGGTATGTAGTTTTTGAAGTAGTGGACCTCAAGTACTTTAATACTGAGTGTTAGGTCTTCCAGAAAAAAAGACTTAACCATTTTATTAAGGTGAGAATTCAATCTACCGAAGAATCATTTTTATAACCAATAGATTTCAAATCACCTGGGCTTACTTTTGGATCAATTGTCATCACCCTTGTTACATTTTCTATTATCTTTTGTTTACACTGTTACTTTTAGCTATTTCAATTTCATTTATGTAAATAGTAATTCATATAATCCCTATCATTTACTTTCCCTTTCCTTAATAAACAAAATATAGAATGTTTTAAAAAAATCCCCTCCACTGCAGAAATAATGGAGTTTTATAATGAGAACCATAAAATAACTCAATTTCCCTCTCCGTGGATTGACCCTACACCATCGTGCTAGTGTAGGTTAATAAATTTAATTTTTAGGGTCATAACGACCTCTAACCACATAAATGTAGTTATAATAAAATGACAGAAAACTCATATACGGGTGATTAAAGATATTTTATACATTATAAAAATCAGTCTCATGAATTTAATATTTTTAAAAATATTATACCATTTAATAGGATATTATTTATTTTCAAATAAAATTAATTATAATTTCGAAATTATTAATTATTTTGACTTCTTGAAAACATCAATTATACAAAATATATTAAAAAACCACTTTTTAATACATGAATAACATTTAAAGGTATTATATAACATTTTTGGGTGACATTAATTATATCAAATTATATTTATTTTAATATTTTTGTAACATTTATTTGATATGTCCATTAGTTAAGTAATTATTGCATCACTATTGTGGAAGAATATTTAATCAATTATTAAATCACAAAAAATTATAAATACATTAATATGATGAAGATAAATCTTTTATTTTTCCAATTACAATTTATAGTCAAATATTTCCCCAAGAAGACACCATATTAAAAATGAATATTTTATTACATATATGAGTATGAAATCATTAAATTTTTATTAAATAAAATATTATAAACATCCTAATATCATCCAACTATCTCCAAAAGGATATAATTTATATACATGGATTATTATAAAAACCCATCTAATAAAATTTTCACAAGTTTTATGGTCATTTATATAGTCTATATAAATTGTTTTAGCCAAAATTATCCAATTCAACCTTTACCATGGTTATAAAAAATAACAAATATTCTATTCGTATTGGTCAAAAATAAGAGGGAAAAATTTTAAAATTTTGATGCATCTAAATAAAAATATTTTATCCATTTTTTACAATTCATAACATAGATAATTTAAAATTAAAATTAAAATTAAACAGGAATAACACAACGAAAAATGGTTTTTTTAAAATAACCTATAAAAATATATTTATAGAAAATTCAACCAAGAAATTTATTTTAATGAACTTAATTAGATATAATATAACTTATTTTACATTGAAAAAATAACTTCTAAATGGTTGTAATAAAAAATCATATATCAATGGATAATAAATGTTTTTTGAAAAATAAAAATAAAATCATGCTAAACTATTTTTGATATTTTGATTTGAAAAATGAGGTTTATTTTGTTAAATAAAATTTATAAATATGTCAAAATTTATTTTTAAAACAAGTTAACCATTAAAAGGTGGAAAATTTTACTTTAGAAAAATATTTCTTTTTATACAAAAAATTGTATTTGTTCATATGTTATTCCTATAAAATTTGTTGGATGAATGTAAAAATATTTTATTGAATATATATTATATAAATTTCATAATCTGGTTAATACTATTTATTATAACAAATAAAATGGTTTTTTTTTATAGAAATCAAATAAAAAATTTCATTGTTCTTTTAAGTTGGTAGTTTCCTACGACATAATCTATCAGTGAAAATAAATTTTAAAAAGGGAAATACAGTAAAATCATTTGGTGTTAAATTCTCCCTTACTTCAATAAAATGATACCTCAAAATTTCAAATTTCCCTTCATGAATCAAAGGTTGATATTTGAAAATTCCTTCATGGGAAACCACATTCTAAATGAGGTTAATAAAACATCCTCTTCATAAGAGAGAATGTGAAATAAAAATGTTACCAAATATTAAGTCCTTAGAATGATAGAATATTAAAGAGAAGTGTACGTAATGACATAGAAGAGAAATATTAGTATCATATTCTGATGAAGAGTGATATAGAACATGGTCATTAGAAGTTTTACCATCATAATACTTAAAATCAATGATTGCTAAAAATAAAAATGAATAATTTGTAAGAAAAGTAAACAGCTAACATTTTATTCAAAATATTTTCCATTTAGTTGAAGGATTATTTTAATATCTAGGGAATCATTTGAGAAAATAAACTACATTATTTTTTTGAATTTTATAATCATAATATCATCCATTGGTGTTGCCTTGAACTATTTATACTTTATCTCTTAGCATAGGCTTCATCATATGGTGAAGTTGTATATTAATCTGTAGAACATCATCCAAATATAATCACAAACCATTTCGTAAATGGTTAGATTTTTCCTAAGATTATGATCAAACACTTTAGAATGAAGGTCACTAAATTTGATAAATGAAAATTTCATTAATCTAAACAACAAGACGTAGCTAAAAATAATCACATACCAAAAATTTGAATACATTCAGAATTTATTCTATTGAAACATGGTAATAACTTGAATTATCATGTCACCATGTTGAAAATATGACTTCTTTATTTTTCCATATATAAAACACATGTTATAGGATATAATCCTTATATTAAAATCTTTAAACTCCATCAATGAGAGTATAAACGAATTTATCAAAATATAAATAATATGTTCCCATATAGTCAACAATATCCAATTTACATTATCCACATCAATCATTTCTTTAATACATCAAAATTATCACAACATTAGGATAAAATTATTTGTTATATTTTCCTCAATAATTTATTTAAGAAGAATTTCAACATTCCATTGAATCACCTTTCATGGTTACATTCAACACATGTATTCATACCCTTAATGAAAATGTACTATGGTATATTCCTTATAAATTTCATAACTTAATTAACCAAGACATCATTGTCAAAATACTCAAATAACATAATTATTGATTTTAAAAAAGAACAATAATAATTCCTATTTATATGTGGGAATATAATAAACTAAATAATGATCTGTTATCTTTTTAGGTCTATTACATTGAATCATGGGGAAAAAATTTCTGTAGTTACCCATATCTCTATAGTTTAAGCATTGTACATTGGAAGAAAATTATTATCCCCTGCACTCAAAATCACAATTACCTTTCTCACCACACTGGTAGAAAACATTCAATCCATTTAAGAAAGTAACATGGAGTCTAATTCCATAATTATCACATGTGAGAAAATAAATTATTACATTATTCCAATTATCCATATTTTTCTAACTTTATTATTCTTATATAACATCCCTTTGAATCCATAAGATATGGATAATTATTACGTTTTATTATTAGAACATGATATTATGTCCTTATATGATGAAAATGTCTGAGTGAAAACATCCTTTCAAGATATTTTCTCAATACCACAGAATACATTATAGTTTTTACTCTTCAGGTTATATTAATTTGCGAGTTTCACATTATATCTACTGGACACCGTTTCTAACTAAGAACATACACTATATTATATCATATTATTTTGAATAAACATGTATAATCCCTAAACTAGTGAAATACATAAAAAAGATTGAAAATTTTATACATATCTAATCTCATAATAATAAACATGGTTTCATGTGGATGTTATCATATACATATCCTCAAAGTATATCTCAGGTATGTTTTTCCTAATCTATGATTTCTTTAATCTAGATCCCATGGTTTCAACTAAAATTTCTTTGATACAAACCATAACGACCCCGAGCCTAGTATCCTGGAGATAGTACCTTACTTTATTACATTTTCATTGATACAAGATTCAATCCCCAATGAACTGAATAGTTTATTAGTTATGGTAAACTAGATTACAAACATGATGCCCATTTAACATTGGGAATCGAAAATAAAACACAATACATTAAAATGAAAATAAGCTACATCCTTGAAATCTCTTTCAAAGATATCTTCTTCATATATTAGGGAAAAGAAAAAAACTAAGGATGATATCAAACAATCAGTAAGGGTTATGTATAGTGTAATCTTACTTGAATTAATAATGTACAATCAATATTTATTGTTAAAATAACTGAACACACATTCTATTTAATGGATATCATTTTCACAATCTGAATCCAAAAATAATATCATCTTCAAAATATCATGGATTCAAATAACTAATTTCTTAATTAAATGATTAATTATTGGATGAATATTTTTATAATAACATAATAACTTTATCATCAAGACAATTTACAGCTCACTTTATTCTTTATGTGTAATACCCTAATTAATTTGGCCAATTTATTCGGTTCATGAGACTTCTAATGCACCAAGGATCTTTTCTAAATACATCCCCCACCCATTCATGCACGTCCAAAGAATTAATTATATATCGAATAATTGATTTAATTAATCAATCAATATACCTTATCAAAAAAATATCCTTATTGTGTAAATGATTGGTCTTTATCAATATTTACCAAGTTATTCAAATCACTTTCTATGTAAAATCTAAATATAAATATTGTATATGACTTATGCAATAATCATATCCACTATTCAAGAAATATGGGTAATTAAGAGAAATAAATTATTCATTTAATGATGATCATAAGTAAATATATGGGGCATTATATACATCATTTGAATTAATTTAGTTTTATTATTTTAATATATGCCTCAATAAAGTAAAATTGAGGCAAAATCTCCTACAAAAACGGTATCATTAATCAATGTAATAGAGTATGTGTATATATTGTAAATTCATATAAAAAAGTGTAAATAAAACCCAATATAATAAAAATTCTTTTCTTAGATATCCTTACCATGATATAATTAATGAAATAGAAATTTAACCCAATAAATGAAAATTTAGTTAAGAAATCCCTTACCACTAGTAATCATTCAAATAGTTTTCACCATAAATGTAATAATTATAAAATGAAACCCTAAATAAAATGAATATAATGATATTTGCGATATTATTTATTAAAGGTCTGAATATACATTGCACACTAGAAATAATTACTGAATAAGGAATATATCTCACAGAAGTAAAAGTGAGATGAGAAACCCTTAACTCACAATTTCATTTAGTGGTTCCAACTTTATATTATTGTATAATGGTAGAAATAATTATATTAATTTATTACCAAAACCATATTAATATTTATAACATATTTTATAACATCTTTTCAGTCATTCATTAATAATATTTCAAAATTTTTATTATTTCGGGTGTTCATTGACTTCTTTTCTCATGCAAATTTTTTCATAAATGTCTCAATTATTTTGAATTAGATAAATATATAACATTTAAACAATCATATTGTTGGTCGGAGTAGTTCACTAAAGAGGGGAGGAGTGAATTGAGTGACTATGAAAATTTCTGTTACAAAAAATATTATTTTAAAAGAAATGGATTTCCCCAATAATATATACTACCCAATATGTCAAGGTTATACTGTTATAAGGGTTTGACAATTTAAACAACTTATTAGGAGATTGATTAATTCTCAGTAATATTAATATGTATTATTAATATTACTTTTGAAGTTATTTTACTAAGAAAAATTAGTTATAAATTCTTTCCAAGACTAACAATCAAAGTGAAATTGGAGTTTTCTGGATTATTCAATAAAACAGTAAAACAGAGAAGACTAAATTTAAATAGTACAACGGATATGAAACAAGTGGTTCAGTCTCAAGCCGAGACCAAATCCATTCCACATGGTGATCACCTGCTACCAAGAAGTTTATATAAATAAAATTTGATCCACACCCTGGAACGGGGTTAGAAACAGTACACAGACTGTCCAGGTCACACATGGACCTCTTCCACAGTTTTTGTTGGTGAACAAAAATAATAACTAGACTACACAGGGACCTCTTCCACAGTTTTCACAGGTAAACAAGAGTAAAAAGAGTTTGGTGTAAGGATTTAGAAATCCTTCAGTTTATCACAGGAGTTTGTGTGTGTATGAAATACATAGAGTATACACACTTCTCAAAAGTTAGTAAAATAATAACTAAGAGTTAGTAGAGATGAGTTTAGAATTCTCTAGTGATTTTAAGTGCAGCTCTGGACTCCTTTGATTTAGCAGAAATGTTTCTGAGTCCTTCTCTGGTTTATGTATTGAAAAATAGAGGGTCGCGATTCAGTTTGTGTTCTCCACAAGCATTGACAATGTGAAGATGTTCTCTGGATTCCAGTATACTTCGTATGTTCTTTAGAAGAGTCAGATTGCATGCATGTCTAAATGATTTCTTAGAAAATCTTTCAAAGTGTTATTTATGGTCATGCTCATAGGCTTGTTTCTCGTTTAGTATCACGCGCTTTGGTTTTTGGGAACTCTCCACTCTTTATCTTCAAACACATGTGTTTTAGCTGACAAGTTCCATGTGTTTCATACCTCGTACCTTGTACTATGTCTACAAAGAAACATTAATTATGTCAGTGCATTAAATGCATCAAATATTACCGTTAAACAATAAATTGAATGACGAAAAAATAGTTTAAGAAACAATGTCATAGTATGTTATGAAAACAGGGTCTCCTTCACACGGTGTTTGAGTGTCATGGTCTGAGTGTCACAGTGTCTTCATTACGGTGTCTTCCTAACGGTGTCTTTGTCACGGTGTCTCAGTCAAGGTGTCGCAGTCACGGTGTCTCGGTCATAGTGTCTCGGTCACGGTGTCTTGGTCACGGTGTCTTGGTCATGGTGTCTCATTCACAGTGTCTTGGTCATGGTGTCATGCTCATGGTGTCCTGTTCATGGTGTCTGATCTTCACGGTGTCAGATCTTCACGGTGTCTGATCTTCACGGTGTCTGGCTAACTGTGTCTTGCTCACAGTGTCTTGTACTTAGGAAAATAACAATATTCAGACTTAAACAATAATATGCCTGAATTAGATTGATCTTAACCATTATAAATCATGAGAAAATTTGAAAGATAAATAAACATGATTGAATAATATTTGTGATCATTAATGAGATTTTGGATTATTAAAGATATTTTTTATCATTAAAACAAGATTAATACATGAGGATTCCAACAATCCCCCCCTTTTTAATGATCTCAAAGCATGCAACGTTAAAGTGGAAATCATACACATCTTAAGAGAAAATAACATATAGAAAAACATATTACATCTCCAACTTTTGGGATTATCAAAAATATTAAATAAGATAGGGAAAACAGTGCACATTCCATTAAAAGTTAGTAGAGTGTAGTACATCATAAAGTAGAAATACAAAAAATCAATGACATTCCCATCAAAAAGTAGTAAGCACTGGCCGTCTTCAGGGATGGCCTTCTCTTTTCCTTTATTAGCAGCAGAAGGGGAAGCCATATGGGCAGTGGTTGATGTAGAAGAAGGCAGAGAGATGGTAGATAGAGAAGGTAAAGGGAGACCGTCGAAGACTGAGGGAGCCAATGTAGGAGCAGTGGAAGATCTTTGTAGTTGCTGGTCAAGAATGATAGGCTTGATCTAACTAAGAACTTATCCAATAGACATGGTAGTTGTGTGTAAGGAAAAGGTAAAAGTAGTTAGTCCAGGTCTGAGAGGAGCATCCACTGGAGAAACAATTATTGTACTCATGACATGGAGATACAGTCTTAGAATTTTGATGATGTCTGCAATGATTTTTCCACCATATTGAATGGCCTTTTAAAATTCATCTTTGTTTTTCATGAACTTGTCCAACAATTTGGTAAACTCGGTTAGCTTATGGACTTGGTTTTTGAAGGCATGGGTTACAGGAGGAATTCTCATGTTCTCTATAAGATGTTTGAAGTGATTGGTCATATCAGTCTTGGAGAAAATATGGTTGAAATAGAAATCCACTTTCATTACAATCTCCTACTGGGCATCATTGGAAATTTTGGAATGAATTTACACAAGGTCAAGAACTCTATCACTGTTCTTGATAAATTCAGAGAAATAAGTCACATTGATGCCACTTAATGTGGTCGGAAGTTTTTCATGGACTATAGATCTGAGCAATGAACTGTCCAAGGAAGGAGTAGAGGATTCATCAGAAGGATGAGAATCTTTG
The DNA here is from genome assembly GCA_963277665.1 of Viscum album. Classification (NCBI taxonomy): domain Eukaryota; kingdom Viridiplantae; phylum Streptophyta; class Magnoliopsida; order Santalales; family Viscaceae; genus Viscum; species Viscum album. The sequence goes on along the minus strand of OY728134.1, from coordinate 350,621,322 downwards.
ACGGCTTTGGTTAGAGACATCATCTGATTCAATACCTTTGGAAGACAACCAGTTTATATATTAGTGAGTTTATTGAGTTTCACCACAAGCTCTCTCATTTCTTTCAATAACTATTTTTTCAATTCAGAAATATTTTGATCAAAGAGTAATAGGTAAGGGTGAATCTGAGACACAACATCTCGAGAAATTTGAGACACAGAAGGTTCTAGAGAGGCAGCAACATGTTCTGATCTGCAATGTAGATATTTCTTCATATCTTAAACCATGCTTCTCAGGGTTGAGACTTAATTACTCAGCAACTTCTTTTCAACTCGAACATCTTGAATCTCAGGGAGCATTTTAGGTTTGATCTGCCAGATAATTTTCTCCAAAAGCAGTGAGGCACCTCTCTCAATCATATTTGTTATATCACGAGGTTGTGAGTTCATAATATTCTCAACTCTAGATAAGATAGTATCTCCAAAATCCTTAAAATCATCCTTACTGAAAAAGGATAGTTGTTCAGGTATAGGTTCAGGTGAAGGTTCAGGTGAAGGAATAGGTACAGGGGTAGGTTCTGGTTCTGGTTCCTTCTCAGGGAAAAAGATAGAAACTGACTTCAACTAAAACAGGGAAGAGAGATCAAGCCCAGTTTTAGTAACTTGTTGAGATTCACTCACATCACAAAAGCTAGGTAATTTGTACTAAGTTTCCACAAGAATAGACTCAGCTGGATGTGATTCTTCATTAGTCTCAAGATTTTGGGTTTCCTCCCCCTCAACAGATGCTTCCTTTTCAAAATTCAAAGGCTCAAGAGCTTGGTCTAAATCCACAGGTTTATCTCTATGTTCCTCAATCATCTTCTATCCAGCCAAATGAAATGCTATCTCCATCCTCTCTTTAGCAGATGGTATTATCTCAGAAACAGGTTGTTCCTCTGGGAGTTCTTCAAGATTTCCTTCTTGTACAGCAAGGAGTTCTTCTAGATTTTTTTTGTCTTCTATAACAGGGAGTTCTTCTTGAACATGCTCTGCTAGGACTTGCTGCTCAGGTTCTGTCACACCTGATTCTTTTTCAAGCCTCAGGTTGGATTTCTAGATTGACATTATCTCTAGGGTTAGGAAAATATTCTTCAAGAACAATAGGAGGAACCATAGTCTATTCTTCCTCAACAACAAGTTCTTCCCTATGAGGTACTTTAGACTCTTCTTCTACTTCTTCTAAAGACTCTCCATGTTCATATGGATCCAAACTAGGATGAGAAATGTATTTTGGACATGATGGATAATCCATTAGATTAAACTCCTCATAAATCTTATCATTATCTTCCACCCACTTGTTTTTCCAAGGCTTCCAGTTTATCTTCATTCTCCTAATAGTGGATTTGGAGAGACAGTACCCACAATCCATAAGCACTTCTTCATTGGGTCCAACTACTCCTTTGGAAATAAGAATGGCTGAAATCAGTCGAGAGTAGAAGATATAGGTGGATTTGGATGTAACCTTGATCAACTCACACATATGGTGAATGATGTACTTACACCCTTTGATTTTGTATCCATTCTTCATAAGATGAATCAAGAACAAATCTTGGTACTTTAATACAACAAAGTCACCTTTCCTCAGACTAACCAGATTTTGAACAAACATAAACAACAAACTTTTTTCCCCATCAAGTACAATAGCTATGGCCCTTCCCTTGGTTCCATTCCCTGTTAGGGTTTTCAGAGCATCTTCGAGGTCAATGAAATCAGTTGTATGTGGGGGGTTCTCTCTGATAATCATCAAAAATTCTTTTGTGAGGTATCCTAAGGCATGCATCCCATAACCTCGATGATAAGGATCATATTTGACCATTTATCCTGCTCCTCAGAACAAAGATTTCACCAGAGTCAAAAGAAAACTGTGCATACTTGTAGAACTGAGCAACTAACCTCAGATAAATGGTTATATTCTCCTTTTACAACCATTCTAACTAGCCCTATTCTTTTAATACTTTCATGACTAGAGATTTTCTAGACAAGAGTCATTCAGGGATAATTTCTTTCTTAGGGACAACACTTATATTTACCAGGTTCGGATTCAATGGTCCTTCGGGTGTCATCTTGGGTGATATCTTCTTCTTCTTCGGGCGACGCTTTTGAGGTGTGGTTGACAATGGTCATTTACTTTTGGGAATCCAATGAAGGTTGAGAGAGGGAGAGAGAGGGTTGCAAGGTTGAGAGGGTTCAAAACGAGTGAGTAGGAGAACGTCCAGGTAAAGAACCGAGTGAAACTCTTTGCTTTTTCATTTGGGAATGTCAAACGTCACAAAAATAAAAATGCAGGAAAGTAAAAGAGGTGAAATAAAAATTACCGCGATATGGGTTTAAAGAAAACCATAAATAAGTTTCACGATGAGAGAGTGACGGGTTGTTACGGTGAGAAAGTGATGGGTTGTTACGGTGAGACATTGATCCGGTTGATATGGTGAGACTGTGATCGGTCATTACGGTGAGACCACAAGTGGTCGTCATGATGAGGCAGTGAACAAACGTCATGGTGACACAGTGAGTGAACTTGTTAGAGCACACTACGGTGAGATAGTAAATGTCAGACTATTAGTACAATGTGCTAATGGTGAGACGATAAACACGAGAGACAGTAACTTAGAAACAGTAATCATGAAACAGTAAAGTAAAACATAGTAAAATATTAAACAGTAACACATGTAAGATATCTATTTGAGATTTATCATGCCAAGGTCATGTATGATGTAGTCTAGTCTCTCATAATTTAATGGTTTAGTAAATATATCAGAAAATTGATATTAATTACCAATGCATTACAAGGTAATATCACCTTTTTGATAATGATCTCTCAAAAAGTTATGTCTTACATCAATATCTTTTGTCCTATAATGTGAAACATGATTCTTTGAGATGTTAATAGCACTTGTGTTGTCAAAATTTATAGTTACATGCATGAATTGATATCCATAAACTAGTAATGTGGGTTTGATCCATTAAATTTGTGCAAAACAACTTCTAGAAACTATGTATTCAGATTCTGTAGTAGATAATGCAACAGAATTTTGTTTCTTACTACACCATGATACTAGCGACTTGCCTAAAAGGTAACATGTTCCAGAGGTGCTCTTTCTATCTAAATTACAACCACCGAAGTCAGCATCAAAATAACTAACTAGTTCAAATGATTGTCCTTCAGGATAGAACAGTCCTAGATTGGGTGTATGCTTGAGGTATTTTAAAATTATCTTTACATCATTTCAATGATATTCATTAGGATTTTCTTGAAAATTAGCACACATATATACAATAAACATAATGTTAGGACGACTAGCAGTAAAGTATAGTAAGCATCCAATCATTCCTATATATGTGGTTTGATCAATAGATTTTCCAACTTCATCAAGATCCAACTTACAGGTGGTACTCATTGGATTGTCAATACATTTAGTGCTATCCAATCCAAAACGTTTTAGAATATATTTAGTGTATTTACATTGAGTTAAAACAATTCCATCATTATTTTGAAAAATTTGAAATCCAAGAAAGAATTTTAGTTCGCCCATTAAACTCATTCCAAATTCATTTTGCATCATTTTAGAAAAATCAACACATAATGTTTTTTTTTGAAGATCCAAAAATAGTATCATCTACATATATTTGAACAAATAAAACATCAGTAGAAATTCATTTTATAAAGAGGGTAGGGTCAGCTATTCCTTTTTTAAAACCTTTATAAATAAGAAAAGTACTTAATCTGTCATACCAAGCTCTTAGAGCTTGTTTTAAACCATATAAAGCTTTTGATAGTTTGAAAATATGATTGGGAAAATGAGGATTTTTAAATACAGGGGGTTGTTCAACAAAGACATCCTTAGATATATAACCATTTTGGAATGCACTCTTAACATCCATTTGATATAGTTTGAAATTCAGATGTGCAGCATAAGCAAGTAGATTTTGATGGCTTTAAGTCAGGCTACTGGAGAAAAGGTCTCCACATAGTGAATTCCTTCTTTTGTATTGTAGCTTTTTGACACTAATATATCCTTGTTCCTAACTATATTTATAGCTTCATCTACCATATTTCTAAACACCCATTTAGTGCCTATGATGAAAGTGTCCTTGGGACATTAAATAAGTGTCCAAACATTATTTCTTTCAAATTGATTAAGTTATGCTTGCCTAGAAAATACCCAAAATTCATCGTTTATGGAATCATCAATGTTTTTAGGTTCATGTTGTGACAACAAGGCTTGATGTTCAACCTGATTTCTAAGAGAAGCTCTAGTTTGGGTTCCTTTCACTAAGTCTCCTACAACAGCATATAAAGGATGGGTTTTAAGGGTTATAATCTTTATAGAAAAATAGGGGATAGTGATTTCATGTTCATCAATAGATTCTGGTTTATTATGACTTGATTGAATAGATTTCTAGAATTGGAAGTTTTCACATATTCTTTCATAGAGGAATTTGAGGAATTTGAGTTGATGATCAAATTTGATGCATCATCCTCTACATTTTCTATGATGGTTCAAGGCTCATGTGTGTAATGACCCGCCAATTATCATTAGCTTGAGAGCTCAACGAGTCATTATTAGGCGTTAAGCGACATCCCCAAGGTGCCAACAGTAGGAAATAAATGCCTAAGGGTTTCAAATACAATTGGGGGATGATTTACCGTTTAAGAAACTAAAAAAACATCCACTATATGATGAAAGTTATTAAAAAAACCAACTCATGTATTACAAACATGAAACTACATAATTCCACGAGCCAATACAGCAAACACAAAATCAGAGTACTAAGCAGAAGACTAGCACAAGACCCAAAACAGACCAGGACACACTCTACAGCTCCACACTGAGCTCCATGCTCAAAGAACCACCACATCTCCCGAGCACCACCAAGAACCACTAGCAATGAGGTTCTTTACCTTTACCTGTGTCCCAGAATATGACATCATCAGAAGCACCGAAGTGCCATAGCAGGGTGAGTATAACTCAGTAGGTTTCCCCCCAATGACTTCCATACTCACGCCACAAGGATAGAAGATTTAGAAACATTTATATAAAAATAGTTTATATAAAACAGTTTCACAAAATTAGATTATAACTAAATATAAACAATTTTCCAAAACATTCATAACCAAAGGCATTTCATAACAAAATTAACCAATTTTTCCAGTAAGTTATTTTTCTATAAAAAAACCAAACAACTTTCGAACAATTTCACAAACATTCATTTTTGGCACACCCAACCATTTCACAACCCCGTGAAATCAACCATTCAATATTCGTTATGACAGTTCCATACTCATGAGCGGTATATCATCGATCTACCAAGTCGTCACAAGTTAATTGTTCCCCATGTTCCATTACACCTTTGGCACCGAGCACAAGGTCATATTTCAACCAAGCCTCGTACTTATAGTTACCATTGTGCCATTAAACGTTTGGAACCAAACACAAGGTCATATTTCATCCACACCTCATACAATGTAATATGAACACACACTACACATTTCTACAGTCATTCCAAAATCAACCTTTCAATAACACTCCTTTTATTGAAAACCATTTCCATCAAAACCAAGTGTGTTCAACAAATTCAAACCATTTCAATAAAACACCCTTTTTATTTAAAACCCATCCTATCAAAACCATTTCATCCTAAAAATATTTCAATAAAACACCCTTTTTATTGAAAACTCATTTATAATCAAACCATTTCCAATTTCAGAAATTTCATAATTTAAAATCAACAATTTAAATTCAAATAACCAAATCACTCTACACAACAATCCACCAAGATTTCACAATTTCATCAAAACCATAAATCATCACTAAAAATGATTTATTACATGCTTTTTAGAATCAATACCATTAAAATAACCAATTTGAAACTAATACAACCAATTCTAACAAGAGGATTCGAGAGTGAAGAAACCTACTTCAACAACTTAGGCGAAAACCAACTGACGGACGAAGAACGCCAAGAACACCGGGTCAAAACTCCAAAAACCCTCCTTAGATCTCTTCTCCTAACACAACCAAGACCAAATCTTGTCATATATGGCAGCCACATCATTATATCTACCCATAATAGGTGTAGATCTAAGAAAATGAGGAAAGAGGAGAAGTAGATCTAAGAATATCTAAGAAACTGATCAAGAACGATAACATTCCTTAAGAATACGACTTCGATTTTCCAAGAGAAGCATTAGGATCGCCCTCGGAATGCTTGGGAGAAGTATTCCAATCTTCAAGGGAGAGTAATCCTGAGTTAGGGCCTCTTAGGAGGTTTAAAAAAGGAAATTAAAGGAAAAACGAGTTTGATCCACAATTTTAGTATCTAACATTAAGTGACCGCACGGTTTAAAAAACCGTGCGCTAACCATGCGTTAGATTCTACCTCTGACAACCTTCACGCACGGTTTGGATGCATGGTTAGAAAAACCGTGCAGCGACCATGTAGAAGCCACTGCCTCTAAGACTCACTGTGCACGGTTTGTCCGCACGGTTAGACAAACCGTGGGCCGACCATGCGGCTTCTCCTTTGCCTCCAAACTTCATTCCATGTTCTCCCGACTCTACCATTCAACACCCTAGACTTTAAAACCATGAAAATCCTCAATAAAGGTTTACATACTGGAAACCAAGGGTACTAAATTATCCCCACCATTGGCCTTTCCGTCCTTGGAAATTAGAAAACCATCGCTGGAATGAAAGAGTTCTGGAAACTGCTCCTACATTTCTTTCTCACGTTTCCAAGTCTCTTTCTGAATCTGACCATGTTGCCACAAAACCCGCACTAGGCTGATGATTTTTCCACGCAAGACTTTATCCTATCTATCAACAATCTGCACCAGAATATGTACCAACGAAGCATCCGGCACTGGGTCAACGTGATCCCATCTGATCACATGGTCAGGAGCAGGTTGATACTTCTCTAACTGAGATACAAGGAACACTTTATGCACTACACTGAACCATGGTGGTAATGACAACGGATAATCCACCTCACCAACCTGTTCTAGTATCTCAAAAGGGCCTATATATCGAGGAGATAACTTTCCATGCTTCTCAAAATGATGTTTTCCAAGTGTTGGATAGATCCCCAAGAAGACATGATCACTCACTGCAAAAGAAAATGGTCTTCGGCGATGATCTGCTAAATATTTCTGATGACCCTAATCCCTCTCCATCCTCTTTTTAATCCTCTAGATCTTCTCTGTTGTTTCTTGTACAAGGCTAATCCCAACTAGTGATGTCTCACCTGTTTGCACCCAAAAAATTGGATAACAATAAGGATGCCCATACAATGCTTCAAACGAAGCCATACATATCGAGGATTGATAACTGTTATTGTATGAGTAGTCCACAAAGGAAATATTCTCCTCCCATGAGCCACCAAAATCCATTACACAATACCGCAACATGTCTTCCAACATTTGTATCGTCCGCTTAGATTTCCCATCTGTCTGAGGATGATACGCCATATACATCATCAACTGAGTCCCCAGGGATTGCTATAATGATTTCCAGAAATGAGATGTGAACCTCAGATCTCTATATGAGATGATAGACACTGGTACCCAATGCCTCTTTACCAATTTTCAGATATATATTTTTGAATGATCTTCCACCACATGGGTTTCACGAATTGGGATGAAATGGGAAGACTTGGTTAGATGATCCACTATCAACCAAATGGCATCGTGCGTCCGAACCGTTCTTGGAAGACCTGTAACAAAATCAATTGCTATCTGATCCCATTTACACACAGGGATATTTAATGATTGTAACATACCAGCTGGTTGCTGATGCTCTGGTTTAACCTGCTGAAAAGTTAAGAATCGTGAGATGAACTCGGCCATCTTCCTTTTCATGTCGCTCCACCAGAACTGTGCCTGCAATTACTTATACATATTTTGTGTACCTGGATGTATAGCCCATCTAGAATGGTGGTAAGCATGAAGGAGTTTCTCTTGAGCAATTAAAGGTACAACCATCTAATCCCGAAACTACAAAATTGAACTCTCATCCAGCTTCCATCCCTCAACGGTCTCCCCACCATTAAGTTTTTAACTCATTCCAACACATTGTAAATTGAATGTCTGTTCCTCCTTTACTATCTCCACAAAATCAGGAACAAGAGCAACTGGAAAGAAAACAAAAACATCACCTCAGTCTTCACATTCCACATGCATGTCGGCTAAGACCGACATTATCTACCATTCATCTAAAGATTCTTTCGCCAACTGAGCAAATGACTTTCTACTCAATGCATCCGCCACCGAAATTCCTTTTCCAGGTGTGTATATAAAGTCAAAGTCAAACATATAGAGATACTCCATCCATTTCCTCTACCTCAAATTCATGTCTGGTTGTGAGAAAATGTGTATCAGGCTTTTCTGATCCATAAACACAATAAATTTCTCACCGAAGAGATAATGTCTCGATGTTTTCAATGCATGAACGACTGGGGAAAACTCGAAATCATGTGTTGGGTAATTTTTCTCATGCACTCTCAACTACCTTGAACCATAAGCAACAACATGGTCTCCTTTCATGAGAACACATCCCAAACCTATTACTGAAGCATCAGAATACACCACATACCCTTGTCCTAATTCAGGAAAGATCAAGATAGGTGCTGATTTAAGTGAAGTTTCAACTCTTGAAAAGATCTCTGACATTCCTCAGTCCATTGAAATGCATTGTTTTTCTTTTTCAATGCTATCATAGGCAAATCTAGTCGTGAGATGTCATGCACCAAGCATTGGTAATAACCAGCTAGACCAATAAAACTTCGTATTTCAAAGACATTCTTCTGCGGTTTCCAAGAAAGAACATCTTATATCTTTTTAGATCCACTGAAACACCTATCTCAGAAACAACATGGCCCAGAAAGTGTACCTTTGTATCCAAAAATCACACTTTGATAATTTGGTGTACAACTGATGGTCTCTCAAGATATCCAACACTATTGCCAAGTGTTGCTCATGCTCAACCCTTATTATTGAGTAAAATAATATGTCATCTACAAAAACCACAAAAAAAAGAATCCAGATATCGTTGAAATATCGGATTCATCAGAGCCATGAAGACCGCTGGTACATTCGTAAGACCAAAAGTCATGACTACATATTTGTAGTGGCCATATCTGCTTCTGAAGGCTGTCTTCAGAATATCCTCCTACTGAAATCGCAACTGGTGATATCCTGACCGTATGTCAATATTGGAGAACCAATGAGCTCCCCTTAACTGATCAAACATGTCATCAATGCGTGGAAGTGGATATCTATTATTTATCGTAACTTGGTTAAGTTTACGATAATCCACAGATAGCCTCAAAGTTTCATCTTCTTTCATTACAAACAAAACTGGTGCTGCCCACTGAGACACACTTGGCCAAATAAAACCTTTTCTTTCCAGTTCTTCCAACTGCACTTTCAATTCCTTTAACTCTATTGGTTCCATCCTATTAGATGGAAGTGATATAGGACTGGTCCCCTGAAGGAGATCAATCGTAAACTCCACTTCTCTAACAAGTTGTAACCCTGAGATGTTTTGAGGAAAAACATCAGGAAATTGATCCACGACAGCTAGAAAACTATTTTCTTAAATCTCTTCCATTGATTCCATAGTCAACACTGCCAATTGGTGAGAAATCACTCCCACCATTGGGGCCAACAAGCTCTTTGCACCTTTCATTACTATCCTCTCTCTTCTGAAGAGATGCTTCATGCCATCCTCAGGCGTGAAACTAACCATTCTCTTATAATAATCAATGTGAGCCTTAAAACTAGTCCACCAATCCATAACCAGGATTATATCATAGACATCCATCTCCATCACAGAGAAATCCCATTTCAGCTCAACTCAATCAGCAGTTATAGCACATGCTCTACATACAAAGGCTTGACATTATCTTTCACCAAGAGGAGTTTGCAGTTTCAAGACAAAAGGCATCATTTACAATTTTAAACATAGAAAGTCAACGACATGAGAAGAAATGAAGGAATGTGATGATCAAGTATCAAATAACACTTTCACAAGGGTATAATTTAAAAGAATCATACATCTCACTGTAGATGGTCCAACCTGATCATCCACAATCATCTTCTCAGCTCTATACAATTGCTTCATCGCTACACTATTATCCTTGTTGCCTTGCTGAGACTGCCCTGGTTGAGGAGTCATGGTATTTCGAGAATCACCATGGCTAGCTCTGTTATGCTGATGAGACTAATTCTGCTGTCCTCATCCTGTCGAAGCATACGATGTTTGTGACACCTGGGAAGTGTCACGAACACCCGACCGTGGAGCACTGCGACAATATAACTGAAGATTCCCCATCTTGTTGAAATTATGGCATGCTCTCGGTGGTGATGTATATTCTTGTTTCATGTCATCAGTCGAACCACATTGAAAGCAACCTGTTTTTCTCTGGGGTCATGGAGGAAGGTTGACTAATGCCGTCGTCTAGTTCTGATTCGCACTCCCACTATGGAAGTAGGTGCCCCTCATCCTCTTGTTCCCCGCATTAGAGTTCCCACCCATGTCCGTGGGTATCATCATACTTCCTCCCCCCATTGATCCCGAGATATCACGTTCAACAACCGTTGCTCTGTTCACCATCTCTTTATAATCCGTAATTCAGAGCACCACAATCTTCGAACGAATCTCCTGCCTTATCCCTGATTCAAAGATGTGTTCCTTCAGCGACGCACTTGCAGCATCTTCCAGTGAAAATAACACTAAATTCATGAATTTAGTGGCATATTCCATGACAGAAAGATTCGGCTTCTTTAGGCTGAAAAAGGTTGTCGTCCTCTGCATCTTGAACGTGTGAGGATAGAATTGTTTGTTAAACAATTCTTCAAATCCTCCCATGTAAGGTCTTCATCCAATATAGAATGTACTGATAAATCCCACCACTGACGTGCAAGATCCTTGAGAATATATGTCACCAGCTTTACCTTCAGCTCTACTGGTGTGCCGATGAAATTAAATATACAATTCATCTTGTTTATCCACACCTTAGCCTTCTCGGGTTCAGCGTCACCCTTAAAGTTCAGTGGATTATGATCCATGAACTGGATGGTATGATCCACATGTCGTGGCTCATTACTCTGATTCCACATATCCACAGCTTGAAAAGATTGAATAATATTCTGAACCAGCTCTTGGCTCACACGTGGTTTTGGCACAACCATATTCTTTGCAGCCTCTTTAGGTTCGTTCTGACAATGCCTACAAGGTTCCATTTTCTGGACCAACAACAAACTCTGTTAATCTCACTCTCTAGAAAATGATGGCTTAGCATTCAAATACCAAAGTAGGGGTGAGTATAACTCAGTAGGTTTCCCCCCAATTACTTCCCTACTCACGCCACTTGGATAAAAGAGTTAACAACATTTATATAAAAACATTTTATATAAAATAGTTTCACAAAAGTAGTTTATAACTAAATATAAACAAGTTTCCAAACCATTCATAACCAAGGGAATTTCATAATTAAATAACCAATTTTTCCAGTTAGTTATTTTTCCACAAAAATAACCAAAAAACATTCGAACCATTTCAAAAACATTCATTTTTGGTTTACCCAACCATTTAACAACCCCATGTAATCAACCATTCATGCTTCGTTATGATAGTTCCATACTCATGAGAGGTTTCTAGTAAATCTACCAAGTTGTCACAAGGTAATTATTCCCCATGTTCCATTACACCTTTGGCACTGAGCACAAGGTCATATTTCATCCAAGCCTCATACATATAGTTACCATCATTCCATTAAACGTTTGGCACCAAGAACAAGGTCCTATTTCAACCATGCCTCATACAATGCAATATGATCACACACTACACATTTCCAACAATCATGAAAAAAATCAACCATTCAATAAAACAACTTTTATTGAAAACCATTTCCATCAAAACCAAGTGTATTCAACCAATTCAAACCATTTCAATAAAACACCCTTTTTATTGAAACCAATCCCATCAAAACCAGTTCATCCTCAAAATATTTCAATAAAACACCCTTTTTATTGAAAACTCATTTCTCATAAAACCATTTCCAATTTCTGAAATTTCATAATTAAAAATCAACATTTTAAATTCAAATAACCAAATCACATTGCACAACAATCCACCAATATTTAACAATTTCATAAAAACCATAAATCATCACTAAAGAAGATTTATTCCATGCTTTTAATAATAAATACCATTCAAATAACCAATTTTAAACTAAACCACCCAATTATAACGAGAGGAGTCGAGGGTGAAGCTACCTACCTCAACAACTAAGGCAAAAACCAACCGACGAATGAAGATCACCAAGAAAATCGGGTAAAAACTCAAAAAACCCTCTTTAGATCTCGTCTCATAACACAACAAAGACAAAATCTTGTCATATTTGGCATCTACACCCTTAGATCTACCCATAATAGGCATAGATATAAGAAAATGAGAGAATAGAAGAAGTAGATCTAAGTAGATCTAAGAAACCGATCAAGAATGATAACATTATTTAAGAATCCGGCTTCGATTCGCCAAGAGAAACCATCAGATCACCTCCGGAATGCTTGGGATAAGTCTTCCAACCATCATGGGAGAGTAATCCCAAGTTAGGGAATCTTAGAAGGTTTAAACAAGGAAATTAAAGACAAAATGAGTTAGATCCAAAATTTTAGGATCTAACATTATGTGACTGCACGATTAGTCCACATGGTTAGACAAACCGTATTCCAACCATGCGGAAGACACTACCTCTAAGACTCACTATGCACAGTTTGACCACACGGTTAGACAAATTGTGCACTGACTTTGCGGCTTCTCCTTTGCCTCCAAACATCATTCCAAGTTCTCCCGACTCTCCCATTCAACACCCCGGAATTTAAAACCATGAAAAGCCTCAAGAAAGTATTACATACCAGAAATAGGGGGAACTACAATGTGGATCTGTTTCATCCAAAATTATATGAGTAGATTCTTCCAAACATTTAGTTCTTTTATTGAATACTCTATAAGCATTACTTAATATTGAGTAACCTAGGAAAATTACTTTATTACTTTGGGATGAAAATTTGTCGAGATTATCCTTAGTGTTAAGAATAAAGACATTGCAACCAAAAACTCTAAAGAAATTAACCTTAGGCTTCCTATTGTTCCAGAGTTCATACATGGAATTTTTGAGAATTGGTTTAATAAAGACTCTATTGATTATGTAGCATTATGTATTAACAGATTCAGCCCAAAAGTAAATAGGTATGTCATATTCACTAAGCATTGTTCTAGAAATTTCTTTAAAGGTTCTATTTCTTCTTTCTACAACACCATTTTTCTGAGGTGTTCTAGGGGAAAATAAATTCTGACTATAACCATTTTGTGAGCAAAAGGACTTAAACTCTTGATTTTCAGACTCATGTCCATGATCACTTCTTAAAGATTTAATTTTAAGGTCACTAATATTTTCATCAGACATGGAATACATAGTAAAATAAGGGCAGCCTTCACTTTTGTGAGCCATGAAAAAGGTCCAGGTATATATAGAGAAATCATCTACCTGAACATAAACATAATGCTTCCCATTTAAACTAGAAGCTCTAGATGGTCCAAAAAAATACATGTGAGCCAATTGAAGAGTTTGATATGTAGAAAAATCTTTATTTGATTTGAATGATATTTTTTTGTTGTTTTCCCTTTTGACAAGGATTACACACTTTGTCATTTGGAAACTCATGTCTGGGTAAGTCTTTAACTAGGCCATTTATAGTTAGCTTTATAAGAGAGTGAACATTATAGTGTCTTAGTCTCCTATGCCAGAGCCAAGATTCATTATGAAATACACTTAAGCATGAAATTTTTTGAGAGGATAATGATTCTATATTAACAGAATAAACATTCTCATTCCTTGATGTAGAAAATAATAATTAATCTTTAGAATTAAAGACATTACATGCATCATTTTAAAATTTAACATGATATCCATCATCACATAATTGTGAGAAAATAAGCATATTATATTTTAAGCCATTAACAAAAAGTATATTATAAATTAAAATCAAATCAGTGTTACCAATCTGGAATAATCCAATGATATTCCCATTTGCATTGTCACCAAATGTGAGATGTCCTACATATACTTTTACCAGGTTCTTGAAGCATGAGTAGTGTCCTGTCATGTGCCTTGAACATCCACTATCCATGTACCATATATTCTTACAGGATCTCTTTAAGCATCTTTCCTATAACATTATCAAGTAAAGATATATTTTTGTACACATACTTGTTTGGGTCTAATAACATTAGTAATGAGTGCTTTAGGAACCCATATTTGTCTCATAGGTTTCTTATAAGAATTATGTAATGTTTTTGAAAAATAAATTGTATTTGGTCCACAAAAACATGAAACTATAGAGTATGTATCATGACTTTAGCTTGATGAGCTGTGTCCAGAACTGGGAACAAAATTATATGACCTAGACTTGGAAATAAAATTCGTTCTACCAAGGTTTATTTTACCAGGTTGATAACCAATGGCAGTATTGTATTTAGGGGCAATTTGTTTTTCATGAATTTCTGTAAGGGTATTTTTAACATTAGTAAACTTTTCAAAGTCACTTTTTAATTTCTCATTAGACATTTTTAATTTATTATTTTCTTTGAGAAGTTGAGAATTTTTCTCCTTTTCAGTAGTAAGATCAGATTTAACATTTGTAGTGAGAGCATGTTGTTTCTTAAGTGATTTGTATTTATCTTTTAATTTATTGCTTGTCTCTTCAAGCATGTTACAGTATTCAATAATTTCTTCATTATTCAAATTTGCAAAGTCACTTTCCACTTAAAAATAGTATTAATTATGTACAGAAGAGTTCAATGTTACCTTAGATGAGTTTTTCATAAAACACATACTGGCTTTGTTAGCCAATTCATCATGTGATGTCTCCGAGTCATTTGAACTATCCTAATAGGTACTCCAAGTATCATTCATTTCCTTTTTGTACTTATTGTCATTATCCTCATACTTCATCTTATATTTGAGCTTTAGACAGTTAGCCTTTATATGTCCTTTGTGCTTACATTCATAGAATACAATTTCATCAGTTTTATCACTTCTTTTCCAGTCTTTTTTCTAGTTTCCTTTTAGATCATACTTGACCTTAAAGTTATGATTTCTGAAAAAGATTATCCTTTTGTAAAATTGTTTGAATATTCTATCCAGTTGAGCCGTCTCCTCATCACTATTAGGTGACGATTGTTCAGTGGTGGAACTTTATACAGGATCTTCTAGTTTCCCTTTGTCTTTATACTTTGAGAAGGTGGTCTTGAATGCTACATATTTCCTCTTTGGTCCATCCTCCTCTTCTTTGTTTACTTTCATCTCTTCCTCATACATCATTAGTTTCCCAATGAGTTTTTTTAGAGGTAGCTTGTTGATGTCACACGATTCTCTAATTGAGAGAGAGGTTCCCCTCTATCTATCATGTAAACACCTAATAATTCTCATGATCTGTTCTTTGAAAGTGACATCTCTTCAAAAAGAAATCATTGTGTTGACAATCTCATTGAACCTAAGATAGATTTTAGAAATAGGCTCATTAGGTTTCTTATTGAAATTATCATATTTTATAGTATAATTATTATGTCTCATTTCCTTTACACTAGATGTGCCTTCATGTGAGATAGAAAAGGTATCCCAAATTTCATGGGCACTTTTACAAGAAAAATTGCTATTAAATTATTCATCTCCTACGAAACATTACAGAGCATTCATGGCTTTACAATTGTTATTGTAAGTAAGTTTTGAAGGCTTATCCTATGTAATTCTATCAGTCACCGAAAGATTGAAATCATTTATAATGGATGACCAAATTTCAAAGGTCATACTCTCTAGATGTATTTTCATTTTAATTTTCCATTGAGCATAATTGGTTCCATTAAAGAATGGTGGTCTTTTGGTTGCATAACCTTCCATTCTATTATCCATACTAACAAACTACTTCAAAAGTTCTAGAAATTTAGAATTATCCCAAATTTACTGATCTTTAAAGTACAACTACAATCACAGTTGAGTAAGATTACATAGAGTCCAAACAAAGACACCTCTGATACCAAATGTTGTTAAGAGTAGTTCACTCAAGAGGGGAGAGGTGAATTGAGTGACTATAAAAATTTCTGTTACAAAAAATATTATTTTAAAAGAAATGGTTTTCCCCAATAATAGATACAGTCCAATCAATCAAGGTTATACTATTATAAGGGTTTGACTATTTAAAAAACTTCTTAGAAGATTGATTAATTCTCAATAATCTTAATATGTATTATTAAGATTACTTTTGAAGTTATTCTACTAAGACAAATTAGTTATAACCACTTTCCAAGACTAACAATCAATGTGAAGTTAGAGTTTTTTGGAGTATGAAATAAAGTAGTAAATCAGAGAAGAATAAATTTAAATTACACAACAGATATGAAACAAGTGGTTCAGTCTCAAGATGAGACCTAATCCACTCCACTTGGTGATCACCTGCCACCAAGAAGTTTATATAAATAAACTTTGATCAACACCCTGAATCGGGGTTAACAATAGTACAAAGATTGTCCAGGTCACATAGGGACCTCTTCCACATTTTTCTTAGGTGAACAAAAATAATAACCAGGCCACACAGGGACCCCTTCCATAGTTTTCATGGGTAAACAAGAGTAAAAAGAGTTTGGTGTAAGGATTTAGAAATCCATCAGTTTATCTCATAAGTTAGTGTGTCTATAGAATATACAGAGTATACACACTACTCAAAATGTTAAAACACATATGATAAAGAAAGTGATTATTACCCAAAATGTTAATTTAATATGGAAATAATTTTTAAATGGGTAGTATAATGTCATAAATGAATCATGTAATATATAATAAATATTAATATGGTTATGGTATAATTTAATACCATACTATGGTCATTATACATGAGGTTAAATTTACCCTCGAACAAAAGAAAGTGCAAGGTAAGGGTTAATTCTTCAATCTCAATATTATTCTAGATTGTTTATGGGTCAGTTTTTATTGGGACATATTTATTATCCATGTACATGTTTCATAAAAGTGTTATAATAGGATTATTTTAAGGGAATCTTTTACTAAAACATCATTTTAAATGTTTTAAATATTTTTTCTTTTAAATCATTCTCATTAATGTCCATGCTTTAAAATGTTTTTTAAGGATTTATTTATATGGACATGAATGTTTTTTAAATATTAATTCCATTCGAAAGTTTCAAAGTTGTATGGGAAAATATGATTAAGAAATGTCTTTAAATGTCTTCCGTTCAAAATTATTTTACATTTAAATGTTTTCATGAAAAAGGGATATTTCTCTCAAAGAGTTTTACAAATAATTCTCATCTATGTCAACATTCATTGATGGATTTTAAAATTTTTTTATGTTGATTTATTATGATAAAAATAATCCACATTGTATTGAAGGTTTTGTGATATGTTTGACTGTGGATGTGTTATTTTTATACCATTCAAGGTTTATAGTTAAATTGTTGACATTTCATATGCTATTTCTAATACAAATGTTTATGTTATGTTTCAATATTTTCATATGAGAAATGTATTGGACATAATAGGTGATGGGTGGAGCCCGTTATATCTCCTCGATGCATTTATTAGTCTCAAGAGTCAATTAAAGGTGGAATTTTCCGAGGCCTTTCCCAATTTGATATATGGCTTTGGCCGTGGCCTTAATCATTTTTAGACATCTTGGCCGAGGCTTTGACAAAATGTTTCAGAATATCTGGCATTATACATTCCCTCATTATGAAACTAATTTTGATGGTTCATGTGGTTATTCGACTAGTAGAATACCCCTGACTAAGTTTTATTATGGCTTTATTTACTCATCTCATATTTCTTTTATAAAGTTTTAATGTTTATTATTTGTAAAGGCATGTGTTTTCAATTATCTCCCATGCTTATTATTTATGTTATCTTCCACTAAATTATTTACCATTACCGAGCATCTGAGCTCGACCATTTCTTAAGTTTTATTTCCTAGGATCCCAAGATGTGATTTATGATTGAGATTCAGTTTTATGCTAAGGGAACAATGGATTTCTCAAAAGAATTTGTTTTGTACGTTAGAAAGTGGAATGTAACGTTCAAGTATGTAATCTATTTTCCAAGACTTCTAAACTAATCGGTCTTTCAGGACATGATTCCTTGTAATCATGATAATGCTATATAATAGTGCACTAACTCTGGGTAACTGAGGTCGGGGCATTACATGAATTCTAAGTGTTATGTACACACACACACAATTATTTCATTTTCCATAGGATGGATAAAAGTTTGAATATTCTTGAATAATAATCATTATAACATCTTAGAATATAGACTAAACTATATTTATTACTACATCATAAATGCAACCAATAATTTGGAAGATTAGTATGAAGAAAATGTCAAGGGGATGATAAATATGATTACTTCTTTCTTAGCAGATTTCCTTTAATCCATTCTTAAGGGATCTAGGGTAGGCCATTTGGAAGGAAAAGAAAATATATAACATAAATAAAGATGTTTAGATGATAAATGGGTAGGTTTGGGTTGAGATATATGGATCAAAGTGGTGTAAGGATGTATTATGTAACACCCGAATTATATTTAAATTAATTTTTATTTTATTATTTTTTGGCTCTGGGTTCTCGCGCATGGTTCAGGTTGGGTTTGGTTTAAATTTTCTTTTTGATGTTTAACGATTTTACTAGATTTTGGACACACAGTAGGCGGTATCCACAGAGCTAGCCTAGGTGTCATGCAATTGCTTGATATTAATATTATTCATATTATTATTAATATTAATATTATTATTCTTATTATTTTAATTACTATTAATATTAGTATTATTAATTTATTAGTATTATTTTTTTATTTTTATTATTATCATCATCATCATCATCATTACGAATAATAATAATAATAATAATAATATACTTATAGTTAATATAAAAAAAATACATATAACCCTAGATTACCGTGGCCCCCTTACCTTTTCCTCGCTACAAGTAGGCCCCCTCCATGCATGCCGCCTTCAGGTTTTCCCCTTTGTTCAAGCTGGTCACACCCCAACGGCCTCAACCTCTATCTCCTTGTTCTCCTCAGCCTTGACCTCCTACTCCGGTCATCAATGCTTTCCCAGGACCCCGCCTCCTCTGGGTCATCCCTCCGCCAGCCGACCCTGCACTTTGCCTCTGGTCAGCTGCCTCACCTTGCCACGATCGGGCCCCTAGCCTCCTCCCCGCCTCCTATGTCCCACGCTACACCCCTCACCCGAGACCCCACACCCTCTGCCTTCTCCGTTACCTGCTTCCCTCACTTACCCACTCTAGCCTCCCTCCCATGCCCTCCTACATCACCCAGATTCACATTGGCCACACTTCTCGCCCGCATAACCTTGGTTCGCCTCCATCTTGCGCCGGCTAGCAGCGCACCCTCTGCTCCTGTACAGCCCTTGCCTCCCCCTCCTGATTCTCTCCCCTTTCCACACTCCCAGCCAGTGACGCAACCATCCCTGCCTATCACCATAGTGCGCACCCACTCTTAGCACACCAGGCCAACAACCTCTGTTTCCTTCGTGCAGCTCTGACTTGTGACCCTTATACACTCCGACAAAACATAACCCTCCTTCGTAGCACCTCTTCCCCCCATCCGGCCCACATACATCACCCTTCCAATGTGTTCTTCATTTGGGTTATGTTTTTCTACAAATTAATAAAACTTTAGTGTCAGAGTTATGTGTAACACATTTTTATTGTTGTTTTAATGTGTACAAGGGGTCTTTGTGGATCAGTTCCACCTTCTGCAAAAGCGGCATCACGTTTTCATGCATTTGAGGTAGGCATCTCCATAAATCTCCATTATGATGCACTTCCTATGACTCTTGACACATTTAATAAATTTATTACCACAATTTTTACCATTGAGGTGACATTTTTTATCTTAGTATAATGTTATTATCTTGGTTTAAATTGTTGATAAAAAGTTTTTTTTCAAATCAATTCTTGAAATTTTTTTAGGTCAAAGTGCACATTTGATATTGGTTGAAATTCCACGTAGTTTCATTAATGTGAAATTGGGTATGTAAGAAATTCATATCTTTATTTTTGTTATGGTAAAATTATTGAATTATGGGGTTTTAGTTGTATGTATGATTTGGTGATCTTTTGGATTGAGGATTTTGGTAATTTTTTTTTGAAAATGTTCTTTTGTTTGAAAAATGCTTAATGGATTTTGTGTCATGCTGGATATTATTTTGATTTGATGGTGGGTGATATTATTTAAAGGGATTTTTAATGATTTCTTGGTACCTCTTTTCATTCCATTGGGTGTTGGCACATCCATTGGTGCACGAGGTGGAGACATGGATGTGGCCTCATATGAAAGTGGCACTTGAAAATGGTTTTCCTCCCTAAAATGAGTTTATTATAAATGACTTTTTTTGTATTTAAGTAATTTTGTTTCCCGTGTGTGACATAAAAAATTTTATTAAATGAAATATTAAAGAGGTATGCCCTTCTAAAACTTTTAATTAAATGATGATGTTTGTATGAACTTTTAGAAAGGATTGTGTTTTAAACATTTTTGCTTTGTTGGAGTTTTAATTATTTTTAGAAAAATGGTTCTGATATGGATATGACGTGACAGACCGGTTGGATATTTGTTATTGTGAAATGTTTTAATGTGTATGTGGGAGTGCTCTTGTCTAGGGTAATGATTTATGGGTGAACACATAGAAAGCATTCGTGTTTTGTGTATGAATGTTCGGTGAGATGAATCACGGGGGGAGGGACTTTATACTTACACAGAATTATTATCACCACCATGGGTTCCTGGGCGTCTTTTAGATGATCGCGTGATAGTTGATGATCAAAACAAATTAGATGGGTTGGTACCCCTGGATTGGTTATTAGGCCAGGCGGGCTTTTCCACTAGATATGCCAGTTATAGGGTAGCCATTTAGTTATTGACTTACAGGCTTCACCATACGAAAAAAGGTGGTTCCGAATCAAGTATGAACATGGGTATTCTAGGAATGTTTAGGATCACCCATGGTTGTTGTATTATTTACTTTGCTTGTTTAACTTCCATTGCACTAGTTTTTTTTAGTTTTCACTTTACCTTGTTTTACTATATCCTAGCTCTGGTATATTCTGTTTTGGATTTTATTTATAAAATGAAGAATGATTTTGAAAATGTTTTGTAGTGTGTGTTGGGATTTTAAAGATGAAAAACATGTTTCTTATTTTAAAATATGGAAACCCTAATTTTATATTTGTTTTTCAAACATGTCTAATTGGATTATTTTGGGAAACGAGATGTTGGATTCTGTGGTTTAGTTTAGAATCCCTACTAACCATCTCGATGCCCATTCCTATCATATTATTTCAGTTTCAGGTTCAGTTCTTTTTTAGGTTCCTAGTTCAGCTGCTCACTGTTGGAGTAGGCAAGAGTATGAGTTGGGTGGTGACCTAGAAGGTCACAAGGATGTATGTTTGGTTTTATTTTCATTCTTATGCTAGTTTTTAGTTTTATCATCATTTTTGTTTGTCTATTTATCTTTTTTCATGGGCCAAATCATTCCCCATGATTATGTTTTGATGCTTGAAACTGGTTTCCAGCCCATGAGGATCGGGAATGCCCTTCGGGCCATGTTGCAGACTGGTTCGAGTAACCGATTTAGGGTCAAACCGGGTTAGTTCATGCCAAAATGGTATTAGAGGAGGCCCTTGTTATTTGGTGGGTTTGGTAGATGGAGATTAGAACTATCTGGATTCGGGAAGTATGTATGTAAATGGCGTCATGAACCCTTTCTCATTTCGAACCTCAAGTTTCTAGGGGTAGTCCATGTTTTGAGTCTTCTGCTTTTGTTTTTGGATTTAGGAATGACAATGTAGGAGGACCAGTGTCATGTAATGACCTCACATGGATTAGTGAACTACGTGGAGTCTGATTTCACGATTTGCTTCTCTAAGTCGTTTATGATTTCTTAGGGCGTAGCTCACTACCATGTCACCATGTTAAGCGTAACTTCTAGTTCCACATCCCCATGTTTTGTTGTAATGGGTTTTGTTTATGTTTTGATTGATGTAAGCGTGTTTTTGAAAATTAAAAAGGGAAATGGTTTTCGGAAAATTGAATTTGGTTTGAAAAGTGGGTTTCGTATTTTGAAAGTGGCCTTGAAGGAAGGAGGTTTTGAAATCAAAAATTGAAAAGGGATTTTGGAAGAGGAATTTTTGAGCTGTTTTTGTATTTTCTCACTTCTTTTGATCTGGTTGTTTTGGATGAAGGTGATTTCGTTGATGTTACTTCGGATTGATATCAGTTTTTTTCCCTATGTTTATATGTTGTTCAGAAAATGCTTCCCAGAAAGGTCACCAAGGTTTCTGATAATTCTTGACTAGTTTTTGGTCCTTCTCAGACATTGCCTATCCTACATGGTGATCAGGGTCCATTAGAGGCAGTATAGTTCGTTGAAGAGGTTGAGCATGTCTTTAGGGTATTATGAGCACCTGAAGCTATCAGAGTGCGTGCCATTTTCAGCCTCTTTGTAGGTCCATCCCTAGATTAATATGAGTTATTTTACCTATCATCAATGCAATTTAGGATGATTTGGGATGTATTTTAGTCTCTCTTCATCTGATGGTTAATAAATAAATATTTGAAGACGAAGAAAATGGAAGAACTTATGTGCATTCAACAAGGACAACAGACGGTGAAAGTATATGTTGACCATTTCAAGGAACTTATTTCCTTTTATCTTGAGGTAGCATTTTAAGATTCTATGAATACTTCCCTCATCATTGGGGGTCATCATCTAGAGATCAATGAGAGGGTCCACCATTTTTAGAACCATTGTTTCCAGAAGCTGGTGGATAACGTGTTTTTAGCTGAGTTGGTCTCTAGTGCGCAGATGGTTGGAAATGCAGCATATCCAGTTACATATGACGGTTCCCCTTCTTGAAAACAGGGTCTTACAGAGGGAAACATTTCTAAAGAGTCCTCTACAATGTTTCTAGCTTCCACTTCATCAGACAGTTTAGTGGTGTGCCACAAGTGTGGCCGGTTCGGGCACGCGAAGATGTCATGTCGCATCCCTCAGAAGATATGCCATCATTGCGGCTATCTAGGTCACTAGGAAAAGTTTTTCAAGTAGCGTATCCTGAAGGAGAAATTGTGCCAAGGTGATTTTATTTCCTGACTATGAGGTAGAAGATACTTCATCCATCAGAGCCCCAACTACAGTTCCTGGGGTGAAGCTCATGCATAGTCAGGAGTTTCCGGGGTTTGGAAGCCTTGGTTTAGGATTGTGTTCAGTGTTGGAAGTGAAACATTTAAAGTATTTTCATCCTTTATTTTTATTCTATTAATGTTTTTACGTCGTTGTAAGTTCATTGTTTTATTTTGGGTTTATAATAGACATGTTATATTATAATCCAATAGTTTTTTTTTGGATTATGGTTTTCTGAACATTGAGTTTTTCTTAAATGTGTTTTTGACCCTTATATAGGTTGGTCTTAGTTTAGCTATTTTTGTTTATAGATGTAAGTACATATGGAAGAATCAATGTTTGTGGTTATGCTCAGGTTCACTATTTGAGTTATGTTCAGCTCATAGGCTTTTCTCTAGTGTTTGGGGTTTTTTATATGGGTTGATAGTTCCATGTTTCAGTGCAGGTGTTGTTCGATTGTGCTATAGAAGTTCGTTATGATTATTTGGGATTTCCTGCATCGTCCCCCCATCCTGGGGTGGTATGTTTGAGTGTTAAATTTCTAAACTAGTTGAGTTCTAGTGGTTGGGAGAACCCCCTTCTATTCTCCCATTCTCCTGTATCTTGGTTTCTTTTGGTTTTACTCGGGCATTGATTCCTGTTTTGTCTAATGTCTAACTAAGTGGATTTCTGGGGGAAGAAAGTGTCTATTGTGGGGAGAATATTCACACCTAATTTTTTTTAAAATTAATTTCTATTTAATTATTTCATGGCTCAAGTTTGTCACACAATGTTCTAGTTGAGTTTGGTTTAATGTTTTTGGATGTTTAATGATTTTACTGGATATCAGACCGCTGTGCAGTCACCATGACATTGGCGGTGGCTGCGTGGCCAGCCCTGGTGTTGTGCAATTTCATAATATTATTTTTATTATTATTCTTATTAATATTCATATCCTTATTATTATTATTTTAAACAAAATTATTACTTTTATTATTATTATTATTATTAATTTTATTATTATTTTAATATAATAAAATTAAAAAAATAAAATAGAATACATATAACCATGGACTACTTTTGCTCACCCCTTTCCCTTACACTCAAAGTGCGAAGGCCCCCTCCGTGCATGACACCTTATAGTTGTGCCCTCTGTGCATGCCGGTCTCACCCTAATGGCCTCAACCTCCACCTCCTGGTTTTTCTCAGCTTTGCCTTACCACTTTGGTCGTCCGCACTCGCCTGGGGACTGACCTCCTCCCGGTCATCCCTCTGCCTGCTAACCCCACGATGTGCCTTTGGCCAGCCATCTATACCTATCATGGTCTGGCACCCAGCCACCACGCCGCCTCCTTCCTCCCACGCTATGCCCCTCGCCAAGGACCCCACATGCCATGCCATCTCCGGTACCCACCTACCTCACTTCCCTACTCCAGCCTCCCACGCTTTCCCTCCTAAATTTCCCAAATTCACGCCTGCCACACCTCTCGCACATAGGAACTTGTTTCTCCCTTGTCTTATGCCAGCCAGTAGCTCACCCCCTGCTCCAAGTGAGGCCTCACCTCCCCCTTCTGATTCTCTCCACTTTCTGCATTCCCGACCAGTGGCGCAGCCACCCCCATTCCTATCTCCATGGTGCGCTCTCGCTCTAGAGGCACCAGGACAACGAACTTGATTTCCTTCAAACATCTCTGAATTGTGAATCCTCTACCCTCTGGCAAACCCAAACCCTCCTTCAAAATACATCTGCCTCCCCTTCAGCACTCAGAATTCACCCTTCCAGTGTGTTTTCCAATTAGGTTTTGTTTTTCATTAAATTAACTAAAAATGAGTGTCCGTGTTATGTGTAG
The DNA here is from genome assembly GCA_963277665.1 of Viscum album. NCBI lineage: Eukaryota > Viridiplantae > Streptophyta > Magnoliopsida > Santalales > Viscaceae > Viscum > Viscum album. Next base: position 350,596,195 of record OY728134.1, on the reverse strand, counting down.
CACATTTTTCTTGTAGTTTTAAGGATTGAGATGGTTCTTTGAGGATCGATTCCACTTTCCGCAGAAGTGGCATCATGTTAACATGCATTTTAGGTAGGCGTCTCCATACATCTCCATTATGATGTACTTCCTTTGACACTTGAAACATTCAATAAATTTATTACCATGATTTTCACTACTTTGGGGAATTTTTTTGGCTTCATATAGTTCTTTTACATTGATTTAAATTGTTGAAAAAATTAGGTTTTCAAAGTAATTCTTATAATATTTTAAAGTCAAAGTACACATTTCATGTTGGTTGAAATGACACGTATTTTCTGTAGAATGAACTGGGAATGTGACAAATGTTTAACCTTATTTGTGTTACGGTAAAATTATTGAATTGTGGGGTTTTCATTGTATACATGATTTGGTGATCTTTTGGATTGAGTATTCTGGTAAAAATGTTTTGAAAATGTTATTTTGTTAAAAAAATGGTTAATAGATTCGGTGTCATGAAGATTATTGTTTGGGTTTGATGGGGGTGATATTTATAAAAGGGAGTTTTAATGTTTTCTTAGTTACTCTTCATATGCCATAGGATGTTGGTGTATCCATGGGTGCTTGATGTGCACAGGCAGATGTTCCCTCAAATGAATGTGTCACTTGAAAATGGTGTTGATCCCTAAACCTTATTCACATTAAATGATTTTTTTTGTATTTAAGTAAATATGGTTCCCTTGTGTGACTTCAAAAATTGGATTAAATGAAATCTTAAAGAGGTATCCATGTTTGGCACGTTCAATTCAATGATGACGTTTTTATGAACTTTTTGAAAGGATTGTGTTTTAAAATTGTGTGGATCGTCAGAGTTTTAAATATTTTTTGAAAAATATTTTCAACATGGATATGATGTGATGGACATGTTGGCACGTTGTTAATGTGAAATTCTTGAATGTGTATTTGGGGGAGCGCCTGTCTAGGGTAACCCATTATGGGTGAACACATAGGAAGCATCCGTGTTTGGGGTAGGAAAGTGTGCTGATATGAGTCACATGTACGAGTGACTTCTTACTTACACAGTATTATTATCACCACTATGGGTTCCTAGGAGTATTTTAGATGATCTAGTGATGGATATTGTTCAATCCCGGTTAGACAGGTTGGTTCCCCCTAGATTTTTTATTAGGTCTGGTGGGATTTTCCACTGGATTGGTCAGTTATAGGGTAGCTAGTTTGTTATGGACTTAGGGGCTTCACCATACGACGGGAGGTGGTTCCGAACCAAGTACATCCAGGGGTATTCTAGGGATGTTTAGGATCACCAATGCTTACTGGATTATTTACATTTTTTTTACTTTCTATTGCACTAGTTGATTTCTAGTTTTCTCTTTTACTTGTTTTACTCTAGCCCAGATCTAGTATATTCTGTTTTGGATTTTATTTATAAAATGAAAAATGATTTTGGAAGTGGTATGTAGCATGTTTTTGGGTTTTAAATGGAAAAAAACACATTTCCTAATTTAAAATTTGAAAATACTAATTTTATATTGGTATATCAAACATGTGCCATTAGATTATTTTGGGAAACAAGACGTTGAATTCTGTGGTTTAGTTTCGCATCCCTACTAATCATCTTGATACTCATGTCTATCATATTCTTTCAGTTGCAGGTTAAATTCTTATTCAGGTTCTTGGTTCAGCTGCTAAGTGCTAGATCGGGCTTGAGTTTGAGTTGGTTGGTGACCTAGAAGGTCACATGGAGGTATGTTTAGTTTTATTTTCCTTCCACTACTAGTTTCTATTTTTATCGTCATTTTTTTATCTGTTTATCATTTTTTTCATTCTTCAAATCATTCCCAACGGTTATGTTATGAGGCCAGGAACTCATTTCCCGCCCATGGGGATTGAGAATGCCCTCCGGGGCATGTCGCGGATTGGTTTAGGTGATCGGTTTAGGGTCAACCTAGGTTGGTTCGTGATATTATGGAACGAGTGCCCTTTAATAATTGAGGTGAGGGGTACAATTTGAAACTGTAAAAATATTAAATTAATAAAAATTCATTTTGTATTCACAATGGTCGAAAAATTATTTATTTAAAATATAATTTAATTATTTTAATTCTATATAAAATAATTTTTGTAATAGTTTAGATCACATTTATTCCCTTATCTTTTAGTTTTTACCCTTATTTAATTTCTTTTACTCTTATCGTCACAACGAGGATTTTTACACATTGAGGGTTAATATAGTTTCTATAAAATTAAAGAATACCCATAAATAGATCTTTTATGAAATTTTGAACCTTATCCAAGTAATTTTTATGAATTTAATATTTTTAATATTTTTATAATATTTGATAAAATTTTATTTATTTTTAAATATCATTAATGTAGTTTTGGACACTATTTATTACATTGACATTTTAAAAGAATAAATATTAATAGATATCATCAGACAGAATATTTGTAATACACTCTTAACATATCAAGGTAATATATAACATTCTTGTTTGACATTAATTATATCAATTTTTTTTATTTTATTTTTTATAACATTTTTTAATATTAACATTAATAAAATAATTATTAAATTACTATTGAGCAAGCATTTATGGAAATTATTTACTCACAAAAAATTGAAAAAAATTTCCATAATGAATATAATCATTTTTTTGAATGATTTTTTATATTTTAATATTTCATCTGGATAACGCCATATTAAAAATGAAATAGTTATTATAAATATGGCTATGACAATACAAGAGTTTTATTAAATATATTATTATAAATATCTTAATCACATCCAAGTGGTTACCAATGGTTATAATTTCCATCCAAGGATTCTTATGAGAGAACCTATCTCAAAAAATATATTTTTTTCCAATTGTTTTTTTCATTTTCCAGTCCTTCTCAATTTATTCTTATCTTAAAATTACCCAATTTATCCTTTATTATGGAAAAAAATTACAAATGACACTATTTATATTGGTAAAAAATAAAAGGTTCATGATTAATACATTTTCTACTTAATAAATATAATATGGAATCCATTTTTTTAATTCAAAACACATATGTTGTATAATTTAATTTAAAATTAAATCATAAAAAACAAAAGAAAATATTATTTTTAGCAACATTCCATATTAAAATATAAAAATGTTTTTATAACAAAATTATTCCAATTTATTAATTAGATATAATATAAGTAAATTTTTATTGAAAAAATAATATAACTTTTAAATCATTGAAATAAAAATAAATTCATCAATAAAAAATGTTATTTTTCATTATTCATTGGAAATTAATTATTCTCTGAAAAAATAAAACTAAAATAATTTTTACATTAATATTTTAAAAATGAAGTTTATCTTTCAAATAGAATTTATAAAAGTGTAAAAATTATGTTTTATAACATTTGTTCCATTAAATGGAAGAAAATTTCCTTAAAATTGATTTTTATGCACAAAATTGGATATGTTATTATCTTTTTCTGATAAAATATATAGGATAGATTTCAAAAAAATATAATTGAATATATAATTTATTAATTTCATAATGTTGTTAATACTATTAATTCCCACTAATTTATTAGATAGGTTATAATGATCACATAATAATAATTCATTGCATGATTATATTGGGAGTTAAATTCATCATAAGCTATGAAGAGGATAAATTAAAAAATGACATAATATAAAATTTGTTGGTGTTATATTCTCCCATCATATGAAATTGATCCTCTAAATTTAAAATTTCTCATTGAAAATAAAATGTTTCTATTTGAAAATTCTATGATAATTTTTTAGTTCAATACAAAACTGGATTTTAATAACCTTCCCTCTTTATTGGCATTATAGGGTTTCATAATCCATTTCTAGTTGCATTATATAAACATCTTTCAAGATTTATTTTCATGAAATCTAATGTTTAATATAATGATAATATAATGTGTCAATGAAAAGTAAAATTTTAAAATATTTTTAATTAATGATTTGGTATTACCATTCATGTCTTATTGGTACCATGCTTGTACCATCCATGTTTACTTACATGTGAATACCCAACATAATTTTCAAAATAATACTCCAATGTAATTTAATAAAGTAATCAATTATTAACTACTAATTAATATGGTCAATATTATCTTATTTAAATTTATGTCTTTCTCATAGGATCTATTATTCTCATTTAATAATATATTGTCATCTATACTGAATAAAAAACCATTACAATGATTTTATTCTTCCTATAATGTATGTGTGTCTACAATATTCCACATCTACTACAACTTGTTGAATATGTTTTTATGAAAAATAATTTTTAGTTTTTGGAATTCATATAATCCAATTAAACCCTTTTCCCTCTATCTCAAATAGATATATACACCCATTTAATGAAATATAGTCTATAACTTGAAAATAGCTTTTGTAACTTAGATATTTAATTAATATTGTTTGAAAATGTAGGATACCTACTTTAGATACACATTTTTTTCTCTATGAATGTTTTTTTATATCTTAAAAATATCTTTGCATCTAAAACAATTTCTTATGATATAATGGATTCATATCAAACTATATCTCCTATGATATAATTTTTTTATTATAGTCATCATGTTTTTATGGTATAACACCTTTATTTTAACTAATTTTCTTAAAAAATAATTCATGTTTTTACAATGGATATAGGTCACAACATTTATCATTTTTTACATAAATCATTACACAAATGTGTATAAAGACATGAGAATTTATGAATTACTCAATGCTATATGATAATTATAAATCATTTTCTGTTGTAATCAACATCAATCCTTCTTATTAACATCATCTCTTTTATATGGAAAAGGGAATGTATGTGTATAAATTACTCCATGCTACATTATAACGATTTATGAATTCTTGGTGAAGATAGTCTTTGATAGAAGATCCTAATCAATATCTTATTTAGTAGACACACATAAACAATAATAAATTTTCAAATTCCATAATAAACAATTAATCGAATATTATCAAGTATTTTAACCACTGGCTTAACCTTGGAATAGTTAAAACTATTAAACCAATGATATTATGAATGCTTTGTAACTTAACCTAATTCTATAGTATTCATTGTAAAAAAACTAATAACACATGTGTTTTGATAATATAGAAGGGATTTAACTCCAAATAGTCTAAAATGATATTGGTTATATAATTGAAAACTACCTGGTTTTTTTAAGAAAAGGATATTCTTCCAAAAAATGGGTAAAACATAGTCTTACCTTTTATATTTATCAATTATTACAAATAATAAATAAATAACTAAACTATTGGTAGCATATCAAACACAAAAAACAACATTAATTCATAAAGAAGAATAATTTTTCTTTATGTATAATGGAAACATGAGAAAAAATTTTGTGTTATACTCAAAAAAAATTAAATTCGAACAACTAAACATAAAAATTAAAAGTTTTTTAGTTCTCACCACTATCATTTGTAATTAACTATTTCCACCCCTTAGAGAACTAATTTTTTTCACTGGTTACATTTATATAGTTACATGGTTACTCTATTTCATTAAACATACTTGAAATTAATATTGTATTTAATACTCTATATGTATGAAAGATACAACACATAAAATTAATGAATATACATATAGAAGTGATTATTTTAATCTTATATTCAACTCCTTGCATTTAAACATCTATACATTTATCATGTGACGTGTGAAGTAAATAAAATCATATATAATTCAATTTCTCTTTTATATTAAGGATATTATAAAGGTTTCTTTTGTGTCAAACATTCCATATACCTAATCACTTTTTTTCTCAACTTGTTTAAAATTAAAAAAATGTTTATACATTCTTTATGTTCTTATTTATATATAGAACCATTACCTAAAAGATAATTAAATGTTTTATCCAAACTATTAATTTTGTAATATTAAAAAAATATGCGTAAATTAGTGAAACATATATAAGAAATAGAGGTATTGAATGATAATGATCTACATATTAATTTATACATAGCTATTATAATCATGAACCATTCATAGATCACTTCATTTTATCCTTGTAATCATCTTACATATGAGACAACATGTGAAATCATCCATTACCCGATGTTGTTTCCACAACATAGATAATATGAAAATGATATCATTATGAAAACACCATAATAGGAATCATATAGGTATATCTTGCTAAATATTTCACACACTAGACGCCAGAGGTAGCTCAAAATGAATTGGAAACTCTATCTCCACAAAATTTCTATGTCATTGCACATTGCGAATGTGTAGATACAACACTAAAAGAATCCAGAAATTTTGGAAAAGTGTTTTGAGTAATTTTTATAGTAGTGTATTAGTGGTTTGAATTTACACATTCTAAAACATAAATATATTAGAATATTAATATTATACTGATTCCTTGGTTAGACATTAATGATTATTTTAATGATATAATGCATCCCACTATTTTAATAAATTCATATATCCCTCAATACTAGATTCAGTATATTATATCGCTGGGGTATTCTAGTGGAAAGGATCCTTGAAAGCTATCCTCATTGTCTACAATCATTTGATACATAAAAAATATAAGAGTTTTGTGGTATGCATTAAACCATACAACTACATTAACTCTCAGATCCTTGATTTTTTTGAGTGAATTCATAACTTATAAACATCATTAACATGATTTAATAAACTCTTTTTGTAACATCATAAGTAATTATTGAATATTTATTTTCATATTTATTAATAATTATTAATTAGATAGTAGTTTTTCTTTAAAACTGATGCTATATCTAATAGAGTACACAACATGCAATAATGGGTTTCTCCAAAATCATATGTTGCAAAAAAGATTGAGTTATACCGAAAAATAATATATTATTAATATTATTATTTTAGGTAGTAGTTATCAAAAATTAGTTAGAAAGGAGGGAATTAAATATATTAACTAAATAACAAAAATATGGTTTACACATGTTCATATAATGATTCATTGGTTATAAAATTAATAATGAATGAAAATGAAAACCAATTGACTAAAAAGGATGTGTTTTCATGAAAAACAATTTAAGCATGAGAAATTGAGTTTAAAAAATAAAAAAATCACTCTTGTTGGATTATATTAATGAAATATAAATTAAATATGGTGTTTAAAATTAATCTTTTATGTTTTCTAGATATGATATAAGAATAAATTCAATTTTATGAATAAAAGAAGTATTAAAAAAGGAACTTTTACAACCTTTTGATGGATAATACTTTTTAAATATAATTTTTTTCACATTTCAAATTTATATTTCATAGAATAAATATTTTCTATATAAGAGGAACATTGAAATTTACTTTTGTTTAATTTTTGGTATTTTTTGATGAAATACATATTTTAATGAATATTGAAAATACTAAATTTTAATTCAAAATATCCTTTTCATATAAATTATTTATACTGTTAGGTTGTAATTTTACTTTATTTTATGGTATATTTAAATTATATTTTTATCATTTAATCCAATTTAGTTCATGGATTCTTTTTCAAAACAAAATTAAAGAGAAAACTGAGGTTAACTTCTTAGCATTTTACTTAAAAACCTTGTTTTCTCGATCTATCAATGAGATTAGTGTTAAACCAAGTTTAACAACATATATGAATTATATTTTAAAAAACAGACATACATTTTTGTAAACATTTTCAAAAATTGTGTCTAATATGATCAAATTAAATAACGGTGAATAGTAATTTTAGTATTGTATTAGCACGGTTAAAGGTAAACAAGGTAATTAAATTTAAAATTATTATTATAAAATTATAAAATTAACTTAAAAGTTGTCATAATAATATTTGATGAGTTATTATTGACAATGACCACCCTTGGGCCATAACTTTGGCCTTTGGAAACCACTTGGGTGTGCTTATGACATTTATAACTTTTAATTTAATGTAAAGGAAAATATGTAATAAATATGTCTCTCCTTTCTAAATTTTTCTAATACGGGGATATATAATTGATATCTTAGACTATGAATTGTAATTATAAATATAAAAATTTTACCATATCATGGTAATTTATTTATATTTTTTGGAAAATAATTATTTAAATTAAATAGCGACATAATGATGAATGTGTAATTTATTTATTAATGAAACAATCAAATAAGTAATATTATTAATAATAAATTAAATATCATTTGAGCTATTTTATATAATATATGAGTTTTATAGATTACTATTACGTGTTAGGATTTATTTATTGTATTTTTGTCGAAGGAATAAAGTTGTTATGTTTTTTTAAAGTCATGTAATAAATAGTGTCAAAATTGACATAATTCATAAAATAAATTATAAAATACATAATTAAATGATATAAAATTTTAAAAATTTCATGATTTTAAATAAAATTACATAACTATATAAAGGTAATTAATGACTCATTCTTTGGTCTCCTAGATTGATTTGGAAATTATTTTAACTCTCAAAGTGTCAATTACAAGATAAAATGATAAGAGTTAAAAATGTTAAAAAATATGAGGATTATAAATTGTAAAAAAAAATTTCTCATTATTATTGGATGATTATTTTGCAACTCTTAATCATCATATATACTAACTAAATCAACTTGGACACATTTTTAATCAAATTTAATATATATTAATTTTTCACTTTTAATAATTCCATCGGTGGACCTCCTCCATCCTATAAAAGGAAACTCAATCCTCTCAATTACTCACACATCCAAAACCATTTGGTTCTACCATGATCTACCCAAAACACATCCTATAATCCCCCTCAAAATTCTTGAGGCCTTATTTTAGGAATTAAACCCTTCGTAGGGGTGTTATAAGTTGTTAATAAAGGTGATCATTCGAAGGAATGGAATATAAATATTGTATGTGACTAGTTGGACTCATGGTTTGGGACTTTATATCAATCTAGTTTAATTGAGGCATATATTTTATGAACCATTATAATAATATAAGGTTTATACACAAAACCTTTGACACATCATGTCCTAATATAAAATATTATCATGATATTTAACGTTTTCTTTAAATAATATTCTTTAATGATTTTTTTTCAAGTGTTTCTCAATTGATTTGGGACTCTAACTAAAACATATTTTTAAATGTTTTAAAGATTTATTCTTCTAAATATTTATCATTAATTCCATGTTTTTAAAATGGATTTATGGATTTATTTATATGGAAATGATTGTTTTAAAATTTTAGTTCCTTTCATAAGTTTCAAAGCAATATGGGATACATGGATTCAAAAATATTATTTTTAAATGTTTTAATTGTGTTTTAAGAATAGATTGATTATTTCAATAACTTGGATTGTTTTTCTTAACATATACATCACAAATGGAGTTTATCTATTTCATGTCACTATTATTTATTAAAGTTTAGTTTACATGTTTACCATTTTATTTTCAAATAATGTGTTTTAATTTATGATTGTTTGGATTGTAAAGATGAGATGCGATTTCAATGTGGAAATGTTATTTTTCCTTTATGTTTATTTTATGTTTTTTAAATATGTTAAGGATATTGGGAATTTATTATGTATACAGGTGGTTCCATGATAAAATAAGGGTGGTTGAGACCGTGATAGCTCTCTAATGCATTGGGTTATGATAAGGTTTCTCGTAATAGATTTATCTATTATAATATTATTGGTATTCTAAACGTAACCATAAAGGTTAATCTTTATGCAATTATCAATGATACAGTGTAAGTACGATATATATTCCACAAGTTACATTTATTATTTATTATTGATATGACTGTTTTCATAATCTTATGATTTCATGAGTTATGCTAAAGAACATATTTTTATGGGTGAAAAGTATGATTTTTTAAAATGTTTTCATGAGTGTATACTATTCATGGACTAATGGTTTCATTCCTTATTTATATCCATTATTGATATTTTTTTATCATCCCATGTCTTAAATTGTTTTTCATAGGTCTTAAGATTTGTATGGACTACAAATATGTCATGATGAAAGAATTGAGGATCTGTCCTTAATATAAATCCTGTTTTATTTTAAAAGGGTTCCTTTGGTAAAAAAAATGGATACTCTGTGTAACATCCCAGGTAAATAAAGAATAAAGAATTTTCATATTAATTAATATTTACGAATTAAATCTTAATTTTAATTAAAAAGGGTTTCTACATTCGATAGCATACTCGATACGCAACGATGAGTTTCATTGAAATCTTACATTGCACACTAGTAATATAATAATATTATTTTAAATGGTAGTTAACATGTAGCTGTTGTACTGGCGGGAATGGATAGAAATAACTAAAATATGATTATATAAGTTTTTAAATGTTTTTATATTTATCCAATAAATGATAAAGGCTTAAAATACGGAAAGAATTCAATTTTAGGCATTTATACACTAATTTTTCACTAAAGGTTCACTTATCACCTTTTGATGGAGAACCATCATTAAATATAGTTTTGATCACTCTTTTTCATTCTTTTGGACCAAATATAACTCTTCTTTAGAATCGGGTCATCAAAATTTACTTTGTGTAATTTTTTGGTATCTTTCGGATAAAGTTCATTTTTTTATGAATAGTGTAAAATGTTGTATTTTAATTCAAAACCTCTTTTTGATCTAATTTATTTATATGATTATAAGATTATTTGAATTGGTTTTAAAGTTAAATTAGAAAATATTTTTACCGTTAAATCCAATAGTTGTCGTTGGAATTAATTTCACTTTGAAATCGGACTTAAACTAGTGTCAATCATTTGATACTTATTGTTTCACAAAAACACGCTATTTGCCATGACAGCGGGAATTAATTATTAAATTAATTAATTTGACTTATATGTTTTGAAATTTTTAAAATGGACTTAATTTTTGAATTCGGAATATCAAATATAGCTTAGGGTGAATTTTTGGAATTTTTCTGAAAAACTTCAATTTTGATGAATAGTAAAATCACTAAGTGGTACTTATAAAAACTGATTTTCCATTTAAATGAAAATTTTCCACCTTTGTGTATTGAATTTCAAAAATCCTACATACATGGTTGTCACTAAGACGTAAAATTTGTTTCAATGAGATTAAAATAATTTTTTGGTGAATAGTAACTTATTAAGTTTTTAATCGCGATTAGTGGTAATTAGTGTAGTTTAAGGTAAAAATAATGTTTTAATAATATGAGATTGTAGAGACCCAAATCTTGACGTACATTGACATTACATTAAATTTATGGAATACTTAGTACATAACAAAAACACACACATAAGGATCGTTATAGTTTAGTGTCTTTGGAAACTCGGAATATAATCTTCTAATCCTGGTGAAAGATCTTCAACATCTCCCATAAAGATCTTCCTTTTTTTTACCTAAAACCTTTATTTATATCCTGGGGAAAAGAAAACATAAAAGGGTGACCTCAAATGCTCAGTAAGGGTAAACAAAAGAAATATCAATCACATCATATACATAAGCACATAACTTTTGGAAATCTTAACCTGCAAAAGAGATCATAATTTCATAACATGGGGTAAATCATGGCAGTGAAATATAATCACAATAATCATAACTTAAAACATTAAACTTTGTGGCATACACACATAATCATAGAGAATAATTTCTTGTTAGTAATGACTCATTGCCGAGACTATCTTAGTGGACAAAGTCCCTTTCTGAACCGAGTCACCCTCGTTTCAGTCCTGTTTCACTGAACCGGTATAACCTACCATTCCAGCCATGTCTATCTCATGAGATATAAAATATTTACCCAATGCATTGGAGGGAGATATAGGTCCCACCCATCTTATAATGAATCCTTTCTTATGTGTGCCACATAATCATAAATCATACATCATCGCATAACACATGTAACAAAAATGGGATTCTTGAAACATCATGACATCATAAAACAAATCATATAAGGTAAATGACATCAAAAAATTAATTCCCTCAAAACATAATCAAATCAATGTAATAATAGGGATAAAAACAGAACCCTATATTATCTTAGATGGAAAATCATTTTGATAAAACATTTGAACTCCATTCTTGAGGAAAATATCCTTTCTACTTCAAAAACACTTTTCTTTTCTTAACATGTCATAAAATTATAAACAACAAGAAGTTGATTAAAAATAAATTTGAAAACTTATAAAGGATGATTCTTGGAAATAATGTTTTAAAAATCCATTCTTTCTGTGTAAGTTAAAAAAACATTCTTCGTACTTTTGTCGGAAAAGTCAAAAAGTACCGTGTACGAAATATGACAAAAGATTACTTTCATATCCTTTACTAAAAACTCACCGAAGGGTAAAATTGGATTTAAACAATTGTAGGTGGATGAAAATAATATTACATATTGAGAAAACATGGATGTGGATGATAAAATACACCCCAGTAATTTCAAAGTATAAACAATCTCGAATAAAAATGAGATTGTGATATTTCCCTTACCTTAGGTTTGATTTTCTTTGTACATGTCTGAAGCTCCTGTATAATGGTTTAAATAATGTTATTGACTTATTCCATAATCATACATATTGACATGATATCATATATGGTCATATTCTTAGCTTCTTATTTGTAATATTTCATTGTTACTTGTTACTCGGGACTTTATTGCCTTTTGTTCATATGCGTGTTTTGCCGAATAAATTCTTATTCATCTTTTAAGGTTATAGATACCTTATATATAGAATGGTATTAGTGTAACATATATCATATTTATTTATTTAATTCATTTATATAATTACTATGTAATGATGATCATGTAGAACGAGTCGCATCACATCGTGGAGACGGTATTCCGTACGTACGCACGAGCAATGATATTGTTCCCATGATCGTGGAATTGTATTTAAGTGTATTTATACTATTTCAGTATCAATATCACTTTATAATAATCATATATAGTTACTCATTACACCATTATACCCATCCTTGTAAGGTGATGGTGGAAAATAGATTACACCACGGCGTGGAGACGGTATTCCGTACGTACGCACGCGCGGTGATTTCATTTTTCCGTAGGATGGATATAAGGTGAATTAGGGTTGTTTCATATTTATAATAACATATCAGTATGTAAGTAATACTGATGTTATTACTTTATCATGAAACAACTAAAGAAGAAGAAGTTGAAGAAGAAATAAATTGAAAAGATCGGTAATGGATATTACCTCTTCTTTGAAACGCCTCTTTGAATCCTCCACTTAGGGAACTAAGATTGGTCTTTGAAGAAGACCAGGACCTCTAGGATTATTCTAAAGAAGTGGATAAGGGATTTTGGCAGGGGTTGGCCGAGCTTGAGTGCTCAAATTGGTGTGAGGAGGAGGGGGAGGAGGTGCCCTTTTATAAGGGAGGAGAGGGGCACCTTAGGAATATCTCAAAATATTATTTTATATTAAAGTCAAAATCAATTTATAAGGGTTCCAAAGGGTCTTATTTCGAAGGTAAATTTGGGATGGGTCTAAATTCTATCAACCAATAGGATTTAGACAAGTTTAGGTTATTATTTTAACCTTATCAATTAGATTTAACTCTAAGTTATATAATTTAACTTTTACCGTGTCTTTTTGTTTTTTTACACTATATAGTTAATACACTTACTATAACATGCCAAAAGAATCCCAAGTTGTTTATTATTAATATATATATCCTTATCTAAGTCATTTGGGAGAACCTTATATTTTTAGTAATAAAATAACAATTAATAATATAATATTTTATTTAAAAAGTATTTTGTGTCAATTTTGACACTATTTGATATATGATTTTTATTAAAGTCATAACAGAATTATATGTTCGATCAAAGTTAATTAAATCAACAATAATATATCATAGTAACCTATAAAATTAGTGGGATTCATAAAAAGTCTAAAATTACATTTATTTTGGTGTTTATAACATCAATTATGTCAATATTTCATTAATAAGATAATTATTGCATCATCATTGTGTCATAAATAAATTAAATTATTTAATGTCTAAAAATTATAAATAAAATATCATTATGTAGGAAAGCTTTTTATCTTTCTAATGAATATTTATATTCGAATTTAGCTTATGTATAACCCCATATTAAAAATGATTTACTTATTAAACTTTGATTTTAACTATTTTAACCCTTCTTTAAATAAATTAATAATAAATGTCCTAATCTAATCCAAGTGGGCCTAAATGATAATATTTTACACTTAAGGTTGTTTTTTGTCGAGATACACTTGTCCAATAGGATTAGTACATTTGTTAGGATAATATTAATATCATTTTTACCCTTAATTACCCTATTTACTTTTAACCTTGTTAATAAAAGTAAAAAGTTACTATTCACCAAAATTTATTTTCATCTCATTGAACCACATTTAACTTACTGACATCAACCATGTCTCTCGGATTTTTGAAATTCCATTCACAGAGGCGGTAAAATTAAGATTTATGAAAAATTCATTTTTCTTAACTACCACTTAGTGGTTTCACTATTCATCAAAAAATGAAAGTTTCCAGAAAAATACCAAAAATTAGGCCTAATCTATATTTGATATTATGAACTCAAAAATGATGTATATTTTACCAAATTCAAAACATATTAGTTTCATTAATTAATTTAAAAATTAATTCCCTTCGTCAAAACAAATAGCGTGTTTTTAAGAGATAATAACTATCAAAAGATTGACACTTGTTTATGTCTTGTTTAAATGTAGAATTACATCCAATGACCGACATTGTATTAAATTGTAAAAATATATTCTAAATATACTTTAAAACCACTCAAATTAACAATTTATCACTATTAATTATTTCGATTGAAAAAGTTGTTTTTAATTAAAATATAGCGTGTTTTTACTATTCATCAGAATATGAAAGTTATCCGAAAAGTACCAAAATTTCACCCTAAGATAATTTCGATATTCCGAATCCAAAAATGAAGTCCATTTTGAAAAATAATATTTACAAAATTTCAAAAAGTGGTTATTACTATTCATAACGGCTAGTTTTAATAATATTTTAATAGCATATCGTTGTTTAGTGAAACTCGGTATTGCGTACTACACACGCTATCGAGGAAGGTTGTGATTGCGTGTAATGAAAGGAATGTCAAGGATGCGTGTTGTGCAATCTCCATGTAGAGTACAACACAAGACATGAAATTAAAAAGAATATTTTTCATAAAATCTCGGGGTGTTACATTCTACCCCCCTTAAAATGAATTTCGCCCTTGAAATTCGTCGGTGTTATAAATGGTTTATTATTCGAAAGTTTCTTTAATAGAAACCCTCATCGTAAAAAGGAATACCAAAACCAATATTTAAAAATGAAAGTATGAAACATAACGGTTACCCAAATAAACTAATCACTGGGTTTCCACATAGGTGAAAATATGGATATGGAAGAAAAATCCAACCATCATGTTCTGATAAAGAGTGGTAGAGAATATGGCTATGGAAAATCCAACAATCACAAATCCATAAATTTGTGATGATCTAAGGTACCATCTGATTAATCAGATATAAGAGCACTTGACAACATTTTTGGTTTTCAAGATCGTTTCCCTAAAGTTGAAGAATTTGAATTAGAATAAATACTTACTTTATTTTGGTACAATCTCACTGTTGTTCGTGCCTTGAACAATTTATACTTCATCTCTTAAATAAATGAAGCTGAATTTGTTTTTCATGAAGTGTTAGCAGATCATGTGATAGAATGACGGGTCATTCCATCTGTCTCAAACAAAAGGTTAGCAAAAGTTATTAAAGATACATAAGTCATTCTATAGTGAGATTAATCATATATGGTTTCTAAAATGGACTTATACTTCATATATCATACTGCTTAATATAATAAAACTAGTTTCTACTAAACAAGGACTTCCTGTAGTCAGTGGTAGGCGATAAAGGCCAGTCGCACTTCGGTTGTGGGTTCGATTCCCACAGCCTTGTCCGACGCGATGGGATGTCTGCCGTCCTGTAGGTTGTCCTTTTTCTAAAACTATATTACTATAACATCCCATCAATAATATTGAAAAAACTTCTATACTTATGATCCATTCCAATCCTTAGGATTATCCATAATTCTGCAGTCCACTCTCATAATAGAGTGAAAACGATTACCAGATATTTCATACCATCGTTGATCCCCATATATCATAAGATATGCCTTGTTGGTCACATTCCAAACATTCAAAGGCCTTAATCATGTATTCTCTTGAAGAATGAATACCCATTGACCCTTAATGAAAAGATGAATGCAGTTAAAAGTTAACACTTTCCATAAACCAAAATCCTCAAAATTATTTATACTCAAACCATTATATCACTTTGTCTTTATATCAATCATAAGCTCATGAATACTGTTAAACATTTCATTTTCTGGTTTTACCTTCATTATGCGCATATCATCTTATTTCCAAAAATATCTCCATCACATTGAATACCACATTAGACCAACACATAAATATTCCAACACTTTATGATACAACATTATTTTGGAATCCCATTACATAAAAACTTAATCATTCCACCACATCGTTGTCATATTCAACATCGCCAATAGTGATCGCATGTGACTTCCCTTTGTCCTTTGCCTTAAGCGGTTTCTCATGTCGATCATCACTAACCCTTGGATTAGGGCATTTATTGGCATAATGTCCCATCTCCTTGCACTTGAAGCATTGAAGTGTTGGTGGTGCGTTCTCTGCAGTCTTTACTTTATTCACATCATTAGAAACCCTTTTTCCATTACTTCAACACTCAGCTGCTCGATGACCTTGTTTTCCACACTTAAAACATTTTCTAGTCCCTTTAAGACAATCTCCACCATGCTTCTTTCCACACATTGTGCATAAGAAAACATTCATCTTCTTTTCACCATTAATCTAAGATTTCTCCTTGAACTCCATCTTTCGTTTCTTGTCAAAACCATGAGATGGATATGAAACACTAACTTCCATTTCTACCTTGATAGCACAACGCACAATTTCTTCATAGCTACTGATGTCTCTTATAGCTAATGCCCTTCGAAGACTTGGTTTTAAGCCACTGAAGAATCGATCAACTTTACTTTCAGGTTGGATGATAAATCCAGATGCATACGTGGAAGGCCTTGTAAAATTTGCTTCGTATATACCAACAGATTCATCATCCTTTTGCTTTAGTTCAAGAAACTCCTTCTCCATCTTTGTTCGAAGAATAAGAGGGAAGTACTTATTGAAAAATAAGTTCTTGAACTCGTCCCATTCCATGGACTCAATTTCATCTATTGGACCCATATTCTTGATAATATTCCACCATTGATTAGCTTTACCTTCCAAATGATATACTGCTAAGATGACTTTATCATGTTCATAACATTGAAGAACTGAAAATATCTTTTCAGTGGTACTGATCCATTGTTTAGAAACAAGTGGATCAGAAGACCCACTGAAAGAATGTGGACGTTGCCTCATGAATGACTCAATAGAATATTGTTCCCTTCTCTGCTCATTTGGAAGTCCAGAATGATTCAAAGCTTGTGTAAGTATAGCAATAATATTTTTCACTCCATCTCCCATAACATTTGTTTGTTCAGGAGGACAATCATTGCATTGTCCATTTCATTGATCAACACCGTTCCTTCGGGTTCCAGCCATCGTCTAAAACCCAAAAAGAATAGTGTGAGTGAAAAAAATCATGCTAGGGAAAACAACATAATAAAGGGGGACTACCTTCAATATCTAACATCTTAGGTTTAATTCTATGATCGTTAGCATAATTCTAGTACTATAACCTATATGTATACTTAACCTTAGGGACATCCCTAGACATACCTTAGAAATATTTCTAGGGATCTCACTAACATTTTCGCATCTTAGTTTCCAAAGGTTGACTAAACCTTTCCTCTGATACCAACTGCAGAGACCCGAATCTTGACGTACAATGACATTACATTACATTTTCAGAATACTTAGTACATAAAAAAAACACACACACAAGGATCGTAATAGTTTAGTGTCTTTGGAAACTCGGAATATAATCTTCTAATCCTGGTGAAAGATCTTCAACATCTCCCATAAAGATCTTCCTTTTTTTACCTAAAATCGTTCTTTATATCCTGGGGAAAAGAAAACATAAAAGGGTGAGCTCAAATTCTCAGTAAGGGTAAACAAAAGAAATATCAATCACATCATATACATAAGCACATAACTTCTTGAAATCATAACCTGCAAAAGAGATCATAATTTCATAACATGGGGTAAATCATGGCAGTGAAATGTAATCACAATAATCATAACTTAAAACATTAAACTTTGTGGCATACACACATAATCATAGATAATCATTTCTTGATAGTCAAGACTCATTGCCAAGACTATCTTAGTGGACAAAGTCCCTTTCTGAACCGAGTCACCCTCGTTTCAGTCTTGTTTCACTAAACCGGTATAACCTACCATTCCAGCCATGTCTATCTCATGAGATATAAAATCTTTACCCAATGCATTGGAGGGAGATATAGGTCCCACCCATCTTATAATGAATCCTTTCTTATGTGTGCCACATAATCATAAATCATACATCATCGCATAACACATGTAACAAAAATGAGATTCTTGAAACATCATGACATCATAAAACAAATAATATAAAGTAAATGACTTCTTAAAAATAATTCCCTCAAAACATAATCAAATCAATGTAATAATAGGGATAAAAACAGAACCCTATATTAACTTAGATGGAAAATAATTTTGATAAAACATTTGAACTCCATTCTTGAGGAAAATATCCTTTCTACTTCAAAAACAATTTTCTTTTCTTAACATGTCATACAATTATAAACTAAAAGAAGTTGATTAAAAATAAACTTGAAAACTTATAAAGGAAGATTCTTGGAAATAATGTTTTAAAAATCCATTCTTTCCGTATAAGTTAAAAAAACATTCTTCGTACTTTTGTCGGAAAAGTCAAAAAGTACCTCGTACGAAAAATGACAAAAGATTACATTCATATCCTTTACTAAAAACTCACCGAAGGGTAAAATTGGATTTAAAAAATCGTAGGTGGATGAAAATAATATTACATATTGAGGAAACATGGATGTGGATGATAAAATACACCCTAGTAAATTTCAAAGTATAAACAGTCTCGAATAAAAATGAGATTGTGATATTTCCCTTACCTTAGGTCCGATTTGCTTTGTACGTGTCCGAAGATCCTGTATAATGGTTTAAATAATGTTATTGACTTATTCCAGAATCATACATATTGATATGATATCATATATGGTCATATTATTAGCTTCTTATTAGTAATATTTCATTGTTACTTGTTACTCGGGTCTTTATTGCCTTTTGTTCTTATGCGTGTTTTACCGAATAAATTCTTATTCTTTTTTTAAGGTTATAGATACCTTATATCCAGAATGTTATTAGTGTAACATATATCATATTTATTCATTTAATTCATTTATATAATTACTATGTAATTATGATCATGTATAACGAGTCGCATCACATCGTGGAGACGATATTCCGTACGTACGCACGAGCGATGATATTGTTCCCATGATCGTGGAATTGTATTTAAGTGTATTTATACTATTTAAGTATCAATATCACTTTATAATAATCATATATAGTTACTCATTACACCATTATACCCATCCATGTAAGGTGATGGTGGAAAATAGATTACACCACGGCGTGGAGACGGTATTCCGTACGTACGCACGCGCAGTGATATCATTTTTCCGTAGGATGGATAGAAGGTGAATTAGGGTTGTTTCATATTTATAATAACATATCAGTATGTAAGTAATACTGATGTTATTACTTTATCATGAAACAACTAAATAAGAAGAAGTTGAAGAAGAAAGAAATTGAAAAGATCGGTAATGGATATTACCTCTTCTTTGAAACGCCTCTTTGAATCCTCCACTTAGGGAACTAAGATTGGTCTTTGAATAAGACCAGGACCTCTAGGATTATTCTAGGGAAGTGGAGAAGGGATTTTGGTACGTGTTGGCCGAGCTTGGGTGCTCAAATTGGTGTGAGGAGGAGGGGGAGCAGGTGCCCTTTTATAAGGGAGGAGAGGGGCACCTTAGGAATATCTCAAAATATTATTTTATATTAAAGTCAAAATCGGTTTATAATGGTTGCCAAGGGTCTTTTTTCGAATGGAAAGTGGGTATGGGTCGAAACCCTATCAACCAATAGGATTTAGACAAGTTTAGGTTATTATTGTGACCTTATCAATTAGATTTAACTCTAAGATAAATAATTTAACTTTTACCGTGTCTTTTTGTTTTTTTAAACTATATGGTTAATACACTTACTATAACATGCCAAAATAACCCCAAGTTGTTTATTATTAATATATATATGTCCTTATCTAAGTAATTTGGCTGAACCTTAGATTTCTAGGAATAAAATAACAATTAATAATAAAATATTTGATTTAAAAACTATTTTGTGTCAATTTTGACACTATTTGATATATGATTTTTATGAAAGTCATAACATAATTATATGTTCGAACCAAGTTTATTAAATCAACAATAATATATCATAGTAACCTAGAAAATTAGTGGGATTTATAAAAAGTCTAAAATTACATTTATTTTGGTGTTTATAACATCAATTATTTCAATATTCCATTAATAAGATAATTACTGCATCATCATTGTGTCATAAATAAATTAAATTATTTAATGTCTAAAAATTATAAATAAAATACCATTATGTAGGAAATCGTTTTATCTTTCTAATGAATATTTATAGTCTAATTTATCTTATGTATAACCCCATATTAAAAATGATTTACTTATTAAACTTTGATTTTAACTATTTTAACCCTTCTTTAAATAAATTAACAATAAATGTCCTAATCTAATCCAAGTGAGCCTAAATGATAATATTTTACACTTAAGGTTGTTTTTGGTCGAGATAAACTTGTGAAAGTGGATTAGGACATTTGTTAGGATAATATTAATATCATTTTTACCCTTAATTACCCTATTTACTTTTAACCGTGGTAAATAAAAGTAAAAAGTTACTATTCACCAAAAATTATTTTCATCTCATTGAACCACATTTAACTTACTGACATCAACTTTGTCTCTTGTATTTTTGAAATTCCATTCACAGAAGCGGTAAAATTAATATTTATGAAAAATTCATTTTTCTTAACTACCACTTAGTGGTTTCACTATTCATCAAAAAATGAAAGTTTCCAGAAAAATACCAAAAATTAGGCCTAAGCTATATTTGATATTATGAACTCAAAAATGATGTCTATTTTACCAAATTAAAAACATATTAGTTGCATTAATTAATGTAAAAATTAATTCCCGTCGTAAAAACAAATAGCGTGTTTTTAAGAGATAATAACTATCAAAAGATTGACACTTGTTGATGTCTGGTTTAAATGTAGAATTACATACAATGACCAACATTGTATTAAGTTGTAAAAATATATTCTAAATATACTATAAAACCACTCAAATTAATAATTTATCACTATTAATTATTTCGATTGAAAAAGTTGTTTTTAATTAAAATATAGCGTGTTTTTACTATTCATCAGAATATGAAAGTTATCTGAAAAGTACCAAAATTTCACCCTAAGCTAATTTCGATATTCCGAATCCAAAAATGAAGTCCATTTTGAAAAATAATATTTACAAAATTTCAAAAAGTGGTTATTACTATTCATAACGGCTAGTTCTAATAATATTTTAATAGCATATCGTTGTTTAGTGAAACTCAGTATTGCGTACTACACACGCTATCGAGGAAGGTTGCGATTGCGTGTAATGCAAGGCAAGTCAAGGATGCGTGTTGTGCAATCTCTTTGTTGCGTACAACACAAGACATGAAATTAAAAAGAATATTTTTCATAAAATCTCGGGGTGTTACAGAGATGACCTAGACACATGTCCTACCCTCATTGGATGTGTCATGGCCGACTAAGACAAGCCATGGGTCAACTTGGGGACCCCATGGAGCCACTTTGGTCGGAAAATGACATAAATACCTTTTATTTAATGTTAATGTAAAAAATGGCACAAACATGATATGTTTTACTAAAACAATTTTTAGATGGGGTTATACATGTCAGATTTTTGATTATAAATAGTAATTGAAAAGATAAAAAGATTTCCTACATCATAGTATTTTTTTATAATTTTTAGACATTAAATAACTTAAATTATTTATGACATAATAATGATGCAATGATGACATCATGATTTGACGATTTAAATAAAATGGAAAGATAATGTAATATCAAAGAACTACACATGTCGAAAACCTATTGGATGGGTGTATTTCGAACCCTTATCACCTTATCCACGAATTATATCAATGTGGGACCTTTTAAAACCGAAACACATTTTCAAATAAAGTAATATTTCTTTACTTTCCAAAAGTGACCCTCCTCTCCTCTTATAAAAGGCCCCCACCTCTACCACCTTACCCACACTCCCAAAGCCTTTGGCTCGGCCAACCCCTACCCATTTTGTCTCTCCACTTCCTTCTCTTACTCCTTGAAGCCTCACTTTGGGCAGAAGTCTTCCCAAGGAATCCTTTGAGCTCAAACCAAAGGGTGTTACCCGATTTTGAGGTAATGTCTTCACTTGAGTCCTTTTGTATTATTTTGCTTCTCCAACCCCCTAAACTCTTTTTATTTATTTCTTTTGTAACAACACCAGTATCTTCAATATAATAGGATGTTTTTATAAGAAGGATTCGAGCTACACTTACACACAACTTCATCTAATGGTTAAAGAACATACTTTTTCCGTGGATGGTGAATTTATGCCTCCGAAATGATGATTGTTCAACATTCCTTTAACACCTTCAAAGGTGGCCATTAAGATGTCACTATATTTATATATGATATATAATATGTTTATGTTTTCTTTAAGCTTCTGTATTTTTCATTTTGGGCATACTTTTATGGTTTCCATTATGGGTAAACACGATATCTTCATTTAAGGAAGTGCGGACTACCGCCCCCTCAAAGTGATGTGATTCGTTAATGCCATATGTGGGATGTGTAAAGGATGGATTTAAAGTTATTATATATGATGTTATACTGGAATTATAATATACCTCTATATCATTATTATTTCCTTCCATTAAAGTATGAGATAGAAATGAAAGTAGCGTCCATGCGTACGTACGGCTTACCGTCTCCATGAACGGTGCATTTCATTTCTTATCCCCAAATTTAATGTACTATTAAAAGTACATGTATATAATGGATATATATAATGAATGGTATATCTAAATGATGAATATAATTCAGAAATTAAAATATACATACCTCTCATTTAGTTTTAATTCCATTAATATGACAAAGAAATGAAAGTAGCGTTCATGCGTACGTACGGCTTACCGTCTCCATGAACGGCGCATTTCATTTCTTACCTCTAAATTATTATGTAATATTATAAATAAATTTATATGCTGGATATATATGATATATATGATATCCAAATCTGGAATGTCATTCTGGATATAATGAACCTTTGACCACACGAACAACATGTAATTGTAAGAAGTCCACTTTTGACTTAAGAACCAAATATCGACAAAACAAACATTATTAACTTAAATGGTTACATAATGTTTATAACATGTAAATAAGTGATATAAAAGGAATAATGAACTTTAAAAAGGTTCTTAATCAAGTAGAAATTAACTCAAGTTTATTATTCACGACGTTAAAGAACGATCGAGTCAAGTCGGACCCAAGGTAAGGGACTTCGTCTCAATCTCCTTTCATTGAGGCATATTTCGTTTTATACACAACTTTATTTTATACGGTGTATAAACTCCTTTGACTTTTAATTTTATACAAAAGGAATCTTTTTCTACGAAGCGTTTTACTAAACGACAAAAAGGAATTTTTTTTAACGTACGCGGTGACAACGACCTTTTCTGCCGTCGCGAGTATTATTTGGTCTTTGGCTTCCTCAACAAGCCGTAATGTTTTTAAAATAAAATAAATACCATATACTCTTTTATGTATTTTGGTATTGAAAATGGTTTTGATAAAGTATTCTATTATGATATATTGTGATGTGGAAATGTTATCATTCCTTTATATTGGTTTTATGTTTTATGATTTTATATTGGTACTTGGACATTTTAACGGGTGGTTACGTTATAAACCATATGATGGGTGGTGCCGTGAATACCAGGACGGGTGGTTACGTTATAACCTCCAATGCATTGGGTATGGAAGTCGGCCTTATGGATATTCCATTAATTATGTATGGAAATTGGCCGTATGGCTATTCGATTAAGTGATATGTGTGGAAGTCGACCGTGTGGTTATTCCACTTAAGTATGTTTATGTCCCAAGTTACCTTTATATATGCTATGTGTTCTTTATATGGGTTTTATGGTAATCCTTTGGTCACAAAAAGGTAAGTAATGATACTTTATTCAGTGAAGAGTTTTTACTACTTCATGATGGTGAAGGTATTACTTTGTTAGAGTATACATGGTTTACTTAATGATTGAAATAGTAATAGTTTTCATTCTTTGTGTATCCCTTACTGAGCTTTTTATGCTCACCCAAAGTTTTTTTCGAAATGTTTTTTCACAGGACTTAAAGTGGAATAAGGTCATGGATGTGATCAAGGGAATGTCATGCTATATAAGACATAGAACTAGACATGTTTGTTTTTAAGATATTTTTTATTTTGGAAACTTAGTAGAAGTGTCTACTTTGTAATATTTCGAGATGTAATAGTTATGTTCTAATCCTCTAAAACTCTAAACCTGAAAAGATCCTCAATGTGAATTATTCATTTAATTCAATATTAAGTAAGGTTTAAGGCTGGGGCCTTATAGTTGGTATCAAAGGTCGGTTTAGACAACTTTAGGAGTTAGAAAAGTGTAAAATTATAAGTTAATTTTTGATATGATTGAAATGATATAGCATTTACAGATTACCATGTTGCTTCGCCTAAGATATTTCTGTGTTCAGAATGGTTTTCCGCGGAGGAAACAAAGTAGCTATGTTGGGATGACATCAGAAGGAAGACAACCTTCCAAATCAGCAACCTGAGATGGTCGGAATCGGAACTAAACAGTTTGCTGCAGTGATGGCACAGTTGACTCAGGCTATAAATGGTGGTGGTATCCATGCACGAGATCAGCCAGATCAACCACAGAGGAAAATTTCAGTGGTGGAACACTTCATGAGGCAACATCCCCCATCATTCAGAGTATCATCTGACCCTTTGCAAGCTGAAGGGTGGATTAAAGCATTGGAGAAGATTTTTGATGTCATGGGGTGTTTAGAACATCAAAAGGTTAGTCTTTCTGTTTACCATTTTGAAGGTGAAGCTGATTAGTGGTGGTCGATGGTGAAAAATATCAGGGGTAGTGATGATATTGAGGATCTTCACTGGGACGAATTCAAAGGTTTGTTTCTTGAGAAATATTTTCCTAAGGTGGTTCGTCTTAGGATGGAAAAACAGTTCCTAGAATTGAGGCAGGAGGATGATTCAGTGGCTGCTTATGAAGCAAAGTTCACTCGATTGGCAAGGTATGCTCCGAACTTTATACGAGATCTTGATAGTAAAATAAACCGTTTTTACTCAGGGTTAATGCCAAAGTATCAAAGGGCTTTAGCTTCTCGTGAGTTCAAAAGTTATGAAAAACTTGTTCGATGTGCGGAGAAGGTGGAAATGGAGTTTGCCGATGATCAAGTGTTCTATGACAAACAAAAGAATTAGAGGTCTAGTTGGCAGACAAAGGGGAAGAATTCATCAAAGAAGCAAGGAGGTAAGAAAACCAAATATCCATCCTATGAGAAGTGTGGTAAAATGCATCCTGGAGAATGTTTATCCAAGTCTGGTAAGTGCTTTCGGTGTGGTAAGTCTGGTCATATTGCTCGTAACTGTAAGGAAGATGATAAATCAGGCAATGAAAAGCCAACGGTAAGATGTTTTAAGTGTAATGAAATGGGTCATTATGCAAACGAGTGTCCAATGAAGAACTCAACTGGGGGAATGCAGCCTGACTACAATCAGAAAGGGGTGGTGAAATCCTTTGCAACAACTTCAGAAGATGTTGGTCCATCGAATGAAGTTGTATCAGGTACACTGTTTGTTTGTTCAGATTATGCCAATGTGTTTTTTGATTCAGGGTCTACACACTCTTTCATTTCTGAGATGTTTTCTAGTAAATTGGAAATTCCATCTCAAGATATGATCACTGAACTTATGGTAAAAACACCCGGAGGGAATGTTGAGGCAAAAAGGAATTATAAGAACCTTCCTATCCTTGTGTGTGGAAAGAATCTACCAGAAAACCTTATTGTTTTTCCTCTATTAGAGTTTGATGTTATTTTGGGCATGGATTGGCTTTCTGTTTATCATGCTAAGATTGACTGCAGAGCTAAAATGGTTTCTTTTCATAATGATTTTCAGTTTGTGTACAAGAATGAACCCTTGATTTTGATAACGTATCAGGAAGTTGAGAAACTAGTAAAAGATGGAAATTAATGTTACCTTGCACATATTGTTTAAAATAAAGGAACTGTTCAGATTAATGATGTGCCAGTGGTAAATGAGTATCTTTATTTTTTTCCTGATGAGTTGCCTGGTATTATTTATGATCGGGAAGTTGAATTTACTGTTGACTTAGTTCCTGATTCTAAGCCAATTTCAAAACCCCCTTATCGAATGGCTCAATTTGAACTTTTAGAGTTAAAGAAATAATTGCAGGAGTTATTAGATAAAGGTTTCATTCGACCTATAACATCACCATGGGGTGCTCCTGTCTTGTTTGTTTAAAAGAAAGATAGATCAATGAGACTTTGCATTGATTATAGAGCCTTGAATAATATTACTGTTAAGAACAAGTATCCTTTGCCTCATATCGATGATTTGTTTGTTTAGCTACAGGGAGCTCAGTATTTTTCGAAGATTGACTTGAGGTTGGGGTACCATCAGTTGAATGTAAAAGAAGCAGATGTTCCGAAGACTGCGTTCCGTACTAGATATGGCCATTATGAATTTGTAGTTATGACTTTTGGGTTAACCAATGCACCTACTGTATTCATGGACCTTATGAATAGAATATTCCATGAGTTCTTGGATAAGTTTGTGGTTGTTTTCATTGATGATATTTTGGTGTTTTCTAAAAGTAAAGAGGAGAACGAAAGTCATTTAAGGGTTATCTTGCAAACCTTAAAAGAAAAGAAACTATATGGAAAATTTAGCAAGTGTTAGTTTTGGTTACAAGAAATTTCTTTCCTGGGTCACATTATTTCAAAAGATGGCATAACTATTTATCCTATTAAAACAAAAGTTGTTGAAGAATGGCCGAGACCCACAAATGTAACCGAGATCCGTAGTTTTCTTGGTTTGGCAGGTTACTACCGAAGGTTTATTGAACATTTTTCACGGTTATCTAGTCCAATGACTAAGCTAACTTGTAAGGGTGTTAAGTTCATCTGGACAAAACAATGTGATGATTGTATTCAGGAGTTGAAAAGAAGATTGGTGAATGCTCCAGTTTTGGAACTTACTTCCAGGAATGGTGAGTTTGTTATATACAGTGATGCTTCATTGAAAGGACTTGGTTGCATCCTAATGCAGAATGATCAGGTAATTGCTTATGCTTCACATCAGTTGAAAACTCATGAGGTAAATTACCCTACACATGATTTGGAATTAGCTGCTGTTGTCTTTGCTTTAAAAATTTGGAGGCATCATTTGTATGGAGTAAAGTGTGAAATATATACTGATCACAAAAGTTTAAAGTATATATTCCCTCAGAAAGAATTGAACATGAGACAGAGGAGATGGATGGAATTAATCAAGGATTATGATTGTACAATCCACTACCATCCAGGAAAAGAAAATAAAGTGGCTGATGCTTTGAGTCGAAAAAGTAATGCTTCATTAACCATGCTACGTTTGGAACGAGATCCTTTGGTTTTTGATTTAATGAACTTTGGAATAGAAGTTTTTGGTGCAGGAAGTCCTTCTGTTTTGTTCCAGGTATCAGTGAAATCTTCTCTATCAGACAGAATCAAGTAGGCACAGAAGCAACATAGCGAGTTGCAGAAAAAGGTAGAGCTGGTTCAGAAAGGTAAGTTGCCTGAATTCAACATTGATAATGATTGTGTTTTGAGGTTTGGGAAGAGATTATGTCTGCCTTGTGATTCATAGTTGAAGAATGAGTTGTTATCTGAGGCTCATAGTTCTCCATTTTCAGTTCATCCTGGAAGTACTAATATGTACAGAGATCTGCGGGAGTATTACTGGTGGGATGGAATGAAAAGAGATATTGCTAATTTTACTATGAAGTGTTTGACTTGTCAGTAGGTTAAAGCAGAGCGGTAGTTACCTAAAGGGATGCTTCAACCTTTACCAGTGCCAAAGTGGAAATGGGAAAACATATCCATGGACTTTGTTGTGGGATTACCGAGGATATCTCGAGGTAATAATGAAATCTGGGTTATTGTTGATCGCTTGACCAAATCTGTTCATTTCCTTGCTATACGAGATACTTTCTCTCTAGATCAACTTTCCCGTTTGTATCTTAAAGAGATAGTCAGGTTACATGGAGTTCCTCTCTCCATTGTATCTGACCGTGATCCCAGGTTCACTTCTAACTTTTGGAAAGGCCTTCAGAAGTCGTTGGGTACTGAATTAAATTTTAGTACAGCTTTTCATCCTCAATCAGATGGGCAGTTAGAATGAACAATTCAGACCTTGAAGGATATGCTACGAGCTTGTTCCATGGATTATTAGGGAATTTGGGACCAACATCTTTCTTTAGTTTAATTTTCATATAATAACAGTTCTCATTCTAGTATACAGATGGCACCATTTCAGGCATTATATGGGAAGCGGTGTCGAACTCCAGCTTTCTGGGATGGAGTGGGTGAAAGGAAGTTAATGGGACCAGAATTGGTAGAAGATATGGAAGAAAAGGTTTAGTTGATTCAGAAACACATGAGAACAGCTCAGAGCAGGCAGAAGAGTTATGCGGATAACCGGAGGAAGGATCTATCTTTCAAGGTAGGTGATCATGTTTTTCTCAAGGTTTCTCCATGGAAATTTGTGATGAGATTTGGTAAGAAAGGAAAGCTGAGTCCAAGGTTCATTGGACCATATGAAATTCTGGATAAGTTGGATCAGTTTCTTACCGAGTGTCGTTACCTCTGAGTTTATCTCAAGTACACAATGTTTTTCATGTTTCAATGTTGAGGAAGTATATGCCAGATCCATCTCATGTTTTGAGTCCAGAGGTAGTTCAGCTGGAAGAGAACCTATCTTATGAAGAACAACCAGTCCAAATTCTTGACCACAGGGAGCAGGTGTTACGGAATAAGGTGATTAATCATGTAAAGGTTTTGTGTAAAAACTATGTGATTGAAGAGGCAACGTGGGAATCTGAAAATTCTATAAGGGATAAATACCCCCACTTATTTTGATAAGTGAATAAAATTGCGAGGACGCAATTCCCAAAAGGGGGGAAGGATGTAACATCCCAAGTAAATAAAGAATAATGAATTTTCATATTATTTAATATTTACAAATTAAATATTAATTTTAATTAAAACAGGTTTCTACATTCGATAGCGTACTCGATACGCAACAATGAGTTTCATTGAAATCTTATGTTGCACACTAGTAATATAATAATATTATTTTAAATTGTAGTTAACATGTAGTTGTTTTACTGGCGGGAATGGATAGAAATAACTAAATTATGATTATATATGTTTTTAAATGTTTTTATATTTATCCAATAAACGATAAAGGCTTAAAATACGGAAAGAATTCAATTTTAGGCATTTATACACTAATTTTTCACTAAAGGTTCACTTATCACCTTTTGATGGAGAACCGTCATTAAATATAGTTTTGATCACTCTTTTTCATTCTTTTGGACCAAATATTACTCTTCTTTAGAATCGGGACATCAAAATTTACTTTGTGTAAATTTTTAGTTTCTTTCCGATAAAGTTCATTTTTTTAATGAATAGTGTAAAATGTTGTATTTTAATTCAAAACCTCTTTTTGATATAATTTATTTATATGATTAGATTATTATTTGAATTGGTTTTAAAGTGAAATGAGAAAATATTTTTACCATTAAATCCAATAGTGGTCGTTGGAATTAATTTCACTTTGAAATCGGACTTAAACTAGTGTCAATCTTTTGATATTTATTGTTTCACAAAAACACGCTATTGGTCATGACAGCGGGAATTAATTATTAAATTAATTAATTTGACTTATATGTTTTGAATTTTGTAAAATGGACTTCATTTTTGAATTCGGAATATCAAATATAGCTTAGGGTGAATTTTTGGAATTTTTCTGAAAAACTTCAATTTTTGATGAATAGTGAAATCACTAAGTGGTACTTATAAAAACCGATTTTCCATTTAAATGAAATTTTTCCACCTTTGTGTATTGAATTTAAAAAATCAGACATACATGGTTTTCACTAAGAATTAAAATGTGGTTCAATGAGATTAGAATAATTTTTTGGTGAATAGTAACTTATTAAGTTTTTAATCGCGATTAGTGGTAATTAGTGTAGTTTAAGGTAAAAATAATGTTTTAATAATATGAGATGACCTAGACACATGTCCTACCCTCATTGGATGTGTCATGTCCGACCCAGAAAAGCCATGGGTCAACTTGGGGACCCCATGGAGCCACTTTGGTTGGAAAATGACATAAATACCTTTTATTTAATGTTAATGTAAAAAATGGCACAAACATGATATGTTTTAATAAAACAATTTTTAAATGGGGTTATACAAGTCAGATTTTTGATTATAAATATTCACGGGAAATATAAAAAGATTTCCTACATCATAGTATTTTTTTATAATTTTTAGACATTAAATAAATTAAATTATTTATGACATAATAATGATGCAATGATGACATCATTATTTGACGATTTAAATAAAATGGAAAGATAATGTAATATCAAAGAACTAAACATGTCCAAAACCTATTGGATGGGTGTATTTCGAACACTTATCACCTTATCCACGAATTATATCAATGTGGGACCTTTTAAGACCGAAACACATTTTCAAATAAAGTAATATTTATTTACTTTCCAAAAGTGACCCTCCTCTCCTCTTATAAAAGGCCCCCACCTCTACCA
The DNA here is from genome assembly GCA_963277665.1 of Viscum album. NCBI lineage: Eukaryota > Viridiplantae > Streptophyta > Magnoliopsida > Santalales > Viscaceae > Viscum > Viscum album. Next base: position 350,565,063 of record OY728134.1, on the reverse strand, counting down.
CCTTACCCACACTACCAAAGCCTTTGGCTCGGCCAACCCCTGCCCATTTTGTCTCTCCACTTACTTCTCTTACTCCTTGAAGCCTCACTTTGGGCAGAAGTCTTCCCAAGGAATCCTTTGAGCTCAAACCAAAGGGTGTTACCCGATTTTGAGGTAATGTCTTCACTTGAGTCCTTTTGTATTATTTTGCTTCTCCAACCCCCTAAACTCTTTTTATTTATTTCTTTTGTAACAACACCAGTATCTTCAATATACTAGGATGTTTTTATAAGAAGGATTCGAGCTAAACTTACACACAACTTCATTTAATGGTTAAATAACATACTGTTTCTGTGGATGGTGAATTTATGCCTCCGAAACGATGATTGTTCAACATTCCTTTAACACCTTCAAAGGTGGCCATTAAGATGTCACTATATTTATATATGATATATAATATGTTTATGTTTTCTTTAAGCTTCTGTATTTTTCATTTTGGGCATAATTTTATGGTTTCCATTATGGGTAAACACGATATCTTCATTTAAGGAAGTGCGGACTACCGCCCCCTCAAAGTGATGTGATTCGTTAATGCCATATGTGGGATGTGTAAAGGATAGATTTAAAGTTATTATATATGATGTTATACTGGAATTATAATATACCTCTATATCATTATTATTTCCTTCCATTAAAGTATGATATAGAAATGAAAGTAGCGTTCATGCGTACGTACGACTTACCGTCTCCATGAACGGTGCATTTCATTTCTTATCCCCAAATGTAATGTACTATTAAAAGTACATGTATATAATGGATATATATAATGAATGGTATATCTAAATTATGAATATAATTCTGAAATTAAAATATACATACCTCTCATTTAGTTTTAATTCCATTAATATGACAAAGAAATGAAAGTAGCATTCATGCGTACGTACGGCTTACCGTCTCCATGAACGGCGCATTTCATTTCTTACCTCTAAATGATTATGTAATATTATAAATACATTTATATGCTGGATATATATGATATATATGATATCCAAATCAGTAATGTCATTCTGGATATAATGAACCTTTGACCACACGAACAACATGTAATTGTAAGAAGTCCACTTTCGACTTAAGAACCAAATATCGACAAAACAAACATTATTAACTTAAATGGTTACATAATGTTTATAACATGTAAATAAGTGATATAAAAGGAATAATGAACTTTAAAAAGGTTCTTAATCAAGTATAAATTAACTCAAGTTTATTATTCATGACGTTAAAGAATGATCGAGTCAAGTCGGACTCAAGGTAAGGGACTTCGTCTCAATCTCCTTTCATTGAGGCATATTTTGTTTTATACACAACATTATTTTATACGGTGTATAAACTCCTTTGACTTTTACTTTTATACAAAAGGAATCTTTTTCTACGAAGCGTTTTAATAAACGACAAAAAGGAATTTTTTTTAACGTACGCGGTGACAACGACCTTTTCTGCCGTCGCGAGTATTATTTGGTCTTTGGCTTCCTCAACAAGCCGTAATGTTTTTAAAATAAAATAAATACCATATACTCTTTTATGTATTTTGGTATTGAAAATGGTTTTGCTAAAGGATTCTATTATGATATATTGTGATGTGGAAATGTTATCATTCCTTTATATTGGTTTTATGTTTTATGATTTTATATTGGTACTTGGACATTTTAACGGGTGGTTACATTATAAACCATATGACGGGTGGTGCCGTGAATACCAGGATGGGTGGTTACGTTATAACCTCCAATGCATTGGGTATGGAAGTCGGCCTTATGGATATTCCATTAATTATGTATGGAAATTGGCCATATGGCTATTCGATTAAGTGATATGTGTGGAAGTCGACCGTGTGGTTATTCCACTTAAGTATGTTTATGTCCCAAGTTACCTTTATATATGCTATGTGTTATTTATATGGGTTTTATGGTAATCCTTTGGTTACAAAAAGGTAAGTAATGATACTTTATTCAGTGAAGAGTTTTTACTACTTCATGATGGTGAAGGTATTACTTTGTTAGAGTGTACATGGTTTACTTGATGTTTGAAAAAGTAACAGTTTTCATTCTTTTTGTATCCCTTAGTGATCTTTTTATGCTCACCCCACGTTTTTTTCGAAATGTTTTTTCACAGGACTTATAGTGGAATAAGGTCAAGGATGGGATCAAGGGAATGTCATGCTATATAAGACATTGAACTAGACATGTTTCTTTTTAAGAGTTTTTTTTATTTTAGAAACTTAGTAGAAGTGTCTACTTTGTAATCTTTTGAGATGTAATAGTTATGTTCTAATTCTCTAAAACTCTAAACCTGAAAAGATCCTCAATGTGAATTATTCATTTAATTCAATATTAAGTAAGGTTTAAGGCTGGGGCCTTATACTCTGTGGAAGTGTCCACTTTTATTTCTTATTGTTTTTTATGTAATAGTTATGGAATAATTATCTAAAACTAAAAACATGAAAAGATCCTAAATGTCAAATAAATTTAATTCTTGACTAAAACTAACGATTTTCTAATGATTATGTTAGAGGCATTGTTGTTGTTATCAGATGTCAGTTTAGATAACATTACCAGTTAGGGTGATATTTAAAAATAACTATCATGTTATATATAACAATAATGGTTAGAATAATACTAAGATTATTTGTTATTAGATATAAATTGAATTATTTTTAGATAACATGAATAATTATATCTCAGTGTTTAGTTTCCTAATAAGATAGTATATTTTTATTTAGTTTATATACTCACACAATTTTTTTTGGTTTTAGTAAATGGATGGATCTAGCAGGTGCCAAAGTAATAAGGGATGGGAAGGAAATTTTTTTGGTTCCTTGAATAAGATACTAAACGAAATTGGAGATATAATAAAAACCCTCATGGTTATTCTAGACTAACTATCAGGCGTAATTATTATACACTTAAATGATGACGATTTTTATGATGCATAATATTAGATAGAAACGAATCCCTATGGTCTTTTAGTTAATAATGATAAAAAAGGTTGAATATCCATTAATATAAGTGTAATGTGCGTGGAATGGAAAAACTAGGAAAATGTTTTAATGCGATTGTAATGTGTTATAGATGTGTCAATAAAGGTCATAAAGAAAAAACCATCAAGGAAAAAAGAGTCATTCAGTTGGATCTAGGAAAAGGAAAAAAGTTCTTTCAGAGTAATAAATTGAATGTTTTAAATGTGGATAGTGTGGTCATTAGGAAAATAGATTTCCTAAGAAGATGGTTTGAGAAATGGATCAGCAGAATCGTACAATTATATTTTTCACAATACATAATTTCATTCTAACTAAATATGACGAAACTTAAAATGACTTATAGAAGGCATGGATTGTTTCTTGACTCATGTTTTGACAATGTTTAATATTAGGACATGATTCATGTTTTTTTATGGGAAATGAGTGTTATGGAATATGAGGGATTTTTTTTGTTAAGGGAACATAATGAATTCTAAAAGATTAATATGTCTACAAATAAGGGATTTTAGATTTATGTTGGATATATAGATGATAAAAAGTGTAAAAGTATTAATTCCATTTTGATGTTGTATTACTTTGGGATAATGTTTTCTAGTATGTGAGACACTAATGTTTTTTATGTGAAAATGTTATTAAAGTAAGAATTATCTTTTCTTGTGAATACATAATTATAAAGGTAATAATAACCATTAGGGTTGATTTGTTATTTATTTTGAGGTAAATATGTGATATTATATTTTGGGATGAAAATTGAAAGTTAAGAGATAAATTTTGAGGTAAAAATATGTTCGGGTTATTACTGAATATTTTATCTCATTTCAGGAAAGTTATAAGAGTTATATAAATTATATAGTTTTAGAAAAAGGATAAATTATAGGAAGGGTGACAACCTGTCACATCAGAAAAGACTATAGGAATTATACCCACAACTATAGAGGGACAAGAATTTATTCCCTACCACAGGCCTATGTAATGTCCTTGGTTTGTTAGACTTTTCATTTTTAGTTAAACATTTTATTAAATATGAGTAAGTTTATTTACGTAACATATGTTTTATAAAATGGATACCCATGGCATTGGAAAATGATTTGGGGATTAATTGATAAATGCTATTTTGGAAGATGACCACTATTTTGGGAAAATTATACTATTAATGTAAATAGAATACTATGAGAATTTATTTATAGAGTAATGGTTGAATTATATTTTGGAAGAATATATGATTTTGATTATGGACTTATTTGGAATTAGTTTATTTATTAAAATGATTGACCTATCATGGAGAATATGGGAATATGAAATTTGTTTTTGTATGACACATTATGATTGAATTATTTTATTTTCATATAAAAGTTAAAACTTATCATGGAAGTACATGTGATCAAATTGTTTAGAATTTTGTGTTTCAATATAAGTTTGTATTATTTTAGGAATTTTATATAAAGTTGTTTAGTAAATGGTCTATGACGATCCTTTGATATTATAATATAATTTTGGAGATTAAATGTAGTTTTTGATCATCCAATGGTTTATTTTTTTCTGAGTATTGTTTTATCTTATACAAACTATATTGGTTTTGGTTAATGTTTTAATTCAAGATAAATATTTAGTTAATCTTTTATGTATTATGTAATTACCTAGAAGTTAATTATAGTTCTTCAGCTGTAAACAATTCATCTTCAATACTCATCATTTGTAGAAAATAAAGAGTTTATAGTATAGATTTATAAAATTATGAAACACTAGTTCTCAAGTAAGTATATTTCCTCATGTTCTTATTATATAAAGTTAAAGATTTACTTAACTTTATAAAAAGAATCTTAAAATGGAAACTTTTTTTGTTTAATTTTCCTAATATGAAATAAAATACTGTTTAACTCAACAAGAGTTTGTGGTTTTCTGATTTCTAACTTTCTCCTTATTGCGTTTTTATATTTATATCCATCAGAATTGTATGGGTTTTTTTCTTCCATAGCCACATTTTCGTATATCGAATCCTAGTATTTGTTATGTCAGGTGAACTTTGTACATCACCTTATTTCTTCTAAACATGAAGTTTTATTGACTCTTTTTTTTCGGATGTAGGATTTCAATATAGTAATTTTGAAAAGTGAAACCTTAGTTACTCATCCAAAATTTAAAATTGTGAGGATAAAATTTAAACAAGGTGGGATGGATGTAACATCCCATGTAATTACTAAATGAAAACTTTTTATATTTATTAATAATTATGAATTAGATAGTTATTTTACTGTAAAATGGATGTGACATCTGATAGCATACCCAACACAAAATAATGGGTTTCTCCAAAATCTTACATTGCACACAAGATTGGGTTATACTAAAAAATAATATATTATTAATATTATTATTTTAAGTTATAGTTATCGCATAGTTGTTGTTATGGCATGAAAGAATGATACAAACTAAATTATAAAAATAGGGTTTACACATGATTATATAATGATTGTTGGATTATATTAATTAATTATAAATTAAATATGATGGTTAAATTTCATATTATATGTTTTCAAGACATTATATAAGATTAAAATCAATTTTATGAATAGAATGTGTATTGTTCAAAAATTATATTTTTTTAGATTTTTGATGGGGAAAAATTTTTAAATCTAGTTTTTATTACCATTATATGTTATTTTGGAAATAATAAACTTGTTATTTGGAATGGGAACATCAAAATTTACTTTGGATAAATTTATAGTGTTTTCTGATAGAATAAATATTTTAATGAATAATGATAAATACTGCATTTTAATTCAAAACCCTCCTTTAATCTAGTTTATTTATATTATTATATTATTGTTTTACATGGTTTTAATGTATAATTTGATGAATTTTTTATCATTTAATCAAATTTAGTTCATTGGATGATTTTTTAATTTGGAATTAAACAGGAAAACTATGTGAAATTTTTAACGTTTTACTTTTAAAACATGTTTTCTCGATCCGTCAATGGGATTAGTGTTAAACCTAATTTAACAAATTATATGAATTTAATTTTTTTAAAAAAATAAATAAATGGTTGTACTCAGTATGAGAAATTATTTCTAATATGATCTAAATAATTTTTGGTGAATAGTATCTTTAGTAATTTATTTACCACAGTTAATGGTAAATAGGGTAATTAATGGTAAAATTAATATTATAAAATTATAAAATTCCCCTAAAACTTGTACTAATCTTTTTGGATGAGTTATTATTTACCATGAACATCCTTCATATGAATTTGTAACCTTTGTAATCTAGTTGTGGGTGATAATGATATTTATAACAATTAATTTAAAGTAAAGCTAAATGGGTCATAAACATGTATCTACTTACTAAAACAATTTTTATATGGGGAAACAATAGTGATATTTTAGACTATTAATAGTCCTTATAAAAATAAAAATATTACCTAAATCATTGTAATTTATTTATAATTTTTAGAAAATAAATAATTAAATCAAATTGTGACATAATGATGATGTTATAAATAATTTATCAAAGAAAGAATAAATTAAATGATATTAATAATATTAAAATAAACATAATTTTAATATTTTATTTCATCCACAAAATTATTGGATGACTATTACATGTTAGGATTGATTTAATGTAGTTTTTTCAAAGAAACCTTGTTTTTTTGATTCTTTTAAAAATTCATCTATTGAATGGGGTTATAATTGACATAATTCATAACTTAAATTGTAGAATACATTATTAAATGAAATAAATTTTTTATAAATATAATATTTGACGAAATATTTTAGATAACTCTATATATTTCATTAATTACTCATTTATTGGCCGTTTTCCATGATTTGGTTATTATTTTAACACTTAAAGTGTAAATTGAATGATAAAATGGTAAGGGTAAAATATGTTAGAATATAAAGATAAGGATTAAACAAATTCAAAACTTGTCAAATTCTCATTATATGATTATATTTAGACCCATCATCATACTATATTTGAACTAAATCAACTTTAAACCATTGGGAATCTAAATTATTTTATATTATTTTAAGACTTTTAACAATTCTAAGGGAGCTCTTCCCCTCTATTATAAAAGGGCACATATTCCATTCTATTACTCAAATTTTCATTAACTTTTGTTTTAAGAAATATCATCCCAAAACCATTAATAGAATCCCTCCCCACATTCTTGAGTCCTTATATTAGGAACAAAACTTTTATTAGGGGTGTTAAGGTGTTATGAAAATTGATCATCCCAAGTAAAGGAATACAAAGATTGTACGCGATGAGTCAGACTCACAGTAAGGGACTTCGCCTTAATCTCTATTCATTGAGGCATATATTTATTTTATGAAACATTAATATCCTATAAGGTGTATATAAAACTATTTTGATAGATCATACCAAGAATTACTATATTATAATCATATTTAATGTTTTAAGCTATTATTTAATGATTTTTATTCATGTCTTCCCCAAGTGGTAAGGGACCCAAACTAAAACTTCGTTTTAAATGTTTTAAAGATTTATTATTATAAATATTTCTCATTAATGTCCATGTTTTCAAAAAAAAATTAATGGATTTATTTATATTGACATGAATGTTTTAATATTTTAATTCTTTTCAGAAGTTTCAATGTTTTATGGGATACTTTGATTCAAAAATATTGATTTTAAATTTTTTAATTGTGTTTAAAAAAGGGATAGATGATTTTAATAACTTTTAATGTGTTTTTTTACATATACACCATGAATTAAATTTATCGCTTTCATGTTTTTATTATGTATTGATGTTTACTTTAAATGTATAATATTTTATTTTAAAATAATGTGTTTTTATTCATGTATGTGTGGCTTGTAAAGATGAAATGTGATTTCCATTTAGAAATGTCATTTTTTTCTTTGTCCTTGTTTTAAGTGTTATGATTATGGTAAGGTTATTTGGAATTACATATGTATATGGGTGATTTTGTGATAAATCATGGGAATGTGAGCCCGTTATATCTCTCCAATGCATTATGTAATGTGACCGATTTGAACAATAAGGTTTCTCTTATACAATTTAGGGAATATACTATGATGGGTATTAAAAACATAACCATTAATGTTACTCACTAGGTATCTATGAATGATACAATGTAAGAATGATATAGATGACATAAGTTACCTTTTTTATTTATGATTGCTAAGAATATTTTCAGTAATATTATGTTTCAAGATGTATGTTAAAGAACTTATGTTTTATGGGTGAAAAGTATGATTTTTGTGAAATTGATTTATTGAGTTTAAAATATTCATGGACTTAAATTTTCATTCACCATTTATATCCCATACTGAGAGTTTTTTTTCTTATCCCAATTTTTAAATTGTTTTCCATAGTTCTTAATATTAGGAAGGACAAAGAAGATGTCATGTTGAAAGAATTGAGGATGTGTCTCAAACAAATTCAGGTTTTATATTAAAAGGGGGTTCTTTGGTGAAAAAATGTATATATTTTGGAAGTTCCCACTTTTCCTTGTTATGATTTTTATTATGTAATAGTTATGGACTAAGTCTCTAAAACTCTAAACCTAAAAAGATCCTCAATGTAAAAAATGTAATTCTTTACTAAAACACAAAATTATGTAAATATTAAGGTAATGGACTTATACATACCCATAAAGTTTAAATAAGATATCATTAGTCACTCCTTTTCTACCATGTTTAGTTAATTTAACCCATCACCATTATAAAAACTCCCCAGTGTAGGAGGCACCATCATCATTGGATTAAGAGTACCCCATAAACCTATTTTTTTCAAATTTGAGAGACATAATGAATTCATGAAAAATATTTATCTGAGGTGTTTTAAATATTTTACATGAATTTAATGGTTTTTTATTAAAAATATAAATACTATGTTATCCCACTGACAATAGAACATATATTAATTGATTACTATAATTACATCTTTATGAAATTCTCTATTTATTATTTTATTTGTTTCCTAAAGAACTAAAAATGAATAAAATAATAAAAAATGAATAAAGGAAATAAATTATCATATTGGTCTTTAGAATATACTATTTTTTGATCAATTTAAATTCAATAATTCAACCATAACCTAGAGGTATCATCGATGATTTGGGTCTTGACTCAAGATGCAGCTTACCCAGAGACTAGTTTTTTACTTTGTCATCTAGTATACAACCGTGTCATTGCATGGTCCTTGTCATACATTGTCATCATTAATAATACAAACGTACCCGCACATAGTAGAGGGGGTATTTGAAATTATAAAATTTATTTTGTAATAAACTAATGCGTGTGTGGACCCTTATAAATATTCAAATTAAGATATAGATGTGCATTTCACTGATAAACATAATTATATATAAAAAAATGAACATAGTTGAAATAATTAAAAAAATAAAATAAAACTAGATAGGAAAGGTTGTTCATTTCACAAGACCAATATATGGGTAAATAAATGAATAATAAAAAATAAAATATAATAAATTTATTTTTCAGGGAATTTAATTAATTAAATAAATTATTTTTAATAGAAATAATTTAATTATGATCGGTCTCTAAATTAATTTATTTTTCATTAAAAATTTAAAATAAATTAATTATTTTTTCCAAAATATGAAAAATATTTTTTGAAATCCAAATTTAATTAAATAAATATTTGTTATTTAACATTTTAACCATGCCCTAAAACCAACTTTGGTCCATTGATGGATGGTCTTCTCCCACAGTAGCTTATTATGGGTTGATCAAACCCTATATAGGGATGCTCTCGATCAGCTGGACCCAATGCCATTGTTTCAGGTTAAGAAAAGAATGTATAGACCTATGGGTCATCCAATTGTGTAAAGAAGGGTCACCTATCAACTTGTATGTCATTTTCCAATGGGGTTTATTAAACGACATAGGTGAATTGCAGTATGGGGAAGCCCAACCGAATGTGATGGGTGGTGGGTTGATGTGGCACTACAAAGGAGGGTCAATGATGAATGATCTCGCAGTATGGAAGATATATGTATTTAAGAGTGTTGTGGTTGGATGTTGTGAATATAGATGGTGGAAAATATATCCAATAATGGTTAGATGTCATATATTTTGGGTGGATTGGATTAGTCTTGAAAGGTATGGTGGCAACTATGAGCTCGGCCTAGCAAAATATCAGATCACGTCGTCCTTCCAAGAAACTGACAATGGGGAATACCGGCAACAAATGTGGTGGTACAAAATCTCAAAAAATGGCAGCGTCTAGTAATAGATAGAGTGAGGTGGTGGCCAGGATAATAATGATACAGTGGCCTAGGATTGAGGAATATGTAGATGCCTTAGGAAATCATATTCATGGGAAAATATTCCACTCAAAGATTCCATCCATTTTTTATTTTATTTTATTTTTTATTGACATGCTTAGTTCAAGACACCCCAACTATATTTTATTGCATTTAAACAAAGGACTATTCTCATAGGATTTTAACAAAAAAATTAATCATGTTTATCTATAATCCTAATTTTTTATTTATTAAATTATTTTTTGGTTTTTTTTGTATGATTAATTCTTCTACCATATAGAATTTAATCAAATTGGCGATGGTAATTCTGGTGTGTGGATTCAGTCTAGAAAATGGGAAGTCAAACGAAATTTTCTCCATCCATATTATCAAGATAACATAACATATTTAAAACTACATTTTCTTCATATTTTTTACACCCATGAACCTAAAATGATTCATATTAAATTCTTTAGATGAATGTAACATTGTAGTTTGACATCTGATTGATGTAGGGTTTGTTCCATTAGGGTCGAATTGAAACCATATAATTTTTTTAATACATATTAATTTTTTCTTCGAATAGAAAATTTACATGATCCATTTAATACCAATTTATTGTACTTGGAAGTGTCATAAAAGATACAGGGTTGGGGATTTAAAATTATCTATCTCCAAAGTGACGTTACATTATCATCTATGGTGATTTAATCACTGACATAGTTTCTAAGATCTTGTGAGAAATATAAAAAATATTAAACCAAATGATTACCCCATTTGAAACAAATTGTCTAAAAAATAGCTCCTCACTGGTGGATTTTTCTAGAAGAATCTGAGTCCAAGCACCTTTATATCATCCAAACAGGCTTCAATAATCCATAGATATGCCAACTATAAAATTCTAGGATCCAACGTAGATATATGATGATTCCTTCAACGTCGCGACAATAACCTTCATCGCGTTCCTTCGATTTGTGAAGGAATTTTTGGATCGATCACTCATATAGATACTTTATCCATATTTGATGGCATAAGAGTGAGTACCACTCATTTTAGAATGATGAAGAGTCTATGAGTGAACTTCTCTCCTTATATAGTGGATGTCCAAATACCCAGTTAAGCTTCCTTGAGCCTCATATATTCAAATCCCACTGAATAATAAATAATTGACATGTTATGATGAATTAATTACATCATTTATATTCAATCACCTTCTTGTTACACTATAGAAAAATGGTCATTTGTGACGAGTTAGGGGTTCGTCAAAAATAACCCATTAGAAGGGATTATTTGTGACAAGATGATTGTCCCATCACAAATAATTGATATTTGCAAATGGGGAGTAAAGACACGTCACAAAAGGTTTGACAAGAAATATGATCCAAACCATGGGAAGGAAATTTGCAACAGGAACCCTATTCCTGATGCAAATGTTCGGTGGCAGTTTTTAGTATTTGCGACGGGATACTTGTCTCGTTACAAATAGTTTTTCGGTATGTATCCATTTACGATAGGGACCGTCGTAAATAAAGTTTTATCGACCGACTATAATCAATGGAGGCATTGGCCATTTTCAACGAGTATCGTCCCCAATAATCTCATCGCAAACTATCCTAGATATACCCCCATCTATTTTTTCTCTCATTCTACTCCTTTCTCAACCTCTCTCTCTCTCTCTTTCTTCAAGAACATTTTCTTCTAAAACATATCATACATTAAAATTTTAAATCGAAGCATAATCCGTAACTTTTATTCTCCAAAAGCTTCAGTTTTAGTGTTTTTGTTTATTTTTTTGTTTGGTTAATTTATTTTATTTTGAATTATTTATAATTATTATTAATTAAATGCAATTAAATTAAATTAGAAATTTGATATTTATTCATTATTTTTTTGTGAACAATTATTTGTAAGTGTTAATTAGAAATAATTATAAATAATTAGTAATAATTCTAAATAAATTCTAAAAATTATTAATATTTAATAATAATTAGTAATAAATAATAATAATTAGTAATAAATTGTAATGATTAGTAATAAAATATAATAACTAGTAATAAATTGTAATAAGTAGTAATAATTTGAATTAATTAGTAATAAATTGGAATAATTAGAAATAAATTGTAATAATTAGGATTTATTAGTAACAATTATGATTAATTAGTAACAATTAAGATTAATTAATAATTATTAGAATTAATTAATAATAATTAGGATAAATTTCTATTAATTAGGATTAATTATTAATAGTTATGAATAATTAGGATTAACTTGGACTAATTAGTAATAATTCGGATTAATTATGATCAATTAATAATAATCAGAATTAATTAGTAATAATTAGGATTAATTAGTAACAAATATGATTAATTAGTAATAATTAGAATTAATTAATATTAAATAGGATTAATTAGTTATAAATAATATTAATTAGTAATAAATAAGAATAATTAGTATTAAATAGTAATAAGTATTAATAAATAGTAATAAGTAGAAACAAATAGTATTTATTATTAAGAAATAGTATTAATTAGTAATAATTAGTAATATTTAGTAATAATTAACAGTAATTAGGAATAATTAGTAACAATTAGAAATAATTAGAAATAATTTTAAGTAATTAGTATCAATTGGTAATAATTAGTAATAATTATGAATAATTAAAAATAATTCGGTATAATTCGTAATAATTAAGAATAATTAGTAATAATTAGTATTAATTAGTAACAATTCAGATTAATTTGTAATGATGGGGATTAATTATGAATAATTAGGATTAATTAGTAATAATTAAGAATAATTAGTAATAATTTGTATTAATAAGTATTAATTAGGAATAATTAGTAATAATTATGAATAATTAGTAATAATTAGGAATACTTAGTAATAATTAAGAATAATTAGTAATAATTTAGAATAATTAGTAATAATTAGGAATAATTAGGAATAATTAGTAACAATTTGGAATAACGAGTAATAATTAGGAATATTTAGTATTAATTAGGAATAATTTGTAATAATTTCAATTAATTAGTAATAATTATGATTAATTAGTAATAATTAGGATTACTTAGGAACAATTATGATTAATTAGTAATAATTATGATTAATTAGGAAAAATTAATAATAATTTTTATTAATTTGTAATATTTAGGATTAATTAATAATAATTAGAATTAATTAGTAATAAATAGTAATAATTAGGATTAAATAGTAATAATGAGGAATAATTAGTAATAATTGTGAATAATTAGTAATAATTAGGAATATTTAGAAATAAGTACGTTTAATTAGTAATAATTTGGATTAATTAGTAATAATTAGGTTTAATTAGAAATAATTAAGGCTAATTAGTAATAATTTATAATAAATAGTAATTATTAGGATTAATTAGTAATAATTTGGATTAGTTTGTAATAATTCTAATTAATTATTAATAATTATGATTAATTAGTAATAATTATGATTAATTTGTAATAATTTAGATTAATTAGTAACAATTTAGAATTTTTTGTTGAGGCAAAAGGAACTTAATTAATAGAAAGAAGAGGGAGGGGAGAGAAAGAGTGTATTATACAAGTTTGAAGTAGGGGTTTTTACAGACATCCCTAGCATAGATGGGGATGAGATCAGAGGGGAGGTCATCCATCTAAAGAAACTCATGGATAACACCAATATTGGCAAGTGCGTCAACAATGCAGTTGGCTTCCTGATAAATATATGTGGCGATGAAGTTGAGGCCAACCATAGAGTTCAAGCAATCTGTCCATCGGGAGGTGAGAGGCCACGCAAGCTGAGTGGTGCTGTTCCAGATTGCTTGGATGATTGTCGTAGAATCACTCTCGATACAAATATTGTTCCAATTATGCATTCTAGAAATAGATATGGCATGTATAACGCTCATCGTCTCAGCTTCAAGAGAAGTAGTGAGGACGCATGATTCATAGAAACTTCCAAGAACCTGGTCCATGTGATTTCTGAAAATTGCTCCATAACCTACTGGTCCCAGGTTTCCTTTGGAAGCACCATCCACATTTATTTGGACCCAACCTGGAGGAGGGGGGGTCCCAAAAACTTCAATGGTATAATGGGGATGAGGATAATTCCCCCGGACCCCGACACATCTAAGAATTTCGAAGTCTCTAACCGAAGAACTGCAAGTGTATTTTTGGATTGAATCCTCATCTTGAATGGCCATTAAAATTTTCGTTTTACCTGCATTGATGTTGAAATAATTAGTACGAAATGTCAAATAATTTTTACCATACCAGATGACATAATGAAGTCTGCAACTTCTGTGAGCCATAGGTTTTTGATTTGCTTAGAGGTAGACCACTCTGTGCATCTTTGAATCTGCATGTTAATGTTGTCAAAAGAAATCCACCAGCACTCAAACATGTCAAGAATATAGTACCAAAGGGAAAAAGCAGTATCAGATGAGAGAAAAAGGTGGTTAATGTCTTCCCTATGCTGATTGCACATACGACATTTTGAACAGAGGGAAATCCCAGATTTTTGCAAACAATTATCAGTGGGTATTTTACGATGAGCAATGCACCAGATAAGAGTAAGTCTAGAAGGTTTGATCCATGCTTTATTAAAGTTAGAAACCCAGGTGTAGTTTCTATCAACATTATTGAAATGTTGTTTATAAAAATCTTTGGAGTTCAAAACCCCATTATGAGAAGGTTCCCAAAGTATGAAATCTTGAGTGGAAGTATAGTGATAAATATCAACAATTTGGGCTATATTCTCTGGAAGAGAAATGTTTGAATATGTATTCATAGATTCAATGGTATCTTGGAGATTCGGAGGGTTATAGTTATTTTCTAACAGAGAAATCAACAGTGCACTAGTCCAATTATCAAGCCAAAATTTTATTTTAGATTCCTTATTGGACATCCATCTAGAATTGGTCATGATAGATATGAAAGTTCTTTTGATGGAGGGCCAAAGAGATGATTTTAGAGAAAGAGAGTAATTTATTTTGAGTTTTTCCAGGAAGCGATCCCTTATGAAATCCATAGAGGTAGAGGTATTATGAATGATGTTCCAAGTATGAATGGCTTGGAGAGCCTCATTGTATTTATCAATGTTCTTGATGCCAATCCCCCCTTTGTCAACCGGTTTGAAACAAGTGGTCCAAGGGATGGTCACAATCTTTCTCTCTGAAATGTTCCCAGTCCAAACAAAGTTTTTGATTACAGTATTAATGTGATTTAAAAGAAATTTATGCCATTTATAAAACATCATAGAGTACACTAGTTTCAAAACAATCATATATTTGACCAAACAGATCCTTCCTGCCATAGAGAGGGTTTTACCTTTCCAGGAGGATAGGTGATGAAGGGTATTATCCACAATGTGGGAGAAATGAATGGACTTAGGAATACCCTAGAAAATAGGCACTCCTAGGCACGTAAAGGGAAAAGAGCACACTTTGATGCCTAGAATATCATAAATGTATGTTTTTCTGTCCATGGGGAACTATTTTCTAAAAAAGATAGAGGACTTATTTTAGTTAATGTGCTGGATAGAAGTTTCTTGGTAGTGTGAAAGAATATTTTTAAGATTAATAATATTCCTTTTATCACCCTGAGTAAATAGAATAATTTCATCAGCATAAAAAAGATGTGTCGGTGAATTTATATTCCTAAAGTCTACAATGGGTGTAAGGAAACTTTTATTAGCCTATAGGGATATAAGCCTACTCAAATAGTCTTCCGCAATGGGAAAAAGAATCGCAGAGAGAGGGTCTCTATTCCTGACACCTTTGGTGCACTTAAAGTAACCTCTAGGGGAACCATTTAAAAGAATGGAAATGTGAACCGAGTTGAAAAGGTCATTTATTCAATTTATAAAAATATAATTAAAGCCAAAGTGTGAAAAAACTTTTTATATAATGTTCCAATCAATGGTGTCATGGGATTTTGTGATATTCAGCTTAATATCTACATTTCCACCTCTAATTTTTTTTATTAAGAAGATTTTTGGGTTCAGAGGAATGGAAAATGCAGTCTTGTATATATATTCCTTTTATGAATCCAAATTGATTCCAGGAAATTATTTTATTACATATCAAGTTCATTCAGTTGGAGATTAGTTTTGTGATTATTTTATATAAAGAGTTGATGAGAGGAATAGGTCTGAAGTTTTTAATCTCATCAACATTTTCAAATTTGGGAATAATTACGTGGAATTGAGAATTCCGACCATGTGGAAGAATGCCTTTGGAGAAGAGTGCTTTGACTAAACAACAAACGTCTTTCTGCAAGATATCCCAATGTTGTTGATAGAAGCCATTATTAAAACCGTCGGGTCCAAGATCACTATCTGGGTTAAGGCTGAAAACTTTTTCTTTAATATCATGGTCTAGGGGAATGTTGTTAGCCATAAAGTTGTCTTTCTCTATAACAAGATTGGGGATGACGTCAGGTCTTAAATCATTATCAATATTATCCCCATTGAAGATATCTTGGAAGTGAGAGATAAGGAAGATGGCTATGTCTTCCTCATTTTCCATAAATTGATTTCCCTTTCTAAGGAAGGCCATGGGTCTATAGGCTTTTCTGATTCTATGAAGAGAATTATAGAATTTGGTGTTTTTGTCCCCATCCTTGATCCACTTCGCTTTAAAAATTTGTTTCTTGATATTATCTTTGAGATTGAGTAAGGAAATCAGCTTAGAAGAGATGTTGATTTCATGTTGTTGGATTTTATCAAAACATGAAGAAGAATTATCAATTTGAAGTTGATTCAGTTCAACTTCCAAAAGATTGATGTTGTTGTCTATTTCCAAAGATTTGTTTTTGCACCAGCTTTTGAGGGTTTGTTTTAAAATATTGAGCTTCATTGGGCAAGAAAAGGAGTCGTTTTGGCCCAACATCTTTTCCCAGGTGTTCTGAATAACTTTAATGCATTCAAGATTAGAGGACCAAGAATTGTTATATTTGAAAGGGGCCCTTGTGATTCTCTTATGAAAAGAGATGGAGGTGAGAATAGGGTGATGATCGGAAGAAATTCTCACCAAAGTAATACTAGATATATTATCTCATTTGTCAAGGGCAGGTGAGTTGGAGAAGGTTCTGTCTAGTTTACTTGAAACACTTCTGTTGTAATGTTTTCTATTCCATGTGAATTTGGAACCTAAAATATTAACCTCTGTAAGGTTTTTCTGTTCAATACATGCCTTAAATTCCCGAGTGTAAATAGAGGCAGGGGCAGGTCCAAGTTTTTCACTGGATGATAAAATAACATTGAAATCACCTGTAATAAACCACGGATGTCTAATATTGTCATTGAGTTGAGAGATATCCTTCCAAACTTCTCTCCCCATTTGATAACTATTACTGGCATAGACAATTGTATAAGAAATCTGAGTGTTATCCAAAATAAAATTGAAAGTAATATCTTGACTATAATAGGAGTGTAACGTATAATTCTATAAGAAAAAAATGAGCTAGGAGCCATAAAGATTTAGTATATGTGTCATTTTTACAGGCTCCAGGGAATGAGTACCCATAAGGGATTTGATGTGATTGAGAATTAATGTTGATTTTGGGTTCATCAATGGCAATAATTTTGGGAGAGTGAGTGCTGATAAATTGTTTAAGGACATTCAGAGTGTCAAGGTTGGAAAGGCCTTGACAATTCCAGAATAAAATTTTCATTTAGAATTTTTTTGTTTGGGTTGTCCCCTCTCTTTTTGGAGACCGAGGTCATAGACCTGGTTGGAATTCTAGATGCATGGTCATTTTAAAAATTGTCATGCTTGATCTGTGTAGAACATTGTATGGACAGTGTGGGGGTAGGTATATTGTGGATTATATCCTGTGTATGAGAAGTCAGATTGGTGGAAGAGGGGCCCTGTTTACAAACAGATCCCTTTTTGCAGGCAGATTCATCAATCTATTTTTGTGTAACAGTAGTTGATGGCGAAGGGTTGTTATCAATACAAACAGGTCCTACTTCAACAGACTGATTCTGTGTCTGAGAATCAGTTGGATGAATATTGGCTGAATCTGTTTGTGTAGAGGGGTCGTTGTTGTCATGCTTTCCAAACGTTTCCTAGATGGGAGCAGTAGATGTCATCATCTTCTTCTTTAACTCAGCTTGTTCTGTATAGGTTTGTGAGGTACTAGGATTGTCAGCTTCTTTTCTACTAGTGTTAGGACATGGGGAGGATAGTAAATCTTCTTTATAATAACGTTCAACCACTATTTTTTTGATAGAGTTTTTGGTACGTGACTGTGTGTCAAGGGCTGTATCTTTTCCATGTGTGTGAGTGAGAGTGCTGTCAAATGCAGAATTATCAAAGTCAGTGTCATCCAGTGGATGGGAGATGATTTCAATGAAATCTTATTCAATTTGTTTCTTAAGAATTTGAAGTATAGTTTCCAAATCCTGTTCATCAGCAAGGTCATCCTAGGATTCATTTTTGGTCAATGTCAAGGCAAGAAAAGTGATTGTTTTTAGCAACCCATACTTCTTCCTTTTTCATGGGTTGGTTAGATTTAGTGCCAAATTGTTCCTTGCCTCTTCTATTTATCCTAACTTCATTCCACGCAGAGGTATTAGGTTGTGTAGATTGGTTATGCACTCTCCTACATTGATGTATAGAGTGTCCCGCAATCTTGCATAATTCACAAAATTCAGGAAGTCTCCCATATTCAAATTTAACTACAGTTATATAGTCTTGAGCAATGAAGACTAGAGTTTTTGGAGGTTGAATTTCTAGTTTAATGTCAATTAACACCCTATAATATATACCCAGGTTACCATTAATCATTCTTTGATCAATTTGCAGCAGGGTACCGATACAAACAGCAATGTCATTAAGTATTTGAAGGTGACAAAAAAACCAATTTAAATCGAAGAACCTAACCCATAACTGAGCATTTCTCTTCTTCTGTGAATTTGGATTAAAGGTATAATCCCATTCAGATAGCCCTAAAAATCTAGGTTTAGGATTTAGATTTCCCATTTTCCAGGAAAAGTCAAAATCAGATTGTGAAGAAAAGATTAAATGGAAGAAGCCTTTTCCTAGTGGAACTAGTTTCCATCTAGAAAAACCCTAGCAAGCAGATAATATAACTTTTAAATCTTCATAAGAGCAAGGGGACTAACCTTTCAGATATGAAATTCGTCCCAACGCAGAGAACTTATAATGTTTTGTGTGCTGTTGAACTTCTATTGGGTCCTCTTCAACATAGATGCTTCCATTAGCTGTTTTTTTGCTTCTGTTTGAATTCAGCGTAGGGGATTTCAATGAATTAGTACCTGTAAGTGCCTCAATAAAGGATATGATTTTTTCCTTTCACGTTTTCGGTTTGATGGAGTTCTTCGCTTTCTCGATGAGTCGATTCAAAATTTTGTATCTCTTGGATGATATCATAATCCTCTATTGCAAGCGGAGGAGCAGAAAGAGTGAAGGATCAGCGAATAAATGAGGATTTAGGGTTTTCGAATAGAGGCTTTGAGCCATTGGGGGAAACCACAGGCCAAGAGCATTGGGGGTTCATCGTGCTTTTTTTTCACGCAATTGTGTATGTTAAGACCAGTAACAATTTAGAATAATTAGTAATAATTGGGAATAATTGGTAATAATTTGAATTAAATATTAATAATTTGAAATAATTAGAAATAAATTGGGATTAATTAGTAACAAACTGGGATAAATTCTAGTGCATTACAATAAACTAGCATAATTTCTAGTAGATTGGCAGCATTCTTTTTGATCAGTTCCTCAACTCCATGCAGATTCCCCCTAATGAAATCAATATTAAGTATTCTCTAACGTACATCAGACCAGGTTTTTAATAATGATTTTAGTCAGAGAAAGTTTCAAGGAGGTGATCCATCAGTCAATAGAGGCTCCTTTTCTGAATGACTCTTCTCCTTTGATTTTCTCCAATTAAAATGACAATGAAAATCATGCCCAAACATATAGATATCAAGTTTTTGTATGCACAATCTTGAAGAGTAGTGTAGTGAGGCCTCCCTGATCTCCATACTCATTCTTATGAAAATGGATATTCATATGTTGGAGTAGACTTTTCATTGTCATTTTAGTCATATAAAGTTGTAGGGGAAAGATTCGTCCAGAAAAAGAGTTGCTGCCAATCCACTAGAAATTATGTCACTAGTAAATAAAATAATTAATACAAAATTACGGTTGTTAAGAATTGTATCCACTTTATTGGATAGTGTTTATCATATATCTAATTATATAGAATAACTAATTGTTTCATATTTTTTAGAAAAATATGGAAGAAAAAGGTTGACGATAGTCATTATTAAATGATCTTGCTTGGACAAATCAGCACATGAATCCAAATGGTTCTTGTTTAAATCCATTGTATATTGATGTTTTTCATTATTTCTTGTCATTTACATCATCAAAACAAAATAAATTATAAGGGAAAATTATTATTCCTTATAAAAAATGTTCTCTAAGGTCGTATGACACATTTGACAATATTAGACATCATTTATTGTATTTTGGTTTTCAATCAAATTACGTTTTTTGGTATCAAAATTGTGAACGTAGTTCCATAGAAGACAATTCAGTTTTGAATCCATCACAGTTTCAAAATTTAGTACACGATTTGGTAGGTAAATCTTTTCAACATATTTAAACTCATAATGATATTAATTTAGCTCCTATGTTGGAAGCATCTCATTTATTTTATTTTCAAGATCCTATGGGGATTCCTTATATCCAAGATGCAAGATAAGAATGTCTAGAGCAGTTTCTATATTTAGGGATATTAAATCAGACAATGGAATGTAAAATAGTAGTTTTGATCAGATATTGTCTTTGTTAAAAACACTATTACATGAAATAATTGAGTTGCCTTCATATATCTATGAGAGCAAGAGGCTTGTTCGTAATCTGGGTCTTGGTTATTAGAAGACTCATGCAGGTTCAAATGATTGCATCTTATTTAATGGTGAAAATGAGTCGTTGGATAGTTTTCCTACATGTAGAAAATATAGGTATAGAGAAGGTCATGCAGGGAAGTCTGGATTTATTCCTGTAAAAAAATTTGAGATATTTCCCAATCACACCCAGATTATGACGTTTAAATATTTTTCAGAACACAACAACATTGATTTTATTGAACAAAAATAATATATCTCAACTAGTAAACGCTTAAATCATCCCTCTGATAGTGATTCATGTAAATAATTTGAGAAAGTAAATCCATCTTTTTCTTTAGAAGCCCGAAACGTGCGATTGGGTCTATCTAGTGATGATTTCTATCTATTTGGTTCTTACAATAGTTATTATTCATGTTGGCATATTTTTATAACTCTATACAATTTACCTCCATGGATATTGATGAAGGATCCATATATCTTTTCGACCTTATTCATTCAAGGACATCTGAAAAAGAATGTTGATGTTTGTATGATACTATTGATTGATGAGTTAAATTCACTATGGAGTAATGGTGTTAGTACATATGATGTTTCTATGAAACAAAAATTCTACTAAAAGATGCATTGACATGGATAACTAGTGAATTCATAGTATATGGAATCTTATTTGGATGGAGTATACAATGTTAAAAATTATGTCTATACTGTATGAGAGGAAACACAACATTTATACTTGTCAATGGAAAAAAAACTTTTTTTTCAACATTCATCATAGATTCCTTCCAACCGATCATTCTTTTCAAAAAATATCATTTCAAAAAAGAACCCGATGAAATAGATGGGCCTCCAATAATGATCTTAGGTAGAGAGTTTAAATCAATTGCCTTTTCATTACCTCCCATCACATTTAGACCAACAATAAACAAACAGATATTTCATGGGTTTGGAAAAGAGCCCAATTTTATAAAAATGAGATTTTTTTTGGGATTTTCTATATTAGTCTAATTTTTTTGGTTCGTCACATGTTGAATGTGATGCATATTTATAAGAACGATTTTGATAATTTATTTCATACAATTTTGTATAAAACAGGTAAGACAAAACATAATGTAATGGCATGATTAGATATTTCCCAAAATTTTAATTGACCAGAACTTGAACTACTTGAAAATGTGAGATATCATAAGTTAACGGAGCCTAAAGAATCTTATACAACATCCAAAATGAGTCTCTTATTATTTGGTCAGTGGATTTAATATTTGAGACTTCTAGATGTCTAGGCTTCTAATTTGGGCCGATGTGTTAGAAGGTCATATTACCAAATTGAAAAGTCATGACTGTCATGTTTAAATAGAAAGACTTTTTCCAATTAGAGTAAGCGGTTTGTTAAATTATATGATTTTGATGTTCTAAAATACATGTCATAATTTTTTACTTATTTGAACATCGACAAAAGACTATGATGTCGTAATAAAACTCCAAGATGATGTCATATTAATTTTATGTAAGTTGGAAAAAATTTCCCGCCATCTTTGTTTGACTCAATGGAACATTTGATATTTCATTTTCTTCATGAAAAAAAACATGGAGGTATGGTATAGTTCCAATGAATGTTCCCATTCAATAAATGCATGTAGAAATTGATGAAAAAAATTATATAATAAATCATCAGTTGGGGGATCAGTTGCATAAGATTATTTGATAGAGGAATTTTTATGCTTTAATTTCATTCAATCTGAATATCCCTCAATAAAAAACTGCATGGGACATAATGAGGGAAATGTTAATAATATCATTATCAATAAATTATCATTTTTCAATAATCCCAAACTTTTTTTTATGGAGTTCATGAATTTTGGATTTCTGATGATGAACATTATAGAGCTCGTACATATGTTTTTCTCAACTGTGAAGAAATGAAACCATTTATACTGTGAATTATCTCATGACTTATTATATAATTTTTGTAATAGTACATTAATCTTATTTTATTTCTAGTTTATATGGTAATCATATCAAGAAATAGTTTCCACAAATCACAACAACATCTCTTGATGAATGTTGTCAAAATAAATTTCCTATGGGTTTGAAAAACTAGTACCATAAATTATTTTTGATTTCACATAAAAAATAAATTTAATACTTGTCATATTGATATTTTTTTATAAATTTTTATGTATGACAAATTTATAATAAAATTGATAATTTATTGTATATATCGAGTAACCCACCATCCAAAATGATTAAATCTAATAATTCATATGTGGTGAATGGTTTTAGATTTCATACACATGCATACGTGGAATCAAAAAAACAATGAATAGTGTTGTATTCTTGGGAGGATATCATCAAAGAAAAACTAAATTTGACTTTTATAGCATACTGGAAGATATCATTAACCTGTGTTATCTGGGACAACATTATATAAATATGTTTAAATGTCAGTGGTTGGATTCTGAGAGAGGCTTGCATGTTAATCTGATCCATGGAATCATTGATATTAAATATAAAAGTCATTTTGTAGTAAAGGAACTATTTTTATTGGATTTTCAGGTACATAACATTTATTATGAAAATTATTGTCTTACTATAAGAGAGTTGGGTGATTGGTGGAGCATAATAAAAATTAAATCTAGAGAAAAATCACTTTACTGAAAGTGAATGTAGTTTTACTAATGTGCAAGGAATTTAAATTTGTTAAGAGACTACTTCAAATCCATATTTTTCATAAAGATACACGAATAAAATTTATGAAACCCCATAGTTAATGGATTATAAGGATGATGATGTTAATGATGTTAAACTGAATCTGAAATGATAAGAGATGATGAAACTGAAAAAAATATAGAAATGGATGCTCCTAAGGAGGAAGATGAATACATTGACATCGACAACTATGAAGATGAGGATGAAGATGGACATTGACATAGTGAAATACTAGTTTTAATTATATATAATATATTTATATATATAATAGTTATTTAACAATTTTATAACAACATTCAGTTCGTGTTTCAAATGGATGAGGATCTGTATTTTTCGGTTCCAAGAGGCTGATCTACCTATGGACGAGATTGATGTTGGATCATTTGAAACTCAAACATCTGGTAGTCTGGGGAGCACTCAAAAGGGGTGTGGTCTTGTCTAAATTACGATTCCTAAACTTATCCATGAGCAACGTCCACATCTTGGGTTCAATCCATGTATTCAAAGGTCTTCTTACATTTTTATTTTAGTTAGTTTAGATTAATTTATTTACATTCTAATTGTTTGATTAACTGTTATTTTTTTCACAGCTTTATGCATATAGATTTTTGATATGGGAGTTCTATATTATGTAATTTTTTCTGAAGAATGTGTTTCATAGGTTCAAATTCCCATTGATGTTCAACATCGCATGTTTGAGCATTGTATAGTATGTAAATAAATAACATTGAATTTTTATTTAATTCAATTAATTACAATATATTATAAATTATTTATGTTGTTTATGGTATCCCATTAATGAGAGCTTGCATGAGGATATCTGGAAGGTAGGGCATGGAGCTATGTATCTGCGTTGCACTCATTTTTTTCACAACATGAAATGGAAATCAATGGTGAAAGCAGGAGTGACAGTGTTTGATGATACATGTCGTGTCCAATGACCTAATTATATTTCATATCAGTTTTGGGTTAGATTATATACACACTGGTTGAGTAGGTAGTTTTAGAATACATCATCAGTAAGACATCAAAATCCAGGGGAGAGAGGAGGTGAAAAATCGAGATGGTAGTCGTACATTCAGTATGCATAGGGAGCATACGGTAAGTACAGTTTTAAAAATATTGTATATAATTTTAAATGTAAATGGTTTATTTTATATTCATATAGGCAGTTAGACATACTTATATTATGGTGTATGATGTTTATAGGAGGACATACATGGATCCAGACACTAAAGAGATTTGGGGTGCTTGGCAACATCAAATTGTGTTCAAATATAATTTATTTTTCAGTTATAAATTTAACTGAAAATATAATTTTATATATTTTAATTTTATATTTCAATTGAAGAAGTTATATCAGTTCACGACATATCAGAAACATAGTGAAAGTCAGGCCAAGACCGATGGTCAGACCCATGACCCCCAATTTGATAAGTCAGCATGGATGCAAGAGACAGAATGTGCCTTCTAAAAAGGCCGAGTTGTTGGTATCAACACTTGATTGACCACTGGGTGTTTTTATGGCACCAATGTGATGTATGATTCCAGATCAAGAGGATCTCGTAGAGAGTTAACCTCTGATACACATTATGAGTACCAACTACAATCTCAAAGTGAGTTTCTAGGGACTATACATATGGAGCAGGAGGAGATGCGCAACAATAATAATAGTAAGAGTTCATATGATAGCAGTTGCAGTAGGAGATGCAGAATGAGATGTGATGATGAAAGCATCAATAAAAGGAGTATATAGAGTACATGTGACATCTTACTCGTAGTTTAGGAATGTATTTCCTTACACCATCTCCTCCAGCTCATACAAGTCCTCTAGAAGACCCCCCCCCTCAGAGATGTATTTTTATTTTATAATGAAACATTTGAATTTAATATTTTTTGTAATATTAATTATTTATTTTTTTAAATAGTTTGTTTTTTATATTGTGGTGAATATTACATTTTTTATTATTTAATTATGTTTTATTATATTTATTATTTTATAAATGAATATTTTTTTTGTGAATACTGAGTTTTCTGTTATATTACTAATATTAATATTTTATTTCATTAACATTAATAATAATAATAACAACATATTATTTAATTATTCTATAGTTGTTTACTAATATTAATATTAATATTTCATTTATATTAATATTATATTCCTAATATTATTAATATTATTTTATTAATAATATTATTCTACTAATGTTTATATTATTATAGCATTTATATTAATATTATATAAATATGAATATTTTCTTATTTTTAATATTTTATTCCATTATTTGTGACAGGCCCGTTGTAATTTCATTCAAAAAAATGGTAAATGTGTTTGTGATGGGTATTCCACACATCACAATATGTTTTTGAAAAAAACTCACCGAACCTATTTTCGATAGTACCACTGCCCATTACAAATAATCGCTTTTTGTGACGGTCTATCGTGAAAGATAATATTTGTGACACCCTTTTCTGCAACCGACCATTTTCGATGGGACCCCGTCGCAAATAGAACTTTTTATAGTAGTGTTATATATATATATATATATATTCTAAATATAATATATGATAATCCCCTAAAATTAATTAGTGTCAAAATTACCCCAAATTATAAACTGCTTATTTATTAAAATTATTTTCATTCAAATAATATTTTTTCATGTATTAACTTATTTGAATGTGGATACATTTAATAAATAAATTTAACCAAATTAATCTATACTAATGATATAATGATACTATTTACATATTATTAATAAAAAATATGAACAAAACTCATACCCCATGGTGGGGACAACCATGTCCTACACACTTATTAACCAAAATAGGGTCGATGTGTTAATATACTATTGTGTGTGATCCTCTTGGAGCTTATCCAAAATATATTGAGTGTTATTCAATGAAAATAAGAGATGTCTATGAAATCATAAAATCCCATAAAAAGATAAGTAATATCCATATGAGTGATAACCATCCCACAAACACACGTGGTGTAATATAATATCTTCATCTCGTGATAGCTCATAATGCAGGATGTACAACTTGGGTCATCTTCCATTATAACATTATCATTGTTTATCTACACCAAGGATACTAATTTGACTACCTTGGAAAATGATTTATGAGGGTACTTCCATCATGATAAAAAAGTCCCTATATATCATTTTCTCAACTCAGAAGTGAAAAATTCTATCTTGGCCATTCAACCAATTTCATACCACCAATGACACATCCAAAATAATCTACCTCACCACGACATCAATTTAATTGTTCTTTATAAGCATCAAATCATACAATCTAATGGTAAAAATTGATAATGATCTAAATCTAGGAAATCAACTAACATTTATGTTAATAGGAACAACACGTTACACTAGAAACATTTGGTGATCTTATTGTTCTGTATTTTCTCATGATCTCAAATACTATAGATTATCATGTATACACAAAATAAGAATATGTATCAATGCATACGAGCCCTGTGCACTAGATATAAATACATCAATAGTGTCTAGCCAATGTCATGTATTTAGACCATATTAAATTTCTTTTTAAGATTAATTTCATAGTTACTCAATATTTTCATTATTTTCTGGGAAATACTATATCCTTCTGATAAAAAAATAATATATAGACATTACCATTTATATGGTGGATTAAAAAATAAGAATAATATAATGGTAAGTATACATCCTGTATAACTCACTGTATACAAGCAAAGTTAGTCAAAGAGTATTGTTCATATTCGGTATATAGAACCCACTATTAGAGTAGTTTCCAATTGGTAATCATGAATAGATGAGATCAGGATGACTAGCATGAAAATTGGGACACCAAACATTTCATGTGTTATTTGTTATCTGAATATCGAAACACATATAAAGGACACCTAAGATGATATTATTATTAGTTTATAATATTTGGTTATATATATTCAGGAATGATGAACGATATGACATTAATGTTGAGGTGAGCTAGTTTATCTTCTGTGATCTAGTTGTAATATGCCCTAGATTGAGAAATAAACTATTAGTTTGTTTCTTATTAAAGGAAGAAATATCTTAGGATTATTTGTTCAAAAAAAATTAAATTATCTTAAACCGTGATCATGGTAGAAGAATGTATGTCCATCATGTTATTTTGACAATTTAAATAGTAATAAAATATTATGGGATTATGTGAACATCCCGATTTATGATATATCATGAGACAAAGAGAGTATAAAACATGGTTTGTGTTTATAAGAATTGTTCTCATAACTATACTTATTCATTATCTCATTAGAGGCCTTGATATGTTTCTTGGATCCACTTCTAATATATGAAAATTATTCACTACCACTGAGATAAGGGTATAGAGGTTGAAAAAAACATGTATTCAAAATTCTATCATATTATTATGAATAGTAGTATAGAACATGTTGCGTCCCACCATAGTCTTTGAGTAATATCTGAGTTTTAGATAATTTCCAAAAAAACATTAAATTCACATTATTCAAGTATAGAATAAATTGTATTGATTTATTTTATTAAAATTATCCACACAATATTAAGTGAATACATGGAAAAATATTTATAGAAGAATATTATTTTAATATTTATGGTTTATTTAATATTTAAAAGAATGAAAATTAGAGTTAATGGATCACTTTTATCATGTAATATTTTTATTACAAGATAATTATAAAAATATGAATTACATTTATTACCTATTTATTTGATCATAGATAATCTTAAATAAATATTTTAGTGGGAAATAAATATTTGGGGGTCGAGAAACCTTTTATTGTATTTTTATAACCATATAAACATGGTGGAGGAGGCACAAATATATTTAACTATTCATAAAATAATTTTTAAGAGACACTATAATCTCTCCTACTACTTAGGGATAGAATAATGTGACTTGAGATACTAATCCGAGTTCTTCTTTAATGATCATTAGATCATTACAAAATTCATCATCAGTACATCGAAGGAATCATTGGATCTTCTCTCTAGCACCAGTATTTCAAATAATGATTCTCCCAATGAATTTATATTCTCACATGATGTTTTAGGACAATAAGAATTGTTTTTTTATAAATTTATGTATACATCACCGCAATGGTCTCATCACTATAGACGGTGATCAAATCTGATATCAGATTTCTTAGATATAGAAATCTTACGAACAAAAATTAAATCCCCATCCATTTTTGTGGGTACAAATTTGAAGAATAAACAATGGCAGACACACAAACATGTTAATTTTACCCAAAATTGTTTTTTTGTGGTATTCCTAGTAAACTCTATTTACTACAACAAGATTCTGATGGTCATAAATTTTTTTACTAGCTAATCATATATTCCACATTTTTAAGGAAATAAATGAACTTATTTAATTTTTTTCAAAATCCTATATATTATTGGAGTTGGAATTTTTAGATAAAAAGGGTTTGGGATTGGAATAATCTATCCATCAGTATCCAAGAAAAAATAAAATAAAAAGATTTGAAATTACGGTATTTGGGTACAACTAGTTAGGAAACCAGCCAAAGAATAAAAAAGGTATATATTAATGTGGTTTGGGGATGAAGTAAAGAAGTTGATAACCCATTAAAAAGGTTTATAAAATAAATAACCTATTGATTTAGGGGTGGTAATTTTTCTACACACCTTATAAACTACCTGTCAACATCTATGTAGGATCGATAAGCTATCTCGCCTCGCAATACCTCTCACCCCACCCCAAATTGGAATCCACCTAGTACATAGCCTACCATCCATCAATGAAACCCCGTGTGTAGGCCTCCTTGTGCATATTAGTGTAGGAATTGGCCTCCTCATGTCATATATATATCAGTAAGATCTCATATTGACCCCTTATCTACTATGTTGCACTATCCAACATCGATCAATCACTTCCATTCATCCTCCTTCCACCCCCTCATGTCATCCAACTACCAGTAGCACATCCTTCCACCATATTCGGAACTCCCACCCACATTAGTTCCCTTTAAACTAATATAACTTCATGTTGTCACTATCGAACATCCCTCCCTCAAGACTACCCAATGCCACTCAACTACCACATCGTCAGCCATGAACCACCCAGGGGTGACAATTTCTAGGTGATCTGGAAACTACCAGAGGCATCCTGACATAAGCAGGTTCATGATGGGTTTAGAATTACCCTCCCATCCAATATTATTTCCAAAATATATCTGTAATACATTTTAAGGATTTAATTAGATTTCAAAGTCATGAGAAAAAAATTAGAAAATTCAAAAATTAATTTATATTTTTTTGGAAGGAAAAGATAATTTTTATTTCATATGTAGAGAAATAATTTTTCAATATTATAATAAAAACATAAATAAAATTCTTTTATTTCCAATTATATAAATTTACATCATGTCAAATTATAATTTTTTATTTACCTTTCGAGATAGAATATATTGAGCATCAACTTACCAATGTATGTCTAGATTATGTCTGTTGATTTATTTATTGTAATTTCATGCGATGCATATAGTAGATATATTTTTCTATTGTTTTTTGCATTATCTTCTCTTGTATAATAAGTATATGGGTTATTTCATCCATTAATATAATTCTATATTAACTTTGGGACTTCCAGTGTTTTTATGTATTATATAGTTGATGTTGTAAGACACATACCATATTGAGATGATATGGTATTCTTTAAAACATGTGGATATATTGGATATAGTTATGAGATTTGATAAGAGTTAGAAAAGAATAACGAATTTTACCCCTACGGTTATGGTATATCAATTGTTTATAAATGGAACAACCGATACTAAATTCTCATGATCAACTAATTATTTTATTTAAGGTATAAATTATTAATTATTATTTGTTGAATATTTTGGTTTACATGATCATTAATTTATTTACAAAAATGTGCAGATTAAATCTTTTTTAAATGGGTTAAATGTTTTTTATTTACAACATATTCATTTTTTGAGTTTGATCACATAGTTCATGAATATCATATAGAATATTATTTAATTCATTTATAAATAATAATAAATATCAAAGTAATATTAAGTTGTAATGACTTATATCAGATTAAATTAAAGAAAATTTGTTGTATTTGGTGCTCGGTAGCCATAGGTGAGTGTGCCTCATATTAGTAGGGGGTTCTGATCATTTTTATGGGATAAAGTAACAAAAAATGAAGAAAATAAGTAACCATATTTTGATGATGAATATTTATAGAAACGTATTGAGTAAATCATGTATATTATTTCCATTATTAAGAAATCAATCAATTTTTAAAGACGCCATGAGGAAATGCAGTGGGAATGTCCAACACCTTAAATGAAACTCTCCATGTAGTGGTGTAAAAATAGCATGTACTATTGGGAGAGGAATCAATGATCTTTACATCATAAATACACTAGATATTGATTATTATGAATCTCGCAGTGAGGGATACCAATGTTTTATTATATAGTGGGATACATTTAACAATTTCTTAATTTGTAATTCCTAATAAAAAATCAAAATAAATGTTATATTCCAGTATTGATTATTTTCATAGAATAATGTAATGTAATAACAAATATAAGCTTTGATTACTGTTTAAAAAATAACATCTCCAAACTAGTATGTACTTAAAAGATTATTTAATGAAATTAGGAAAAGAACAAGAAATGAATAAAAATTATATGTTTAAGAGTCTTCACTATCAATTAAATAGCCTCAAGAAGAAATGGTGGGAAAAATTAATATGGAATATCAAGTATATAGTATTTATGTTCAAATCTAATTGTATCATCAATATACAATGAGTTGAGGAAAAATCATTAGGAGATGAATGATTTCACATACTGTTATATCTAAAAGATTGTTGTGAGGATAAAATGAAGATATAAATTAGGTGATGATTATTGTGAAAATATGTAAATATAAAGTTGTATTATGATCTATCAACAAATAATTTTTGAAATTTTTATCACCAGCATTCAAATTTTTTTTATAGGGTTAAAAACAAATTGTAGTTGAACAGGCTTTATTACTTTTTGGGTATGGTTTTTGATGTTAATAAGAACCTAAATAAATATTAATATTTAGTTCTTATGGTATAATTTTTTAGGGTAAGAATAAAATGAAAATAGAAAGTCTAAAAGAAAAAAACCAACAACAGATCCATTAATGAAGGGATATCAATCATCCTAAATGAGTTTATGTTAATTTATTGTAAAATGATACGTCTATAGAAGAATCATTAAAATATAGTGATGTAAAAGCAAGTGGAGGCTTTAGATTTGGGTATATTCATAAATGTATATAATTTTCTATCATAATTTTTTGTTATTTAATACAATATTCTAATAAATTATGTGTATTAAAATATAGTAACAATTAATTATAGAAATGTTACACCAGTTATGGTGAATTATCAAAGAGGCTGATAAAGGGTGATTCCATTGTTAGCACTAAGAAGTACAAAAATTCTAAATACCTATGATTAATTATTGTTTTTAAAATTTCATATATTATTACCAAAAATATAATCTAATTTATATATTATACATAGGAGGACATCATACCATTTTTGGAATGAACATATTTCTTGGTGTCTAATAATAAACTTATAGCTCATTAATTATTTAATCATTAGAAATAATTTAGGAATTCAAAAAATAATGACCCCACTATACAAAGACAAGGAAATAAAATTAGTTATAAAGTAAAAAAAACTAAATGTGGATATCCAAAATATAATAGTATGTTATTTATACAATTTATAGAAATACACATTGTTTATTATGAACACAATGAATAATATATTTTTGAAAAACAAAACCACTATAAATAAAGTAAATCCACTAAGAATTCATACTTATTTTAGCTAAAGAGTGTGCTTATTAAATGGTTTATATGAAGGTAAAATTATATACATATATAGTTTTTGTTATGATTTTTAAGGAATATAAAATTTAATTATTAAATATGAATGGTTAAAAGTTATGTGTTTCTCTAAGCCCGTGTGATAAAGACTAACTTGACCAAGACTTCATCAATCATCAAACGTAGAGTTGATTTATTCCTAAAATGAAATTTTATTACCCACATTAAATCTATTATATTGGTATGGAATGTAGATGATGGGTGTTTCATGAAAAATTTATCATTAAAATAATTAATGGTGTAAATACTTGACAAGAATTTTCTTATATGCATCAGATTCACCCATTATGTGAAAGGGGAATTACTCTTAATGTTCATTTTTATTTTGGATAAATGGATTGTTTTTAAGACATGATTTGAAAATAAATGTGTAATACAATAACCATATACCAATTATAATGAAAAAATGGATTTCATATGTGTTTTTATATGATATGAATCCACCATGTCATATGTACTTTTGTTTAGATGGAAAAATCTTAATTGAATATAAGAAACATTCATCAAGAAAAATATAATGTCAATCAATATTATTATTTCAAAGTTTAAAAGAGATATTATATAAATTACTAGATTACATTCATGACAATATCCAACTTATTACCATAGCTTGATTATGATATTTTATCATATCAGACTAATAGAAGACTAGTATGAATCCACTTGTTACTGGTATCCCTTCCTATCCAAACACCTAGAAGAAATCCCTTATAATTTCCCAAGTAAAATATAATAGTTATGCCAACTTCCCATGTAGTTATCAAGGATATAAATAAGATTTTTCAACCATAATGTTTATGTAGGAAATATCATTTCTTATATATATCATTTCATATGTGATTGATCCATCATAGAAAAATATAGAATTCAAATGACCACATTAATCTCTTATTTTTTCCCATAAATGTATAAATAGAGATATTTATGAAATTTGAAATTGTTAATAATTATCTTGAAATATATTCAAAAATTTATTTTATCAACACCATGTTAGTATGTATAGTTTTTCATAGTCTATAAAACAATTCTATCTACTTTAGTAAATAATGATTTGTTGCACATTGGATTCTACTTTAAGTCATTCGATCATGTTTTATTATCATTATGGTCATAACTAAATATAGAACCAATTGATATTTTCCATATCTTATCAAACATATTTTACTTAGAAAATACCACTAATCTATAGTAGAATCATTGAAAAATTTCATTCCAAATGAAAATTCTATGATATATTTTTCTTTAATATAAAACTAGAATTTAGTAACATAAACGCTTTATTGGAATTCTATATAATCATCAATTTTTTTAGTTTCATAATATAAATCCCTACCAAGATTGATTTTCATTAGATATAAATATAAATATAATGATCATAGAATATTTCCTTGACTAGTAAAATTATAATGTATTTTTGTATAATGATTTGGTATTCCCAATCATGCCTCATTAGTACCATTATTGTACCATCCATTTATAGTCACACATGAATACCCAATGAAACATTCAAAATAATAATCTCCTATACATTAATTTGTTGAATATATTGTTGAATTTTAATTTTTCTAGCCAATAATTGCTTGTATTAATTTACTTCTTACTTGTAGGATCCATTATTATCAATTAATTATATATTATCATCTTTTCTGAATAAAAAATTACAATGATTTTATTCTTCCAACAATTTATATATGTCTATAATATTTCTCTTGCACATTCAACTATAGAAATTGTTCTTATACCAACTAATTGTGCATTTTCTCATTGACCTAACCCAATTAAATCTTGATAACACTATCTCAAATATATATATATATATACACATACACTTTTGAATATAATATAAAACATAAATTTACTATCTATTTAATATAATAGGTATGTATGTAATAATGTTAGAAAAATTTAGGATATCTACTTTAGATGAAAATTGTGATTTTCATTTTGCATGGTTTTTTTGTCCCAAAATTTTATTTTCATGTAAAAAAATATTTTTATGAAATAATGGATTTAAATCAAACTATAACTTATTTATTGTCTATTTTTCATAAATTTTGGCATGTTGTTATGGGATAACACCTTTATTTTTGATTCACGTCTAAAAATATAATTAATGATTATGCAATGCATATAGGACTCAATATTGATTATCCTTTGACATAAATCATTACTCTAAGGCGTGTAAGAAAATTTGAATTTAGTAATAACTCAACAATATATTATAATAATGGACTTTTTCATGTAGGAATATACATCTATCCTTATTATTAACATCAACACATTTTAGTAAAAAAGGAAATGTGTTTTCCAAAATTACTCCAGGCTCCATTACAATGATTGGTGTATGCTTTGTGAAGATATTCTTTGATATAAGATCATGAAGAATATATTAACTTCTAGTTACAAATATACTACAAATCATTTTTACATTTTTTAATAATCACTTAAATAGATCTTATAGAGTATTTTTACCACTACATTATCCTTGGTATATTTTAGAGACTCTATATAAAAATATTTTGAAAGCATTATTACATACCTTAATTTATAAAGGTTTATCTATCCAAAAATGATAACATATGTGTGTATATAATACATATGGTGGTCAATTTCAAGTTGTCTAAAATCATACTAGTTATGTCATTTAAAACTACCCAGTTTTTAAAAAACGACTACTTATATTCTCATAAATGGGTATAAGAGAGTCTTACATTTTATTTCCATCATGTATTCCCAATGATTCAAGAATTATGGAACTATTTGTTTCATATCAAACACCATAATGAAAATTCATTCCTAAAATGGAATAATTTATCATTGATTCTAATAAAAACATGAGATAAATGATTTTGATATATTTAATAAAATTTCAACTTGAACAATTAAACATGAAAATTATAATTTCGGTACTTCTCACCACTGATTTAGGAAATACCATTTCCGAACCACTTAGAGAATTATTTTTACCTCTTGTAACATTTCAATAGTTATGTAGTTACTGTATTTGAATACACATACTTTATAATAATATTTTATTTCATACTAAATAATTATTATAGAAACAAATCATACTATTAATAAATATACCTAATGAATAAGAGACTAATTGATTCTTATATTCACTTCATAGAATTTAAATATCCATAGATATATCTAGTGATATGAAAAGAAAATAAAATCATATATTATTACATTCATCATTTGAAATAAAGAAGTTATGATGGTTCCGTTGGAATATAAATTTCCATAGGCCTCTTATGATTTTAATTGAATTTTTTCGACATAAGAACAAAGTGTATAATTTATTTATGTTCTTATTTACATGGTGGTTCTATACCTAACATATCATAAAGTGTTTTCTCTATACTATTAATTTTGTAATATTAAAGGAATAAAGGGTAATGTTTGTGAAAAATATGTAAGAAAATGAGGTCATGAAAGATCATGATCTACCTTTTAATTTACACATAGATAGACTAATAATCACACATTCATATCCTGATTCACATTCTACGAGTAATCATTTCATATGTAATACAACATATAAAATCATCCATGTTCCGTTTTTGTTTCCACAAAATAGAATATATGATAATAATAGAAATAAGACACTAAAATCATATGAATCATACATGTGTCTCCTGTAATATTTTTTCTCACTCTTTCTTCCTGAGGTAGATAAACAGGTATTGGTAGCTCCATCACCATGAATTTCCTATATCAGAGTACTTTGCAAAAGTGGCGATACTACTCTTGTGAATTCATTCCATATTGGGAATGTTGTTTGAATAATAGTTGTAATATTTTATTATTTATATTAATGAAAACATTATACAAAATAAATCTAGTAGAATATCTCTTTTATTTTTTTTACTAATTAGAAATTTCATATTATTTTAATCATTAAATGTATTCGACTACTTTTCAGAATCTAGTATCAGTCACTACTAGACTATGAAGAATTTTTATCTTTAGTATTCTTGTGGAAAGGATCCTTGAAACCACTTCTCATTGACTTTAATATTTTCATACACCAAAACTTAGTGAGTTTTAAGGTAGGTAGTAAACTATCTAACCAAATTAACTTGTTTATCCTTGTTTTTTTGAGTGAATTCCAAGATTATAAAAACAATAGACATGATTTTATAAAATCATTCATATAATGTTTTATAAATTTAGCATTAAATAATACCTTTCTACTAGGTTTAGTTAATTATACCTATCACTCTTATAATAACTCCTAAATAGTAGGAGTCACCATCGTAATGGGATGATGAGCACCTCATACACCCTATTTCTTCAATTTTTATAGATAGAAAGAATTCAGGACAAAAAAATATTCTTTGGGGGGGTTTTAATGTTTTAGATTAATGTAATTATTTTCCATATATTATGTTTATACTAAGCTGTCACACTCGGAAATAAAAATATATTAATTAAATACATTCACCATTCCTTTATTAATTTTTTTTATTTAATGTCTTTTCCACAGAACTAAATGTTTATAAAATTTTAAAAATTACATAAAGGAAATAAAATATTCTACTACTCTTGAGAATATAATATTTCTTGATCCATCTAAACAAATTATATCCACCATATCCTAGGCATATCATAGATGATTCAGGTCATGAATATATATTAAAACTCTCCCCCAATCTAGTTTTTCAATTCTCAGCTAGAATAACTCTTTATCTTAGAATGGTCAATGTCTTATATTGTAATCATAAAATTTACAAAAGAAATCACACACTGTCTAGGGGTTATCAGGATATATGAGATATACATTGTAATACTATAATGGATTCATAATCCCTTATACACATTCAAATTAATATGATGTAGAAAATTCCATTTATAGAATAATGATTTTTTTTTATTTTGGAATGAAAAAAAGAGTCAAAATATAAGATAAACCTCATTAAGGGGGCCAGAGGTGATAAAGTCTTTAGATATCACCAACCACTAATATTAGGAGATCCCTCATTAAAAAACCTATAACATTATAGAGAATCATATTCTCACCTAGAGTTTCTTTTTTTTTGTGAGAGAAATAGATGTGAAATTTACTTCTCCCCATTTAGAAACATAAATAAATAATAAAAACATTTCATATAGTTCTAATAAATATTTCAATAAAATAATATTATATAGGTATTGTTATTAACCACTCAAGACTAGTCTTTGGGTAAATAAAAGTGTGATAAAAATTTAAATTCAATAAATATAAGTTGAGGTGAATTTAATAAATTAATTAAATTATGTTAAATTCAAATAATTTAAATATTTTTATTCTTTAAATTATAAAAATTATCATTCGAATTTAAAAATTAATTAATTAATTTAAATTTTTTCATAAAATTAAATTAGATTTTAAAAACTCTAAACTCAATTATTATCTAAAATCTAGATATTATGAAATTAAAATTTGTTAATTATAATTTTAAGATTCCCTAAAATATACCTAGTCCCTTATAAATATAGTTAATCCAATCATTAAAAGGAAGGACACCTGTTACTGTAAATGAGGGGTCAGACTAGAAGTGGGGGTTCATTAGATGTCAAAGATGACTTCTGAGAGGGGGAAGCCCATGGAAGAGAGGTGGGTCTTTGGTAAATATATCACTACAAAAGTGGGACTTTGATGAAAGATTTGGGAGTGTGGAAGATGTATAAATTTAGGACCGATGTGACTAGATGGTTTGCATATAAATGGAGAAATAATATATTTGTAATGTGGTGATATTGTTTTGTGGGGGAGGCTCAGCTCATGCTAGTAATGTAGGGTGATGACTGCAAGCTCATCCTAGAGGAAGATTAGACCACGACGTCATTTGAGGAAACCAATGGTAGGGAATGTGGGCAATGAATGTGGTGGCGCGGTAACATAGAATATAGAAAAAGTTGTAAATATATAGAGAGAGTTCAAGGACAAGAAGGAAATGTTGTAGGGGTCCATGATGGTGGATATAGTGGATAGTTTATGATGTTTATTCCATGGGACAATCTTCTGAAGAAATCTTTCTTCACAATTCAATTTAATTTTTATAACTTATTAGGTCAAGAAACCCCCACAATAATTTATTTCAATTTTAAGAATTAATATTATCTTAGGATGTTGGTAAATAATTGTTTTTACATGTTCACAAGAAAACTAATGTTATAATTATTAAAAATTTTAATTTTTTTATTGACTAATTCCACTATCATGTGGAATTCAATCTCACCAAAGAGTGTAATTCACGTGGCTAGATTCTGGATAAAAAATGGATAGTCACTAAAAATATCCTCCTTATACCATCTTGTGATAACATAAAATTTATTAAAATATATTTCAATTATATTTTTAATAACTAAGAACCAATAATGATCCGTATTAATTTTTTTGGATGACTGTAACAAGCCCATCCAATATCTAATTGATGCATAGTCTATTCAATTGGGTCAGAATTAAAACACAATACATATTTTAATGAAAATTAAAATTTTCTTAGACTAAAATATTCACATGATTGATCAGAAACCAATTACTTGTACCAGTGGGGGCAGCATAAGTTAGTGGTTCTTTGATTTAAAATGTTTCATTATCATTGTGATTTTACTTCATCATTCACATTGATTTAATCACTAGTATGTTTTCTATGATATCATAATAATTATAAAAGCACAAAAAATTAAACCAAATGTTTACCTAATTAGAATTGAAATGTGATTAACAAAAGCTCTTCACCAGTGATTTTTTCTCAAACGATCCATGTTCGAACACCTCTAGATCATCCAAACATGCTTCATGAATCCACAAATATGCCAATTAACAAATTATTGGTGCTACAATATATATCTTATGATTCCTTCAATGTCATGATGATCACGTTGATCTTTTCAGTTCGATTCCATAAAGTGTTCTTGGATCGATCACTCGAACATATCCTTTCTCTTTATATTATCTAACTGTATAGAGTAGGGCTCATTCAAATTGATGAATAGACTATAAATTTAGAGCACATATCTACTTATGTTGTGCATTTTCAAATACAAGATTATGCTTCCCTAACCCATGTATATGCAAATCCCACTAAATAAGAAATACATTACACATTATCATGAAGAAACTACATCATTAAAATAAATTATATTTTATCCCATTCTTTTAATATTTAATAAATATATTATGTCATAAACCTGAGTTATAAACATGACTCGTAATTCACGAAAAATTATTCAACCCATTATTATTAAAATAATATTCATTAATATAATATTTTTCCTTCTATTAAATAAGTA
The DNA here is from genome assembly GCA_963277665.1 of Viscum album. Lineage (NCBI taxonomy): Eukaryota > Viridiplantae > Streptophyta > Magnoliopsida > Santalales > Viscaceae > Viscum > Viscum album. The sequence continues at coordinate 350,524,999 of OY728134.1, read as the reverse complement.
ACTTGTGAATAAATTTAGTAAATAAATTCAAAAGAAATTTTTTATAATCAAAATGCAATTAAATTATTTATTAATCTGTGATCGAAAAATCATGAACAACACTCCGAATGCATGGTGGGGACCACCATGTCCTATATAACTATTCATCGGAATAGGTTAGACGATTAAATATGATATTGTGTGTGACCTTATAATACCCTATCCTAATTATATTTTATAGCATTCAAAGACAAATATTGTTATCTAGAAACACATAAAATCCCTTAAATATATAGGGAATATGCATATTAGTGGCATCCATCATAAAAACACACATTGTGTAATATTATCTCTTTGTCTAGTGATATCTCATGAAGATAGATGAACATATTGTGTCATTATCCATTATTATAGTATTATAGATGACATAACTGAAAGTACATAACTTCAACTACCTTGGAAAATAGTTTTTGAAGGTACTACGACTACGATCGACTAGGACATATATATGATGTGCTCAAATCATAAGTGAAAAGTTTTATATTCTTCATTCATCAAATTTCATACCACCAAAGACACACCAATCAAAATTTACCTCACCACGAAATCAAGGTATTTTTTCAAATCATAATGGAACACAATCTATTGGTACAAATTGATATTGATCTTAACCTAGTAGTCTAACACACTTGATCATATATAAGAACAACCAATTACACAATAAAAATATGGTGTTCCTATTGGTACGTTGTTCCTAGTGATATCACCTTCTTGAGATATCTATGTAAGAACTTGATGATAATAACTCTCAATTATTAAGATCCCCCACACCAGATATTTATACAATAACCGTGTCTAGTTAATGTGACACATTTAGTCTATATGAAATTTCTTTTAAATAAGAACTTCATAGTATCTTGAGGTATTCATTATAGAACGGGGACCGTTATCACCTTTTGATATGAATAATATTCTATGTACATTACCATTTTAATAGTTGATGTAGAAATCACTCATAAATCACTTTATATACAGTAAGGTAATAAAAAATTCTATTCATGTTGGGTCTAGGGAACCCAAAATTTCAAGAGTTTGGACTTAGTAATATTTAATGGATGATATTAGGTTGAATGGCCCATGAGTTGGAGCCCCACATGTTTCACGTGACGTTCGTTATTTCAATATCCAAACACATGTAGTGTTGTCCAATCATGATATTATTATCAGTGTATAATTTTTTATTATATACAGTGATAAAAGATAATATATATGGAATTTATATTGATGTGAGGTGGTTTGCATTGTGTGATCCATTTTTGGTATGACATTTATTTGTAATAAAGATAGAATTTATTTGTTATTAAAGGAAGTGATATCGTGGGAGTATTTGATCTGAAATATAATCCATTCTAAAAACCATGATCATAGTTGAAGAAGGTATGTTCATCCAGCTATGCCAATAAATATTAAAGTAACAAAAGATGATGAATTTATGTTTTCATCCTACATTATAGTATATCACAAGATAAAGAGATTATATTACATGGTGTGTGTTCATAGGAATTGTTCTCATAATGATACATATTCATTATCTCATGAAGGGACTTGATAGATTGCTAGACTATACTCTTAGTCTATGAATAGTATTCTCTACTAATGAGAGAAGGGTCTATAGGGTCACACACTAAGTGTATTCAAATGTCTAGAATATTCATATGAATAGTAGTTTAAGACATGTTGGGTCCCAGAAAAGAGTCAAAGTTATGTATGAGTTTTAGAATACAAAAAAATCATTAAATTTATATTATTCAATTATAAAATAATTATTGTCAGATTATTTTATTAAAAGTATTCATATGATGTTAACTAAATACATAGAATAAAATTTACTAAATCACATTATATTAATGTTGATCATTTGTTTAATAATTTTGGGAATGAAAAGTCAAGTTAATGAATAATATTGACCACATAATATATTTATTACTTGAAGATTATAATAATAAAAATTAAATTTATGGGTACGTTAGCTGGTTATAGAAAATCATTTATGTATCATTTAGTGGGAAATAAATATTTTGGGGAAAATGGTCCATTATTTAGTAGTTTTACAACCCACTATATAAGGAGGATGAGGATTGAATTTATTTAACTATTCATAAAATAATTTGTGAGATCCACTTTATCATCTATTATACTTCTTATAGAGAGAATTAGATTATCCAAAGTCTTAATTTGAGTTATACTTTAATGATTAATGGAATTTCTCTACATTGATCATCACAACATCAAAGGCATCATTAGATCCTCTCTCTAGCACCCAGATTTAGATTATTGATTCTCGTGAATGCATTAGAAATGCACACATAATGTATTAATCAATGAAAAATTAAAATTTTAATAAATTTATGTAGAGATAACCACAATGGTCCCGTCACTGCAAACGATGATCCCAGCTAATATCAAATGTATGAGATATACTATTATAAGACCGAAAATCAATTCATCATCAATTTTTTGCAAATGAATTTCACAAACATACAAAGACACACATATTGTAACACCCCAAAGATTTACAAATAAATTTAATATAGAATCTAATAAACGTAACCCTGAGTATCTGTGAAACAACACTTTTATATTATAATTATTTAAACAAGATAGTTATAACCTACATATTAAACATAGTAATATTAATAGTAATTAATATTATTAAATGTCATTTATTATGTTTTATAATAAATAAAACATATTTTTAATGAATAAAATATTTTTTTGTAAAATAAAAAACATTTTATAAAAATTAACCTAGGGTAATTTTTTAGTATTTTTATGAGAAGTTTCATTTTACTGATGAATAGTGAAAAATAATGTATTTTACTTAAATATCGTTTTTTTCAATTAAATAATTATTATAAATTAAAATAATTTTTAAAGTCACAATTGATCAATTAAAAATTTATTAATACAATCTAGATAATTAGAATCATTTCTATATTGACATTATATATACAGAATTGTTGTACTTTTGATCGTTCTTTTTACTCATCCCCTCACCACACTTTCAAGATTAGCATTAAACATAATTTTCCGTTTCTATTAATTGAATTCTGAAAAATTAACATACATAGTTGTGATCAGTAACATATGTTTAGTCTATTAGGATCAACTTATTTTTTTGGTGAATAATATCTTGAAACTTTGTAATAGTAATTTTACCCTTATGAATAGTAATATGACCAAATGAATAGTAAAATCACCCCTAAAAGAATTAATAAAATATTAGAATTTTATAAATGAATGTATGATAAAATTATATCATAGTATAAGTAAGTGTACATTTTAAACATTAATAATTAATTTTTGGTATTTTTAGAAGTCGTAAATATTTAATTACAGGTTTATAATTAATAACATGATTTAAAAAAATTATTTTCATAAAATTATTCTTAAATAATTACTTTTTTGACTTATTACTTTATGATAATTTTATGAAGCCTTTTTTACTTTTCAAAGGGTTATAAAATCATTTATAATATTAAAATCGATATTTTTTGAGTTAATTATTATTTTAATTAAAATTAAAATTAATCATATTTAGAAAAATATTTTCATAAAATTATGTTCCTATTTTAATTCTACTTGTTGAAAAAATTTTAGGGTGAATTGTTTCTATTTTTCTAAAATACTAGATTTTTCGGTGAATAATTAAATATGATAATTTACAATAAATGAAAAATACTTGATTTGTGGAGTCATAGATGATGTATGGGTGATCTAAGCACCTAATATTGCACTATAATTCCTTATTTTAATTTATTTAGTGATAATTATCAATCTATTCATAGTCTTGTTCCAAAACAATAAACTAATGAATAAAATATTTAGAAAACACCTCTCTCCTCCACTATAAATACCACCCTCACCACCCTTTCTCATCGTGCCTTACAAGAATAGAACCTTGTCTAAATTCTAACCAATAATATTCCAAAGTTTCTTCCCCATGTCTAACATCCATTGGTCTCATAAAAATTTCAAATCTATTCCCCTAGGGAGGTTCTGAATGAGGATAATTTAAGAGGAAAAATCCTCTTCATTTTCCTTTTAATTTCTTTTCATGTTATTTTCTTTTATAATTATCTCTTAACCTACCCTCATAAAAATAGAACGATTACTAGAATACATTAAATATAATGGAAATTTTTTATTCTAATTTAATAATCCTTCATTAATCCCCTTTATTTATTCCTTTTATTCGAAAAGTGGAAACGTTCTTCGTGAGTTGTTATTTGATCACCTTCATTGACGACAAGTTTCTATTTTCCATCCCCATCTTATATGATGTTCATGAAAAAAATTAATGGTTGATTAATAATATATAATTAATATTAAAACCCATTTATATTATTTATGTTAAATATTTAATCAATACAAAATATTAAAACCAAATGAGTTTTTTGTAATCTAAAACATCTTAAATTATTCTAAATGAATATAATTAACATGTTATATAATGATTCATCATAATATATGGAAACTAACAATATTTAAAACCAATTAAAAATTTTTATGTCCATTAATAGCATATAATTCCAATTCTAGAAGAATTATTCCAATTTTATATAAATATCATTATTTATAAAAAGTGAACAGACTAGGAAAACCGCAAAACAATGAATGCTTTAGAATAATGAAATTAAACACTATAACTCCCCAAATATGACATAAATGAACTTAATAGAAATATAATGAGTCAAAAACAAGTATATAAGGTTCTTAATTAATTAATTAATTTTTATTATTTGGGCCATTAAGGTTAATTACAGAATAGGTTCATATATAATGTAAGAGTTTTCTCATCTCACATTATTTTCTTTTAGATTTTCCTAATTAACCAATTTTTTTATATGTTTAGTATGTATAATAAAATTTTAAATATTATATCATGAATCTATTTATATTAAAGGAGTTAGATTATTCATTGGATGAATATTAAATTGTTCACATATGATTCGATTGACTACAAAGTGGTAAGGAATTCTACCAACACCTTTATTTTGTTTCGGGTAATTATTCCACTATCTTTACCCTAATGTAATGCTTATTTTTTGTAATTATTATATATAATATGTATATGTTCCAAACTAATAGATCCATATTATTTCATCTTTATTTTTTAGAAAATATAGTTTTTACAAGGTTCCCTTCCCAATTCTTCCAGATAGACTAACCTAAATTAAGGAAATGAATCAATTTCTTTTCCATTTCAAAGTACCATCCATAGTATATCTTAATCATTATATATTTATCTAAAATCACGGATTTTATCATTACAAAATATATTGGTTCATTTGTAGTCTTATTAAAACAATCATGCCTTTTCTCATTAAAATATCTTTAATATTTTTATTAAACCACACTAAATTGTTTTATTTCTAAAGCTTCTTAAAAACGTTTTTATGTGATTTCACATCATAGGGACATCATTTATGTATAAAATAAAATTTAAATTTCCATAAATTTTATTTTATGGAATATAAATTTTTACAATATGATTTTATATCAAATATAAATTATTATCCAAAATAGATTTTTTTAAGTTAAAATGGGTTTTCTAGTCCTATTATTACTTCTATGAGATATATAACTTTTTCTCCATTAATTTACTTGAGTGTGGTGTATATTATGACCATTGATATACAATATCATGAATTTTATTATTCTCATGGTATTATAAGCTTTATTTAATGTTATATATATTATGATCTTAATGTTTCAAAGTGGTATGGGACACTTTGGAATGTTAAATGATTAATTTTCTCAAGAATTTCACAAAGATATTGTTAGATTACTTTCATCTATGATTATGATTCATATATTTCAAATTAATATGGGACACTTTTTTTTAATAATATCATTTTACTATACATATGAAGATTTCATTGGACTTATTGTGTGATGGGGGCTGCTAGAGACCCCTTATGCTTGAGTAGGTCTAATGTGACAAACTATATTGTGTTTTTACCCATTATTTATGATGTCTTGGATGAGGACTTGATGATATTATTATTATGTCCATCATTATGCATTCCTTCATTATGAAACTATTGAATTATATTCCATGTGATTATTCAACTAGTATAGAATCCTTGGTTATGTTTTATTTTTATATGATTATTCATTCTGCATTATTCATTTAGTTTTTCTTCCTCTCATATTATTCTCAAGATTATTTTTTAGTTTCATGATTTATCCTCATTGACTTATTTATATTTATAGCTTCCATTGTATCACTTAACCTTACGGGGCATCTGATATCACCCCTTTCTTATGTTTTATTTTACCCAATGATATGAAGATGTATAATATGAATGACTTGTAGGAATAATCTATGAGTTTATGGGTGTTATCGATGGAGTTGAAATATTATGTTTCTTTTATTTTAAAGTTGTAATGATAATTTCATATATGTAATATGGCTTCCAAAACTGGTACACTATTTAGTTATTTTGGATGTGACATCCTTATAATCATACTAATGTAATAAATAGATTCACTGGATCCTAGAAACTGGGGTCTGGGTCTTTACAATCAGTATTAGAGAAAGATTAATAGAATATTATAAAACTAGATTTAGAAAATAATGAATAAAGAAGATAATCCTAAGATAGAATTTGAGGATAAAAATAAAAGAATTTACAAGAAATTTATTTAGTTAAATATTAAGTAGATATTTCTAGAAATACATCCCTATTTAGATAATACAAGTTGATAGGGTTCTGGAACATATGTACCTAGAGGTAACAACTCTGAAAAGGTATACCGAGCCTGACATAGGGTAACCTTGTATGGACAACGAGCCCTACATCGCACCTAGTTTGACACTCTTAGGGGGTATTACTCAGGTAATTCACATTTTATTTACAAACCATTATGAGGTATTTAAAAGTAAATATATTCCTAGTGAAACAACGTTTATTATTATTAGATTAGATAAACAAAAATATTTCAATTTATGTTAAGAATTTCACTTGATTGAGGATAATACATTATGTTTTATAATTTAATGATCTAATATAGTGAATGACATTGTTTATAAATAAATCCATGAAGACGTAATGTGAACCACATCAGTGCACATAATATAAAGAGAAATAATTATCATTTCTTCGATGGGTTTAATCCATCCATTCTATGGGAATTATTCTCATAAATATTTTCATCATCTGAGAAAATAATATCATGTTTCAACTAGATAATGAAATAATTATCAATTTCTTATTTATTCCAAGGGATGAAAGAGAATGAAAAATATTTCCACATTAAATTCATAAACTATAACGATATGGGGAACTAAATAAATGAATTTCCCAAATATCAAGGAAATATAGGTTAGAAAATGTAAATGGATCAAGGTCAATATTATACAAGTACTATACCCAAAGAAGAATAGTTAATGTATTTGTTTTTGGGATTTAAGAACTATGTTATGATATTCTTGTTATAAAAATTTTGAGATATATAATGATTGTACTAAAGTAATTATTCATTAAGGAATTTTAAGCATGTGATGAATAACACCAGTAAAAAAAGATGTGATTTTTTAACATGTTATTCTTAAAAACACATGAATTTGGAGAGATAACTCTACATATGCAATTTATCTATGAGATAATAATAAATAAATGGATATGGGATAGTATTGGTGACCATGATGGTTGTTATTAATCTAATGGCATTTTTTATCCTAGAATTATTGTAGGATTGGATTTAAATAATATATTAAAACTGAATTTTCTTTCGAAGCATGCATATTTTCATAAAGGTTTAAATGAGATTATGATATTAATATATTTACTATGTGAAAATAAGAGTTAAATTATTTGTGGAATATTATGTTGAGTTTATTTTAGAAAATTTAGTGACCTTCCTTATAAATTTTCAATCTTTGATTTTGGAAAGACATATTCTGTATGATTATTAAGTTTAACTATATGTTGAATGGATTATGGAATATTATTGATTATGATGAATGTATGATTTAACATATTGGATAACCTGTGCTAATCATCTTGGATTTAGTAAATATTTAAAGGCATAAATAATTACTTGGGAATCTTACGATTTTTAAAAGTTTCACGAGATTAAAATTTTGTCACACATATTCATTTCTAGATTTAAGAAATTAAGTTGAGATGAATCAAATAACAATGAAAGGATTAGATTATAACATATAAAGGAATCAAGTATGTTTATTTTATCAAGAGAATTTATATATAATAAAATAATCCCTCAATTGTAGGAAAAATATTTTGAAACAAAAACATTATCTCTTTAATTTCCTTTCTGAAAAATCAATGGTCTTTTAACCGATCACAAATTTATAGCTTTGCGATGGTTAAAATTCAAATGATGATGTTCTCTATCACTTAAAATTAGAACTTGATGGTCAGATAATTCTTCCATGTCCACATTTTCATGTCACACTAATGTTATCATATTTGAGTGTTTATTTTTTGGTAACCTATGGATATCCATTTCCATATTATTAAGAGTATATTTTATTAACTGTATTTATGATGTGGGTTTCCCATAAGGAAATTTTCAAGTATCAATATTTATCATTAGAAGTGGAATTTCAAATTTCAAAGACAAAATTTATTAAATGTGGTATGAATGTAACACCCCAAGTATTTAAAAATAAATGTAATATAAAATTAATGAATACCATATTGATTCTCTCTAAAACAAAACTTTTTTATTATAATTTTTTAAATAATATAATTATTATATAGCCGTTATAAATTGTAATATTAATAGTTGTAAATTAAATTAAATTTTTTATATAATGGTTTCCCATAAATAAAACATATTTATAATAAAAAAATTATTTTTATTAAAATAAAAATCATTTACTCAAAATTAACTTACGTGGACTTTTTAGTATTTTTTCAGAAGTTTCATTTTTTTGTTGAATAGTCATAAATATTGTATTTTAGTCAAAAGTTTTTATATTTAAAAGTCAATAAATTTATTTTTAAATTCATAATAGATATATTATAAATATTTAAATATTTTATAGATCATTGGAATACTTTTTATATTGAAATTAGATATAAAGACTTATTGAACATTGGAATGTTCTTTTTAGTCACCTCCTCACCACACTTTTGGGATTAGCATTAAACATAATTTTTGTTCTTATATGAATTTGATTTCAAAAAAATGGATAGACATGGTTGATATCAGTATGATATTTAGATTTTGATAGGATCAACCTAATTTTTTGTTGAATAGTAACTTGGCCCTTTGGATTAGTAATTTTACATTGATGAATAGTAACATAACCAAATGAATAGTAAAATCACCCATGAAATTATAAATAAAATCTATGTATATTATAAATGAAGGTATAATATAAACATATCATACTATAAGAACATGAAAATATTAAATATTAATAATTTGAGTGTTGGAATTTGGGAAAGTCATAAATATTTGGTTACAAGTTTGTAATTAATAACATGATTTAAAAGAAAATTTGTTTTCATAAATTAATTAATAAATTAATATTTTTTTATTATGATTATAGGAAAATTTTATGAGTCCTTGGATTATTGTTCTTAGTTATATAATATCAGTTATAATTATAAATTTTGAATTTTTCAAGTAAATAATTTTTCAAATTATTAATTAAATTTCTCATGTTTAGAAAATTATTTTCATAAAATGGGTTTCAACTTTAAATTATATATATTAAAAAAATTGTGGTTATTTTTTGGGATTTTTCTAAAATAATTGAATTTTTTGGGAACCATTAAATATGATAATTTATGATAAATATTAAATACTTGAATTATGGAGTCATAGATGATATATGGGAGTTTTATGACCATTATACAGAACTCTACTTTATTATTTTAGTATATTTAATAATAATTATCAATCTATTTATATTCTTGAGCAAAATTAATAAACTAATGAACAAAATATTCAAAAACACATCCCTGCTCCACTATAAATACCACCCCTCACCTCTCTTTCTCCTCTCGCCTTCTAGAAATTGATCCTTATCTAAATTCTACCCAATAAGCTTCACAAGTACCTCCCCCAAGTATAGGAGAACTTGGTCTCAACAGAATACCAAATCCATTTCCCTATGACGGTTCTCAAGGTGGATAATTCAAGGGGTAAAATCCTCATCCTTTTAATTTAAATTTCTTTTCATGTTTTTTTATAGTTATCTCATATTCTCCCCCACATTAAAATATCATGTTAACTCAATTAAATTACATATAATATAATTTTTTAGGATAATGGAATAATCGATCATAAATCCCATTATCCTCTCGCTTTTATACTAAAAATGGAAACGTTGTCCATGAGGTGTTGTTTCATCTCCTTCACAGATGATGAGTTTTCATTTGGCTTCAATGTCTTAAAGGATGTTCATGTAACCATTTTAATGGTTTAGAAATATGTTAAAATTAATATTACAATACATTTTATTTCTTGTATGTGAAAAATATTCATAATAATAAATGATTAAACAATACAAGATTTTTCTGATTTAAAAAACATAAACTAATATAAATGAATATAATTAACATGTTACATAATGATTCATCCTCATATCTATTAAAAAATAATATATAAGACCAAGTAAAATTATGTATGTTCATTAATAACATGAAATTCTATTTCTAGATGAATTGTACCCATTTTACATATACAACATTATATATAAACAAGTGAACCAGTCATGAAAACAACCAAAAATGAACGCTCCAGAGTGAAGAAATTAAACACTATAATCACCAAAAAGGACATTAATAGACTTAATATTACTACAATGAATAAAATACATGTATATAATGTTCTTAATTAATTTATTAATGTATTTAATTTTATTATCTAAAATGTTATGGTCAAGTGAATAACACATTAAAACATAAGGTAAGGGGTTTCTCATCTCACTTGTATTTTTGGGAGATTTCTAATATTCAACACTTATTTATTATATGTGGTGTATGTATACTAAAATATTAGATATAAGATTAGTTATATATTTATATAAATGGTATTAAAATTTTCATTTCATGATTATTAATTTTTGGACATACGATTCTATTAATTACAAAGTGGAAAGGGATTCTACCGAAAACTTTATTTTTACATAGGGATATTCTTCCACTATTTTTATCCCAATGCAATGATTATTTTTTATAATAAATATAAATTATGTTTATATCTTCAAAACTATGAAATAAAAATAATTTATTCATTTATTTAAGGAAAATACATGCTTTAAAAGGTCCCCTTCTCAATTCTTCTTGATACGCAAACCCAATTAAAGGGAATGTCTCGATTTCTTAGCTATTATCATGTACTATCAATAATTTGTTTTAATAAATATATATTTTTATAAAATCACACATGTTATAATGGAAAAATAACATGGATAATTTATAATTTTATAAAAATAAACATTCTTTTCCTCTTTAAAATCACTTTTAATATTTTCCTTAAACCGCACTAAAATGTTTTATTTATATAGTTTCTTAAAAACTTATTTTATATGATTTCACTTCGGCAGAACATAATTTATTCCTAAAATATAATTTCAATTTTATTCACATTAAATTTCTAGAATTTACATGTTTTCAATATGATTTTATGTCAAATAAAATGATTTTACAAAATAACACTGATTTCTAAAGTAAAAAAGGGTTTTTATTGTCTCACTTTTACTTCATTGAGATATATGTCTTTTTCACCGCTATTTTCCTTGTGTTTGGTGTATATACATCCCTTTGATATATTATATCATGAATTATATTATTCTCATGATATTATTAGTTTCATTTAATGTTATAGGGAATATTATTTAAATTTTTCAATGTGGTAGGAGACACTTTGGAATGTTTAAATGTTAATTTCCACATGAATTTCACAATGATTTTATTTGAGTACATTGACCTATGATAATGATTAAAATATTTCAAAGTTTTATGGGGATCATTTATTTAAATATATGTTTTTTTTCTATGTTGTAAGAATACGTTGGAGTTAGTATGTTATGGTCAAGAAAGTTTATAGCCCCTTGATGCATCCTTAGGTCTCATGAAACAAACTATTCTGGTTTTTACCAAAATATGTATTGTGTCTCGGATGCGGTCTTGTTGGTTTTTATGATGTCCAAAATTATGTATTCCCTCATTATGATAGTAGTAAATTATATTCAATGTGATTATTTGATGAGTACAATATCCATAGTTATGTTTTATTCTGCAATGGTTATTTATATGTATGTATTCATTATGTTTTCCCTTCCATATTATGCTCAATATTATGTTTTAGCAACATGAGTTATTCACAATTCCTTTTTGATTATGATAGCTTCTAATGTATTACTTACGCATACTGAGCACCAGAGATAACCCCATTATTATGTTTTATTTTCCCCAGTATACGAAGATGAATATTTTGAATGACTTTCAAGAATAATCTATGATTTTATGGTTGCTACTGATAGAGTATAAATGGTGTTTATTTTTCTTTTAAGTTGTAATTTAAAATTCATGAATATAATCTAGCATCCAAAACTGATAATCTATATGATCATTCAGGATGCGACTTCCCTATAATTATAACAATGTAATAAGTAAATGCACCAGATATGGGAAAATTGGGTGTGTGTCTTTACACACACCCACACATGTTAATTTTACCAAAATTTGTTCAGCAATGGTGTTTTCAGTAAAATCGGCCTATAATAGCCATATTTTAATGATTATGATAGTGTTTTCAAGTTAATAATATTTTCCATTTTTATATATAAATTAATTCATATAATATTTTTAAAATATCTTATGTATTATTGGCATTGTAATTTTGACTTAAAAAAGGGGGTTGGGATTGTAAGCACCTAACACCCTACAACCATGAAATCCAAATGAAAAATTTATAAATACAGGATTGGTAATCGGCTGGTCAGGAAACTGGATAGAGAAGAAAAAAATGTGTAGTAAAGTGGTTTGGGAGTCAATTAAAGATACTGATAAACCTTTTAAAAGGTTTTTAAAATAAAAAATAGTATTAGCTTGTGGGAGGCAGCACTGCAGCAACTCCACACTGCACTCCCTCTTAACACTGATATAGGCTTGACAAGTTGGCTTTTCTCACTACATATTTCACCACCCCCACATTGTAATCCACCCAGTATAGAATCTCTCATCATTAAATGATAACCTAGGTGTAGGACAAATTTTTTCTTACTAGGACAAGAATTGGACTCATCCCTTCATTGCTAGATAACAATAAGATCTAAGTCGAATCCCCCTATCCAATGTGCTCCGCTAAACCATAGTGATCTACCCATTCCATCCCAAATCATTCTTTTTTATCAAACCCACTTTCATAATGTTTTACCACTAATAGAACCTACTCTAACCTGAAATTTGAGTCCCTCCAATATCAATTCCCTTTAAACCAAGATGACTTACCACTATGGTAATTAACCAACCCTCCCATAGGACCACACCATACAACTCGACCACCACATCATCAAGCTCCTACCCCATGGGGTGAAACATTCTGGTTGATCTACAACATAAAGAGATCATCCTAACACAGGATGGCATGATATGGACTCTAAATGACCCTCCCATATGAATTTAAGTCAAAATTAGATTTATTCCCCATGTTGGGATTTTATAATTTTTTAGAGGTTCGAGAAAAATTAGAAAAATCAAAAAAACATTTAGTTCTTTTTGGAAGAAAAAATTATTTTTATTTCAAACCTAAAGACATAATTTATTTCCAATATATTTAAAATAATTATTTTAATTACTTTAATTTCCTTCAATATAAATTTACTACTTGTAATATTTGCCATTACACATTTACTTTTTGATCTGAATGTTCATGAGCATCGACTTACCATTGTATCTTTGTATTATATTTATTAATTTATTTAATTTAATCATGTGTGATTCATATATATAATATATTATTTTAATAGTATGTCCTTCATATTCCCCCACATAATAAGTATATGAGCTTATGTATCCATTAGTATCATGTTTTATTTATTTTTCACCTTCCTATGTCATTATGTACTATGTAGTGGATTTTATTTAAAACATACGACGCATAGATGATATTGAATTCCACAATATACCTGGATATATTGGACTAATTTATGAGATATGATATTATTCAAACAAGAATAACTTGTTATACCTCTTTGTTTATTAAAGTTACATTATTTATAATAGGGTCAACCCATAAAAATTTCACAAGATCAACCACATTTGTTTATTTAATCAATTCATTATTTATTATATTTTGTGAATGTTTTTGTTTATGTAATCATGGTGATTAATATTCCATAATGAATATATTAAATCTATTTCATATGAGAATATTTTTGAATATAAAACATATTCAAGTTGTGAGTGAGATCACATAGTTGATGAATATCACAAAGAAATTTATTTAATTCATTTATAAATAATAAAAAACTCTTAAAGTAATTTGATCTTATAATTATAACAATCGTTTGAATTCGGAAAAACCAGATGTATTGGGTTCTCATTAGCCATATTTGAGGGTGACTTCTAATACTAGGAGGTTCTGATAAATATTATAGGATGAACTAACATAAAATAAAGAAATAAAGTAACTATATTTATATGATTAATATTTAGAGAAAATTGTTGAATAAATCATGTATATGATTTCTAGAAGCGAGGTATTCACTCATCATTTCATGGATTTCTGAGTAAATAATGGTGGCCAATAAAATGCATCCCTTGAAACTCTACATGAAGTGGATTAGACACATATTATACTATGTAGATAGGTTTCAAAGATTTATGCATCTTGAATACACTATTGACTGAGTATTCCAAATATAGTAGGGAAGGATACTAGGGTCTGATTAAAGTGTGGGATACATTTATCACATTATTAATTTGTAATGCCAAACCAAAAATCAAGATAAATGTTCTAATATTGTATTGATTGTTTTCATTAAACAATAGAATGTAATAAAACATATAATATTTTATTACTATTGGACAAGGAACATCTACAAACTTGCTATAATTTCAAAGCGTATTACTAGAAATTGGAAAAAGTACCTGAAAAGATTGAAACTTATATGTTCAAGAGTCTAAAATACTAGTTAAGCAACTTCCAGATGCAAGGGTGAGAAATATTTATATAATTAATCATGTATAAATTATTTTATGTTCACATATTAATTTTATCATCAATATCCAAGGATTTGTCAAACTATCATCAGGACATGAATGATTTAACATATTTCTACATATCCAAGATGATTTTGAGTGGAAATTAAGTGAGATATGAACGAGGTGATGATTAAAGTGAACATTTTTAAATTGAAATATTTATTATTATCTATCAAAATATTATTTTTATTTATTTAACTCCCTCATACTTTAGTTTTTTGGGATAAAAATGAATAGTATGGGGAAAATACTTTAGCATAGTGCATATTCATATATTTATATAAGGAATCAATATTACATTAAGGGTATTCAATATAATTATCCTATAACTTATTTTTATTGAAGTATAGTAACAATTATATATAGAAATGTTACAACGTTTAACCTGAATTCTCACAAATTCAAAAAAGGGTGATTCCAATGTTTGTAGTGAGAAGTACACAACTTCCAAATTCCAAATATTTAAGATTATTTTTCAAACTTTTTTTATTAACAAAAATATTATTTAATGAATATATTATACACAAGGAGACATTATTCTAGTTTAGGATTGAATCTTTTTCATAGTTCCTAACACCCATATAACAACTCATTAATGATTGAATCATTGGAAATAACTCAAGAATATAAAAAATAATTACACCATTATACCCATATGTGACACGAAAATTCTTTATCAAGTAAAAAAATAAATTTGGTTGTAATGTATATAAAATTACGGTATTTAGATTCTTTATATATAAAAACCCTAAATATTATTGACCCATTTAATAATATAGTATTGGTGAAAATGAAATAAAGTTAATTGACACGTCATTCATAATTTTTTTAGCTAGAGAGTATAAAGTATTCAAAGGATTCAATAGAGGTAAAATTATATACTTAATGTCATTATATGAAGTTTTGTAAGTAATTTAAAAGTTAATTAAGAAATATTAATGGGTGAAATTTAATTGTTTCTTCATACCCATGTGCTAAAGAAAATATCTTGACCAATAATTCATCAATAATCAAATAGACAGTAGGGTGATTCTTAAACTGATATTTACTTATACACATCAATTATATGATGCTGGAAAAGATGATAAATGAAAGCTATTTCATGAAACATTTATCATTGAAATAATTCATAGAATAATTATTAGGCCAAAATTTCCCTATATACAAAATAGTCATGAACTTATTAAAAGGGAGATGAAGGTTAAGTTTCTTCTGAATTGGGAATAATTCCATTATTTTCCTATACATACATTAAAATTTTTGGCATAATCCCATACCATATTCCAATTATAATAAAAAATAATTTTATAGCTATCTTCGTATGATATAAATTCATCATTTCATATGCACATGTGTTTAGAATGAATGAGTGTGTTTTCAATATAAAAACATTCATCAAGAAAAATAAAAGGTGAATCTAGATTACTAAACTAAAGATAATGTAGGATATTATACAGTCACTATGATATAAAACTTATAGATATATTATATACCATTTTTTTTTGGGTGAAAGTCGCTAAAGGTAACAACGTAGTATTTTAAGGTTGAATATGTGTGTTGAAAAAGAGAGTTTCAAAGGTATGTTATGGATATCAAGGGATATTTTTGAGTATAAATGTTGAAAAATATCAAATACAGAAGAGTGGATACCATGAAAGAAGTATCTAACACTGCGTACATAGGGTGATGTCATTTCCTAATGTTTTCTATGATTTTTGGGTAAAAAAATAGAGTTTGGCTAGCATCGAGAAAAGTGGATTTCTATGGAGGCCTTTTGAAAAAATTTAAAATGCATGAGTTTTTCGAAGATGGGTTTTTATAAGAGTGTTTCATGAAGGATTAATGTATTTTTAAAATGATATATGTGGACAATGATGAGCATCCTGAATGGAGGTTAGGTTCATCACGAGTGGAGCATCGTAGTGGTGTAGAGAATGGGAAATTTCCATGGCGATTCACAAAAAAGGGATCATCATGGTGGAAAAGTGGGAGAATCATGAAAGGGAGATGATTTGGCAAGAAGGTTCTAGAATTAGTGGAAACACCTATAAATATGCCTATACACCCATTATAAAATTAGCGAGACTAATAAAAATCTTAAGGCTCTAGAATCGCGAAGGTTGTCCTTGAAGGTTGGTTTGTGAATGGTGGTTTATGAAGGTTATATGATAATAAGTCTGCAAAGTCTGTAAAATCCAACCGAATGATTTGAGAATCATGAAAGTAAATAATTTCATGAAGGATAAGTTATATTCATTAAATTAATGAGATTCATAAAGTGTAGTTGAGCTTTGTGAAAGAGGTGAGTTTCATTAAGGATGGCTAAGCATCACAAAAGATGAGCTTCATGAAAATTGTGAGCATCACGGAATTTATTCAAAAATAATTGCCCACAAAATCTATAGTAAAGAGTTATTAATCTATTGGATAAATGATAATAATAAATACGGCATCCACATACAAATGAGTATGTATTCATTAGAGATACTGAAAAGTACTATAAGTTTGTAAATTGTGGGAGAATCCCTTCCAATAGTAGTGGGAAAAGGAAGAGGAAGACAGTGATCATTTCCACCAATAGTGAACTGAAGAAGGAGAAATTGGGAGTGGCCCTTGGGAATGCAGTGAGAATACCCTAAAAATTATAAATTTAGTGATCCTAGGTATTGATGAGATGTATCCTGAAGCACTATTCATGGCAGTGAGCCTTAGTGGATTTGTAACAATTAGCTCATTGTCATTGTATGCTCCTTGGATGTAGCTAGTGACTTTGAAGCAAGTAATAACTGATTTTTATCATGAATGATTTAATTTATTATCATAAATTTCTATGAGAAATAGAGAGAATAGTTTTTATGGAAAATTAAGATCCAAAGTAGTATATGTTTTCATCTATCATATCTAGATTCAGCCCCATACTAATAGAATTTTTGATGTAATTGGGATAATAATATTCCAATAAAAAGGTTGAACAACCCTATTTGAGATAGTGGGAGAGAGATTCATTTGGAATTTTTTAGTTCCAAAGATTCAAAAAATAGGTGGAATAATAATTAGTTCATCTCGATCATTAGTAAATGGAATGTTCTAGAGACACATACTATGTTAGAAGAATGAAAATATTTTTTTGGTTTTATATTCACCACAATGAGTGATAAATTGTTAATTAAAAATAAAAAATTATATTATAAAGATTTATATTATAATAATCTATGATTGAACAGTTTAATTAAAATTTAACACTAATTTTTGTGTGTCAATGTATAGATGTGTTGTATTTTTAATGTTTTAAATCAAGATATTGCGGTGGTATTCAATTGAAACATTACATGGATGGTACAAGATTTGTACCAATAATGATTGACTATTATAAAAATTCATCATGCCTAAATCAATTAAAATTTTAATTCTAATATATTTTTTCTTTGATCATTTTATTTGGAATTGGATTTCAAGACCACCGTTCTTGGGTATTGTCTTTACAATACATGAATAAAGGATTGGCAACCTAAAAATGTGAATATGGAATGCAAGTTACTCAAATAAAATTTTTGATTGAAGTATACAAAAAGATCATATAATATTTGTTTGGATGGAATACTTTTTATTTTTCAATATGTTTTTTGTGTGTGTGAATGTTTTTTCTAAAGAAAATAATTATTGATAACATATAGAATATAATTATTGGTCTTATAGTTAGTTTTGACTAGAATGAATATAAATATCCTTACATTGACTTAAAGTAGAAACATATGTTTTAGGGGATAAAATATAATAAGGTAAGTCCAATTCGTTTCTAATACCAATTAAAAATATCATATACTAATTTCTTTTGATAAATTAAACTTCGAAAAAAATTTGAGAGAATTGATTCCAAGGTCACATGGAAAAAATGTTCTGAAGAATAAATTTATGTGAAATATATGAATATTAATATTTTGATTAGATTTCAAAAAAAATTATTATATAAAACTATAAAATATTCCATTCTAGTAACTATATAATACTTTTTAACAATATACTATATGGATGGAGAAAATCAGTACAAACTAGAATTACTACATAGGATGCAGTCTGAAATAACAAATTTTACATGATATAGTATGAAGGATTTGTTCCTTTCATATTTAAAGGATGGGAGAATAATTATAATGGGAACAAAATAGTATTCCTTCATATCAATAAGATCTAATATCATGGTTAGGATAAATAAATATTCAAGGGAATCTCATTAAAATAAGTGTAATCCATATCTAAACATATTGAGAGTCTTAGAATAACGCCCTGAAACTACACTACCGAATTTGGTGCTAAAGAATTATGTGTATTTTTTTAAATGATAACTGAAAAAACACATATTTATTTATACAAATGAGGACATTTTTTATCTTGGTTTTGGAAAATTAGATGAAATATTATAATTTATCAATGTTTAAAATAAAATAGTATATGTACTACACTTCTATGAGCTTTAAATCCAAAGTGAATATATTTGAGTAAGACCTTATAAGATACCTGTGAAAATAATTTAAAACATGGGATGACCATTAAATTTCCCAGTATGGGGTTTTAAAATCATTTAAATTCCTTTTATAAAATATTTCAATGAATACAACTTTTGAAACATTGCTTTGAAAAATATCATCAAAATACATTTTGAAATACCTTTAAAAATAATATTTAAAATATTTATATATTGAAAATACCAAAACACATTGAAAATATATATGATCAATAATTTCTCTAATAATAATCCAGTTATTTTTTAAAAAAGAAGAAGAAATATTTGGAATAAAAACACTAAGACCAATTGAATCAGTGATGGCTATCTACGGCCAACCCACTTTCTGAAGGATGGGTTCACTACCCAATTTTCTACCATATTTTTAACGTTCAAGTGAATGATATTATAAAATAATTTAATGATTTTTAGTCATATATAATTTCACTGGTCTTTTTCTTTCAAAAGTTTATTACATATTATTCATGATAAATCTCTTGGAAAATAATGCAATTTAATGTCTTTACCTTCACAAATTACATAAAATACTCGAAACTATCATTTGTGCATTATTTAAAACCCATATAAATTATATTTATAACATTTCCTTATGAAATATTTATTTATCACTCTATATGTACATACATAATTAGTTTAGTAAAAATGAAACAAGTAAATGCAGGAAATATCCCCTATTATAGTAAATAGAAATATTATATAATGAAATGGACATATATGAATGTAGATAACTTTCATACACATCAAATGATTAATTTTTTTTATTAATACCCACATAAACTAATAGTATAATAGGTGGGTAAAATCATAGAATTATTATATAACTTAGAATATTAACCCAAAAATCATTTCAGAAAATAAACCAAACCTACAAATATTTTTAAAAAAAATTTAATAACACAAATAATCTATACATTTGAAAATAACAGTGAAAATAAATATAAACATGAATGTTATAATACAATTGTGACTAAAATTGTAATCCATTACCAACATACTAAAATAGATTTTTTATCTTGAAATTGATAAACAAAATTCCATTAACTAAACTAATTAAAAAATTAGATAGGTGGATATATGTTTCTCCAAACGTAAGAAACTATACATGTGAATGTCATAGGAGTATTTTGGAAGCTTATTTATAAGAAAAATTCCTACAGACTGTATTATTTTATGCCAATTTGGTTGAAGGGTTTTTAATTGATATTTTTTGAGAAACGAAATTAAAATGAAATACAAATATTCTTATTGACATATAGGTAAATTTATATTCCCTTACTGATGTCTTGTCATTTTTTTCAAATACAAAATTACTTTATGATAGAGAGGTATATATTTTATATATGAAGATAAGGAACCAAATGACATTTCCAGAGGATACTCAGGATGATATATTGTGCAATACCGAGCTCCACAACATTTTTTATGTTTTACCAACGACCTATGGTTCATATAATATTCTTTGTATCACATCGATCAATGATTTTAGTTCTATTCAAATAGAAAAATTTGTATGACATGGATGGGAATGGAATGAAAGGGAAGGTTTACATTGATGGGTTTCCTAGTTTTTCTATAGGTTGAAAATGGCGGTTTGAAGATAGATTTTTCATATCTATTATCATCATTGAATTATGTACCATCTATAAATTTAAAATCAAAGGTTAAATGAATGGATAGAAAAATTCATGTGAGTACGGACAACCTAGATTTGGTTTTATCTACTGATTTAAATCTTGATAATCGATTATATTCGAGAGTGATACAATGTTGAGAGAATAACATAAATGTTCAAAAAAACATCTTTTATAATTGATACACATAATGGAGTGTAATTCTTGGTTTTGAAGAAATTTACAACTATATATCATAATGAAATTAAAAGTTGGACCACAAGGCTGGTAGTTCAGATCTCTAAGATCCAACGCATAACACTATGTTGTTCATTTTATCAAATTTTTATCGAAATTATTGATTATTTGTTTATAAATAATTAATAATACCCTCATAATACTTATCATTATAAATTTTATAAACATAAATTTAATAGGTGTAAAATATATTTCAAAATTATTACCACTTATTTAAACTAACATATTAAAAACATATAATTAATCATCAAAAGAGTTTTTCTATTTTAATTTGAAAAATAAATAATATTAAATATTCACTAATTGAATTATTTATATAATCCAATGGTTTTTTCATTATCAAATTTAAATTATACATCTAACAAACACAATAAAGGCTTATAAATTTCTACATTTATGGGCATACAAACATAAAAACAATTCATCACCCGTAATTTTATTTCCCACAAAATGATGTTATATGTTCCTTTTGGTATTAGTAATATTGTTATTTTTTTCTATAACTTTCTGGATTATGGTTAATTTATGCGATGTTAACTACTTATTCATCCTTTTTATGCTACTTGGAATATTTCTAGTAATTTTACTATCAATCATTGTGGGTTTGACGAGCTAACTCATATATAGAATTGGTGTATTAAGGCCTTTGTCTAAATAAAATCAATACTATTTGTTTCTTTTATCAACCTCTTATTTATTTACATCATTTATTTAATAAAAAATACAAATATTTAATAATAATTTATCTAAAAACCCGGGGAGTTATAGTTATCTCTTCTAATGTAGCTGAAGTAGCTATATAAAATATGTAGTTATTTTTCCAGTTCATGTATTTTCACAATTTAATTGATGTTTTATCTTAATTTTAATTATGATAATTATAATATTTGTTATAACAACCTTGTAATTTATTACACACTTATAGTGATGCAAAACGGGCCCACGACACAAGGGTTTTGCTGGTATGGGGCAGATATAGGCTGTGGTGACCCTGAAACTTTGGACTGAAAAGAGAGCATGCCAATGCATGTTGAGCCTGCACAGATGTGGGCCAAAGCAGGTTGAGTTCGTGCAGGTGCGGGCTGACCCACTGGCCAAATTTAATTTTTTTATACAATATATGCTTCTTTGGAATTTTATATTTTTTAAACATGCTTACACCATGAAATATGATTTCTCATCATAATGGTCATACAAATTCACCATTCATTTTTATGTGAATTTTAAATAGGTCAATAGTTATTATATTAATATGATATTATAATATTTATATAGTAATTATTAACCATATTCACAAGGTGTGTCATTGCACATCTCATAAAATGGAACTCGTCTCTCCTATACTTAGTATCAATTCTAAAACATTTATTTACCTATAATATTTTTTTTAACTGATTTAATTTTGTTATTAATTAATTTTATATTTTTATTAATAAAACATAAAAGGGCCTCATGATACGCTAATATACTCCTCTGAAACTAGTCATTTCTTGATGTGCCACTGTTCATTCATAGGTCTAGCCATTCGCGTCGCCACACAATCATCATCATCATTTTTTCACCCCCCATTGATCACTCACCTCAACTTCATTGCATTGAAAAAGTTCACCACCAGATCAGAATCATTACATGGCACTATTAACCAATAGAGAAATGTTCCATCACATCACATAAAAATCTACTATTGTAAATACATACTTCTTCCAACAACTAAAATTAGGAATGAGAAAAAATAACATATTGAAAAGATTATAAATAGAAATTTTTTAAATGAGGGCAGCCCATGGGAAACCCATGGGATTATTCAATGAGGTGTGGGCTTGGATTTTTTGTTCACATTATATGTGGTCTTTTCCAAACAAACCCGCATGGGCTCAAACCCACACGGGCTTGGCCCGTCACACCTTGGCCCACCAGTTTTGCATTACTACACACATAAAAATTATTTATTACAAAAATGTTCACTTAAGAAAACTATGAGGATCAGGAGGTCTAGTGTCATGGTAAATTAGGAACATTAAATAATAACATAGAACCTAATACCCAACATCACTATTGAAAAAATATTTTATATGACCACAACATTCTTTTGTACTTAGCATTACATGGGATAACCTGAGGACATGCATAAAAAGGGTGATTTATAAATCCCAATAAGGGATTAAACAAGGCATAACATCAAGAATACAATAAATTTTATGAAATAATAATATCAATGGATCATAAGAGATACATGAACATAAAGGAATGATACAACATGGTTATCATAACATTGAAATGTGACAACAACACTTAACATGGTATTAGCATGATCCAAGGATCATTTAACATAGAGAATGAGTAAACCCTCATTTCAATTGAATTAGAATGATAAATAACTCATTTCACTTGACATATCATGATACTAATCTTTACCAAATGCATTAGAGCGCTATCAGGGTGCAAAGTTATTAATCATTTCATCTCATGCATAAGTGTGGCACATTTATCATAGAGCTTGGATTCATTAAACATCATCACATATTCAATGATAATGAAATGTGGAATTAATACATGAGACTATATAATCAATTATTAAATGTTCACTAAGGTGAATACCCTTGATAAATAAAGGGTTATGGTATTCACTATACAATGACGTTGTCTTCGAAAATTACAGTGTAATTTTGGCCACATAACGGCGTGACATAAGAATTCATAAAAAAGATTGATGAGAGATAAATGGGTGTCTCATCATATGTAAAAACATTTATAGTAATGGGGTCATATAGATACATGTCCCAACATATTTAATGGAATTTAGATTCAAAATACAAAATAATTTATGGAATTTAAATGAGAAGAGAAAAATTCCTTATGAAAATTTCATCATGGTACGAGGTGTACATGGGAGGAATTAAAGAGAGATAAATAGGTATCTCATCATTCAAACATAAAGAGGGAAGTATGAAGTAGGTTCTAAATCAAAACCTATCATTTTTAATTTAAAACAAAAGGGTATAACAAAATAAATAAATTTTAAAAAAAATGAGAAGGAAGAAATCCCTTACTTGGAAGTGTGATCCCAATAGAATAGGAGAGGCTTGATAGAGGCTTATTGGGAGCCTGGGGTGCCTGGGGAGGATTATAGGGAGAGTATGGAAGCATTTTGTTGAGATACAATGGCTTTGAGGGAAGAGGAAGTGGGAGCATGGGTGGGTTTATATAGGAAAAGAGAGTTAATTCTTTATTATTTAGGTTTTTGCCACCACACATTAAACAAATCGAAACCACAAACCAACAGATGGTTTTTTACAATGGTTTTTTATAAAGGAGAGTTGAAAAAAATATTTTATAAGGAAAATGGACCAACTTATTAAAATATATGGCTTTCTTATGTAGTGGTGATTTACACTCTCAAGGAAATCAATTAAAAATGAAAAAATTCTTTATAATCATAGAGGGTCCACTAAGGCACCAAAAATTAATAAAACAAATCTAAAATCACATTATTTTAATGGTAAAACATATATTGTCCAAACTACCCATTTATATTATTTCATTACATCAGTATTGGGGCATTATGATGTCATAAAACATAATATATAATTACACGGTATTTAATTATTACCAAAAAATTCTATTGTCTAAAAAATTATGAAGAATTAATCATTGGAAAATTTTGAAATCCTTATTCCAAAAATAATATTTATTTTATCTAAATAATTTTCTAAATATGTTAATTTTTCTTTTAAAATAAAAACCGACATTTATAAAAAAAATCATGCCTTTTGGCAAAAACGGATTTCCAACAATAATAAAAAATATAATAGTATTCAAAAAAGATTATACGATCATTTACATTTAATAAAAATTAATTTAGTAATAATACTTTAATAAATTATTATTTAATTCCAAAATCCATTAATACATCAAAATAGATTTATTAATTGAATATTAACTAAAAATACTATTTGTGATCTAAAAACATTTGACAAAGTAACAATAATAAAATGAATGTTAATTATTTATTATATACAAAAATAATGCACATAATCTTAGTTCTAAGTCATTATTACATAACCCTCTTATAACACCTGCATAAGACCTAAGGGTAAGGTGTGGGATGGTGACAGACTATTTGAGGTGGCTCAAATAACATCGCTTGGGTGGTAATCTCTATAAATTTCTACTTATCCTGTAGGTGTTTCCATTGAATCTTAACATGTTGAATCTCATCTTGGGATTGGTCAAGAGAAAATCCCAGTGATTCCGCATCATTTCTGAGCTTCGATAAATGGTCTTCATAAAGAGAAATTCTACTGGATGAGGCCATCACTTCCTTTTTCTGAGTAAATTGGATTTTTAAAGCCCTATATTTATACTAATCAATTTATCACTATTAAATGACTATATTAGAATATGTAACAATTATTAATGTTATTTTGAAATACAATGTTATAAAACCAAATAATTTCATAAGTTATATAACCACAATAAGACATTTAATTATATCAAGAGGAATGTTTCATTAATAAATATTTGGGCCATTACAATCTTCCACCCTTAAAATATTTCATGCTTGAAATTAACCTTTACCATAATAAAATATATGTGGGCAAGTCAACTTCATCATTTCCTCTGATTCCCACATTTCTTACTCAAATTTGTGGTTTCTCCACAACACTTTGACAAGGGGCACTATCTTATTTCATAGATCTTTTTCCCTATGATATAAGATCTTCACCAGCTTCACTTCGTAAGAGAATTCATTATCTAATGTTACCACCTTTGGATTGAGTATATGTGATGGGTCTGGTATATACTTCTATGAGTGTGATACATGGAATACATCATGTACTTGAGACATGTTTTGTGGGAGTGATAGTCAATAGGACACTACTACATTGCGATCAAGGATTTAAAAAGTGCCAATTTACCTTGGACTATGATTTCCCTTATTCCCAAATCTCATAACTCTCTTCCACAGTGATATACGGTTGAATAACATGTCTCCAACATCAATCTCTAGGTCTTGTCGACAATTATCAACATGGATATTTTGCTGACTCTAAGTAACTTTAATGTGATTCTGAATGTGCTTAACCTTCTACCACATTTATTCAACCATTTTTAGACCTAGGAGTTTTTATTCCCCAACATCATCTCAACATCCCAGTGTTCTACAACTATTACCATAAAGGTCTTCATAAGGATCCATTAGGATGATTGAGTTAAAATTGTTGTTGTAAGAGAACTCAAATAGAGGAAAATGTTGATCTTGTCCTGTTTTTAAGTCCATTGAGCATGCTATCAACATGTCCTCGTGTGTTTGGATTGTACAATTAGAATGACCATCAGTTTGATGATAAATATACTAAAGTTCATCTCAGTATTAAGAGCTTGTATAAAACTCTTCTAAAACATAGAGGTGAATCTTGGATCTCAATCAGATACAATAGATAGTTGTACTCCATGAATCCTTAGCAAATCATTGATGTATATCCATGATAGTTGATACAATTTGAAATCCTCCTGAACTACAATGATGTGTGCATTATTCTTATGACGATCCACAACAACCCAGATAACATTGTTTTCTTTATATGTCTTCGAATGTCTGATGAAGATGTTCATGGTGATGATTTCCTATTTCCATGCTGGTATGGGTAATGGTTGCATCATACCCTTAGACTTATGCCTCTCATCCTTCCCTAGCCGACATACCAAAAACATTGATTTATACTTAATGATCTCCATCATTATTTTATCCCTCCAATAATTCACTTAGAGATCTCAGTACATTTTTGTGTTTCCTTGGTTAATGAAGAAATTTTAACTATGTGCATCATCCAAAAGTTCTTCCATTAACTCAGGATTTTATGGAACACATAGTCTTGACCCAAATCTCATAGTTCCTCTTTTATTAATATTAAACTCTAAGGATTTCAATTTTTTGATAGTTTCCACTTAATTCTGAATTCCCACACTATCCTTTTGATCATCCTTTAACCTTTCCAAAAGAGATGGTTGATAAATAATTTGTGAAATGATTGACGATGTTCCCTTCTATAAGATTCATGTGTCCATCATAATCATATATAAGAAGATTGGATTATTTTCAATTCTCATCAATGATAGAATTTTTGTTTATTTTCTATATAGATCATCACACACCTTGTTCTCTTTCCCAAGGTGATAATGGATTGAGTAGTCATAGTATTTAATCAGCTCTAACCATATTTTGGAGAGATTTTCTCATGAAATTTCAGTTGCCTTGAATCATAGTCAATGACATTGTTGTTTTTCATCAACACACAACCCATATAGAAAACCTAATATTTATTACAAACATAAACATGATTTATTACATAAAAATGCAATTAATACAACTTGGATTATCGAGAGGTCTTGTGTCTTGCAAAATTAGGAACATTACATAACAACTTAGAATATAAAAAATGAAATTATTATTGAAAAAATCGTATACATGACCACAACATTCCTTCATACTTAGA
This sequence comes from Viscum album, assembly GCA_963277665.1. Taxonomy (NCBI): domain Eukaryota; kingdom Viridiplantae; phylum Streptophyta; class Magnoliopsida; order Santalales; family Viscaceae; genus Viscum; species Viscum album. The sequence goes on along the minus strand of OY728134.1, from coordinate 350,496,873 downwards.
ATTTCATGGGATATGCTAAGGACATGCATAGGAAAAGAGTGTGCAATAAAGACTAGTAAAAGATTAAAAAGACATAACATTACGAATACAATACGTGTTAGGAAATATGCATATCAATTGAGCATAACAGATACATGAACATAAAGTCCTGATATAACAAGATTATCTAAACATAGAAATGTGGAAATAACATTCAACTTAATATTAGCATGAGCCAAGGATCATTTCACATGGACAATGACTATACCCTCATTGAACATGGATTAGCCTAAGTAAACCCTCATTTCACTTAACATATCATGGTACCAATCTTTACCAAATGCATTGGACCGCTATGAGGGCGCACCCTTCTTAATCATTTCATTTCATGCATAAGTGTTCCATGTGTATCATATAACAAAGATTCATTAAACATCATCATTTATTAAAAGATAGAGGAATTTATAATTCAAACATGAAACATTATTATCAATAATTAAATGGGAATAATGTTGAATACCATTGATAGAGAAATGGGCATGGTATTCACTACACAATGACTTTGGCTTGGAAAATTGTCGTGCAATTTCAGCCGCATAACGGCATGACATAAGAATTCATAAAAATGGTTGATGAGAGTGAAATGGGTGTTTTATAATATTTACATGAAAGGGAATGTATAGGGTTCATATAGATACATTTTCCATCATATGTAATGGAATTGATATTCATAATACAAAATAATTACTTGAATGAAAATGAGAAGAGAGAAATCCCTTAGAGAATTTCCGCATTGTAATGGGTTTAAATGAGAAGAATTAATGTGATATAAAGAGGTCTATAATCATTCAAACATACGTATGGTAGTATGGGGTAGGTTAGAAATAATACCCAAATATTTTTAATTGAAAACAAAATGGTATAAAAATATAAATAAATTTGGACAAAAAGGAGAATGGAAGAAATCACTTACATTGAAGTGTGATACGCAAGGCTTCGGAGAGGCTTGAGAGAAGATTATTGGGAGATTGGGGTGTCTGGGGAGGATTCTAGAGATAGGAGGGAATATGTTGTCCGTGATCCAAGGGCTTTTAATGAATATTTAGTGGGATCTTGGTTGGGTTTATATAGGAAAAGAGAGGGAATTATTTATTATTTAGGTTCTGAGAACCACAAATTAAACTAATCAAAACCACAAATCGACCTATGTTTTTTTCCAATATTTTTTTGCTAAAGGGGAGTGTAAAAAATTATTTTATATTGAAAATAGAAGAATTAATTAAAATATTATGTTTTCTTATGTGGGGGTGAGTCACACTCATGGAAATCATTTAAAAGTGAAAAAATGTTTGATAAGTCTTAGAGGGTACACTAAGGCTTTGTAAAATAAATCATACAAACCTAAAATCACATTATTTTAATTTTAAGACATATATTGTCTGAAAACCCAATTATAGTTTTTGTTACATAACTATTGGTTAATTATGATGTCATAAAACACATTAGATAACTCAACAGTATTTAAATTTTTCCCAATAAGTCAACTGCCTTAGAAAATTATGAAAAATTAACGGTGGGATAATTACAATGTCTTGATTCCATATATAATATTTATTTTATCTGAATAATTTTCTATATATTTGAATTTTTACTTTTAAAATAGAATGTGAGATTTATAAAAAAATCCATGGGTTTTGACAAAAACAGCTTTCAAACCTTAATAAAACTTATAATTGTATTAATAAAAAAATATATGATAATTTATATTTAATAAAAAATAATTTAGTAATAATATTTTATTAAAATAATATTTAATTAAAAAATCCATTAATTCATTAAAATTTATTTTTATTGAATATTAGCTAAAAATACAATAAGTTGTTAAAAAACTATTTACAAAGTAACTATAACAAAATGAATCTATATTCTTTATTATATACCAAACTAATTCACATAATAATTGTTATATGATATTTTTACATAACCCCTTATAACACTCACATAATTCTTATGGGTAAGGTGTTCGATGGTGACAGACTCTTCTTGTGGCTCTGATAACATCACTGATTTGGTAATCCTTATCAAATTTCACTTCTTCTGTAGGTGGTACCATTAGATCACAACATGTTGAAGCTCAGCTTGGGCTTTGTCATGTGTGAAGCCCAGTGAATCCACCTCCTTTTAGAGCTCCAACAGATGGGATTTGTACAGAGAAATTCTAATAGATGAGGCCATCAATACCCTTTTTCTGAGTAAATTGGATTTGTAAAAGCCATGTATTTATACTAATCAATTGATAACAGTTCAATGGATATATTAGAAATGGTAAAAATTATTAATTGTATTTTGGAATCCAATGTTATAAAACTAATGAATTTCATATGTTATATAACCATAATAAGAATTTAAATTAGATCAAGATGAATTTTCATTAATAAACATTTGGGCCCTTACAATATCCCCCCATTAAGAATTTTTTCCCTCTAATTTTCCTTTTCCCACACTAAAACAGATGTGGGTAACTAAGATTCATCCCTTAATCTGATTTCCACATTTCTTCTTCCAAAATTTGGTTTTTCCACAACACTTTGATGAGGGGTATTGTCTTATTTTGTAGAACTTTTTTCCTATGATATAATATCTTCACTAAATTCTCGTCATAGGAGAGGTCATTATCCAATGGTACCACCTATAGATTGAGTACATGAGATGGGTCAGGTTAGTACTTCCTCAAGAGTGATACATGGAATACATAATGTACTTGAGACAGGTTTGGTGGGAGTGTTAGTTGATATACTACTGCTCCAATGTACCTTGGAATTTTCATTCACTTCTTCTGAAATATCATAACTCTATTCCATGTTGATATGCATAGGAATACCATGTCTCAAACATCAAACTCTAGGTCTCATTGATAATTATCAGCATAGCTATTTTGTCGACTCTGAACAGCTTTAATGTGCTGATGAATGGTCTTACCCTTCTCCACCATTTCATTATCCATTTCTGGACCTAGGATTCTTCGCTCCCTGACTTCATCCAAACATGATGATGTTCTGAACCACTTCCCATTATGGAACTCATAAGGATCCATTTGGATTCTTGATTGCAAATGTTTTTGTAAGAGAACTAAACTAGAAGATGAGTTTGATCCCATCATCCTTTGAATTCCATTGAGAATGCTCCCAACATGTCCTTTAGTGTTTGGATTTTCTGCTTAGATTGAACATCAGTTTGAGTATGATAATTCATACTGAGGTTTAGCACAGTATTCATAGAATGTTGAATACTCTTCCATAATGTATAGGTGAACCTTGTATCTTGAATGGATACAATAGATAGTGTTTCTCCAGGAAGCCTTACCACAACTCTGATGTATATCTGTACCAGTTGATCCAATGAGAAATCCTCCTAAATTGCAATGAAGTGTTCAATATTTGTAAGACGATCCATAACAACCTAGATAGCATTGTTTCCATTGGATGTCTCTAGATGTTCGATTATAAAGTCCGTTGTGATTTTGTCCAATATCCATACTAGTATAGGTAATTATTTCATCATACCCTTAGACTTTTTGCTCTCAACCTTAATTTGATGACATACCACACACTTGGATGTATACTCAGTGACATCCTTCTTCATGTTATCCCACCAATAATGCTATTGGAGATCTCAATACAGTTTTGTGTTTCTAAGTGAATGGTAAAATTTTATCTATGTTCATAATCTAAAAGTTCATTCTTTCACTCTGGATTCGATGGAACACATAGTCCTGAACCAAATCTCACAGTTCCTTCTTCATTAACATTGAACTCTGAGGATTTACCTTTTCTGATAGTTTCAAATTTATTTTCAATTTTGCACATCATCCTTTTGAGAATCATTTAACCTTTCCAAAAGTTATGTTTGAGCAATAACTTGTGAAAGGATTGATGATGTTCCCTTCTTTATGATTCACATGACCATCTCATCAAATCTAAGAAGATTGGATTCTTTTCAATTCTAATCAATTATAGAATTGGTGGGTCCTTTCTATATAGAGCATATGCCACCTTCTTTGCATTCCCAGGGTGGTAATGGATTGCGAAGTTATAGTCTTTGATTAGATATGACCATCTTCTTTGGTGCATATTCAACTCATTTTTTTTGAATATATACTTGAGTTTTTTTGATATGTGTGTATTTCACACTTCTCCAAAAAGAGGTAATGTTGCAAAATCATTAAAGAAAAGAATAATTCAGCCAACTCTAGATCATGTTTCGAATATTTATTCTCATGAAATTTTAATTTCCTTGAAGTATTGACAATTAATTTTACATTTAGTTTCAACACATAACCCAATACATTATTTGAAGCATCACTAAATACCACAGAAGGTACTCCCCTTGTGGGTAATGTGAGCACTGGTGAAGTGACAAGCCTTGTTTTCAACTCTTTGAATCTCTCTTCACATTCATCACTTCAAGAAAACTAGACTCCCTTATGAGTTTACTTGGTAAAAAGGTTTTACATTCATGATAAGTTTCTCACAAATCAGTGATAATATCCAGCTAACCTCAGGAAGGTATGGATATCTGTTACTGATGTTAGCCTCAGGCATCCCTCAATTGAAGCTGTCTTGGAGAGTCCATAGATATCCCATTTCTTATGATAATATGACCCAAGAATGAGACCTTCTTCAACCAGAACTCAAACTTGTTGTACATTGGATAGATCTTATCCTTTCGCAAGGTCTCTAGAACAGTTATTAAATTCTTCTCATTCTCCTCCTTGGATTTGGAGTATATTATAATATCATATATAAATACTACCACAAAATTTTCAATGAAATCTATAAATATTCTATTCATCAATTCTATGGAAATTTCTAGATAATTAGTGAGTCCTAAAGGCATTACTATGAATTAATAGTTCTCGTATATTGTTTGAAAATTAGTATTGGGGATATCCTCCTTCTTCACCCTTACTTCGTAATATCCCGACCACAAATCGACCTTGGACATGTATTGTTCTCCACATAGCTGATCAAACAAGTCATTAATTCATGGAAGACGATACTTGTTTTTTATTGTGACTTTGTTGAGCTCCTGATAATCAATGCAGATGTGCATAACACATCTTTCTTCTTGACAAAGAGGACTGGTGCACCCCATGGTGAAGCACTTGGGTGTATAAACACTTTATCAAAATCACATGTAGTTGTTTATTCAACTCCACAAGCACCACGAAATCGATTCTATATAGAGTCTTGGATATTTTAAATTCCCCTGGTATAAGATCAATTAATAATTCAACATCTCCTCTAGAAGGAAGACCAGGCAATTCCTCAGGAAACACTTTATAAAATTCCCTCACAATAGGCATGTCTTCAAGGATGGTTTCTTCCTTAGACTCAAACATCTGAGATAGATACAAATTATCATAGGGATGTTATATCCATGCTTGAGATGATGGTGCTAAAGAAGATTCATCCTCCTCCTTGCCCCTGTTCAGAATCTGGGGTCAATTCAACATATGGAGAATGATTTTCCTATCATGGAAATTTTTGTTGGATCAATATAAATAAAGACAACCCTTTTCAAGAATTCCATAAAATTCCACCAAAGGGATTATGAAGAGGTTTTCTAGGAAGATAAATCCAAAAATAAGGACATGGTGGGAGTTATATTCATGGGTTGTAATGATTGCCCCATTTTCCTTTCTTACTGACAACTTTACATCCATGATTTGTGGTGGTGTTGGGATTGTTCTACTATGATTTTGGGATATAAAAGAATACGTAGAACCAGAAACAAAATGTATGGTCTCTATTATTGAATGAATAACTATATTATCTTTCATCACATCATTTTTGAGGTTCATATCAGTGGGAGTGATGGAAAATATCTCCCTAGCTTCCTTGGAGGTTTTTGGTTGCCTCTGAAAACTCATGTTTTAGAGAAATGGTTTACAAAGTTCCCTGGTTCCTTGCAGCTGAAGAAATGAACAATATGTTGATGGTCAAATAGAGTGTTCCCCTCCTCATTCACAAATGCAGTTTTTTCATTTCCAATGTTAATGGCCAGGTTCCCTTCTATTCCACACATAAAGCATTTCCTCGTACCCTTCAAGAAATTTTTGGGGTGCTTCTTTCCACACCATTGGCAAGTGGGGTTCTATATTTTATTAACACCATTGGATTTATCTATCAGACCTATAGAATTAAAGTCCATCTTATACTTATTATCCTCATGATAACACTGAAATTCACTGATCTATATTTCAACATTGGGGGCACATCAGACAATTTCATCATAGCTCGTGAAGCCATGGATCACTTGGGATTTCCGTAGGATATGTTTTAGGCCACCAATGAAGTGGTCAAACATGCATTTATGTGTAACGACAAAGCTAGTGGCATATCGTAGATGAATTATAAGGTCTTCCTCAATGCTTCGATGGATTCGTCATATTTTTTCTGGAGGTCAAGGAAGTCCCTTTTCATATTAAGTCGGAGGGTGAATGGAAATTATTTTTTGAATTTTTTTTCCAAAAATACTTTCATTCATACCCCTCAATATCCTCCGTATGATTTTTATTTTTTATCAATGTCCACCATTGATCAGCTTCACCCTCCATATGATAAGCATCCAGAAGTACCTTTTCTTTTTTCAAAACAATTATTGATGGAGAAGATCTTCTCAATGGAGTTGATCCATTGTTCTACGATTGAGGGATCAAAGGATCTATTTAATGTAAGTAGCAATTTTTTCATGAAGCTATCAATTTCAACATGTTCTTTATTGGGGGGGTTGAATTTTCATCTTGAAACATGTTTCTATTCAAAACATGAATTAACTGAGATATTATAATGACAATGTTCATGATTTCTGCTCTTATTATATTAGGCATCTTATTAGAACAGTCATCACATTGATATTAACATTGATTTTTAGCCCAATTCCTCCTATTATCAGCAATTGGATGGAATAAAAGGATTGTTAGTGGTAACACATAAAGGTTAATCCAAAGGAAAAAATAGATAACTTATAAATAACTTTTATTTTCACAACTTATTAATTTATAGGCTTCAATATATGTTATCCATGATCTACTTCCCAACATATATTCTTAGGGTGATTATTTTTTAATTACCTTAATAATGGTACATACTATACTAGTTAATTTACCAAAGAATATCCCCCAAGAGAATCGTAACCAAGAGTGTACCAAGGCCCGTTTTTGTTCACCTATTCCCATCTGAGTCTTGTTCAAAGCGGTGTTTTCATTTTTTACCCCTAGATACATTAATGCCAGAGCCACCCTTACCTTCTTATATGGAGACAAGGATGCATTTTCATGATAAACCACTTACTCAACAATGAAAAAAAATTATATATATTTTTATTATTCTTAGTCTTATCCATAAATATTTCACTAGGGTTTTTTAATTCTAATAGGAAAAATAATTAAACTTATCCTCTGATACCAACTATAACAATCGTGCTTTTTATTACACACATAAACATGATTTATTACATAAAAATGCAATTAAGAAAACTCTCAGGATCAAGAGGTCTAGATTCATGGGAAATTAAGAACATTACATAACAACTTAGAACATAAAATCCAACATCATTATTGAAAACTTCTTTTATATAACCACAACATTCCTTTAAACTTAAAATTATATGGGATAACCTGAGGACATGCATAAGAAAAGGGTGATCTATAAATCTCATTAATGGAGTAAAAAAGGAATAACATGAAGAATAAAGTACATTTTGAGAAATAGGTATATCAATGGACCATAAGTGATACATGAACATAAAGGTATGATACAGCAAGATTATCATAACATGGAAATGTGGCAACAAAATTTATCCTGATATTAGCATCGAAAAAGGCTCATTGCACATGGATAATGAGTAAACCTTCATTTAAATTTTATTACCATGATTAAACCCTCATTTCAGTTGAAGTATCATGATACAAGTATTTACCAATTCATTGGAGCGCTATCAGGGCACACCCTTCTTAATCATTTCATTTCATGCATAAGTGTGCCACATGTATCATATATCATGGATTCATTAAACATTGTCATTTATTCCACGATAAAGGAATGAGTAATAAATACATGAAACTCTTTAATAAATAAGTAAATGTTCATAACAGTGAATACCCATGATAAATAAATGACCATAGTATTCACTACAAAATGACTTTTTCCTGGAAAATTGTTGTGCAATTTCAGTAGTAGAACTACGTGACAAAAGAATTTATAGAAATGGATGATGATAGATAAAGGAGTGTATCATTATATATACATGAAATAGATATTATTATGGTCATATAGAAACATTTCCAAACATATCTAATGGAATTTATATTCATAATACAAAAGAATCTCTTGAATGTAATTGAGAAGAGAGAAATCCCTTACAGAATTTCAACATTGTAACCGGTGTACATGGGAGGAATTAATGAGAGAGAAAGAGGTCTCTAATAATTAAAAAATAATGATGGATTTATGGGGGCAGTGATAAATCATACCATGAAATTTTTAATTGAAAAAATGGTATACCAATATAATGAAATTTTGAAAAAAATGAGAAAAAAGAAATCCCTTACATAGAAGTGTGATATCAAAGGCTTGGGAGAGTCTTGAGAGAGGCTTCTTGGGATATTGTGGCGCCTTTGGATGATTTTAAAGAAAGGAGAATATATTTTGGCCAATATCCTAGGGAAATGAGTGAAGAGGAAGTGGGATCGTGGGTGGGTTTATATAGGAAAAAAGAGGGAATTCTTTATTATTTAGGTTTTGGCCACCAAACATTAAAGTAATAAACACCACAAACAAACCCGTAAATTTTACCAAAGGGTAGTGGGAAACATTATTTTAAAATTAAAATGTAATAACTTATTAAAATATTAGGTTTTCATATGTAGTGGTGAGTCACACTATCCTGGAAAACACTTTAAAATGACAAAATGTTTTTTTAGTCTTTGAGGGTTGACTGAGGATTTTTAAAATAAATTAAACCAACCTAAAATTGAATTTTTTTAAAGGTAAAACAAATATTGGCAAATCATCCATTTTATAGTATTTTATTACATCACTATTGGGTCATTATGATGTCATAGAACACAATATATAATTAAACAATATTAAATTTTTACCAAAAAAGTTTATTATCTCAGAAAATTATGAAAAATTCACTGTTGGATAATTTTGACATCCTGATTCCAAAAATAATATTTATTTTCTCTAATTAATTTTCTAAATATGTGAATATTTTACATTTAAAATAAAATCATACAATTACAAATAATTCATAGGTTTTGAAAAAAGTGGCTTTCAAACCATAATAAAAATTATAAATGTATTCATAAAAATTTATAAGATCATTTATATTTAATAAAATTAATTTAATAATAATATTTTATCAAAATACTATTGAATTGAAAAATCCATTAATTCATCAAAATAGATTTTTTAATTTAATATTAACTAAAAATCTTTTTGTTGTTTAAAAAACTATTTACCAAGTAACATTCATAAAATGAATATATATTCATTATTATATAGAAATATAAATTACATAATCATTGTGATAAGGTCTTGTTACATAACCCATTATAACACATGCATAATACATAAGGGTAAGGTGTGTGATTTTGACATACTCTGGGGGTGGCTCGGATAACATCACTCAGGTGGTAATCTTTATCAACTTCCACTTCTCCTGTAGGTGGTTACGTTTGAGCTTAACATGTTGAAGCTCGGCTTGGGCTTGGTCAAGTGTGAAGCCCAGTGATGCAACCTCCTTTACAAGCTCAAAAAATGGACTTCATACAGAGAAATTCTACTAGATTAGTCTATCTCATCCTTTGTCTAAGTAAATTGGATTTGTTAAAGCCCTATATTTATACTAATGAACTAATCAATTTTCAACAGATATATTAGCAACGATAACAATTCTTAATGGTATTTTAAAATCCAGAGACATAAAACAAAAGAAGTTCATATTTTATATAACAGTGATAATACAATTAATTAGACCAATATGAATTTTCATAAATAAACATTTCATCCATTACAACCTTGGTCCTTCATCGAAGATTCACTATATTCGACAAAAAGTTATCCACTAGTGGGTAATGTGAGAATGGGCATAGTGATAAGCTTCTTATAAACTCATTGAATCTCTCCTCATATTCATCACTCCAAAAAAACTCCACTCCCTTATTAGTTGTCTTGGTAAGAGGGTTCGACAATCGTGAGAAATTTCTCAAAAGTCAGAGATAATATCCAGGTAACCCTAGAAAGCTACAAATATATGTTACCGATGTTGGCATCGACAATCCCTCAAATGAAACTTTCATAGAGGGATTCATAGATATCCCATTTCTTGTGATGATATGACCCATGAATGAGATCTCCTTTAACCATAACTCACATTTTCTGTACATTTCATCATGCTTCTCCTTTCATAAGTTCTCTAGTACAGTTCTTAGATTCTCTTCATGCTCCTCCTTGGGTTTGGAGTATATTATAATATCATATATAAATAATACCAAAAATTTGATGAGGTAATCTCTAAAGATTATATTCATCATGTACATGAAGATTGATACAACATTAGTGAGTCTGGAAGGCATTACTATGAATTCATAGTGCCGATATCTTGAATGAAAAGTAGTCTTGGGGATATCCTCCTTATTCACCATTACTTGGTAATAACCCTACTGAAAATCCACCTTGGAGAAGAATTATGCTTCAAATATCTTCTCAAACAAGTAATCAATTTAGGGAATAGGATACTTGTTCTTTATCAATATTTTTTTACCTCGTTATAATTAATTCAAATGAACATTGAACCACCCTTCTTCTTGATGAAGAGGACTGGTGCACCCCATGCTGAAGCAGTTGGGAGTATAAAGCCTTTATCCAGATTCTTCGGTAGATGTTTCTTCAACTCATCAGGATCCAAAACATCCATTCTATATAGAGTCTTGGATATTGTAAATTCCCCACGTATAAGATCAATTTAGATTTAAGCATCTCTTTTAGGAGGAAGACCAAGAAATTCCTCGAGAAACACTTCAGTGAATTCCCTCACAATAGGCATGTACTCAAGGATAGTTGATTCCTCAGACTCAATCATATGATCCAGATATGTGTTCTCATAGGGTAGTAATATCCACACTTGATATGATGATGCTAAATAAGATTCATCCTTCTTGTTGAACTTGTACAAAATCAGGGGACCAATCACCATATGTAGAGTGATTTCCCTCTAATAGAAATTGATGTAGGATCTATATAAGGAAAGCCAATATATTCCATGAATAGCATCAAGTTCCACCAAAAGTATAATGACAGATTTATAGGGAATGTTTAATTCAAAATTTATGATTGGGGAGGAGTTATATTCATGGGTTTCAATGATTTCCAAAATTTCTGTTCTCACCGACATATTTACTTCCATGATTTTTGGTTGTGTTGGTGTTGTTCCACAAAAATTTCAAGATATAATATAATGCATAGAACCCGAATCAAAAAGTGTGTTTGCAATTATTGAATGAATAACTAGCATACTTTTCCCCAATTTGTTTTAGGGTTAACTTTGGTGGAAGTGATGGTAAAATATCTCCCTTGCTACCTTGGAGGTTTTTAGTGGCCTCCAAAAACCCTCAGCTTAGGGAACTAGTTTTAAAAGTGCCCTAGTTCTTTTTTTGATGCAATGAACAATTCATTGACGGTCAAATGGAGAATTCCCCTACTCTGATACAGCTATGGGGTTTTCTTGTCTGTGGTAAATGGCCAGGTTCCCTTATCTTCCACACATAAATCATTTCATCATCCCCTTCAGGAAATTTCTAGGTTGATTTTTTCCGCACCTTTGTCAAGTGGGGTGCGGGATTTTCATAGCACCATTGGATTTACCCATTAGACCACTAAATTGAAGTCCACCATAATCTTATTATCCCCATAATAACCCTAATATTTATTGATCTCATTTTTTATTTTTACAAAACATCAGACAATTTATTCATAGCTCTTGAATTCATGGATCTCTAGGGATTTCTGTTAGCTAGGTTTTAGCCCACCAAAGAAGTGGTCAACCTTGCATTAAGGGGTAACAACATAGAAATATGCATATTGTGAAAGCCTTATATGTTTATCCTCATACGTTCGGAAGGGTTCATCCTCTTTTTTCTTAAGGTAAAGGAAGTCTATTTCAATCTTAAGTCAGAGGGTGTGAGGAAAATATTTATCCAAAAACATTTTCCATAAATCCTTCCATTCCAATGCCTCGATATCCTTCTCAGGTTTTGTATTTTTTATTAATTTAAACCATTTATCAGATTCACCCCCCATATGATAAGAGTCCATAATTATATTCTCTTATTCAGAACATTGAAGGATGGAGAAGATCTTCTCAATGGAGTTGATCCATTGTTTGACGATTGGGGGATTGGATGATCCATTAAAAATAGGAGGCCTTTGTTTCATGAATATCTCGATTGCAACTAGTTATTTCTGGGGGGGGTTCAATGTTCATATTAACCCATATTACTATTCATAACTTGAGTTAACTAATAGAGTATCATGACAAAGCTCACAATTCCAGAGCCCATTGCATTGTGCATCTCATTAGAACAATAATCACATTGATTTTAACATAAGTTATTAGCTATAGTCCTCCTATTACTAGCCATTTTCTAGAATAAAAGGAAAGTTAGGGGTAACACATAAAGGTTAATCCAAAGTCAAAAATAGTTGACTTATAAATTACTCTTATTTCCTCAACTTATGAATTTATAGGCTTCAATATATGTTATCCATGATCTGCTTCCCAACACATATTCTTATAGGGATTTTTTTAATTCATTTAATAATGGTTTATACTAATATTGTGAGTTTACAAAATAATATCCACCAGGAGTGTCGTAAAAAAGAGTGCAGCAAGACCCATTTTCTAGAACCAGTTCTCGTTCCAGTCTAGCTAAAATCTATGTTTTTGGGTTTTACCCCTAGATATATTTGTGCCAGAGATGACTCTACCTGCTCATATCTAGACAGTGATTTATTTTCTTGATAATACACTTACTCTATAATCACCAAAATTTAGAGTTGTGTTTATTATTCTTAGTCTTATCCCTAGGGATTCCAATAGGGTTTTCTAATCTTCATCCAAAAAATAACTAAATCTATCCTCTAATACCAACTATAACAACCCGGCTCTTTATTACAAACTTAAACATGATTTATTACATAAATATTCACTCAATACAACTATGAGGATAAATAGGTATATTTTATTTGAAAATTAGGAACATTACATTACAAAATAGAATATAAAACCCAACATCTTTATTATAAACATATTTTACATGACCACGACATTCTTTCATACTTAGCATTGCATGAGATAACTAAAGGAAATGCAAAGGAAAAGGGTGGAGTATAAATCCCAGAAAGTTATTAAACAAGTAATAACATGAATAATATAGTACATGATAGGAAATTAGATTATCATTTGAGAAAAAGAGATATATGAACAAATGGAATGATACAACATGATTATCATAACATATAATTGTTGCTACCACACTTAACATGGTATTAGCACAAGCTATGGATAATGGAACATGGATCATGAGTAAACCCCAATTTCAATTTAATTAGAATGAATAAACCCTCATTCAACTTGACATATCATGATATTAATCCTTAACTAAATCATTGGAGTGCATCTGGGCACACCCTTCTTAATCAATTCATTTCATGCATAAGTATGACACATGGATCATATAACATGGATTCATTAAACATTGTAACTTATTCCATGATAAAGGAATGTATAATTAATACATTAAAATCTATAATCAATAAGTATATATACATAAAGATGAATACACATGATAGATAAATGGGCATGGTATTCACTATACAATGACTTCAGCTTGGAAAATCGCAGTTCAATTTCGGCTACATAACAACGTGACATAAGAATTAATATAAATGGTTTATGAGAGGGAAAATGGTGTATAATCATATTTACATGAAATGGAATGTAATGGTTTATATAGATACATTTCTTAACCATTGTAATGGAATTTACATTCATAATACAGAAGAATTTCTTAAATGTAAATGAGAAAAGAGAAATTCCTTACGGAATTTCAGAATGGTAATGTGTGTACATGGGAGGAGGTAATGAGAGAGAAGAGGTATCTCAACATTAAAACATAATAAGGGATGTATGAGGGAGGTTTAAATCATATCCCAACATTTTTTATTCCAAAAAATGGTATAACAATATCAATTAATTTGGACACAAATGAGAAAAGAAGAAATCCCTTACTTGGATGTGTGATCCAAAAGGCTTGGGATAGGTATGAGAGAGGCTTATTGGGATCTTGGGTAACCTTGGGAGGATTATAGATAGATGAGGGAATAGGTTGGTTGAGATCTGAGGGATTTGAGTAAAGAGGAAGTGGTAGCTTGGGTGGCATTATATAGGAAAAGACCAGGAATTCTTTATTTTGTTTTATTTTGTCCACCACACATTAATGTAATCAAAACCAAAAACTGAACCATGGTTTTTTCACAAGTTTTTAAAACAATTGGTTTATAAAACATTATTATATTAGACCAATGGATTAAATTATTAAAATATTAGGCTTTATTATGTAGAAGTGAGTCACACTATCAAGGAAATCAATTTAAAAAGATAAAATGTTTTATAAGTCTTGGATAGTCCACTAAGTCACTATAAAATAAATAAAAAAAAATCTAAAATCACATTATTTTAATGTTAAAACATATTTTGGACTAAAAAACCATTTATAGTATTTTATTACATCAAAATTAGGTTATTATGATGTCATAGAACACAATATATAAATAAATTGTATTTAATTTTTACCGAAAAATTAGACGGTCTAAAATAATTAGGAAAAATTCACCGTTGGATAATTTTGATGTCCTGATTCCAAAAATATTATTTATCTTAGATAAATAATTTTCTAAATTTGTGAATTTTTACTTTTCAAATAATAACCGATATTTATAAAAAATTCATGTGTTTTGACAAAAATGACTTTCAAACCTCAATAAAAATTATAATTGTATTCATAAAACATTATACGATACATTATATGTAATAAAAATTATATTTTTAAAAATATTTTATAAAATATTTTATAATTAAAAAATTAAAAAAAAATTAAAATGGATTTCTTAATTTAATATTAAATAAAAATTCTATTGGTTCTTTAAAAATGACTTACAAAGTAACAATAACAAAATGAATGTATATTCTTTGTTATATACAAAAATAAATCTCATAATCATAGTGGTGATGTCTTGTTACATAACCCCTTATAACACCCACTTATGACCAATGGGTAAGGTGTTCAATATTAACATACTCTTGGGGTGGCTTGGATGACATTGTTTGGGTGGTAATCTCTGTCAACTTCCACTTCTCTTGTAGGCGGATCCGTTTGAGCTTAACATATTGAAGCTCATATTGGGCTTGGTGAGTAGAAAATCCTAGTGAGGACACCTCCTTTATGAGATCTGAACAATTGGCTTCGTACGGATTGATTATACTAGATGAGTCCATCACTTCCTTTGTCTGAGTAAATTGGATTTGTTAAAGCACAATATTTATACTGATTAAGTGATCATTGTTCAATGGATATATTAGAAATGGTAATAATTCATTATGGTATTTTGAAATCCAAGGTCCTAAAACCAAAGATGTTTATATGTTATATAAACATAAAAATACTTTTAATTAGATCAAGTTGAATTTTGATTAATAAATATTTTTTCTTTACATCGAGAGTAAAAAAGTTGTCATGTATTGATATTGGGAAAAAGGAATATAGTTTGGGATGTCATATCTGGAGGATTTTTTCATAATGATTAGAAGTGAAGGATATCATAATATTCATGTAGTGGAGTAATTTGATGACCAATTACTAAATCCATAACTTATCTAAAACATGATATTATTTTTTTAGATATCCTGGATATTTATAAAATTGGATCTAGTCCATGTGGGAGTGTTTTAAATTTGGGTTTCCTTGAAAAAACATGAAAATTATTTATAATTACTATTTTATGTATACAATTATTTTCTAATTATGTACACTTACCTTAAAAAAATTTCATTTTTTCATTGCCTATTTACTTTGGTAGGTCCTTAAAATATTTATCATATTGAAATTATATAGAATCTCAAAAGATATAATAACAACCTTGATATAATATTATATTAATCATAATGATATTTACTTTGGACTAGATACATCAAACACACTTGATAGAGATGATTCTGATTATCAGGTGTTGTGTGCTCATAATCATTGAGGATTATTCTTATGATGTTTGTAAATTGTGATCTCAAGTAGTTGAGATCGCAAGGGATGAACCACCAATAGTAACACAACATGTTTCATGTATCAATGGTTATTTGAATCGATAAACATGTATAATGGTCTCCTTAATTGTGATTATTATCCATTTATACTATTTGATTACTCACATTCATAAAAGATTAAAACTACAGCATTGATGTCATAGAGAGGTAGCTTCTGTTGGGTTGACAATTGGTAGTGTGGCATTTATTTAACAACCAAGATTAAATTTGTATCTTTTTAATGGAAGTGATATCTCCGGGCAAGTTAATGAAAATGAAAATACCTCCACTAAATCCATTTACATGGTATAAGAATGTATGTTTGTCTAGTTAGGTCCATGCTTAATATAGTAAGAATGGGCTATGAGATGAATTATGAATCCATCCTTATGAGATATTATTAGATGAACATATTATATTATATTTTGGGTTTTTATAAGAAATGATTTCATTTATATAACCATTATTTATCTCTTTAGGATCCTTTATTATTTGTTGGACTCTACTCCTAGTATATGAATAGTATTTAGTGATTTCAAGATAATATCCTAGAGGGTCCCAAAAAAAGAGTATTCAAAAGTTATGCCAATTCATATGAATAAGAGTTTGGGACATTGTGGCCCCCACCATGGGATATGAGTTCTTCTCATGTTTTATATATTCCCACAGGAATTAATAAATTATATGATTCATGTATTGGATAATGGGAATTAATATTTTTATTAAAAATATTCAAAAGATATTAAGTGAATAACTATAAAAATATAATATGAATGAGTTTTATTTGGATTTTCAAAAATAGTTTATCATTTCTGGGAATGATGATTCAAGTTAATGGATCACTTTTACCACATAATATATTTATTACAATAAAATTATAATAAATTTAATGAAATTTATGACCTAATTAATTAGTCATAACTCTTAACTTATGTCCTATTTAGGGGGAAATAAATAATCGATGGTGTGGGTACTTATTTGGGTAATTTTATAACCCACTAAATAATGTGAATGATGGTCACTTTTATGTAACTACTCATTGCACATTTGTTGAGTGACTCTATTTCCATTATATTTCATTATAGATGGAGAAGCGGATTATACGAGCTCCAGATCTGATTTCTAATTTGTGGATCAATGAATTTTTGTTGTGGTGATCATTAGGATGTCAAAAACATCATAGGATTGTTGTGATATCAAACTGATAGAGGAAATCAATGCTCCTATAGAAAATAATAGTTTATTTGGATGGTCTAGTGGGATTTTGATTTAATCCCATTGTGGAATGGCATACAGTGATGAGTCTGTTAGATTAGGATGAAGAAAATTTAGACAAAGACCCTATAGGGGGTGAATTTTGTTCATAATATTTTTTATATACTTAAATCACCTCTCTTGTTATGCAGTAAAACTTACCTTCTCTCTTCACGAAGAGTGATCAATATATATAATTAAAGGAAAAGAACACAGTGATGAATAATGGTTCAGGGAAAAATAATCCCCTTGTCCCCTTCACCAAAAATCTCTCAGAAAGGTTAAATATTTCACGAGAAATATCCTCTTATCGTAATACCTCTACAACTAAGTATAAGGAGTCGACACCATATAAGGATTTTATTGGGACATCTTTTTCTGTTATAGGGAATGGTAAATCCACAACTTAGTATACGAAGATGCCACATTTTCATAACTAATTCGGAGAATCCAAAACTCTAACAAATCAATAGATATTTATTTTAATAAAAAAATGGTTAAAATTCATAGTTTTAGCAGTAACTAATAGATGTATTCAGATCCTCAACAATTCATAGTAGTAGATAGATCATAAACATTGTCTTGTCCTTATTCTAATAGTATCAAATTAAACCCCTGACATATATTTGAACATGTATGTATCGATAGTGTATCTTTACCCAATTATTTGTCAAAATTTTCAAAATAATATGTAATGATAAGATACACTCAAAATAACAAAAACATCAGTGAGCTGATATTATGGACCAAAACATATGTGTCTATAATGTATAGATTTGAAGGTAACAACGCAAAACTTTCCAATATGAATAACTTCTCTTCTAAATTATGTAAATATATTTATGGTGAAGGTCATCTCTATATTTATATAGTAGGATGAAAATAAAAATTTCAAACCAGCTATAGAAATATTTAACACTAAATAGTGGATATTTGAATTCAAAAATCATCAAGAGTCATAACTTCAAGTCAGAATAGAAAAAATTTACTCTGTTGAATACGATCATTTAAATCAGACATAATGATCCTTTGAATAGGTGTACAAAATGCTTTGAAAATATCTTCATGTTTGACTAGACCATTATATAAATCACATATAATATCAAAAATTTAAAACCCCATCAGTGAATAGTAAAATGTAGGGTTCCTTCACATGATGAAGAAACACTAAATGAATGGTTTACAACATATAATTGATCACAAAAGTATGGTTTATGTTACAAATGTTTGTTTCCTCAAATATATGGTTACTTTCAAAGGTAGGTTTTCTTATCTATACATACTATTTTCATAAACTTATGGGTTCATCAAAACGTAGGTTTAGTTTTACAATACTTTTCATATGGAATAGTATATCTAATCCTTGAATTCTTTTCCAAATGTAGGGTGTATGACTCATATGTTATTCTTATAAATGTAGGTTATGAGTAGTGCTTCCACAATTTGATTAAAACACATCTAGAATACTCAAAAAATATTTCAAATAGATAAATTAATTGAATATATTTCTATAATAAATATTCTTATGAATATAGTTTTCCTAATATTTAGTTAAATAAAAACAGATTATTAATAAACATTTTCGAAAATGTGAGAATCAAAATGAGAAAAATATTATCAAAATTTTTGAATCAACACATGATTTACCATCTCCCTCATATTGATGATCACAAGACCCATAACAAAAATACATAAAATTAATTACAATTTTTTAAATAAGGTTGAATAAAAACATATTTCACAAACATAACACATATAAATTTCACCCCCATTATAATTTATATAATTATTTTGTAGAAAACATCTCCCATATATTATGGATAAAATATTCTCCCCTATATTAATTATTTTATAGATCACTTACCCCCTATAAAGATAAACATTTAAACTAATAATATAAACCTATTTCTCTTTTGTGACATAAAAAAGAGAACAGTAAAGCATATTTAATATAAATTCTCCCTCAATCCATGCGTAATTAAAAATATATAGATGTATAATAAGTGAGTATTATTTAATGAATAAAATTATCATTATATTGAAAACTCTCCCTAATTCATAGAATACATGATATTGGAGGAATTAAAATATTTTCACCTACTTTTTGAAAAAATTAATATTTAAGAAAAACTATATATTTCTTACTATAATAGACATAGATAATATAATATAATAAAAATTACTATTTATATTACACTAATACAAAAATTAAATAAAAAATATGAAACAAAATTATATATATCATGGGTTTTTAATAATATATATAAAATAAAATTGAAGAGTTTGGTTGAAATAGAAAGCTCATTCGAACATTCCAAATGTCGAACTTTTTAACTTAATGTATCAAAAACTATTGGAATGTCTAATAATATGCATTAAACATACATTTTTATTTGATAATAAGAATAAAAACAATATTTAAGTTGAAATAGTTTAAACTTATCATGATCAAGCTTAGTAAAAACTTCTCTTCTGAGTAACTCCATCTGACATAGCATTTCAGTATTAAAAGCATCAAAGTCCTCCTTTGAAATTGAACAATACATCACCTACTGCTGATCCTTTTGTAAAAAAATTATACAGATGATTTCGATAGTGTTTCCAAAAACATTCAAGATATATCAAAATCAGATTGCAACTACACTTTTTCTTCATTCAAGGTGAAAATTATGATTTGAAGATTTTTATAAGGTATTTGAGATGAAGAGAATCCTAGTTCCTTAAACCATGAACATCCTTATTTATTTTACATGAATTTTTATATGAGTCTTTAATATATGAGACAGATTGTTCTTCTAGAAAATCAGAAAGATTACCTTTAGTCCTTTTGTAATAAAGTCTTTCTTCAAAACTTGATATAGAAGACTACTTCATCTTATTGGAATCGATCTATAGAAATATTTGGACACTATATTTCAAAGAAGACTAAAAAATAAAATATTTTATTAAGAAGATTCTTTTGTTATGACAGTTTTTCAGATGACATTTCATATTCTTTAACATAAATAAAGAGAATTATCATTACATATTTTAATGTTTTAAAAGAAATTTTACATAATAAATGTTTTTTTGGTTATTTAAAAAATAAATCTTTTAAAAAAATATATAAATATTGTAATAGATTTTAAAATTGGAAAAATATATTATTTTCTGAATAATTGATTTATCTAATGATTATAATGGAATTAAAAAATTTAACAAATAAGGTACACAATAAATATAAATTAAGACTTGATTCGAATAATAAAGAATATTCTTAATTAATTTTTAAGAGACATTTATTTTCTCCAGATTTAAAACAGTTAATTTACATGAAGTATATAAAAATAAGAATGAAATACTTAGTAGTTCATTGATATTTTTTCTAATGATTTTTTGATAAGGAACGACTTCACTGTTGATCACTCCTTTGGTATAGACTTGCATATATCACCTAAATGAAACAATTATATACTTAACAATGTATATTAGTGTTATCTTC
Source organism: Viscum album (assembly GCA_963277665.1). Classification (NCBI taxonomy): domain Eukaryota; kingdom Viridiplantae; phylum Streptophyta; class Magnoliopsida; order Santalales; family Viscaceae; genus Viscum; species Viscum album. Next base: position 350,475,734 of record OY728134.1, on the reverse strand, counting down.
CTACAAAACATCAAATAAAAATATTTTTTTGGTACCCATATGATTTTGGGTACAGCTATGTAATCAATTATGTTTTCAGCTAACCATACATGCATAGTTTGAGTAGGAATTCTACTATTCAAGATATTCAATTCTTTTGATAAATAAAAACTTTTAACAGAAATCTGAGGTTTTCATAAGTATATGTAATTTGAATAATTTATATTAATACCATAATAAATACACATAAAAGTATAAATTTTTTCTCTATTTAATATAGGAACAAATTAATTATTATACATATTTTTGGTCTTTCACCATTACATACTATTCAAATTTTTTATTTCGGTATTTTTTCCAATGATTTCATTTTAAATATTTTTCACCTTTTATCAACATACGATAATATTGTTTTATATTATAAAATTCATCCAATAATTAATTGATAATATAATTATGAAAATCATAAGAATAATTATATTTTAAATCCATGAAAATATTTAAAAACATTCCTTATCTAAAAGAATAATGTCATAATATTTAAAAAAAATCTATGGTTATTCTTTATAGATTAAAATTTTTCTTGTGAAATAAATCATTACCTATTTCAGTCGTCATAATAATTTTTTTAAAAACTTGAGTATTGAGAGAAATATAATTGTACCTCATCAGAATGATCCATAAGATGTACCATTTCTCTTTTTTGCTCAACCTTAGAATAAGTATAAGACTCATTATGTGAATCAGCAGAATAACTCTAGGCAGCCTTTATAATTTTCATTCACTTTTTCTAATAATTTGATATTATTTGAGATTTATGATAAGGAAAACTATCCATTGTTTTCCCTTTTTCTATGCATTCACAACATATATTTTCTTTAGTCCCCTTTTTAATTTAGTACACTTTTTCCAATATTTTGGAAATATATGATAAATGATTTTCTAAATCTGGATAATATGAATCATATGATTCATCCATAGTAATTTTGAGAGAATATTCATATTTTTTTGACATGTCTTCATCTTCATCCCATATCTAAGCATCATACATGACTAATGTCCACATTAAATCTTTCATATATTAATTTCTCACTGGTGTTGATTAATGTATAGATATAGATATTATATTCCACAAAGGATGAAGTAATCTAAGTAAATTGAACACTTGATCTGATGGAAAAATTGTATATCCCAATGAATCGACAACAATGATATGTTTTTTTAATCTCCCATTCATTTGGGTGATTGTTTTTTCCTCATTCAGTCTGAATATATCAAACATTAGTTTTATAGTAGTGTGCATTAACCGTATGATATTTTTAATTCCCTTATAAGTAATATAAATAGTCTTCCAAATCGTATATGTAGTAGAACATTAATACACATGATTGAACTAATCAATTACTAAAATACATAAAATACCATTCATTTATTAGGAATTGAGATCATATTATCTTTATTGATCGACATTTCAATCTCCCAAACCTTCCCTATGAATATCATAATTCTCAAAATCCTATAAAAACCCATATTCTAAGATTTTTCAAATAAATAACAATACCAGATTTATAGAATCCATATATATAACTATTATAGAGTGGATCATTGATAAAAAATATAACTTTTCTAGAAGTTGTAAATTCATGTTGTTTTGTTTTAATCTTTGACTCAGGCTTGTTAAAGAGTGTAAATATTCTCTATTTTGATGAAAGAATAGAAATTATTTAATAATTTTTTTATAAATAGAATATTCAACTAATAGATCCCAATTTCTTATTGAGGAAATATTTTCCCAAAATAAAATATATTAGTATATCCCTTCATTGAATACCACTTGTTAGATCAGGATGATGATAATTAATACAATGAAAAAATATGGGGTCTGAATCATTTTCCTCAAAAACAATTATAGATTTAAATAAATACTCTTGTCATATAAAAACCCTTCCTTATATCTTAAATATGAGTGAGTAGAGAAAATAAATAAATAAAAAACATGTTGATGTGCAATGGTTTAAGGAACAAAAATCCCATAGTCCGCACCACTAACACTCTCTCTATGAGAGTGGAGATTTCAATAGGTAGTTCCTCTTATAATAATTCTTTTACCACTGAGTACATTCATTTGACACCATAAGAAGCTTTTACCAGGCCTTCTAATTCATTTATCCGAAACTATAAATCCATATGGTAGTACAATATTGTGAAACATTACCACAACTATTTCTGAGCATATTAAAATCCAATAAATCAATAGAGATTGATTTTATTGAAAACCATGTTAAACTTCACAGTTGTAGTAACAAATTATAGATGTATTTGGATCATCAATATTTCATAGCAAAAGATATATCATCAAATTTTCATAAGCCTTATTCAATGTACATCAATGGAAACACCATAAATATTTTTAAACATTTATATCTCCAAATTGTATCTTCAACCAATTCTTTTTTGATGTTTAACGAATAATATGAAATAATAAAATGCATAAGCAATGAAATAAATTGTAGTGAGTGAATTTGATAGATCAATACATGTTTGTCCCCAAAGTGTATCTTTTAGGGCCAAGACACACAACGTTTCCTTATGAATATCTTTCCTTCAATTTTATGTATATATATCTCTCCAACAAAGAGTTTATCAATATGTATAGAGTTGGTTGAATAGCACCATGTAAACCATCTCCATTAATATCGCATAAAAAATCATGAATATTTCAATTCAAAAATCATTCTAGAGATGTTTCAATTTCTATAAGAATATAAATTAATTTCGTCATTGAATAAAATTACATAAATCAATCATAACGAGCCTCTGAATCTATTAAGAAAAATATGATTCTTTTCAAATATAAGTTTTCTTATTCATACATACCTTTTTCATAAATATAGTGTTTCAACCAATCCTAGGGTTTATAATCAATACATTTCAAACTACATAGTGTATCAGATCGTTATGTTATTTTCCAGACAGAGGGTATATGAACCATAAATTATTCCTACTAACGTAGGGTATGAAAAGTCTTTCCAAAATATTTGTAAAATACATCCATAATAAATCAGAAAATATTTCTCATGGATCAATGAATTGAATATATATCTAGAATATATATTATAATAAATATTATGTTCCTAAAATTCAATTAAAATAAAATTAATTAGTAATAAAATGTTAATGGTTTTGAGTATCAAAAAGAAAAAGAATTTAAATAAATTATTGAATCAACACATTATCAATAGAGTAGTTATAAAACACACCATAAATTCAAACTAGGTTATTTTTTTATATTCTGTTCTTTAAATCTTCACATGGGATCCTTAGATTTCATATTAGTATATATACTATCATAGTCAATGTAGTAACATCAATATGATGATAAAACTTTAAATCACAAACCCATATACTTCCACTATGCACCTTATTACCTTTATCTTAATAAATGGGTTGATATTTGATTTCATCATTGATTCTTTCAAGTTATATTGTATTAAAATTGTTTAGGTATACACACACCAAAAGCATCACTTCATGAATCACAGAACCTTTTCTCTAATATTTTTATTATTAATAAAAAATTCTCAATATTAATCATTTTTCATGTAAATGGATAAATCCATAATGGCGTTTTGTTTTATTTATTATGATTTTATATTTTTTCATTATGTTTATAATTCTATAATAAATGATAAATAATTAAGAATAGATATAATAATGTATCTGTAATGTGACTATTTTTCATAGTGGCATGGAATTGGGTTTCATATGGAATACTATATTAAAGTAGGTTTAGAAAATGTTGAATTATATAAAATTTTACAACCGGTCCATTATCCTTGTAAATTAATAGTATATAGGGAAATGAAATGTTTTTTATATGTATCATGAACATTATGATATTTTTATTTTTTACCAATTGTACACTACATCATTTTCAAGAACTTTTTTGATCAATATTTAGTGACAATATACAACAAAAATATTATATTTCACATAATTATGGATATATTGAATTAGTGATGAATAATATATTTGATTAATTATTCCATTCTCATCCAATGTTTTGGGGATTGTAATTTTTAGAGATTTAAGTAATATGGAATAGGAAACATTCTTGTCTTGGGTTATTACATATTTAATTTTTAAAATACCATAATGGTAAAGTTATTTTAATATAGAATATTTGGACTCTTGAATATATCTCTGTAGATCATTATTTCATATAATATAGATTGTTTCACACATATATCCTTACAGATAAATATTCATTCAATGATTTTGTTATATTATATTGGAATGTAATAATGTTTCTCATTAATAATATATCATCATAATATATCCCTTAAAAAATAGGTAACTACAACTAAACATTATTTTAGTTTCATGAAACATATTCATGTTTAATGAATCCAAATTCCCTTATAGACTTATAAAATGAGATATAATTAAAAAAATTATCTTCAAACTAGAAATAGATATTTTTACCTTTTATAAATTATTAGCTAATTGTAATGAAAATTACCATCAATGTTTTTGATATAATCATCTACAACCATTTTTATTTTTTTCAATGTGGTTTTGACATATATATATTGAATCAAATAATCATGTAAAATAACTAATTTATTTATATTTATAAAGGATTATTAAATTTAAAAAAGTGAAAAAAATTATTCATTGTATATCCCCTCATATTTTATAAACACTTTATTGACTCCAAATGTTTTAATGGAAATAATATTAGCACATATAATCATTTGTTTCAAGTAAAATATTCTATATACAAATTATTCTAATAATTTTTTTTGTTATATGAAATTTTAAATATGATTACGATAAATAAAATCAACTCAGTAGTTTCATAACAATGCAATTATGATTTATACATTATCCAAAAATATATATATCACAAAATTGTATATGAATTTGTGGAATGGTAGATATATTCTCATACCATGACATACATGTAAGCCCCTATAGTATCATGACTAAAATAATTTATTTTTATATCGCCCTATATGGAATGATTAATTCAAAAATTGGTATCAAAGTGATTCATGAAACATTAATAATATTTTCATAGACCACAATGTGAAATTTATTATTTCCTATACATAATCCCATTGAGGTGGATAAAGTGGTGTGTGTTAAAATTCTATATCACACACTCTTAAATAATTATTGAATTGTGGTATATGATTTTCATCATATCGATCTAATACAACATTCACTTTCCTTGTAATATGTAAATTCACAACTTAACTTCTATAGTACTTCAAATTAATAATTAAATTATATTTATTACATTTCATGTAGAAATATATAAATCTACCAATTACATTTCAATAAGTGATGAAGTATGAATATTTAATTTTAGATTAAATGATTACTCATCCATATTTATTTGGGTGAAATAATTCTAGGATCTATGTGGTTTCTTTGCCTTAACATCATATGGTTCCATAGTGCTTTTCCACATAAATATGTATGAATTTTTTGGTACTCATAAAATCATGACATAAAAATTTCTTTATATTTCAGGAAACAATCCTTAGAAAAACAACCCATATCCTAATAGGGATTAAATCTATATGTCATACTAAATATTTCATTTGAGATATCCAACTAGAAAATAACTAACACATCGAGGGATGGATATTCTGAAAATCCCATGCCCAATTTGTTGAAATTATGTGAGGAAATACCTATTGGAGTGGGTTCTAGATAGCATAAAATTCTGTGTAAAATGATGTCAAAGTAGAAAACCCCCATTTTAAGGGTGTTCTGGATATTTTTTGTTCTCATAAAACATCCTTTTATAGGTTATACCGTCTGGAATGTGGTTTTGGTCATTTCATATTCTTCATTTTTATAGTTTATATAGCCAAAATAAACATAGAGGTGAAAATTTATAATTATTTTTAGTAGGAATTAAATACATTATGCAGGAAATTTGGAAAAATAAAATTATCACATGATGTTTATAATTATTTATAAAACCATGAGATATCCATTTAATATATATAATTTTGGTCAAATAATAAGGTGTCTATAAGAACATTTGATCGATAACGGATCAGAGGTGTACCAATCACATGATCATGAGACACCATAATTTTATGTCGATGTCTCATGAAACCATGAAATACTCTTATCTTTTCTGGATGTATCACATATTCATAAGATATTAACCACATTCATAGATTACAATAATAATTCTCATCAACCCATGAAATAACCTAATCATTCACTACTCATATGTATATATATCACTATGCTTTATGATACAACCATCCTACATGGTTCATTGATGGTAGTCTCACATGGCCATCCATTTAGGGAAATAAGTTTCTTTCCATTTTATATAAATATACTATACCAATATTAAAGGATATAATATGAAATCAATCTTATCTCAGTGTAATACTCATGTAATTATGAGTCAATGAAGTAGATCATATAAAAAACCTTCTTTGAAAGAGCATTTCATGAATCCAGATGAAAATGAACATTATGATAGATAATTTATTGTAAAAAATTATTTGAAAATATTTCGTATAAGGTGTCATAAAGATGATGTCACATACAAGCCATCATGTAGATGCCATAACAAAGAGGCTATCACATGGAGTCATTTAATATAAGTGATCACAATGAGGCAATCACATGAGGTATCAGACAGAGGACATAATACAGAGGTATCACATGAAAGAAATATGTGGTGTAATAATTTGGATTATATCATATGGTGTCCATCACATAGAGTAATTATATATTTTCCATCATGTTGAGGAATCATAAGTATACCATCATATAGAGGTATTCACTTGGATCCCACTACACATAGAACCTATCTAAGGACCAATCAGTGAGATCTCTAGTAGTCAATATTACGGGGCTTTCACCCCTAAAATTCTAGTTGTTATAAACAACCTGTGATCCGAAATTTTTATATTATCCCCTTCACTTATCTAAAGGAAATAAATCAGAAACTGAGTGACACAACATGAAATTTTCATGAATATTATAAAATATATTGGGTTCTAACACCTATATCCAAATGTATTATCCCATAAGAACTCATTGAATCAAAATACACTCTATGGATTTCGAAACTAGATTTTTTGAGGTTTTCTTCTTAGGTTCATCATATTTTCCTAGAGTTCGTATACACCTAATTATTACATCATCACATTGAATCAAGATACTATTATTAAACTATGTGAAATTTATCAAAGTGAAATACTCCTCTTAGTTATAATTTATGGTCATTTTCATAGTATTTATAAAAAAACATTTCCATAAATCCCTTACTAGTTTTAGTATCATAGGGAAAAATCTGTTCATATTCCACATCCACTTTCATATTGTGAAATCATTTATAAAAATGGAATCTCTTTTATGAATCATTAAATCATAATACTAAATGCATCCCCTAATGTGGGATATAATTAAACAACCGACCTTTTATATCTTGTTTTACACATCAAGAATGACTCGTGCAGTGACATAGAATAATATAATTATTTCATTATAATAATATAAATTTATTATATGAATCAAATTATACTCTAAGTGGCTTGTCTCTAAACTGTATTGTGCATGTATTTACTAAAAAAGTAAACTGTATGGATTAATCATAAAATATGACCTTAAATAATGTCACTCAAACTATGTGGATTTCTATTCAATTTAATTTAGATACAGAGGATTCCACTCTAAGTTTTAATTAAAAACCTCCTAAAATGAACCTTTTATATTATTTGACAAGGATAATATGACTCATTTTAACCTTATGTTGATATACTCCTCTCATTTCCCTCATATCCACCTTGAGTTGACATTATCCTCTTGGTTTCCTTTCATACCATTAGTCTTGATTATCCTTTTGGGTTTTTAATGTTACTATTGTTTCAATACTCTTTTTCCCTTATTGGGGCATCTTATTTTATGTAATCGTAAAAATAATATTTCTATGAACAATGTGATGAGTTTAAAGCCTCATTTTTCTGGAAAGTATAAGGAGAATATTCTTTAATTAGTGATGATCCCCAGATTTATCTTGTAATGAGAAAGGGATAATCTATATATTCTACTACATATTCATAATTTTTTTTTTAAATAATGGGTATCTCGTGCATAAAACCTATAACATCAATTATGAGGAACACTTATTCCCAATAACCCTTGGGCATGACTTTAAATTGCATGGATTTTTCCTTTTAACATTAAATAAAAAGTTAAATTGTGTCCCTATATGGGTGATAGAAATATGTTGATTCTAATTCCCTTCACAAGTACATGTTGGAATCCCATTTCAAGTGATTGATCCCTATTCTATAAAAACCGTTCAATTTATTGGATGGTGATAACTTCTAGGGTACCCAGTTATAAAAAATTAAACCAATGCATAAATTATTAATGAGATAAAGATAGAGAAAATAAAATACATTAATATTTTCTCAAAAATTCACAATTTCAATCATATAATTTGCACATATGAAACTAGTCATGCACTTTTTAATGCCTCGAACCTAGTTACCCAATGTTGGTGCATTATTACATAACATTTTCATGATTACAAGGAATCAATTCTCTAATGACCTATCAGTTTAGAAGTCTTGGAAAATAGTTTACATACATGAAAGTTACATTACACATTAGAATATAAAACACAACATAAATGATCCTTTGAGAAATCTATTAATCCCCTACCTTAACCCTGATTATCAATTATAATACACTTCTTGGAATCCTGATAAAATAAAACATAATAAAGGGGGGTGCTCAGATGATCAGTGAGGATAACAATATAGTGGAAACTTTCAAAAATAAGAATAAACATTTAAGGAATTGTATTAAACTAAAAAAATGCCTTTTTAAAATAAAATTCAGCATTTCATAGAAAATATAAATAAAATAATTCCATTTACATATTCACATGGATATTGTACTCACCCAATAATATGATGCAATATCAATATCGAAATTCATAATGATGTAATGCATAATGCCAGACTTCATAACCACATAGTCAAGGCCTAGTGAAAAGACTACAAATATGATTGTTTTCAAGGCCTTGTCCCAAGATAGTAGTTTTCCTCATGAGACATACTGATACATCGAGGAGCTATAGTGGGTTCCACCCACCACTTAATAAGTCTAATTAATTCTTCATATGAAAAGGTTTAAACATAACATAAACATTAGTATTAAAACTAGTATAAAAATTTTCAATACATTATCCATAAACCTTGAATGGTATAAAAATAACACATCCATATTCAAACATATCACAAAACCTTCAATACAATATGGATGATTTTTATCATAATAAATAAACTTCAAACAAGTTTAAAATCCATCAATTCTTGTTGACATAGATGAAAACTATTTGTAAAACTCTTTAGGAGAAATATCCATTTTTTATAATAAGATTTAAAAGTCACAGAATTTAGAATGGAAAACATTTAAATAAATTTTTGATTAAAAGTATCCAATACCAATTTTAATATTTTTAAAGGAATTAAAATTTTAAAAACATTCATTTCAATATAAAAAATCCTCAAAAACCATTTTGAAAACATGAACATTAATGGGAATGATTTAGATCAATAAATATTTAAATAATTTAAAATGATGATCTAGTTAAAGACTCCCTTCCATAAAACCTTAAAATATTCACTTTGAAAATATTTTTATGAAACACATATGTGGATGATATTTTCCCATAGATAATCATGTAAAAACTACCTCGGATAATGAAGAGATTGTAGAATTAACCCTTACCTAGCACTTTCTTTTGGTCAAGGGTACGTTTCACCTCCTGTATAATGACCATAGTATGTTATTAAATTATTCCAAAACCATATTATTATTTATTATATCATACATGACTCATTTAGAACTTTATACTACACATTTAATAATTATTTCAGTGTTAAATTTACATTTCAGGTAATAATTGGTGTCTTTATCGTACATGTTTTAACTTGTTATTCTTGATCGTATCATTTAGATCGTGATTTAAATACAACCGGAATATAAAATTTGATTTATATATCATATATATATAGAATATAAATATTTATAATAGATATATATATGAAATGTGAGGCACCGTTTATGGAGATGGTAGGTCGTATGTACACATAAACGCTATTTCTGTTTTCATATCTTATTTAATGGAAGTAAGTGAATCAGATATATGTAAGTATATATATACATAAATATGAATATATATATATATATCCAGTAAAATTATTATTTCATATATTACATACTTATTAATAATTCTTATATTTATAATCACCGTTGAATGGTGAAGGTGGAAATGAGTCTCATCGCGTTGTAGAGATGAAAATCTGTACGTACGTCCGAGAAAAAGTATCAATATATTGATGGTGAAATCATATATAATTGGATGGAATATCAGATATACAGAATCATTAACATGTTATATTTATTATTTATATCACTTATACTCATTATTATACCCATCCAAATAATGGAGTGTTTGAATAACAAACTACACCACGACGTGGAGACAGTAAGCGGTATGTACGCACATATGGTGACTTGGTAATTATAGGATGAATAAAATAAATAATATGGTTGTACCATATTTATAATAACATTAAGGTATATAGAAGGTGCTGGATTTATTATATTGGTATGGAAACGACAAAGAAAGAGGATGTTTAAGAAGAAAATAACTCGAAAGAGGGTGATGAAATTATTACCTCTTCTTCGGGTGTTTCCTTTTGATTTGATCAAATGGGGTACATAGGTTGGATTTAAAAACAAATTAAGGACTCTTGGTTTTTGTGATGGAAGGTGGAAGGATATTTGGGCATGGTTTTGTCGAGCCAAATGGATTTGGAGGTGTGATTTTTATAGAAGCGTAAGTGCCCATTAATAAGAGAGGTGAGGGTCAGTTATGGAAAAGTTGGAAATATTATTTTATAGTAAAATTATTTCAGGTTTATAATGGCTCTAAAATAATTTATTTCTAGTATAATGTGGTTATGGGTCGAAATAATCTCAAGAAATAGGTTTTAGACCAGTTTAGGACACCATTTTAACCATATCTTTTAGATTTTACTCTTAGTTAAATAGTTTAACTTTTACTATGTCTTCTTGAATTATTACACAATATTGTTGATAAACTTACTCTAAACATCAAATAGAACCTCAAGTTTATCATTAATGACATTTATAATATTATTTAAGAAATTTTTCCAAACAATAGATTATTAGAAATATTATATCAACCAATAATATAATATTTGTTTTAAAAATTAATTTATGTCAATTTAGACACTATTTGGTGTTTGTTTTTTTGAAAGTCATCACAACTTGATTACTTCAAACAAGATAAATTGAATCAAACATAGCATGTCAAATTAACCTATAAAATTTGTATATGTCATAAAAACATTAAAATTATATTTATTTTCATATTTATAATACCATTTATTTGATTCTTTCATCAATAAGGTAATTACTGAATCATCATTGTGTCAAAAATAAATTTTATTATTTAATTTATAAAAATTATAAATAAAATGCCATCATATAGTAAATTGGTTTATCTTTCTAATTAATATTTATATTCTAATTTATCTTATGTATAACCCTATATTTAAAATGGTTTAGTTATTAAACTTTGAATTTAACACTTTTAACTCTTCTTTAAATAAAATAACAATAAATGTTCTAATCTAATCCAAGTGGACCTAAAGGTTAATATTTTATTCCAAATTTTCTTTTTGTTAGAATTACACTTATCTAATAGAATCAAGATATGTGTTAGGGTAATTTTAATATCATTTGTACCTTTATTTACCCTATTTACTTTTAACCGTGGTAAATAAATGTCATAAGTTACTATTCCCCAAAAATGATTTTAATCTTATGGAACAAAATTTTACTTATATTAACCGCCTCTCGCAGATTTTTGAAAATCTACTCATAGAAGTGGTAAGATTATGTTTTATGCAAATTTGTGAATGCTCCTAAAAGGTGGTAAAAACTTTAAAAAGTCCAACAGAATTTTATACATATAATTTTATTATAAAATGAATCAAATGAATTACATTGAACTTATATAGGTATTATATATATATATTTAGAATTAAATTAATTTTAAACAAAATAAATAATTATTTAAATAAAAAGTAGGTTTTAAATAATAACTTAGTGTTTTTCACTTTTCATTAGAAATTGGATGTTTTCAGAAAAATAAAAAAAAATTCCCAAAGATACTTTTGATATTTCAAATCCAAAAATGATTTCAATTTTACCAAATTAAAAACATTGAAGTTTCATTTATTAATTTAAAAATAATTCATGTTGTCAAAACCAAAAAGAACTTTTTTAAAAAAGTAAAAAATATCAAAAGATTGACATGTGTTTTATTCAAATTTAAATGTGAAATTACTTATAATGACCTACATTATATTAAATTATAAAAATATAATCTAATTATACATCCAAACCATTCAAATGTATAATTTAACACAATAAATTATTTCCATTAAAAAAATTGTTTTCAATTAAAATTTAGTATTTTTCAGTATTTATCAAAATATGAAAGTTATTAGAAAAGTACCAAAAAATATCAACACTAAATTTATATGTCTCTATTCTAAATCAAAATTTAATTTAATTAAATTTAATATAAAACAGTGTCAAATATTTGTTTTAAAAAATATTATCCATTAAATAGGCGGTAAAATTTCAATTTTTAGAAAAAATTACTTCTTTTATCTGAAAAATTGAATTTGTCCTTATATTATGCCTATCAGACAAAAAATATGAATGTTAAAATTATATAGAATATATATAAAATTTAAAATTCAATAAATATTTTTCATAACCACTTTTTCATGGATAGTTTGGTAAGTCGTGGTGTGCTCAAACTCGTTGTTGCGTGGAGTGCAAGTTATTGAATTACTTTGAAGAGATAACATACTATGAAATCATGGGGTGTTATATTATACCCTTATTCAATAAATTGTGTCCTAATAATTTGAAGTTATTCTCTCAAAATAAAAGGTAATAAATATAAAAATACCTTTGTGGAAAACCCACATCGGAAATTGGTTTAATAAAATTTAGTCTTAATAAGAGTGAAATGGAAATGAAAAATTCACCACCAAATTATGATCTAAATTAAGAGAAAATTGGTGGCAATTAGAGACCCATAATTATTGGCAAAAACGTAAATATTTAGAGATAGTGATTGAGTTAATCAATCACAAACAAGTGTAAAATTGAGGGCATCAAATCCATCAATCTAAGATGATGTAAAACATCATCGACTAAAAAAACATAAGGTATTAGGATAACACATTTTTGGTTTTAAAATTCCTTCCCAAAAGTTTAAGAATTAATTTATTACTAGAATAAGAGGAATATATATATATAATTGAAATGTAGAGTTTAATCCTTCAACTAATTCCTACCACAAACTCATCTTTTACTCCAAAAAATAACAGAATTCAAAAATATTATATTTATCCAAATTGTATAGGGATCCAAAGAAATTAATTTATAATTAAAATGCCAGACCATTTAAAAAAATACATTATGCAAACTAGGATATCATGTAGGCCAGTAGTAGGTGATGCACCCTTATCGCCGTTCAGTTGCGGGTTAAAGTCCCACAGCCTTGCCGGACGCGACATGTTGTTAACCGACCTCCAAGTTGTCATTTTTATGAAAATCCTAAAATATTCTCAAGAAATGATTTAACCTTAAAAACAGTATCTATTTTCAATCATAATCAATTCTATCTTTTAGAATTATCCAAAATACTTCTTTCCAAACTCACAGTCCCAAATTTATCAGGAAGGAAAACACAATGAAGATTCTTTTTTTCACATAATACATTGTTAAAACGTTCATCATGTATTTTTTTTAAACACTGTAACACCCTGGATTACCATAAAACCTTATTCATTAAATTCATTATCCCTTATTCTTTATAGAATACTGGATATACTCCTTCTATCTAAATTTTTTTTAAACTCCATCAATGATGGAATATACAAACCATTAATCAGTTTCATGGTAGTCAAGAATATTCAATATGATTTATCCAAATTAATCATATATTATTCCAAAATCACTACCTATGTATCAGAACCATATTATGGTTTATCTTTATATAAACCATATATTTTCAAAAAAAATTAATCTGCAATTGCTTAACTTTTCATTGTTCTGTTCAATCTCAATTCCTTAATGAAATACTACTACAGTACAATCCTTATATACTCTATAATTCTTATAACATGTACATCATTAATAAAATAATCAAATGACAAAATACTTTAATAGAAACATAAGAACACTAATCATTCCTCTTCATATGTGGTAGTATTATAACTTGATTTTATCCAATGACAGCATTTGGTGTATACTCTGATGATTTGGACATTGATTCGCTTAGTGTCCCAACTCCATAAAAATGAAGCATTGTACATCTGAAAACTATTTGTTACCCTTGAAATCACATACTTGGTGTCCTTTTTCTCTACAATTATAAAAAACTCTCATTCCCATAAATAATTTACCAAGGTGATTCTTTCTACAATTATCACATATGGGAAAATCCTTCTTTCCCCTTTTCCTTTTATCCATCATTCTCTATTCCATCCTTTTCTTATCTTACATTCTTTAAAATACATAGAACTCATATAATTCTTTAATTATTTTATGAACACAGGATACTATTTCTTCATATTATGAGAATACGTTAGAGACTATTTCACTTCTAAATGTTGGATTAATACCATGAAATATATGATCATTCTTAATCTTTATATCATGCGTATTACTGGAGTTCACATTCCTTCTACTAAGCACCATTTCTAAACAATGGCATACACTAGGATAGTTTATGGATCAAAATGCATAATTACAATGATTTAAAATACATAACATATGTTTAAAATATTATGTATATAATCTATAATCATAATATGTTTTCATTGAGAAAGTATTTACTTTTAAATCCTTCATAATGGATTGTAATGAAAATGTCAATTTTCCTAAGAATAGCCTTTGGTACTGCCGTAACCAAGAGTGTAGCAAGGCCTGTTGTCGTGTACTAGGATACCCCAAGTAATGATCGAAACTCTTTGTTAGATTTTTAACTCATATGTACATATGTGCCAGAGAAGTCTCTACCTTCTTGTATCCAGATAGGGATGTATTTCTTGAAAAATACACAAAATCTCAACATTACCAAAATTCTCATAAGTTCTTATATACTAATCCTCAAATACTATGTTAGGGTAACATTCTCTATTCAGAGTTTCTCTAAATACAGATTCCATGGTTTGTACTAATCTACCACTGATACCAATTGTAACACGCATACCCCATTTACCTAGAGTTGGTTCTTTATTACAGAACATTGGCATGATTACAAGGAATGATGTCTCGAAAGAACAATCAGTTTAGCAGTCTGGGAAAATAGATTACATACATTAATGTTACTTTACACATTAGAAAATAAAAAACAATATAAACAATACTTTGAGAATACAATTAATCCCTTATATTAACCCTTATTATCAATCATAATACACTTCTTAGAATCCTAAAAAAATAAAACATAAGAAAGGTATGAGCTCAGATGCTCAGTAAGGATAACAATGTAACAGAAACATTCACAAATAAACATAAAAATTTAAGGCAATGTATAAAAATAATACAAAAACATTTTAAACATAGACTTCAGAATAATATGGAAAATATAAATCAAATAATTCCATTTACTTATTCACATGGATATTATACTAGTCAAATAATGACATGCAATATCAATAGCCAATTTCATAATGATGGAATGCATAATGTCAGACTTCATAACCACATAGTCAAGGCCTTGTTCCAAGACTAAAAATAAGATTTTTTCAAGGACTTATTACAAGACACTAGTTTGTCTCATGAGACCTACCGATGCATCGAGGAGCTATAGAGGGCTCCACCCATCACTTACTAAGTCCAATTCATTCTTCATATGAAACGTTTTAAACATAACATAAACATTCATTTTAAAAATTTCATAAGAAATGTCAATACCGTATTTATAAACCATGAATGGTATAAAAAAACCTCCATAGTCAAAAATATCGAAAAAACATCAAAACAATATGGAAGATTTGTATCATAAAAAATCAACTTCAAACATTTGTTAAAATCCATCAAATAATGTATACATAGAGGAAAATTATTTGTAAAACTCTTTGAGAGAAATATCCCTTTTTCAAAAAAAACATTTAAAAGTTACACAATTTAAAAAGGAAGACATATAAATACATTTTTTAATAAAATTATCTCATACCACTTTCAATCTTTTGAATGGAATTAAATTTTTAAAAACATTAATGTCTATACTAATAAATCATTAAAACCCATTTTGAAAACAAGGATATTAATGAGATTTATTGAGAAGAATAAATAATTAAACCATTTAAAATGATGATCTAGTTAAAGAGTCCCTTCCAAAAAACTCATAAAAGATTACTTTCAAAAATATTTTTAGGAAACACGGATGTTGATGATAAAGAGGACCCATTAGATACTAACGTAAAAACTACCTCGGATAATGAAGACATTGTAGAATTAACCCTTACCTTGCACTTTCCTTTTGTAAAGGGTACGTTTAACCTCCAATATAATGACCATAGTATGTTATAAAATTATACCAAAACCATATTTATATTTATTATATTATACATGTTTTATTTATGACTCTATACTACCAATTTAATAATTATTTCCATGTTAATTTAGCATTTCTGGTAATAATCGTTCTCCTTATCGTACATGTTTTAACATGGTATTCTTGATCATATCATTTATATCATGATTTAAATAATTCTAGAATATAAAATTTGATTTATATATCATATAAATTTAGAATATAAATATTTATAATATATATATATATATATGAAATGGGAGGCACTATTTATGGAGATGGTAGGCTGTACGTACGCATAAACGTTGTTTCCGTTTTCGTACCATATTGAAGGGAAGTAAGTGAATAAGATATATGTAAGTATATATATATATATTGTATAATTATTATGTCATATATTATATACTTGTTAATAATATATATTATTATAATCATCGTTGAATGGTGAACGTAAAAATGAATCTCATCCCATCATGGATATGGTAACCCGTACGTATGCCCGAGTGATAATATCATTTTATTGATGGTAAAATCTTATGTAATTGGATGGTATATCATATATAAATAATCATTTACATTTTATTTTTTTTATTTACATCACTTATACTCATTATTATACCCATCCAAATAATGAAGATTTTTAATAACAAACTACACCAGGATGTGGAGATGGTAAGCCGTACGTACGCACGTATGGTGACTTTGTCATTATAGGATGGATATAATAATGAATACGGTTGTACCATATTTATAATAATAACAAAGTATATATGAGGTACTAGATTTATTATTTTGGTATAGAAACAACAAATAAAGGGGAAGTTGAAGAATATAAGAACTTGAAAGAGGGTGGTAAAATTATTACCTCTTCTTTGGGCGTTTCCTTTTGAGTAGATCAAAAGGGATCCATAAGATGGATTTATGATCAAAGTAATTACTATAGGTTTATGTGAGGGATGTTTGGAGTATATTTGGGTAGGGTGTGGCCGATCCAAATGGCTTTGTAGATGTGGTTTTGAGGGAAGGGGAAGTGCCCTTTTATAAGAGAGATGTGGGTAACTTTAGGAAAAGCGTGAATTATTATTTTATAGTAAAAATATTTTTTGGTTATAATGGATAAAAAATGATTTATTTCAAGGATAATGTGGTTATGGGTCTAAATAATCTCAAAAAATAGGTTTTATACAAGTTTAGGTTACCATCATAACCTTATCTTTTAGATTTAACTTGTAGTTAAAAAGATTATTTTTTACCGTGTATTCTAGTATTCTTACAAAATATGGTTGATAAACATACTATAAAAGTCCAAGAGAACGTAAAGTGGTTCTTAATGAAATATATAATATTACTTAAGACCTTTTTCAAAACCTTATATTTTTTGGAATATTATATCAGCCAATAATATAGTATTTATTTTAAAAATTAATTAATGTCAATTTTGACACTATTCGGTATTATGTTTTTTTGAAAGTCATGAAAACTTGATTACTTAAGAAAGGATACATTTAGTCAACAAAAAAATGTCATATTCACCTGGTAAATTATTGGATTTCATAAAAACATTGAAATTATATTTATTTCAATATTTATAAAACCATTTATTTGATTCATACAATAATAAGGTAATTACTACATCATCATTGTGTCATAAATAAATTTAATTATTTAATGTCTAACAATTATAAATAAAATACAATGATGTAGGAAATATATTTCTATTTATAATAAATGTTTATAGACTAATTTATCTTATGTGTAACCTCATATTAAAAATGGTTTAGTTATTAAACATTGAATTTAACACTTTTAACTCTTCTTTAAATAAAATAATAATAAATTACCTAATCCAATAAAAGTGGACCTAAAGGATCATATATTATTCCTAATGTTGTTTTTGGTCTAATTACACTTATCCAAAAGAATTATGAAAGTGGTAAGGTAATTATAAGATCATTTTTACCTTTATTTACCCTATTTGCATTTAACTATGGTAAACAAATGTCAAAATTTACTATTTACCAAAAATTATTTTAATATTATTTACCCACATTTTACATAATTTTGTTAACTGTATCTATTTTATTTTTTAAATTCAACTCACAGAAGCCATAAAATTAGGATTTATGAAAATTTTAAAATTCTTGTAGAAGGTGGGTAAAAAACGTTAAAAAGTTCAACAAAATTTTATATATATAAGTTTGTTATAAAATGAATCTAATGAATTAAATTGAACTTATATAGGTATTATATATCTATTTCTACTTAATATAATTTTAACTAAAATAAATAATTATTTAAATAAATGTCGGTTTTAAATATTAACATAGTGGTTTTCACTATTCATCAAAAATTGAATGTTTTCAGAAAAACCTCAAATATTTACCATAAGATAATTTTGATATTACAAATTCAAAAATGAAGTCCATTTTACCAAGTTCATAATATAGAAGTTACAATTATTAATTTAATATTAATTCCTATTTTCAAAACCAAAAATCACGTGTTTTGAAAAGTAAAAACTATCAAATGATTGACGTGTGTTAATGTCAAATTGAAAGGTGAAATTATTTATAATGACCAATATTTTATTAAATAATAAAAATATAATATATTTATACATCAAAACCATTCAAATGAATAATTTATCACTATAAATTATTTCAATTAAAAATGTTTTTTTCATTTAAAAGTTACTATTTTTCAGTATTAATCAAAATATGAAAGTTATCAAAAAAGTTCCAAAAAACTATCTTAACGAAATTTTTATGTCCCAATTCTAAATAAAAATATTATTTCAATAAATTTAATATATAAAAATTCCAAATTTTTGTTCTAAAATGTATTCTCCATTAAATAGGTGGTAAAATTGAAATTTTTTAAAATTACTTATTTTATCGAAAATTGAATTTGTCCTTATATTATTCCTTTGAAACAAAAAATATGTATGTTAAAATTATATATGATATATATAAAACTCAAAATGTAGTTAATACTATTAATAACTTGTTTTTGAACATCTTGTTTGGTAAGTCATGGAGCGCTCGAACTCATTGTGGTGTATAACACAAGTTATTGAATTATATTTAAGAGATAACATACTATGAAATATTTAGTTACTACACACTGGGATTATCTAAGGATTCATAAAAATGTCTAAAATTTATATTAGATTCCATGATTAGGAATTAATTCCTTCAAAAACATTTTATAAGTTTAACCTCCTCCATCTTGACCAACATAAATTCCAAAGGTCCACTGTCTAGAAAGCCCGGTGACTGACCACCTTTTGAAATAAAGACATGAATGAAATCACAATTTAAAAATAAAAAAAACAAGATCATGTTAAGAGTATCTATTAAAAATTTCATATATTGAAAACATTATACTGAAAAATGTCTATATACAATTCCTTATGTAACATTTCCTAACAATTCATTTATACAGGACCATGTTAACAATTCTACAATAGGATGTGATATGGGGCATGTGATGTTGACGTATAATTGATTACCATTATTTAGATTTTCAATTAATTTATATAAAAGAATTATTTCAATTTACTAGAAAATTTTATATGATCTAATTATTAAATAATAAAATTTTATTTCGAAACATTAAAAAAAATCTATTTTTATAAAATCTCAATATATAAATTTTGTTATCGTATTTTTTAAAACATTGTTACAATACTCTTATAATATAATATTTCCACCAATAAAGGTAATATCATAATACTATATAAATAATTATTCATTTTTTATCCATTAGTATATCATATGTACACTTCACCGCTTGAAATATTCTAGAATATACTTGTTTCCCATATATGTATAGAAAAATATTATCTAAATGCTATAAATATAACAAATGTTTTGAAAAAGTAAAGACTAATTTTATTATAGTTATTCTCTAAAGTATAAATTTCCACTATATTCTTCTTCAATAGGTTATAATTTATCTTCTAGGGTCATTTTAATCTATATATATAGTATATGGACTCATTCACATTGATTTACTTAAAACATATTGACTTACTAGTGGATGGTTTCAATGTTATCATTGAATTTGAGAACATTATTGATATTTATCACAATCCCTTATTCTTTTTTACATTATTAAGTAAATACTAGACTCTATTAATATATATATAATATCTTTTGGAGTCATAAATAAATATATCAGATCGTAACCTCCAAATTATTCACATAAGAGATCATCTTTTCTTGATCCATTCCTTTACTTTTTTGGTGGGTGGAGGTGTCTATGTAGAATATGGAAGTGTCGATGTTTAGTTGAGAATAATTTCAACTATGGAGTGTTTGAACATCACTGGTCTTTTAGATGTTGTGTATGTGCTGGATTATAGAGTGGTTTTAAACCTTGTTATGTGGTGAGTCTTGTGATAGGTTGTTCTGGGTGTGTTTACCTTCGGAGGGGTAGCTACAATGTAGAGTTTTGCTAAGACATAATGGATTAAGGGATAGGTTTTTTCACCCTTGTATCTAAATAGATAGTAATGGCGTGGGATGGGGATACACTATTTATTATCTATGAATTAGTTTCTTTGTCAATGTTTTAAAGTTGGTGGCTATGAGAACATGTATTGGGATGCATTATTGAGTCAACTCATATTTTAAGGATTGGGAATGACCATGATTTTTGAACGGAAGGGATACACTATGATATCACCATGTATTATGTAGAGGCACATTGATTTGGGAACTATGGTATGGATTGTAACCTATACATTGGATTTGGTGAAAAATATACTTATAACAATATATTCATGGTGATGACATCATAGCCATCTTTTTTAACAATTCAAATTGAAATCTCCATAATTTCACATTTCTATTTTAAAACCTAGGGATCCCATATAAACTTTTCTAAATCATTTTAATCCCCTATACATGGACTATATATCTCATCCCACAAATACAATGATAGTTTTATCTTCCCTAATGGTTTAATTCACATCTTTTATTCCATCACACTGTTATAGTGGGATCCTATCTAAATTTCCTAGAATATGTAATTGATAAATGATATGGAATATTTTTTATATAATGATTTAGGTTTCATTGGTTTCTCCAAGGAAAAGATAAATGGATATTAATTCATTGTTCTCATTTTTTGGGGAATATTGAGATCTCTATATTGAGGTAGGGGATCTGTTAAATATCATCAATTTAAAAAGTAATTGGGATATTATAATATTATAATCACTTGCCTAATGGTTGAAATATGATAATAATGATAATTATATAGAAATAACAGGAGGATATTATGTCTTTTAGGGTTTTTTATCGCATATGTATCATTTTTTGTTGTTATTAAGACTATTTTTAGACAATGTATTGTATATATGATGTGTCTTTTGTTGTTCTTATCATGGTTAATTTGTACAGAAAAATGGGAAAATTAAAGATTCAGAATATTTAAATTATTATTAATAATTAAAGTGTAATATTTAATTCATAGGCTTTTCTCATTGAATTTAATGTAAATTTAAAGTAATACAAAAAGAATGTATATGTAGAATCATAGATGTTAATAGTTGATAAGTAATAGGTTTCATATTTTTGAAAAACTATGTATAATATATAATTAAAATAAATATTTTAATTAATGTGTTTATTTTATAAGGAAATATTATTTAGGGCTATGAAATTGTGTTCTTGTTGTGCAATTCCTGTATGCCTTCGTTCTATTAAATTAGTTCCTTTACTTGAGTATGATAAATTCATTCGAAATTCTACGTGATCTTGTAAATCTAGATCAATGATGTGATTTGATATAATGGTTAATAACATTTATAAGGATGGTAACCTTTGATGAGTAATGGTATGAGAGTCTAGGCTATATTGATGATTGATATCAATGATGGAGATACATTATTCATTATTATGTGAAAGGGTGTGGGACACCAGTGTGTCCGAGATGTGTTTAGAGTAGGGATTTATCATCAATTCTTACTACATTCTTGATCAATGATTTTTAGTGACATAAAAAAGTGTTATTTATATAATCAGTTTTTAACCATGGGATTTTGTTTGACACTTTTTAAAATGAGTGAATCTATTATATGGAGGTTGTAGCAGATTCTTAAAGTAACTGAATAATTATTAATTAATAATTATACTAATAAATTATGGGGTTTGTTTCATAGTTTTCCCAATGATTGATGATATACTTGAGAAGACATAAAATAGAAATAATAGTGTCATCAACACAAGGAATAAGAATACTAAAATGTTAATATCTAAGTATATCAATTATTAAAAGATTTAATCTATTAATAAAAAACATGTGTTATGTGCACTTGATTGATTTTTAGACTATAGTAGTGGTAGCTAGGGGTCATATATAATTGTTGAAAAATATGAATACATGGCTAGGTATTTTCACTTTGTTTGGTTTGGATGTGATATTATTATATATTTTATGATTTCATTTAGTAACCCACATGCGTTACATAGTATACCATCTGCCAAATATTTTTGGGGATGTTTTCTCCAATAGTGATGGAACAGATGAAAAACTTTTCCCTCTCCCATAATTTCTGTTAGTACGTATATATGAGTAGAAATATCCTAATCTATAATGACTTATTGTACAGTGGGAGTTCCTACTCTGGATTTGAATGATCTCTATTTTACCAT
The DNA here is from genome assembly GCA_963277665.1 of Viscum album. NCBI lineage: Eukaryota > Viridiplantae > Streptophyta > Magnoliopsida > Santalales > Viscaceae > Viscum > Viscum album. The sequence goes on along the minus strand of OY728134.1, from coordinate 350,452,373 downwards.
AAATTTAGGTGAAAATAGTAATATCTTGTTCAAGAGTGCATAATCATATATGATCAGGTTGGATCTAGCTTTCAACAACTTTGTATGCCTTGTCTATGATAGATTGAGGTATAATTATATCACATTATAATTTGTGGAAAATAAATATATACTTGGTTATGTATTATATGGTGGTGTTGATTAGATAGATATATTGATATATTCTAACATTAGATATTGGTCCATGTGCTAGAGGGATATAACCAATGTTAAGGTATGAATCATTTAATGGATGAGTTAGTTATCGAGGTATCTCTTAGTTCATCCATGAGACCTAGGTTCAAAACTAGGAACAGGCATAATTTTTGGGTAATTTAGTTTTACTACAGTATTATTGTGACATTACTTCAGTAGTGCTATAGCAGTTACTGTAGCAGGTAATGTTTGGTACTGTTATAGCCAGAACTATTCACCTTGGGCCACCGGTTTGGGCTTGGAGTCCTTAAGGCCTTCAGGCCGCCCAAGGCCTTCAGGTCAGTAAGGCTTTTGGGCCACCTCATGGACTTTGTGCCACCACAAGGCCCTTAGGGCCACATGATTTGCAGTTGCACAAACAAATTCTACAAGGAACCACTTTGGAGGAGGAAATAGTTGGGAAAATACACCAGAGTAGGGCTAAACAGACTTTTGGAAGAATGAGAGGGTATGGAATTTCCATCAGTACCACACCTGTTCAACCCTTCACATGGACATGCTAGTCGAAGAGTCATGCAGAGGTGGAGATCTAATCTTGATGCAGATGTAAGGGAGAAGCAGTATCATGCAGTCATCATCTCCATGATTTTTTTAAGACCTATGGGTCATGTAATGTTTCCAAGCCTATGAGAAATGTAATTCATAAGTATACATTCTTTGTAAGGTTTCACACTCATCCCTTTAAAGGGGTGTTATTAGAAAAAGATAATACCTTCAGGATATTCCATCTAGTTATCAAGGGGATGAGCCCCATTAAATATGTTGAATTACAAAAATGTAGAAAAAACACCATGTAGAAGTTCATTGGTTGTAAAATGGTTTATATATGTTTTTATAGATAATGTTTTAAATTTATGCATTAAATATTGAGTGATCCATGGTTTATATTCGGATAATGTATAACAAGTATAGTTGATATATTTGTTTTATTTGTTTAGTATATTTATATTTTCTTCTAGTTTTTCAGTTTATGTGTTCCATTACAAATGTTTGTATTTTTATTTTATTTATTTATGGTGTTGGTTTATGGTTTCTCTAATGTTATTTCATACACTCTAAACTCTATGGAGGTTAATTATACCTATATGTGTGATTGATAAATTATTGGGGTTAATCACCAATATGTGGCCTATTTATGGTGGATTTGGTGGGTCCTTATCTCTCTTTTGTAATTTTCACCCTAGGATGGGTACCATTGGAGGAAGGGTGTTAAGACAGAGTTGTATCAAATGAATATGTTTGATAAATAACATTTTTTTAGATTTAAAAACTAGTGTGTATACATGGGTTTTTATTGAAATAGTATTATTAAATATCAATGAATGTTGTACATTAGGGAAATAATCTAGTTCATAGGGGTTTATGGAAACCTTTGAACTAAATCGAGGATATTTATGTATTTGGAACACTCTAAGAGAAGTTATAATGAACGTGTGGTAGTGACCAGTCTAAGGATCTATCATCATGATGTTATATTAATGTGTTCAAATTTGGATATAAATTTTGTAAATATGTTAATATTTAAAATTTATTGATTTATTTAATATTTAATTTTTTTTGGAGAAACAAACCCTTGTTATTTTCAGATATGGTATGAGGTCAATGTCCCTGTTAGTTTTCTACAGAAGAAGATCAACTAGATATTCATGCACTTCAATGTAATGTGGAGATTGATAAAGGTGAATCATTTCATAAGACACTCTGAGAGTCCAACACTATGTTCTATATATGTATTCATGTAAAAACCCTATATTTTAAAAGAACACTATGATTCATAGCATATACAACAAACAAGAATGACCTTAAACGAAGCATAATACATTATTTTTCAATGTTATAATTATTTCCAAAATGTTGATTTGGTATGTATAAATAGTATTAAAGAAATTATAAAATATATAGTAATGATACACTAAATTAAAATTTATTTATTAATTATTATGAAATATTTGATCAATTTTTATAAAATATATTTAATTTTTTAAAAAAATATTTTGAGTAGAAATGTTTATTATTAATTTTTTTAAGATAATGTTGAAGTTAATTTATAAGGCATTTAAAAATATTATTTTATAAAAATGGTATATTTTAGTAATTAAATACAACAAGTTATCTTAGGGTGAAAATTTTCATTTTTTCTTAAAAGATTAATTTTGTAATGAATGGTGTGAAAAGAGGATTTAGGTAAAACTATAAATAATTTTCATTTAAAAGTCCCACTATGATTTGAATTTTATATTAAAGAAAAATAAATTTTTTATAATTTAATATAATAAAATTAATTAAATTATAATAATCACTATTCTTGATTTCTTATGTTTATAATTGGGATTACTAATTAATTTTTCCAAAAAACAAATATGTTGGTTTCCACATTAATATAAAAATTGATTTTATCCACTTCTTGAAAATGTAATTTGGAAATATTTTTTCCATATTTTGAATTAGGAGGTTCACATTATGAAAAGATTTCTCATTTTGGATAATATAACTAGTAACTATAGTGAATGTTTTTTGATTCAGTAAGTGTAAATCGAAAAATTGTTGTTATAATAATATAACAATGAATAAAAATAACCCTAATAAATACCATTAATTTAGTCTATGACCATAATTCAATCATAATCATCCAATATAAGAATTTATGTATTTTATTCATTTTTTATTTGAAGAAGAGTATATATTATATTAGGTAAATAAACCTACAAAATCTCACTTTATTGTATTTTGATTTCTATTTTATGGTCACATAGGGATGAAAATAAATTTTGAAGGAATATTAAATTTTATTTTTGATAATACTGAATTTATTTTTATGATTCTAAATTTTTTATTAAAGAAATAATTACATTAAATTCTTATTCAATAAAAGCATAGTCCTTCTTCAAGCAGTCAAAAAATAATGTAAAAGATATTTAGAAGTATAAAAGTTTTTTTTGTTTATTTATAGTGTCTCAACATTATTATTGTTATTTATATATAATAATTGGTATATGTTTAATGTTTATAATCTAGTTCCATTTTTATAATAATGACATTAATTCCCAATTAAATGAAAAGTTCCAAAAATGACATTGATGATATTTTATAAAAAAATATTTTATTAATTTAATAATGATTCATAAAAATATTATTTTGGGATATTTAATGGTATATGGTTTAATATGTTAGAGATAGTGTATTATTTGTTAAATTTTACTTTTTTGTAACTTTTATAACTTTTAACTATAAAAAACATTGATATCATGAGGATCATTAAAATGGTTATGAGGGGACTAAAAAACTATATGATGGGGATAAAATATTCTATAACTGTAAAAATTTTATTTTATGAGAGTATATAAGCTTGAACTCATCCTTTGTTATATATATTTCAATTTTTTTTCCATTTTTCATTAAAAATTATTTATATTATTCAACTCATTAGGTAATTCAAAGATTTCTCAACCACTCAGGTAGAAAAATGAACCACCACTTCTCTCTTACTAAAAAAATTTAAGATCTATAGTTCATCCATGAAATTAATATGTATCTAAAAAACAACCCTCCAAATGTATTAGATATTCTATTCTAATTAAAATTGTACCATATAATGATTCATGTGTAAGAAAAAATTTGTTTTCTGAATAAGAGGTATATCTCTTAATTGTGCATTTTCATTTTACATATTCATCCACATCCATAAAATATTATTAAACTATGATGATATAAAAAAATATACTATAATATGCCTAAATATTATTTTTTTTTAGTAAAATCAATTTTTATTTCCATTTCCATTGGAATGAAAACATAATTCATCCATATGTATGGACTACCACCTCCATGAAGTGAAAATTTTCGTTTTCCATCACTTTCTTTCATGTCTATTTATAATGATAGATTTTATATATTTATATATGATATTATTTACATAATTATAATTATATAAATATATGATATCATTTATTTGTTGTAACTTCAATTCATTTGAAAATGATAATGACATTCATGCGTATGTATGGATTACCACTTCATGATTCGTTTTTCATGTATGAATTTAATAGATGGATATAAAATAAAAAATAATTTAAAAAATAATAAAAATTTCATGATTATTATTTTAAATTTCATTGTATAATTAAATTTTTTAAAATATTCAACATACCAACATTTTTTTGAAACTATGAACGTAACATACTAAAAACACATGACGTGGAATTTAATTTTTTTAGAGGAGACATGAAATGGTCTCCCAATTCATGCCCAAAAAAATTTATTACAATAATGAGTTACAATACCATTACGAGATGTAAATAGCTTACACCAAAATGGGATTTAGGGAAAAACAAAATTTGATTTAGAGAGGAATAATCAAATGATTGGAAAGGATGAAACTAGTCCAAGGAATCCTGAAAGCAGACCGTTAGGAGCATTGAACATAAAGGGCAGTGGCAGCGCAACCCTGTCAAAATAAATTTCTATATTTGAGATTAAATCTTGCTTGTAGACCAAAAACCAGAGATAAAAAACTGGTGGGAAGTCTATCAATGAGATTCTCCCAAAATTGTAGTCGCATCAAGGAATGCCACAAGTGACACCCATTCGTAACAACAAAAAGATACTTAATTTCAATTTAACCATCTTTCCCCAAGTCTCACCAACAGCTGAGACTGGAATGAAACAAAGAGATATGTACACCAAAAAATTATCTCAGAATGATGTTGATCAAAAAAAAGATAGTAAATCCTTACATGAACTGATCCTACACTGTGCTGTTGGATCCAAAACTGAAGCAGCAACATTCTGAAAAGTGAAAGGGACTAGAGCATTCCAGCAAATCCTGATCAAACTGAAACCGATGATCTCAAAACATGTCGTCTCATAGTTAACTCATAAGAGGTTGATAAAAATACACAATATAATGATACAAAGGGGAATATAACAATAAAACTCAGAGAAAATCCAAGTATTCAATTAGAACAAGAAAAACAAAGCAGAAAAAGACTCACTCCCAAGTGATGGCCTTGAAGTCAAAGTAAGGATTTCTATTATATTCCTCCACCATCCTAATGATTTAGTAATTAATAATTTAATTTATAAAAATGGAATAAATAGATTAATGATAATGGATTGATACTTTAAATAATTTTTAAGAATAAAATTATTTTATATTAGTTAATTACCTATGGTATAAAGAATGTGTCTAATAAGATAGACATATGGTAAGAGAATCATTACTTTAAAAAAATTATTTTAAATGTTTTAAATATTTATTTTCTAAGACTTTTTACTCAGTATAAATATTATTAAAATTATTTTACTAATATATATATATGGTCGAGACACTTTAATTTCTCACAAATGTTTTTAAAATGAATATTTTTTCATTATTTTGAAAAAATAGTGAAGGAACGTTTTAATTAATCCTATATGGCGTCAATAGTTTTTGAGAACACTAAAACCATTATTTGATGTTTGTATTACACTAAAATATTTTTAATGTAAAAGACTCCACCCATATGTTTTTTGTATTTTCAAAAAGGGTTTTTAATTTAATGTTTATTTCTATATACGGAAATATTTTTGGTGTGAGTGAAAATAATATATTTATGAGTGTGATAATGAAAATAAAATCATTCATATATAAGTATAATGTTATGATTCATTGAAATTTTTAATAAAGAAGGGTGATCCAAATATACCTCACAATGAGGGTGAGCTTGATATAACTCATAATGTAGTGTGATCCCATTATAGATATATAATTCCTATGTTAATGGGATGGAGTTATCCATCTTTATTTCTCCTATGTGATTATAGTAATTTACTGCATACATTTTTTCCATTCGTAACAATTTTATTATGAGTGACATATAAATGATGTTAAATGTTACCTACATTAATTTTCTATGATTAATAATAATATTTCATTTAATTATTCTATTTTCCAAGGTTAATCTAATTATTATTTTATTTAATGAAATGATTTTGTCCTATTTGGGTAATATATTATATTTTAAGAAAATTATTATCAATGATGCACATTTTTTATACGAAATATTCATAATTATGTTTTTTATGTATGTTTTACTGTAGTGTTTTATTATAAACATTTTTTGGAAATAAATATTTCATTTATAATTAAATACTTTTATAAACTCAAGTATTTTTTTGGTAAAGGAAAACTCTGATTCTTATGAAAAATTTTTATTCAAAAATACATTGAATTTATTTTCATCTATATATACTACTGAGAATTTTGTGATAATAAAACGGTTTAAAATATTTATCATTAGTTTTAAGGATTAGTTGAAACAACAATGAATACATGATATCGTAAAGGAAAATCCAAGAAAAAAGGGGAAAATACACATCCAAAGTCATGAGAATTATTATGTATGAGTTCATCCAAATATTCAAAAAATCAAAACATAAGATATACATGGGTAGGGAATTAGTCAACTATTTATATTTTATGTTGTATATTTTAGGATAATTTAAATTCTATAACATTTTTCAGAATTAAATATAGTGATGTGAAGATTATATTTAAGCATCAAATTTCGGTAGTGAAGGATTAGGTCGGTTATAGTTATTATATTAGGAGTGTTGAAATAAAATTGGAGATTATGATGATTTTATTGTATGTTAACTTTAGATTTATGGTTACCATAAAGGGTTTATGAGTTTAATTTTAATCATTAGATCAAACACATATTCACCCCATATAAGGTTTTATGTGATGGTATTTTAAATTGATTAATGATATTTTTAGAGATGTTTTATTGGGTTCGGGTATATAAAACAATTAGTTTTAATGGTAAGGATTATTTAAGAGGAATAGAATTACATTTTTTATGATGTAAGATGAAATTTATTATATAATATTTTATGTTAAAATACTTATTAATGTTGTGGGTATTCATGTTTTTTAAGATATAGGGATTTTAATTTATCAAAATATCTATGATGATACGTTGGTTTTATTATTCAATATATGAGATTAACATATAATTTATTCATAATATGGTTTATAAATTTTATGTTTCATCTATCATTGATCTAAACATTTTATTTTGAGTTAATATCAATATATAAGAGGAATAACTTGTTTTCTTTTTGTGTATTATTTGATCCGTTTTAAGTGAATTTTACTTCGTTAGACATTAATATTTCATATTGAATACATGTTATTTTTTATAAATGATGTGATTTTGATGAAACCAAATTTTTGGATGAAATTATGCTTTTCAATAGAGTGTTTTTACATATATTTATAGAATATATTATAGATTATGTTCTCAACATTGATAAAATGATCTTGAAAAAAATGTTATTTTTTTACCTTAATTTATTTTGAATGAATGATCTTTTTCACACCACATTGATTTTTTATTTTGTGGTTATTTTCATTTTTTTATCATCCAAATTCTTTTGATCAGTGATATTTATCACTCATTATCATTATTTTTACTAATTTTTTCCTCCATATCAATATTATCACTTTCCAAAAAATCTTACCTTTTTAGAAACCCTATTTTGTGTTATTACACATTAAATTCACTTTTCCCTTCCACACATTTCAAAATGATGTTTTATTAACATTTTTATGATGTGTGGTTTCAATAAATCTACTATAAATTTGAAAAACATTGATTAAAAATCTAATGTTAAAATAATGATGATGTGATTTAATAATGGGGGTAGAATGAAACACCTTAAGATTTGAAATGAACACTATGATTGATTGGGTATACAACAAGAAACACATAGATTAAGTGAACCAAGAAATATTATAATTTAAATGTTAGAGTTATAACATATAAATTGAATTAGAATGCAGGAATAATATAAACTAAATTATGAAAAACATTTTTAAGGGTCCCAGCCAATAAAAATGTATTGATTAATTCCTAGGAAATAAGCTACCATTTTTTTAACAAAGTCGTTTTATTATTTATAAATGATTTTTATAAATAAAATGTTTTTAATACATTTTTGTTGAAAAAAAATTATAGTTATTTTCTAAAACATTTAAAAATAGGGTTTAATAAAAAGATTATAATTTTTGGGATTATTTTTTAAAATATGGAATTTTTAGTGAATAGTAAAAATATTGATTTTTGTAAAATTAAAATTTCTTTTCGACAAATGGTTCCATTATGCGTTGAATTTGATATAAAAGTTACTTAAGACTTATTTAATTATATTTAATATAGTTAATTAAATTTAAATCATTATTATACATAATTTTTTTATATATTTGTTTTTATGCATTGAAATACATTTTTTCGAAAAAAAATAGACGTGTTTTGCTCATTTATATTAAATTTTATTTATTACTCTTCTAGATAATAAATCTTGAAAAATATATAACAAATTTTTAATAATTATTTTAAACTTTTTTAAATAATTATTTTTTATTTTTTATCATTCTTAATTATAACCATAATAATAATTTTCACCTCGATAAGGGTATACTAGGTAATTAATGTAAAAAATGATTTCATAATGACTAAAAATAACTCAAATACTTCAATTTAATCTATTTTATTAATGAGTTACAGCCATCATATTCATTGATATTATTCTTTGGGAAATTTCTATCATTTTACTTAGAAAAATCATTATAAATTATATTATGTAATAAAAATGATAAAATATCACTTTCTTTCACTATAATTTCTCATATATATTGAAAAATGAATAAAAAATGAGTGAATAAATATTAATAGTTATTATGAGAATAATTATTTGTTCTTTTCGTAATTTATTTTTTATTTTTACAGATGAGTTAATTACCATTATTTCTTATGAAATGCAGGTATAATACTTGTGAATGAAATAGACAAATTAGGTATATGAAATTAAAAAATTAAAGTAATATTTTTATGTGATTTATAGTGTTATAAATTTTTTTATATTTATATAAAATTTAAGGTATGTGTTTGAAGTATTTATTCTACATACATTGTAATATTTCTGTTATTAAACTACAAATAAATAATTTTTCCTAAAAATAACATTTATGATATTTTATATTAAACAAAATTTTATTAAATTATTTCAAATAAAAAAATCATTTCTATATCTAAGTCAATGGAAAATAGTAGAAAATATAATGAATGGTCCATTTATGGGTATCTTTTCAATTTATATTAAAAAAATTACCACTTCTATATTAAAACCCTTGATGCCATGGTAATCGTGAAAAGGGTAAGTGGATAAAAAAGAGTTAATTGTGAAAATATAGCCTAAAAATGTTCATATTTTATATTATGGGATTATTTAAACTCATTAATCATATATTTTAAATATATCAATTTTGTGTCACTTATTCATGTATATTAATTTATAATAATTGACAACTTTAAATAATTATAGGAGTTCCCCACTCCTCACTTATAAAAGGGAACCTCTGATCCTTTATTACTCACCCATTTTTAGAAATATAGATCTTTTAATTTCCACCCAGGTATCTCCAAAACATCTATCCCATCATTTTCAGGCCACATTTCTCATTATATTACCATCCTAGAGGGAATAAAGTATAATGAAAATGTGGCTTTCAGAAAAAGTTGTATAACTCGTAATTGAGATTATTCCTTTTATGTATTCTTTATACTCCTTCATATATTCTTTACCCATGATGATATAATAACATAAATATCCAAATTATTACAAAAAATTATCATATCTATGGTAAAACTCTTTTTATCACCTTTTCTATCAAATAGGGAATGAAAACATCACTCTTGTGTATATGAGGACTACCACCTCATCGAAGCGATGTGTTTAATTAAACACCACCAACTCTAATAAATGCTTATAATGTTGTATTTAATTTATATATATATGACATTATTGATATTATTATAATTTTTGATAGATAAAATTTGATATATTTTCATAAAGATCCATCAATTGGAAGATGATGACATCGTTCATGCGTACATGTAGAATACCACCTCCACGAAGCGATGTGATTTGATTTTTCATATAAAACATTAATATATGGTTCTAAATTTTTTTTTATATAATAATCATAATTATTTCATTATTTTTATTCTTTAGATGATTTAACAATTAACTTTTTTACAACGTTCAACATGTCAATGTTTTTTTTTCAAATATAAACTAAACATTATAGTAGCACACCACTTTGAGTTAATTGAAAAATAAACTAAACGTGAAATTGAAATAAATGAAATTAATGGTTTATTTATAAGTGATTAAAACTATAAAAGGTTATTAAGAAAGTAAATCACTAATAATTTTTTATCATATATATGATATAAAATGTCTGCAAAAATCCATACTCAAGGTATGGAACACTTTACATTAAAAACAATATTTTAATGATTTTAATTATTTTTTATCAATAATTTAATTACATTAAAATGTTAATAAACATATTTTTATGATGTTTTCATAGGTACATAAATGGGTTATAGAGGATATTTTTTCCATTCTTTAAAATGTTTCAAAGAGAAATATTTTAATGCAATGTTTTAATAAATGAAAAAAAGGAATATTCCATTTTAATTGCCATGGAGTCAAAAATTGATCCCATTGACATTCCCATTAATTGACGTTTGGATTCCCTTAAAAAAATTAATATTTTTTAAAAATTAATACCTTCCCTACCTATTTTTTATATAATTTTGAAAATTTTTTTAAATGTAACGGATGTTCTGATAAAAATATTTTATTTATTGGTTCAAAAAATATTTTTATGATTGTGATTATTAAAGTTAATGTCAACTTAATGTATTTCAATTATATAGTGGTTCTTGGAAATTATTTATTATTATTGATGATCTTGATATAGATAATTTTAATGGGTGATTCCTATAGATAATAAGATGATTTGTGAGACAAATTTAGCTCTATACGGAATTAGTCAATGGAACATATTTCACCAATTAGGTTTGTCATAATATAATTATAGAAGTTATCATGTAGGTTATTCCATTTTATGATTGATTGTGATGGTGATATAAAAATGATATCCCACGTTACCCACATGTAATCTCTATAATTTCTAATGATTTATCATGTGAATATTTTTATTTCACATTGAAAGATAATAATCAATTAATTTAGAGGAATTATTATGCTATTTTTTTTGTTAAAGGTTAGGTCTTTTGAGAGAAAATTGTTTTCTATGTTTTTCATGTTTTATAAGAAAAACTCATGATTACGTTTTTTTAATTTTTCTTTTTGATAAATTGTTTTATAAAAATATGTGACAAAATGATTATTTAATGTATAAGTAAATATTTTTTTAAGATTATGTTTATTATATTAAAGTCAAAATATCATTTTGGAACTCAATATTTAGAAATTAAAAAATTATATTCCTTTCTTTTATTTACTTTACCGGTCTTTCTATTATCAACCTATATTTTTTAAAAAAAATTAATGGTTTTCTATATTTTTGGATGAATGTTGAATTATTAATATAAAAAAAATTAAAATATAGGAATAGATGGAAACAAACTCACCTAATGACATGGGCATTGTTATGTAATTGGATATCATAATCCTATAAAAATATGTACCTAAAACATCCTTATAGATGTATGTAATCAAGTATTTCTATAATATGTTATATGTTTCGGATTGTTGAAATTAAGTAACAGTTTTGAGTATCAAATAAATATATGTGATTATTTTGTTCTAAAAACTGGATTAGATGAGTGTGGGTTTTCAGATGTTATAAGGAGGGGTTAGTTTAAGATCAAGAGACAGAGTGTTGGCTGGTGGAGGTGGAGATAGAATTTAGTTCAATATATTCTTGGTAGGATCACTAGGTTTATCTATTTGTGATTATTTTATAGGGGTGATATTGATATTAGTGTATTTCATACATGGTTTTCAGGAGGAGTCGTTTATTATGTGGCAAATATTCAACAATCATTTTGAGGATGATTTTTTATCTTTGACTGATAAGGTGTATTGTTAAGAGGATATCCCTATCTATTGATATGAGGGTTCCTATACATAAGAGTTCAAAATCCACTCAAAAAACCTTATACTGTAAAATTCATACATTCTTCTAGATGACGTGGCTTAAGAGAGGCAATTATTGGGGAATTTTCATAGTGTGCATTGAATCCAATTCAACATGTTTATGATGATGTAATATCATGAGGTACTAGTGAAGGTGGAGTTCATTGAGTGGACTTTGGCTAGGAATAGATCTTCATCATTTGGAACTAATAATGAATATTCACAAAGTATATCCATGAAATGGGGTACTGAATTTTTTAGTAAAAATAATGTTCATTCATTAAGGAGAAGGACCCATCTCATTCAACATACTTAACCATAACTATTAGTTCACTCACTTATTGGTGGGTCTATAATTATTTGAATATTGTACAATGGTTGTTTCCATTATAAGTGAGAGTTCCCATCTATCATTATAATTTATTATGTGATTGATTTTCGATTTTAGGACCATTCATTGATGTAGTTTTATCTTAAGAAATAATGAGTGTAAGAAATCCTAACTTTTTATTATGAATTTTTTGATTTGGTATCCTAGTTTTATGTTCCTGATATTCCTAATACATGGGAATAGTTTAAGAGTTAATTCATGGAGGTGGTCAATATCTAGGTCAGAGAGTCTGTGAGGGATGTCATACCCAGATTCATGAATTTGCATTCCCATTTTCAATTGAGACTGATTTGGTATGTGTCAAATCTTTCCACATTCAAATTTTTTGTGCCTTGTTTTATTATATAGATATCAATTCCTTTGGTTCAATATTCCCATTCCATTATTTGGCACTGGAGGTGGATTGGATTTCAATACCATAGATTTAACTACACTAGTTGGGGGGCAAGATATCCGGTTTGATGTGTAGAGACTGTGATCTATTTAAAGAACTACACTATCCTTGGGGAGACCTTCTATTTTTATGAATATATTCATTAAACATCATATTTTGAATGGATTTGGTGGATTTAGTAAATGATATGAATTATTTCTTCATCATGTTGTTGAAAGTTTAGGATACCAATAGAGACTAAGCATTTTTTTGGGGGATTGAGGCCCTCTAATGGGTAAAAGTTGTGTTGGTGACCTGTATTTTTATGTATGAGTTAATATATATCACTGAGGATGTTCATCCAATGGTGTTTCACATGGTTTTTTAAGAGTAACCCAATGTCATCCCTAATGTGGTTATTACACTGCCCTTATAAAATATGTCACATATATTATATATTTGCAACCATGTCTTTGATTTATTTATCTAAAATGGCCATTTAAATTATGGGAGATATATATTCCAGTTTATGATCTTCTTCTAAGAAGATTCATCTGAACTAGTGTGTCTCCTCAATGATAGCATGTTCAATTTGGGATGAAGCAATTTTTTTGTTTTTTCTTTAATAATGATTTTCTCCATTTGAATGAGTTATTTGTACAGAATAACTAACATATACCATGAATTTTTTATTTATTGGATTTTTGTAAGGGGGTAAATTATTCTAAAATAACAACCATTGGTATGAATATCATCAGATATGAATAAAGGACGGGGATACGATAACTATGAAATTCAGATGTCCCCAAGGGAATAATGCGTTTATTGTGATTTCATTTGGTGTAATGAATTATCTAGTAGTATCCATTAGATTATGAATGTAATATTCCATGACTATCTATCCAGGTTTGTTGTGGTATTTATCGATGTCATCCTTATGTTTTATGAATATATGGGTTATCACATAGAACATCTATTGGATATGATGGGAGTAGTTCCATTCCATCAGATATTCAGGAATATTTCTATGTATGAGTTATTGTATCATGATGTTTTCTTCTGGGGGGGATGTCATATTTCATTATAGAATAAGCAATTAACATTTGAATGTTAAAGAAGTGGTTTCATTGGTAGAACTCAAGAATGATGCATAACTTTTGGGTTTACATTGTCTAATTGGATATGATAGGTGGTTCATACATGGCATCTCAAATATTATAACTCCTTCAACACTATTGATTAATACAGATCTAGAATTCATGATAACTGATCAGTTCCAGGATGATTTCATGTATTTGATGTATAAGTTGATCAATTGAATTGTTATTTATCTAATAGTGGTGGGATATGAATTCAAGGATTACTAGGATGTGTCACATGTTCTCTTTGTTTGTCTATTGATATAGCAGAGGGAAGCTATATCTTATGGTTCATGGTTGTTAAAACCAAACTAATGTAATTAATCCATTCTATTATATCGATCTTTTTGTTGTAGTGTTTTCTCTGAAAATGTAGAGGCATTATCTTATTGGTTGGATTTTTTTGTTTTCTTGTATCACTAGATATTGAAGTATATATTCTCACAGTAGAACATTTATTTATTATGGTGATATTAGATGGAGTTATTATATTAAAATGAAATCAATATCTTCATTACACATAGTAAATAGAATGTTGTAGAGTTTTCAATGAATAGTAATTGAAATGGGGGCATTGTGTGTGACTGTTGAGACAATTATAGAGTAATTTACGTGCTAGTAGTGATTCACCTAGAAATGGATAAATGGATGAAATAGCTTGTGTTCATTATTTGGTAAAAGTTTTTTCATTTTTATAGTAGGTATTAGAGTTTCAGTTGTTGGATTTGAAGTTATAGGTTTGAACCAATTTGTTGTAGTGTTTGTCTCTCAGTGCATTTTCTTCTAGAAGGTAAAGGTTGATCATTATTTTATTGGGGGGTTTTCTATATCAACTTGATGTTCTCCGATGGAATTGGGATGCCATTTTTATAGACATAATCATAATTATATGGATATTTCAATTTTTTTATTATGTTCTATGGGTTATCATGGATCGTCTAATGAATCCATTTTACATGTTAATGATTTAGGAGTCAACTTAAGTAGACATGTTTTAAAGGAATTATATTGATGAGATAATGAGGCCTAATGGTGTCCTAAAGATGACAGTCTCAGATCAACATCCGTGTTTTACATATATTTTCTTGACATGTCTCTAACATTCCATTGTATATTAGTTGTACTTATAAGCACTTTTCATCTTCAAATGGACAATTAGAGACAAAGTATCATACAAACAATATAAGAATTTTTGTGTGAGTGTACTCTATATTTTGGTGGAATGTGCGTGTGACAACCACCTTTGGTAGAGTTCACTCAAAACAATAGCTATCACTCCACTATCATCATGAACCATTTCAAGGAACTATATGGATGTAAATGATGCTCCATTTTTTGTTTAACTGAGGTCATGCAACATGATTTCATTATATGATAATTGGTTTAGAGTATAATAGAGAATTAAAATTTGATCTGTTATCGAATGAAGGATGATCATGATCAATAGAAGTTCAATTTTTATCATAATAAGAGGCCTCTAGTGTTAGATTTTGATGATCACATATTCATAATGGTGTTTCCGGATCATGGGATTCAATAGTTTTCATCAGTATTATAAATTATCCTAGGTCTATTAGACCTTTAGAGGTGTTGGTTGAGGTGGGATTCAAGGATTATTGGATTTAACTACCCCCAAAATGTAATATATATTCATGTAATCATACATGTATCAAATATCAACTTACATTTTCAGGAATATTCCCATTTAATTTCCTTGGATGAACTGGACATTAAATATGATGAAACCTTCAAGGATCATTCTATCAAAAATTAAAACAATTAGAAGAAGGTTTTATATATTCATGTTATTCTATTGGATCATGTTGTGTTGTGGTTTGATGAATTAGAGAAGAGCAATTGGGAGTGGGAGTATTAGATCCTCCAAATCTCTTTTTTGTCATTTTCTAAAAGCCACTTTTTGGATCAGTGGAAACCACACAATTCAAAATTCAAGTACAACAATATTCCATAATTCAAAAATAAGAACCTTATAATATAGAATGCACAATACACATATTTAGAAAAAAGTATCAAAAGACCAACCCTCCATTTTCACCCCATCTGTATCAACCTACCAAAAACCATTTTTGATAACTTTGAAAATTTGAATTTCAAAATTGAAAATTAAAATAGCAATCATACCACTTCTGTCAATGCAACACCTCCCACCGTAAAACCTGACCACAGTCACTGAAATCTTACCACCGTCAACCATATATCCACCGCTAATTTAGATATGCCCCAACCAAAGCTCAAAAGACATTAGAAACACAAACAGTCGAAGCTCCTGCAACGCCAACGACCGCTCGTATTTCAAAACCCAAGACCCCTTGGAAACCACTGCATGATTCCGACTAGGAGAAGTGTGGTAGAATCCTAGAGCAAGAGCGGAGGAAGGAGCAGAAAAAGGTTGTGACGAGGAGCTCCACAACAGAAGAGTCCCACCAACGAATCAAAACACCATCCATAATGGAAAACTGCATCTTCTCATAACTGAAAGCCACAAGGCATTCACTACTGTAGAAAATCCAAAAATAGACTTCCCAGTACCTCAAATCCAACAGCCAAACCAGAAAATAGTTAGAAAATGAAAAACTGCCATTCAAGATATCATCCAAACAATATGAACACCAACACATTAAACATAAAAAACCTGACTGCTGGAAATGAAACCACTGAAAATAGACATCATCACAGGCAAAAAAACTCAAAAAATCACCCTCATAATGAAGAAGAACTAAAGCATCGCCATCGGAAAATAGAACCCCATTGTATGACAAAAACCACATCCAATATCACCTTCGAACCCACCACTCCAGGTCCAACTAGGAGGGAGCTGATGGATTAGAGGTTAGGGAAGTGCTTTGAATAGACCGAGACATCAATGGCCACCACAGAAGTCGAGCACAAGAACAAATATGAATCAATGAAAAATAAGAAGAACTGAAGAATCACACAGGTTACACAGTCGTCGTATCCCACCTCCAAAAACCATCAAGGATACATTGCTTCAGGACCGACTTATAACGGAGTAGGAGGACATGAGGTCAGGGTAGAGATATGGCGGACCGGAAACCGGACAACGAAGAAAATAAACCAATGGGGGGCCAACATGAGATCACCTAAAGATACCTTTGACCGCTGAACCACCAAACCCAAAACCATTGTGATGCCCTTGCACTAGATCTGACTTAGAGGGAACAGTGGAAAGCGAGGTCAAAGAGGGGAGAATATGCTACAAGTTTCAATAGTTAAAACCCTCGATAGATACGGCACGGAGGAGAAAAAATGAGGAAGAAATGAGAGAAAGGAATGGGGATCGAATGCACCGCCACCCCAATGCTTTGGGTTTTTGGAGAAAAACCTAGGCGAAGACGATAGTGGCCAAGAGAGATCCAGGAGACTCGGGCACCATGGGGATTGTTAGATAGACACAATATATCCTAAATTTTTTATTTTATTTTTAATCCTTATTCATATTCATTATTATATTTTTTTTCTTTTTTTATTAGTTATAATGATTTTTATGTATGCCTCTATGCAATATTCCTCTATCTTTTTATATTAATTCATTAAATATAATGATCTAAAAAATTTATCCCATGTTATAGTTATTTCTCCCTCCTTACCATGATTATTTTTAATTCTATATGGAGATTTGTTTTAGAGTTATATAATATAAGAGCCTATATTTTTCCATGAACATCCTTTTGTTTTTTGTAAGATGGATGTGTTAGAAAATAATATTTTATATTTTAAGTTCCATAGAGCTAAAATTTAAACTCCAAGGAGTTTTTATGATGTGTATCCTTTTCTAGTGGCATAAGGGTAATCTTATATCTTTTCTATGGAAATATGATGTGGTGAGTTTTAATATGTTATGTTTTGTCATGTCTCTATATGAAGACGGGTGGATACAAAATGGAGGTAATTTATGAAAAAGTTTCTTATTAGAGGGATATTCTTATGATGGTCGATATAGATAAAGTTTCAACATGGGATAGGGGTATGTTATTATATCTTGGTTGCTAGGTTTATTTACCTTTTTGATTTTTTATAGGATACTAAATGAATAATGGGGAAATAATCCAACCCTTTCTATAAATCTCACATTATGAAATCATATCTATAATCTTGGTATTGGAATAATGTGAATGGGGTGATCTCAAACACACTATAAGGGGAAACATATCATAGAGTAATAAATCATAAAAATGTATGAGAATATAATGAATATGTAAATTTCATATTATATAAACACAATACCACAAATTATATTCATTAGGAATTATATATTATTATAAGACCATAAATTTAACCTTAAGAAATCATAAAATATAAAACATATAACACATGAACCAAACATAAATGTATGAAATACTTACAACAATAATATGGAAATTATGGAATTTTATAGAAATGAAATGCATCTATAAAATCTATCATAATTTTATAAAATATATGAAAATTTTTTAACAACTATACACATAGGAAAACTAGTGTGAGACAAACCATTATTAACAGACACATATGAACAAAATCATTATTTCCATGCCTAAAAATGTAATTAAACCCATCATCCCCATGCCTGTATGAAAACAATCATTATTTCCAAACCAAGATATTTAATTACGTATAAAATTAAAACAATAAATTATATTATGATAAAGTACCCCTCCTATAATCAATTATAAAAAATGTGTTCTAAAAATAGATCATTAACACATCATAATGAACCCCTGAAATAAAGTGGGATCCATAAATTATTCAAATCCATCAAATGTCATGAAATTATGATGTCATAAGATATAAAAACACTTTATTAAAAAAATAATCAGATAATAATAATTATATACATATATCAAAACATCATTCATTTGTTTATAAACCATATAAGATTAATATATGTGAAAATACAAATGTTTCCACAGAAACTATTAAAATTGTAATGTGAAAATTACAATGAAGAAAAATTAATAAAACAAGAAGTATTTTGAAAATCATAATTTAAATAGTTTCAATTAGTACATACATGAAAATAAATAAATCCTATCAAAAAAATTAGTGAAATACATTGAAAAAATTTGCTTTTAAAATAATCATTATAACGGAGAATTGAAAAGTTCAAAAAAAAATTGAAAGAGGAAGTGAAAATACATTGAAAATTGTTACTTTTATAAAAAATAAATACTAAATGGATGCATGAAAAAGGAATTCTAATTATAAATATAAAATTTTGAGTGTATGAAAAAAATTATATTTTTTAAGGAAAAACAATTCAATAGTTTGAAACAAAGTTCTGGAAAATAAAATTTTTAGAAGATTATTATATTTTCCTTTTAGAAAGTGGTAGTTAATTTTGAAAAACATATAAAATAATTATTTTTTATTTAAAAATATAATGTAAAATATTGAAATTATGTAAAATATGTACATAGAAGAAAATACACATTGATATGAGTGAGATTTATTATTATTGAACATACAATTTTATTTTATAAAATAGTTTACATAATATTTGAATCAATGGTCATTTAATGATTGAAAATATTATAGTTTGGTAAATAAAATTATAGAAATCATAGAATATGTCAAAGAAAGATCTTGGGAAGTATATACACTATATAAATACAAAATTCTTCATATCAATAAAACTAGTCTAGATTAAGGTAAGATCAATCAAAAAACACTGATGATTGAAGAAATGATCTTATATTAACCCCTACTTTTAATATATAAATATTACATATTATAATATAAATATTCATGATATAACATAATGATCATTTGTAGAATCCTATAGGTTTAGAGTATTTGAAAAAATAGTTAAATAGAAAACATGTTCATAATAGATCTACATCATCTCCCACAATGTTAATCATAACAAGAATCCTTAATATGCATTTGATATATAAAACCATTATTCATAGAATGGGGAATGGATAAATAAGAATGGGTGAAATTAGATGCTCAATAAAGAAAATAATTATGATAACAATTATAATATAGGTTTAACGTGACCATAATCATAATAGAACATGTGATTAACATTTTAGAACCATACCCATCTCGTCATAGGCCATAATCAAGAATCATAGAATCAAGCTCGGTAGTTCCTTATACATGAATAAAAAGGGTCAAAGAACCTTATCCCTGAAACCATAACATTGGAAATAGGAAAAAATCACTACAACATAAACCGCCTTTAGCGGTAGTCCTTTTGAGATGAGTTTGTAATTCACCTCTAAACACCCCCATTTTTTACAATGGAGATGCTTCCCACCCACCAGACCTCGATCCTCTTATCCCCATGACCCTCGTGATGCCATCTTCTCCCCCTAACTCGAACCCTAGATTGGATCTCCACCCATGCCACAGGTGACGTCGCCACCCATAAGTGCGCCCCGCCGCCCATTAGCGTGCCTTGCCACTCGTCGTCGCTGACTCGTTGACGCCCTATATTGCCTCCCAGGTATGGTTTCAAAAGTTTTTATTATACATGATTCGAATTTGAAAATTATTTTAACAATTTCATATCATACTCATCACCAACAATCATCAAATAAGGCATATGTGTGAATTCAAGAAATGAATAATTAGGATTGTGAATTGGATTTAACCCATGATTTTAATTTAATATTTGATGGTTTAGTATATTAAGATGTTTATAAATAATTAAATTTTAATATATTTTAGTCATTTTTTCTCCCACTATAATTACATTTTAAATTAAATCCAACCCCTAAAATTAATGATTATTTTATATGAGTAAGTGGATGTTTATGTTTCTTACTCAACAATGGAAAGATAAATTTCATTTTAGTGTTTTTTTATAATTTCTATAATTATGTTTTGATCTATGAGTTTACAAAATGATAAATAATTGAGAAAACATTTATCTTTTTAGAGAGATAATTTTTAACTTAGAGAGGGTTGTGTATGGAGTGACACCAAAAAGTAATGTGAAAAAATACACCATTAATTCTTGAGATAGCTTATTTGGGAACCCAATATGAGAAAGGAAGTGGTAAAACTTCACATCAATTAGTGGTAAACATAATTATTCTTATTGTATCTCAATATGCATCCCAATGATAACTATGCACTTAACTAAAATGTTCATGGACTATGTTGAGTGAGAATTCCAAAGAACTGATGGTGGATGGTCAATCAAAATAGTTTCAAAAATGAGATGATTTATGTTTTTTTAGAAACATTCTCATTCACTATATGTTTTTACCTCTTCCAGTGGATCTAACTTCCTCATTTTTTATCATAGATTAGGTGATCAATAATTATAATTGACCATCTATTACACATTCAAACATTCTCACTTTTCCACTATATACTATTTCATTTAACTCTTAATAAATTACACTTGTAATTTAATCCCATCCCAATAGAGATGACCTGGTACATACAAGTATTCTACTGCATAGAATAGCAGGAGTGTTTATTCCACCACTAAAAATGATAAATGTATTATATAAGGAAATGATAAACCACATTATATATTCCATTATAAATAATTTTAACTGGAATTATAATGGTAATTAGTAATTTTAAAACATTCATGTATCATAGGATATATGATAATGAAAAAGTATATAATCATAGACATTTTATTATTTTATGATAAAAAATGGTTATTATAAACACACTAGCATCCCTCACGAAGTTGAAAATTGTTTATAACATTATATAAAAATGTGAACATAAAAATCATATAATATTCTAAATCTTGGTATTTGAAAATAATCATGGATGACTAATGTAGTAGTTGATGACCATAAAAAAGTGTGCGAAATGTAGTTTGGATTAGTCGGTTTTGACACGAGTGTTGTGGAACCCTATTTGATTGTTTACAAGGTGGGGTGGGGAATCAAGGTCCTTTCAAAATTTATTTTTTCATTACATTAAATATTTAAACCTCAACAGTCATCAAATATTATTCTTTTGTGAGCTATATTAGGAATTATCTAGCCCTTTTTTATTATAGACAACGAATTTCAAAAACAAATATGGACCTTAATGCACATAAAACCATAAGGTTTTATTTACTTATTTAAAAAGCACTATGTTTCATCTAAATGGAACACACATGATTAAGTTTCAATATAAAAAAATTCCATATAAAATAATTTTTCTATTAAATATAAATATTTTAGTTGTGGTCACTACATTCCAAGGAAAAACATACTTTATAATTACATGGTTTTTGATTAATGATCACCCAAGTGAAACGACCTTCATTTAATTCTAAACACACTACATCAAGGAAATATTGGTTTTTACAACTGTATCTCTCATATAGATTAGTATAGAATGATAAATTTTTGTACTTATTTAAACCTAGGTTTTATGTGGTGTCAATCTTGATGTTTTTGTCCACCTCTTCTTTAAGGCCAGATGATATCATCTTCTTGATGAGAAAGTCAATTAATTTTACTCCACATAATGAAAAAAACCACAATATAAAACTCCATATAAAGAATAATTCTATCAATATAATTATATTATTATGCTCTATTTTAATCCCAATCAACTAGATTAATCATTGAAACTCCATAAATAATAAAACTTTATGCACTAACACCTCATTATGTAACTTTAATGTTTGATAAATATTAATTCATTATTTTCAATATTGTTTGGTGTGTCATGTTCATCCATTTATAGGTTTCCATTGTGGTTAATATTCATGTGGTTTTAATATTGGTCATCTATGATGAAGATCTTAATTTACCTCCCAATTGCAAAAGATTTTGTTGCATTCTTTTTATTTTTATTTTTTATAAGAAGTACATTTCATCCTCGGATGAAAGGTCAAATAAAGGAAATTATCCAAATTTTAATGGATGTATTGAAGATATTTATTCTTGATATTATAGGATCATGGGTGAATCATTTCCCATTAGTTGAGTTTTACTATGATAATAACTATTGATTAACTATTGGTAAATCTACATTTAAAGAATCGTATGAGTGTTCTTACATATCTCTATTGTGTTGGATTGAGGGTAGAGAGTTAATTAATCTTAGACCAAATTTGGTGAAGAGGATGATAAAGATGGTGTTGTTGTTCTATGTGTGAATAAAATATGCTCAAGACCATCATGTGATGGACCCGAGAATAGAGTTGTTTAAGTGAGACGGGTATGAACGCGTGAACAACAATTCATTTATCTTTTTATGATTTCTTAAAAAATAAACCTAATTTACCTATTAGAGCGAGAAAACTCGCTGTTAAACTCACAGACACTATGGAAACAAAATAGAAAAAGACACTTGATATATATGTTTCACCACCAAAATTGATAATTTTTCCCATAGCAAGATCCAGAATCACCAAAGCCTATATAATCTACTAGAATCACCATTATGGATGGAATGATAAGGGAATATCTTTAACATGAATTATAACATTAACAACAATTTCATCATCCAAAATATCTCATTATTGCCTTCACTACCTTGCTGAGATAGTCCCCAATATGACCAAGGAAAAAAATGAAGACAACCCAACCTATATATTTCAAAGAATATATGTATTTTTCATATCCTTGTTATTGCACTTATACTTACCCTACAATGGGTCAAATATACATTTTATACTTACCGATCTACTTAAATAAAGTTCCACGATAAGGAAAAAGTTTTTTTCCATTTCATATTACTAACATCTATTGATTTATTATATGATTTATCAAGCCCCTACAACAGTGATATCAAAGTTATGGAATCATTAGTTTGTCCATTTGTTTTTGTGGAGCACGATAGACAAAATACTACAAGGATGGGATCCATGTTCTCATCTTCTTTTGGGGATATTTTTAATTTGTATGCTTTGGTTTTCTAGTGGGTGATTTACCATATGTATTTATATAGGAAAATCTCATGTAATATATTTATATATTTTTTCTTCTAGTATAAATGAATATCTGTCTGTAGTTAGTAGTATCCATGTGTTTTAAATTTTTTAATATTGTATAGGCATATTGTGATATACATGGATAAAAGCTAGATCACATTACCGAGGAACACACCTCAGTATGTTAAGGTTTTGAAAGAGTTTCTAGATTTTTCAATTTCTAATTGATCCGTTGAAGGGATAATAAGATTTCCATGTCCTAATTGTAAATTTATAAGATGATTAAAGAGATATGAAGTTTATGAACATTTAATACTGATGCAATTCCCTGATCAATATAAGTGTTGGATTTGGAATGGTTAATCAAGCGTTATAGAAAGGTCGAGCAATGATGTTAATCCCCAGAATAAGCTCCCAAATTCATTGAAAATGGAGAATTAAATGAAAAACCTCATAAATGATGCATTCAGCACTGCAAGACACCACAATCAACATCAAAACATAACAGAACAACCAGATGAGGGTGCTACAAATTGCAACATCACAAGGGATGTTTTTGAGACTGTAACTCAACCAGATCAATATTGTAACATATAATTGGATCATCCTATTGATTCTATAGTGACAAATATAAGATAAAACATCACTGAGGAAAATACATTTCATGATTTAGTGGATGATGGAAATCTAGAGTTGTATAGTGGATGTTTGAAATATTTAAAGCATTATTTTCTACTGATGTAGTACCATATCAAATGTCTATGTGGAATTACAATTAAGGAAATGTCTATGATATTTTAATTGTTGTGTGATGCATTTAATGAAGAAAAAATCCTTGAGTATTTTTATGATATTAAAGATGTTGTTAATAGGCTTGGTCTAAATTATACAAAAATACATGTGTGTCCCAATGATTGTATGATTTATTGTTGGGAGGATTCAAATAAATAGAATTGAAAAAAATGTTCTTCTTCTAGATAGTAGTAAATGGGTGATGTTGGAAGTTTGAATAAACATACGTTCATGAAAATGAAGAAGGATAACACACCTTCAATGGTTTTGTGTTACTTTACTTTAAATCATCGATTATAATGATTATTCATGTCATCAAAACCCCCGACCACATGAAGTGGCATTCTGTAGATAATAAAAATGATGGGTTAATGATACATCTATGAGATTAAAATTCTGGAATACATTTGATTCATTACATCCAGATTTCTTATTTGATCCTAGGAATGTTCGATTGGGATTGGCTGCCGATGGATTCAACCCATTTGGGACTTTCAGTACCAGTTATAATATTTGGCCCGTTTTTTGATCCCTTACAATTTGCCTCCATGGATGTGTATGTAACAAATATATTTTATCATTTTAATGATTATTCCTTGAAAACAATGACTGGAAATGATATTGACATATACTTTCAGTGTTTAATAGATGAATTATAGGAGTTATAGAGCAATGTTTTTGAGACATTTAATACATCTTCGAAAACAATGTTCAAAATGCATGTTGATTTAATGTGAATCATTAGTGACTTCCCTGGGCTTGATAATTTATCTAGTTGTAATATTTAAATGGGTTTGGATTGTCCTATTTTTAACTTTGATTTTTAGCCCAAATGGCTACCTCATAGTAGAAAATGGTGCTTCTTGTTCAATTGGAGATTTCTCAATGCATCACATAGATTTTGGCTGAACAAATCAAAATTTTAATGGTTTCATTGATCATAGACCACATCCCAAGTTTTTATCTGGTTCTGCAATATTTACACAACTTGAAAATGTTGGAAAATAATTTGGGAAGGTTCATCATTTGAATGATAGCAGGAAACGGGTTCGAAGTGCATCATCATTTGAAATCAAATTGCAACAATGGAAGGAAAAAATATATTTTTTCAAACTTATGTATTGGGAATTTAATTTGTTGTGGCATAATATTGATGTGATTCATATTGAGAAGAATTTTTGTGTTAATTTTATTTTCACATTGCTTAACGTTCATGTATAGCTGAAGGATCATCTCAATTCTCGAAAATACTTACAAGTAATGAACATAAAATGTGATCTCTTTCCTGATGTGGATGAAAAGTATGCTCCGAAATTTTTTTCAATGTAAAATATCGATAACAATACATTCCTTTTATTTTAAAGAATGTGAAGGTATCTAATGGGTATTCAAGTAACATCTCGAGGTGTGTTGACATGAAGAATCATATGTTACATGGATTGAAAAGTCACGATTCACATATTTTGTTACAACAGTTATTACAATTGGAATTGAGTACATTATTACCTAAATAATTACTGTTGTTTTTCTCCAATTCTACACATTTTCAGACAACTATATGAGAAATATTTACACCCATTTCATCTTGACAAACTCCAGGAGAGGTTTTTATTGACCCTTTTTGAAATAGAGATGATATTTCCTCCGTTGTTTTTTACTGTTAGGATGCATTTTACTATACATTTGGTTGAGGAAGCTAAATTAGGATGCCCCATTCATTATAAATGAATGTATAAAATTGAGAGGTACTTTATTTATATGTTTATCGGTTATGTAAAAAAAATTTGGAACTTAATTATATTCATAATTATGTTTGTTTCATTTCACAGATATATTGGGCATTTTAAATCATACGTGAGAAATAATGCTCAACCGGAAGACTCTGTTCTTGAAGGCTATTTTGTTGAAGAGTGTCTTAACTTTTTTTCTAGATACATGGATAATATTAGGAAAATATTTAATCAATATGGATGTGTTGATGACACATCAATTGAATCTCAAATATATCAAAAATCAAAAATACTTCCTCTTATTGGTCGATCGGTTTGGAGGACCTCAAATGTGACACTGACAAAATTGGAATTATAACTGGCACATAGATATATGCTACTAAATAGTGAAATTGTATATCCATTTATTGTAGATTTGAAGACACAAACAAAGAGACGAATGAGAGGCTGAAAAAAAATGTGAATGATATAATGAAAGATGTTAATAAAGAGCTTGCATAATGGTTTTCACGATGTTTAAGTTCATAAATATTTCAATTAATATGAATATTAGTTCAACACATATATTTTTTAAATCTAATAAAGTATATTTCCTTTTTTATATCATGAATACCGATACTCGAGCCGATTTTTTAGATGATTTGTTGTTTCTTGCTCAAGGTCCTCTAAAACAAGTTAGAAAATTTGATGCATACAACGTGAATGGTTGCAGATTTCGTATAGTAGATCGAGAAAGGGTTTTGAAAACATATAATAGTGGTATATTTAAATTTTCTGAAGTTGGATACTATGGAAAGCTGAATGATATTATTCAATTAAATGTCCACGGGCATTTTTTAGTTCTTTTATTCAAATGCAATTCGGTCGATATTATCAGAGGTGTTAAAAGAGATTCCTTCCAATTTACTACTTTGTCCTTCACTCGCTTGATGGATGTTGGTGATTTTGAACTGCATGATCCATATATCATATCATAAAATGAAAAAATGGTATATTATGTGAATGATGTTGTGGATGAAGTGTGGAGTGTAGTTTCTTACGTAATAAAAAGAGATTTATATGATATGGGTGATGAAGTATAATATTTCACCTCTGAAATTGAATCTCATAAACAACTAGAAGCAGAATTATTTTTCCATCATGATATTGAAAATATTTGTCTAGAAAGGATGAACAAAGAGGATGATGTAATGGAGTAGGAAACCGATATGATTTAAGGGGAAATTTATTGTGAGTACAATAATTTATTCATTATGAAACCACTTATTTCCTTTGTTCATTCATTCATTATCATTGTTATGTATATTTGTTTTGTTAGTACTGGACATCTATTATCATTTTTTAAAAAATTTATGCGTATTTTTTTGAAATATATGTTCTAAACATAATTGTTTTGATTAAATGACATGAATTCCAAGGAGTAAGTGATACACTATTTAATACACTACTGTGACAGATAATGATCCATCTGTCTCCCTCTCCACATCATCTAAGCCACTAGCTTACTGCCCCCCCCTACACCATCTCCCCTTTCACCATCACTCACACCCTCTGGGAGCATCCCTTTAGAAGTTGAGTCATTGAATCCCCCATCAACTTCCTCAATAGTGGGTTTGAGGCGCGCCACTTCTAGTTCATCACGTGCATACTATACAATCATTATTATAGGTACAAATTTTAATATAAATAAATTTATTGCACTTTTTTTATACTAATTATTTTTTGATTAATGATGAAAAAATGAAAATTTGGAGAAAAATAAAAAAAGTTAAGATGTTTGGAATATGAATGGAGAGAAGATAGTTGTCCCGTTTTATTCATATGGGGTCCCTACGGATGACGACACGAGGTTACTTGGCCAAATTCTAGGCCAGCTGGAAGCGGAGCCCATTTCCCTTCCTATTTCATATAATGATAGGATACATATGCATCCAAGTTAAAAAAATGAAGTTTTTCGATTCCCAAATAAAGGTAATTTTAATAAATTATGGTTTAATTGAATGTCATGTTATAAATATATTCAAAATGAATTTCTGTATACAGATGTTTTTACACTTTAAAGTTGCTGATGTAATATCATGAAAGTGGACATTGAAAAATTTTGGTAAGAAATGGAAAGACTTCAAATGGATATTGTGGAGCGATGTCAATGATACATTTTTGACCGTCCAACAAAAGTATGAGAAGCTACCCAATGGGTACCCAAAGAACAGTGGAATGTTTTTTATGACAGATATCATGATGAGAAGAATATGGTATTTAAATATATATTATTATATTTACCTCATTTTACATGTATACATGTATATGAAGTAGATATGACATTGAATACATTACTATTAAATTGAAATTTATTTATTTTAGGATATCTCAAGAAATAATGCATCAATTCGGGCTAAGCAAGTCACCCCTCTCACTGCGGGGTCAAAAAGCTTTTCTGAAAGCCAATCGACACTGGTAATATTTTCATTAGTTTAAATATTTATAAGATAATATTATTTTTTAATATATTGAACTATTGATCAATCATTGTTTAATGCAATCACAATGTTTATGGCATGAAGCATCCCGAACTGAAGTGTAGTTGGATGTTCACAAAAGATCTGATGGAAGTTTTGTTAAAGAGCATGCCAAAGAAGTTGGGGCATAAACTCATTTTTTCATTATAATAACATATTATCAGATTTAACATTGTTAATATAAGTCCCCAGCCTTAAACCTTACTTAATCTTGAGTTATTACAAGATTACACACTGAGGATCTTTTCAGGTTTAGAGTTTTAGAGAATTAGATCATAGAACTTTCATTACATTCCACATATAAACAAAGTGGTTACATTAAGATAGTATTCTTCTTTCCCATCAATGGAAAAATATTTAAAATAAAACATGGATTCTTTCTTGACACTTCCTTGACACTATCATCATATCATGTACCTTTCCCTTGACCTGTGAAAAACATTTCAAAAAAACGTGGGATGAGCATAAAAAGCTCAGTAAGGGATATAAAAACATGGAAAGGAAACATGGGTATATATATATAAATAAGAATGAAATCATACTTTACCCATAAAACATAATCACTTTAACATACCTCATCAAATCATGAATAAATAATAGAAATCATAAGATATAAAGGTAAATTGAGGAATTCATAACATTCTTACGTAGGGAGTAACCATCTTGGTTACGTTTGGAATACCCATCATAGTATATTCCCTAAATCTCTTCAGAGAAACCTTAATGTTTCACTCCTTCCGTTACCCAATGCATTGGAGAGCTATATCGGGCTCACCCGCCCTTAGTCTATCACGGAACCACCCGTCTTCATAATAATGACCAAGAACCTCAACATAATCGTATCACATAAAACATGCATAAAGGAAACATAACATTTCCACCTTTCAATCACAAGATATCAATACCACACATTCATATAAAAATATTATGAAAACCATTTTCAATACCAAAATAAATGAAAAGTAAAACATGGAATTTATTTTTCTTTTAAAAAGAAGGTATGGCTGGTAGAGGAAGCTGAAACTCAAATAATGGTCATGACGGAGGAGAAGTCATTGTCGCCGTATACGTACGACAAAAACATTCCCTTTTGTCATTTTGTAAAATGCTTCATATAAAAAAGATTCATTTTGGATAAACGTAAAATTAAAAGGGGTTTATACACCGTATAAAAGAATGTTGTGTATAAAATAAAATATGCCTCAATGAAAGGAGATTGAGACGAAGTCCCATACCTCGGGTCCGACTTGACTCGATCATTATTTAATGTCCTGAATAATAAACTTGAGTTAATTTATACTTTCTTAAGAACCTTTTTTTATGTTCATTATTCCTTTTATATCACTTATTTCCATGTCATGACCACTATGTAATTATTTATGTTAATACCGGTCGTTTTAACGATCATTGGTACTTGAGTCAAAAATAAACCCTTTATAATTACAAGTAGTTCATGTATCCATTATATCCAGAATTATAATCATGATGTATATATCATATATATCCAGTATATACATGCATTTATAAAATTACATAATCATTTAGAGGTAAGAAATGAAATGCACCGTTCATGGAGACGGTATGCCGTACGTACGCATGAACGCTACTTTCATTTCTATTTCATACTTTATAGAATGGAATCATAATGATATAAAGGTATATTATAATTCCAGTATAATATCATATATAATATCATAGTTACATCCTTTATACATCCCGCATATGGTATCTAACGAATCAAATCACTTTGAGGGGGTGGTAGTCCGCACTTCCTTTAATGAAGATATCGCGTTTACCCATAATGGAAACCATAATGGTATGCCAAAAATGAAAAATAATGAAGCTTAAGGAAAACATAAACATATTATATATCATATATAAATATAGTGACATCTTAATGGCCACCTTGGAAGGTGTTAAAGGAAGGTTGAACAATCATCGTTTCGGGAGGCATAAATTCACCATCCACGGAAACAGTATGTTCTTTAACCATTAGATGTAGGTGTGTGTAATTGTAGCTTGAATACTTCTTATAACAACATTCTAGTATGTTGAAGATACTGGAGTTGTTACAAAAGAAATAAATAAAAAGAGTTTAGGGGGTTGGAGAAGCAAAATAAAACAAAAGGACTCAAGTGAAGACATTACCTTAAAATCGGGTAACTCCCTTTAGTTTGAGCTCAAAGGATTCCTTGGAAAGACTTCTGCCCAAAGTGAGGCATAAAGGAGTAAGAGAGGAAATTGGAGAGACAAAATGGGTAGGGTTTGGCCGAGCCAAAGGCTTTGGGAGTGTGGGTAAGGAGGTAGAGGTGGGGGCCTTTTATAAGAGGAGAGGAGGGGCACTCATGGAAAGTAAAGAAATGTTACTTTATTTGAAAATTATTTTCGGATTCAAAAGGTCCCACATTGATATAAATCGAGTTAAGGTGATAAGGGTTCTAAATATACCCACCCAATATGTTTTGGACATGTGTAGGTCATATATTTTACATTTTCTTTTCATTTTATTTAAATCCTTTATTAATGAGGTAATCGCTACATCATTATGATGTCATAAATAAATTAATTGATTTAAAGTCTAAAAATTATAAAAAAAATACTATGATATAGGAAATCGTTTTAGCTTTCCAATGAATATTTATTGTCAAATCTCTGACTTGTATAACCCCATTTAAAAATTACTATTCACCAAAAAAATTATTTTAATCTCATTGAAACACATTTCAATTCTTAATAACAACCATGTATGTAGGATTTTTCAAAACCAAATCACATAGGTGGAAAAATTTCAATTAAATGGAAAATCAGTTTTTATAAGTACCACTTACTGGTTTCACTATTCATCAAAAATTGAAGTTTTTCAGACAAATACCAAAAATTCACCCTAAGCTATATTTTATATTCCGAATTCAAAAATGAAGTCTATTTTACAAAATTCAAAACATATAAGTCACATTAATTAATATAATAATTAACTCCCACTGTCATGACAAATAGTGTGTTTTTATGAAACAATAAGTATCAAAAGATTGACACCAGTTTAAGTCCGATTTCAAAGTGAAATTAATTACAATGACCACTATTGGATTAAATGGTAAAAATATATTATAATTTCACTTTAAAACCAATTCAAATGATAATCTAATCATATAAATAAATTATATTAAAAATCGTTTTTGATGTAAAATGCAGAATTTTTCACTATTCATTAAAAAGTGAACATTGTCAGAAAAATACCAAAACTTCACACAAAGAAAATCTTGATGTCCCAATAATAAAGAATAAGTTTATTTTGACAAAAATAGTTTATAAAATTGTCAAAAGATAGATTCAAAATGGTTTTCCATCAAATGGCAGTAAAACAATATTTTAAAAATATTAGTGTATTCTATGCTTAAGATTGGATTTATTCTCATTTTAAGCCTCTAAAACACTATCTAATTCATTAATAGACATAGATAAAAGTATCTATTATTCATTACTTACTTGGGATGTTACATCCTTCCCCCTTTAGAAAATTGCGTCTCTGCAATTTATTTACTTATCGAATAAATGGGGGTACTTATCCCTCATTGCATTTTTAGATTCCCATGTTGCCTCTTCCATCATGTGGTTTTTCCACAAAACATTTACCTGATTGATCACCTTATTCCATAACACTTGCTCTCTGTGGTCAAGAATCTGGACCAGTTTTTCTTCATAAGATAGGTTCTCTTCTAGCTGAACTACCTCTGGACTCAAAACATGAGATCGATCTGGCATGTACTTCCTTAACATTGAAACATGAAAAACATTGTTTACCTGAGATAAACTCGGAGGTAAAGCCACTCAGTAAGAAACTGATCCAACTCTCTCCAGAATTTCATATGGTCCAATGAACCTTGGACTCAGCTTTCCTTTCTTACCAAATCTCATCACACTTTTCCATGGTAAGACTTTGAGAAAAACATGATCACCTACCTCAAAAGATAGATCCTTCCTCCTATTGTCTGCATAACCCTTCTGCCTACTCTGAGCTATTATCATGTGTTTCTGTATCACCTGAACTTTTTTGGCCATCTCTTCTACCAATTCTGGTCCCATCAACTTCCGTTCACCCACTTCATCCCAGAAAGCTGGAGTTCGACACCGCTTCCCATATAATGCCACAAATGGTGCCATCTATATACTGGAATGAAAACTGTTATTATATGAAAATTCATCCAAAGGAAGATGTTGGTCCCAACTTCCTTGATAATCCATCAAACAAGATCGTAGCATATCCTCCAAGGTCTGAATTTTTCGTTCCGACTGCCCATCTGATTGAGGATGAAATGCGGTACTAAAATTTAATTCAGTACCCAATGAATTCTGAAGGCCTTTCCAAAAGTTAGAAGTGAACCTAGGATCATGATCAGATACAATGGAGAGAGGAACTACATGTAACCTGACTATCTCTTGATGATACAAACGAGAAAGTTGATCTAGGGAAAAAGTATCTCATATAGCAAGGAAATGAGCAGACTTGGTCAAGCGATCAACAATAACCCATATTGCATTATTACCTCGAGGTGTCTTCGGTAATCCCACAACAAAGTCCATGGATATATTCTCCCATTTTTACTCTGGCACTGGTAAAGGCTGAAGCATCCCTTTTGGTAACTGCCACTCTGCTTTAACCTGTTGACAAGTCAAACACTTCACAGTTAAATCAGCAATATCTCTTTTCATTCCATCCCACCAGTAATACCCCCGCAGATCTCTATACATCTTAGTACTGCCAGGATGAACTGAAAACAGAGAACTATGAGCATCACATAACAACTCTCTCTTCAACTTTGAATCACAAGTCACACACAATCTATTCCCAAATCTCAAAACACAATCATTATCAATGTTGAATTCAGGCAACTTACCTTTCTGAACCAGCTCTACCTTTTTCTGTAACTCACTGTCTTGCTTCTGTGCTTGCTTGATTCTGTCTGATAGAGATGATCTCAATGATACCTGAAACAAAACAGAAGAACATCCTACACCAACAAATTCTATACCAAAGTTCATCAAATCCTTAACCAAAGGATCACGTTCCAAACGCAACATTGCTAATGAAGCATTACTTTGTTGACTCAAAGCATCAGCCACTTTATTTGTTTTTCCCGAATGGTAATGAATTGCATAATCATAATCCTTGATTAATTATAGCCATCTCCTTTGTCTCATGTTCAATTATTTCTAAGTGAATATATACTTTAAACTTTTTTGATCGGTATATATTTCACACTTTACTCCATACAAATGATGCCTCCAAATTTTTAAAGCAAAAACAACAGCAGCTAATTCCAAATCACGTGTAGGGTAATTTACCTCATGAGTTTTTAACTATCATGAAGCATAAGCAATTACCTGATCATTCTGCATTAGGATGCAACCAAGTCCTTTAAATGAAGCATCACTGTATATATCAAACTAACCATTCCTGGAAGGTAGTTCCAAAACTGGAGCATTCACCAATCTTCTTTTCAATTCTTGAAAACAATCATCACATTCTTTTTTCCAAATAAACTTAACACCCTTCCGAGTTAGCTTAGTCATTGGACTAGATAACCATGAAAATTTTCTAACAAACCATCGGTAATAGCCTGCCAAACCAAGGAAGCTACAAATCTCATTTATATTTGTGGGTCTTGGCCAGTCTTCCAAAACTTTTGTTTTTGCAGGATCAACAGTTATTCCATCTTTAGAAACAATATGACCAAGGAAGGAAATTTGTTGCAACCAAAACTCACACTTTCTGAATTTTCCATACAGTTTCTGTTCTTTTATGGTTTGGAAGATAGCCCTTAAATGTCTTTCATGCTCTTTTTTAATTTTAGAAAACACCAAAATATCATCAATGAAAACCGCCACAAACTTATCCAAGAACTCCTGGAAAATTATATTCATTAAGTCCATGAATACAGCAGGTGCATTGGTTAGCCCAAAAGGCATTTCTACAAATTCATAATGGCCATATCTTGTACGGAACACGGTCTTCAAGATATCTACCTCCTTTACTTTCAGCTGATGGTACCCCGATCTCAGGTCAATCTTTGAAAAAAACTGAGCTCCCTGGAGCTGATCAAACAAATCATCGATATGAGGCAAAGGATATTTGTTCTTAACAATGATATTATTCAAGGCCCTATAATCAATGAAAAGTCTCATTGAACCATGTTTCTTTTTAACAAATAAAATAAGATCACCCCATGGTTATGTGCTAGGTCAAATGAAACCTTTCTCTAATAAATCTTGCAATTGCTCCTTCAACTCTAAAAGTTAAATTTGAGCCATTCGATAAGGGGGTTTTGAAATTAGCTTAGCATCAGGAACTAAGTCAACAGTAAACTCAACTTCCTGGTCTGGTATTATTCCAGGAAACTCATCAGGAAAAACATCAGGATAGTCATTTACCACTGACACATCATTAATCTGAAAAGTTCCTTTATTTTCAACGATGTGTGCAAGGAAACATTCATTTCAATCTTTTACAAGTTTCTTGGAATCTTGATAAGTTATCCATAGTAAGGGTACATTCTCGTACACAAACTGAAAGTCTTTCTGAAAAGAAACTTCTTTAGCTCTACAGTCAATCTTATCATGGTAAATAGAGAGACAATCCATACCCAGGATAACATCAAACTCTACTAGAGGTAAAACAATAAGGTTCGCAAGTAGGTTCTTTCCACGGATAAGGATATGAAGATTCTTATAAATTCATTTTGCCTCAAAATTTCCCCCAGTTGTTTTTACCACAAGTTTAGGAGTCATTTCTTGAGATGGTATTCCAATTTTACTAGAAAAGGTTTCAGAGATGAAAGAATCTGTAGACCCCAAATCAAACAACACACTGGCATAATCTGAAAAAACAAAGTACCTGATACAACTTCATTTGATGGCCCGATATCTGCTGAAGTAGTTGCAAAGGATTTCACCACCCCTTTCTGTGTGTAGTCTAACTTCTTCCCATCACTCAAGCTCTTTGTTGGACACTCGTTTGCATAGTGACCCATCTCATTGCACTTATAACATTTCACTAACTGTAAATCAAATTTGGTCTTACCATCACCCTGTTGTTTTTTAGTGCAATCACGAGCCCTATGTCCCATCTTACCACATCGGTATCACTTTCCAGAATTCAAGATACATTCCCCAGCATGACTTTTGAAACATTTATCACAAACTAGAAATTTATTTTTCTTACCATCATACTTTTTTGAAGAATTCTTACCTTTCTCCTGCCACCTCGGTCTCTTCTTCTGTTGTTTGTTATAGAACACTTGATCAACGGAAAACTCTATTTCCACCTTCTCATCACATCGAACAAGCTTCTCATAACTTTTAAACTCACGAGAAGCTAAATCCCTTCGATATTTTGGCTTTAATCCTGAGTAAAAACGATTGATTTTACTATCAAGGTCTCGGATAAAATTTGAAGCATACCTTGCCAATCGAGTGAACCTTTTTTCATAGGTAGCCATTGAGTCTTCCTCTTGCCTCAATTCCAAGAATTGCTTTTCCATCCTAAGTCGAAAATCCTTAGGAAAATACTTCTCAAGAAACATACCTTTGAATTCATCCCAGTCGAGAGCATCAATCTCATCAGCGTCCCTGATATTTTTAACCATCGACCACCACTGATCTGTTTCACCCTCCAAACAGTAAATAGAAAGACTAACCTTTTGATTGTCTAAACACCCCATGACATCAAAAACCTTTTCTAGTGCTTTAATCCACCCTTCAGCTAGCACAGGGTCAGATGATCCTCTGAATGATGGCGGATGTTGCCTCATGAAATGTTCCGCCACTGACATGTTCCTCTACGGTTGATCTGGCTGATCTCGTGCATGGATACCACCTCCATTTATCGCTTGATCCAACTGCTCCATTACTGCAACAAACTGTTCAGTTCCAATTCCGACCATCTCAGGATTCTGATTCGGAAGGTTATTTACTTCTGTATGCCTTCCTAGCACTGCTTCCTTGTTTCCTCTGCGGAAAACCATTCTGAAAAAACATGTCTTAGATGCAGCAACATGGTAATCTTCAAATGCTATATCATTTCAATTTCACCATAAAAAAAATATTTTTGGATAATCATTTAGTATAATTCTAACTCCTAAAGTTATCTAAAATGACCTTTGATACCAACTATAAGGCCCCAGCCTTAAACCTTACTTAATCTTGAGTTATTACAAGATTACACATTGAGGATCTTTTTGGGTTTAGAGTTTTAGAGAATTAGATCATAGAACTTTCATTAAATTCCACATATAAACAAAGTGGTTACCTTAAGATATTATTCTTCTTTCCCATCAATGGAAACATATTTAAAATAAAACATGGATTCATTCTTGACACTTCCTTGACACTATCATCAAATCATGTACCTTTCCCTTGACCTGTGAAAAAAAATTCAAAAAAACATGGGATGAGCATAAAAATATCAGTAAGGGGTATAAGAATATGGAAAGGAAACATGGGTATATATATATACATAAAAATGAAATCATACTTTACCCATAAAACATAAGCACTTTAACATACCTCATAAAATCATGAATAAATCATAGAAATCATAAGACATAAAGGTAACTTGAGGCATTCATAACATTCTTACGTAGGGAGTAACCCTCTTGGTTACGTTTGGAATACCCATCACAGTATATTCCCTAAATCTCTTCGGAGAAACCTTAACGTTTCACTCCTTCACGTTACCCAATGCATTGGAGAGCAATATCGGGCTCACCCGCCCTTAGTCTATCACGGAACCACCCGTCTTCATAATAATGCCCAAGAACCTCAACATAATCGTATCACATAAAACATGCATAAAAGAAACATAACATTTCCATCTTTCAATCACAAGATATCAATACCACACATTCATAAAAAAATTTTATGAAAATCATTTTCAATACCAAAATAAAAGAAAAGTAAAACATGGTATTTATTTTTCTTTTAAAAAGAAGGTATGACTTGTAGAGGAAGCTGAAACTCAAATAATGGTCATGGCGGCGGAGAAGTCATTGTCGCCGTATATGTACGACAAAAACATTCCCTTTGGTCATTTTGTAAAATGCTTCATATAAAAAAATATTCCTTTTGGATAAACGTAAAGGTCAAAGGGGTTTATACACCATATAAAAGAAAGTTGTGTATAAAATAAAATATGCCTCAATGAAAGGAGATTGAGATGAAGTCTCATACCTCGGGTCCGACATGACTCGATCTT
The DNA here is from genome assembly GCA_963277665.1 of Viscum album. Taxonomy (NCBI): domain Eukaryota; kingdom Viridiplantae; phylum Streptophyta; class Magnoliopsida; order Santalales; family Viscaceae; genus Viscum; species Viscum album. The sequence goes on along the minus strand of OY728134.1, from coordinate 350,414,077 downwards.
TCTTTAATGTCCGGAATAATAAACTTGAGTTAATTTATACTTTCTTGGGAACCTTTTTTTATGTTCATTATTCCTTTTATATCACTTATTTCCATGTCATGAACACTTTGTAATTATTTAAGTTAATAACGGTCATTTTAATGATCATTGGTACTTGAGTCAAAAATAAACCCTTTATAATTACAGGTTGTTCATGTATCCATTATATCCAGAATTATAATCATGATGTATATATCATATGTATCCAGTATATACATGCATTTATAATATTACATAATCATTTAGAGGTAAGAAATGAAATGCACCGTTCATGGAGACGGTAAGCCGTACGTACGCATGAACGTTACTTTCATTTCTATTTAATATTTTATAGAATGGAATCATAATGATATAAATGTATATTATAATTCCAGTATAATATCATATATAATATCATAGTTCCATCCTTTATACATCCCACATATGGTATTTAATGAATGAAATCACTTTTAGGGGGCGGTAGTCCGCACTTCCTTAATTGAAGATATCACTTTTACCCATAAAGGAAACCATAAAGGTATGCCCAAAATAAAAAATACAGAAGCTTAAGGAAAAAATAAACATATTATATATCATATATAAATAAAAGGTCATCTTAATGGCCACCTTTTAAGGTGTTAAAAGAAGGTTGAACAATCATCGTTTCGGGAGGCATAAATTCACCATCCACAGAAACAATATGTTCTTTAACCATTAGATGTAGGTGTGTGTAAGTGTAGCTTGAATACATCTTATAACAACATCCTTGTATATTAGAGATACTTTATTTTTTACAAAAGAAATAAATAAAAAGAGTTTAGGGGGTTGGAGAAGAAAAATAAAACAAACTGACTCAAGTGAAGACATTACCTTAAAATCGGGTATCTCACTTTGGTTTGAGCTCAAAGGCTTCCTTGGGAAGACTTCTGATAAAAGTGAGGCTTCAAGGAGTAATAGAGGGAAGTGGAGGGAAAAAATGGGCAGGGGTTGGCAGAGCCAAAGGCTTTGGGAGTGTGGGTAAGGAGGTAGAGGTGGGGGCCTTTTATAAGAGGAGAGGAGGGGCACTCTTGGAAAGTAATGAAATGTTACTTTATTTGAAAATTATTTTTGGATTCAAAAGGTCCCACATTGATATAATTCGAGGTAAGGTGATAAGGGTTCGAAATATACCCACCCAATAGGTTTATGACATGTGTAGGTCATAGATTTTACATTATCTTTTCATTTTATTTAAATCCTTTATTAATGAGGTAATCGCTACATCATTATGATGTCATAAATACATTAATTTATTTAAAGTCTAAAAATTATAAAAAAAATACTATGATGTAGAAAATATTTTTAACTTTCAAATGAATATTTATAGTCAAAAATTTGATTTTTATATCCCCATTTAAAAATTGTTTTAGTAAAACATATTATGTTTGTGTCATTTTTACTTTTACATTAAATAAAAAGTTATTTATGTCATTTCCCTACCAAAGTGGCTTAATGGGGTCCCCAAGTTGACCCATGGATTTTCTCGGTCGTCCACGACACATCCAATGAAGGTAGGACATGTGTCAAACTCATATAATATTATTAAAACATTATTTTTACCTTAAACTACACTAATTACCACTAATCGCGATTAAAAACATAAAAGTTAATATTCACCAAAAAATTATTTTAATATCATTGAACCACATTTTACTTATTAATGACAACCATGTATGTCAGATTTTTGAAAATAAAATCACAGAGGTGGAAAATTTTTATTTAAATGGAAAATCAGTTTTTATAAGTACCACTTAGTAGTTTCACTATTCATCAAAAATTGAAGTTTTTCAGAAAAATACCAAAAATTCACCCTAATCTATATTAGATATTCTGAATTCAAAAATGAAGTCTATTTTACAAAATTCAAAACATATAAGTCACATTAATTAATTTAATAATTAATTCCCGTTGTCATGACAAATAGCGTGTTTTTATGAAACAATAAGTATCAAAAGATTGAGACGAGTTTAAGTCCGATTTCAAAGTGAAATTAATTCAAATGACCACTATTGGATTAAATGGTAAAAATATATTATAATTTCACTTTAAAACCAATTCAAAAGATAATCTAATCATATAAATAAATTAGATTAAACAGCAGTTTTGATGTAAAATGCAGTATTTTTCAATATTCATTAAAAATGAACATTGTCAGAAAAATACCAAAAATTCACACAAAGTTAATCATGATGTCCCAATCATAAAGAATAAGTTTATTTTGACAAACATAGTTTATAAAATTGTCAAAAGATAGATTCAAAAATGGTTTGCCATTAAATGGAAGTAAAACAATCTTTTAAAAATATTAGTGTATTCCATGTTTAAGATTGGATTTATTCTCATTTTATGCCTCTAAAACACTATCTAATTCATTAATAGACATAGATAAAAATATCTATTAATCATTACTTACTTGGGATGTTATAGTTAATATATATTGATATTTTATTTAAAGGTAAAAATTAAAGAAATAGGGGATTCCAATCCTGGGCAGTCCTACTCAGTCTCCAAGGATGACCTGGTTACTAAAGTCCTTGGGAAAAAGCATACTAGTAGAGTACGCAGGACGGGTTTAGGACCCTTACCATATGAGGACTTTAGCAGTCCATCGTGGATTTTAGCTGGATCTACTCTTGGTTGTATTCAGTCCTAACCTGACAATGCTCAGAAAGAGATTGTTTCCCTAAGAAACACAGTTCAAGACCAGGGGGCTCGGATATCCACTTTGTAGAAAGAATTGACTGATATACATTAGTAGATGAGAAGATATCCCCCTAGTTGTATTGAATCGACTGGTGGTGATTAGTTAAATCACAAAAAATCAAAATCATTTAGTTTTCAAACTTTTGTTGGTTTTATGTTTAAATATAAATATGCAACACTGTTTAATTTTCAATATAATGTTCTTATAGGTGGTAGCAGGAAGTGGAGATGGAGGTGGAGCGTGTGACAATATCTATTCATCATCCGATAGTGATTAATAGTATTGTTTATATGTGGAAAAATATTTAAATTCGTTTTTTATATGTATCATGTGTGGCACACAGTTGCCTCCAAGCATTTTCATGACCTAAAATTTTCTTGATTTCTCATGTTTCCTTTTATGTATTTTATTGATTTGTGATTTTTCCTTTTATGTCTTGATTTCTTGAGTTTTGTATGCACTATATATATCAACAAATTATTATGACGATTCATTTTTCATTATTCATTTTTCCTATATTCATTTTTCCATTATAATAATTTATCTTACATTTTCTAGCCCAATTCATTTACCACTACATTTCAATTTCTAAGAAGTCATTCTTAGTTACTCTCTTATATCAATCACTAGGTATGATAATGTGTGTCTCACTAACCTATTTAAGATAGATAACCCTTTTTTTGAATAATCATAGTATCCAAAATTTCAAAAAATAGTTGGAATCCATAGATAATGATACGAGATTAGGGGAAATTTTTCTACACTGTCTGAAATGGGGGTTTCCCACCATTTCCAAAGTGGCATCCAAGAATAGTCAGGCAGTGTTAATGATAGTGTCTATTATCTCAGAATGCATGACATGCCGATGGGAAACTCCCAGTAGATTCTGTTGAACCCCCTTCCCTAGAAAATTTTTAAATAGACTATAAGATAAGTCACATACCATTCATAACATCAACTACCCTATCACAAATAATTTATTATAAGCATCCATATTCTTTAATAAAATATATGAAACCCCTTCACAAGACACTATTCCATTTGAAGGAATGTTCCTGATCACATCTATTATATTACGCACATTATAATAACGATGATGAATAATTGGAGTTACAATATATTTGGAGATAGATTCCATTACATCAAAGGGAATAGTGTCTCATGAAGAAGGTTGATATATTCTATCAAGGAATATGGATGCTTATAATAATAGTTACAATATATTAGGAGATATATTCCATTACTTCTAAGGAAACCACACAAAAGACTCCTTTTCCAATGAAATCACATGAGTGAAACAAATATGATACATGAACCTGATCCATAACTCTTAAAAAATTTGGAAATCTTATCCATGGGAGAGATGATTTTAACATTTTTCTATATTTAAGGTCAAGTATAATAATTCCACATGGAATAACCCAAATGAGAGATGATTTTATCTAATTCCTATGTTTTTATTCATTTATAATAATTCCACATTGAACACCAAAATAAATTAATCCCAAGAAAATATTACCACATCATTATTGTAACGCCCCGACCCTAGTTACCCAGAGTCGGTGCATTATTACATAACATTGGCATGATCACAAGAAATATCAAATCTCAAAAGACCGATTGGTTTAGTAGCCTTGGAAACACTAGATATATTCATAAGTTTTACATTACATCATAAAGTGAAAAACTACTACGACAACATAATGTCTCCATAGTCCACACTATTATCCCCTCATAATATCCCTGCAGGTCATTCATAACTTACTTCTTCACATCCTGGGAAAAATAAAACATAGAAAATGGGTGAGCTCAAATTCCCAGTAAGGATAATGATATAGCGGAACATTCAAAAATAAGCATAAACATTTAAGGTAATGCATTACTAAAACAAAAGCCTTTTAAACTTGAACTTCAACATAGTATGGAAAAAGTAAAATGAAATAATGTCATTTACTTATTCACATGGATATTCTACTAATCGAATAATCACATGCAATATCAATAACCACTTTCATAATGTCGGAATGCATAATGCTGAAATTTAATTTCTTTGTCAAGGCCTCGTCCCAAGACCTAGGGGCTAACTGTAACCGGAACCCAACCCGGAGTGCCTCTAATAACCGGACACCAACCTGGAGTGCCTCTAATAACTGGACACCAGCCCGGAGTTCCTCTAATAACCGGAGACCAAACCGGAGTTCCTCTAATAACCAGAGACCAAACCGGAGGGCTTACTTTTACCAGTCCCCAACCCGGGACATACTTGTCTAACACATTCATTTGAATGAAAGGATGAAATATAACATAAACATTCAGATTAAAAATAACTTATGAAATGTCAATACGTTAAACAAAAACCATGAGTGACATAAGAATAACTTATCCACAGTCAAAAATATCAGAAAACCTTCAATAAAATATGGATATTTTGTATCATAATAAATCAACTTCAAATAAGCTTAAAATCCATCAAAGGATGTTGACATAGATGAAATCAAGACTATTTTATAAAAATATCTCTTTCTATTTTGAAATCATTTAAGAGTCTTACATTTATGAAATAAAAAAAAATTGAAAATATTCTTATTATCTTGTAATGGAAGCTTCAACAATTTTATAACGGCGGAAAATAGCCACACCTGCCGTATAAGTTAAAAAAACATTCTTACCTTAATTTTGTCGAAAAGGTTAAAAAGCACCTTGTTTGGAAAACGACGAAAAGATTCCTTTATAAACCTCTTATAAAAAGTCAAACAAGGGTATAAATGACTTTAAACCATATTCTAGTAAATAGTAAAAATGTTTTGAAATTCATTTTTAAAAACATGGATGTGGATGATAAAGAGATCCCAGTAGATTATTACGTATAAACAACCTCGGATAACGAAGAGATTGGGAAATAACCCTTACCAATTTGGTAACTTATGAAACATACAACCCATGAAAGAGGTATCATACAATGAATATGTAAATACACATAAATTAGAGTGTATTACACAATGAATATAATTATGGGCAGTACATACACCACACAAAAGGTGATGGTGGCAATATGGCATGAATCTCACGGGAATAAGGAGTGAGATGAAAAACCCTTACCTTGTACTTTTCCTTGGTTGGGGTAGGTTAACCTCCTTTATAATGGTGAAATATTTGTTATTAAATTATACAAGAATCATATAAATTAATATGATATCATATATGATCTTTTAATAAGGATTTGATAATAATATCTTATTATTATCGTTGTTTCGGGTGTTAACTTACTTGTTTTCTTTTATATGTTTTGTTACGTAAGCCATGTTTGTAATGGATAGGTTGTATATTATTCATATCCAGAATGATATCAAGTCCTTAAACATCATTTTTAAATCATCAAATGAAAATTATACTTGAATGGATACGATGGAAAATGAATCTCATCGCGTTCGTGGAGACGGTAGTCCGTACGTACGCACGAGCGACAATATCATTCTTTTGGAATAATATATAAATGGTTGTTATATCATATATACAGAATCATTAACATGTTATATTTATTATTTAATGAGTTACATATCATTATTATACCCATCCAAATAATAATATATTGAATAACAATTACACCACGACGTGGAGACGGTAAGCCGTACGTACGCACGTATGGTGACATATTATTCAAAGGGTGGATAGAATACTGAATATGGTTGTACCATATTTATAATAACATCACAATATATATATGATACTGGAGTTATTATTTTATAATGGTAATAGCAAAGGAAGAAGAAGTGGAAGAAGAAAGGAACTTGGAAAAGGGTGGTGAAATCATTACCTCTTCTTCGGGTTCTTCCTTTTGATTTGATCAAAAGGGCTCCTTAGGTTGGCTTTCTGATCAAACTAAGGACTCTAGGTTGTAGTGAGGGAAGTTTTAAGAGTATTGGGGAAGAGTTTTTCCGAACCATAAGGTTTTTAAGGTGTGAAGAAATGAGAAGGAAGAGTGCCCTTTTATAAGAGGGGTGAGGGGCACCTTTGGAAAAGCTAGAAATATTAGTTTATAATAAATTCATATTCAGTTTCTAATGGCTCCAAAGTTGATTATTTAAATTTTATGGTGGGGATGGGTCGAAAACAACTCAACCAATATAATTTAGACAGTTTTGGGTACTTATATTAACCTTATCTTTAAGTATTAACTCTAAGTTAATTAGTTTCACTTTTACAATGTCTCTTTGTAGTTTTATATAATATTGTTAATAAACTTACTATATACATCCAAGAGACCCCCAAGTGGTCCATTAATGATGATCCTATCATGATATAAGTCTCTTGGCCGATCCTTAGATTTTTAGGAATTTAATATCAATTAATAATATAATATTTGTTTTAAGAACTCTTTTATGTCAATTTTGACACTATTCAATAGTTGATTTTTGCGAAACTCATAACAGATTTATTACTTCGAACTAAGTCAATTAAATAAATCCTAATATATCATATTATCCTAGAAAATTAGTTTAATTCATTAAAAGTTTCATATTCTATTTATTTGGGTATTTATAGTATCAATAATTTTAATTTTTCACTATTATAGTAATTAATTCATCATCATTGTGCCATAAATAAATTAAATTATTTAATGTCTAGAAATTATCAAAAAAAATATCTTTATGTAGGAAATCTTTTTATCTTTATAATTAATATTTATAATATAAAATCAAACATACATAACCCTATGTAAAAATTGTTTTTCTAAAAGATATATGCTTGTGTTATTTTTGTATTCATTATAACTTAATTAAAATAAAGTGTCCCTATCATCTACAAGTGGCACCATGGGGTCCCAAAATCGACCCAAAGATGCCTATGGTAGAACATGTATCACCCAATAAGTCTAGGACACGTATTATGGTAATTTAGTATTATTATAATATTATTTTTTAACCCTTATTTACCGGATTTACCCTTAACCATGGTAAATAAAATATTTACCGCAGTAATTATTCAAAATGTCTAAAATAAAAGTTACCAATTTACACAATATGAACATCCTGATTCCAAAAATGGAATCCATTTTTCTAAATTCAAAACACAGAAGTGGCAGAAATTAATTTAAAATTAATTCCCGCTGTCAAAACAAAAAACATGTTTTTAAGAGATAATAACTATCAAAATATTGACACTTATTTATGTTCGGTTTAATTGTAAAATTATGTCCAATGACCAAAATTATATTAAATGGTAAAAATATATTCTAAATATACTTTAAAACCACTCAAAATAATAATTTATCACTATTAATTATTTTGATTAAAAAAGTTGTTTTTAATTAAAATTTATTAATTTTCACTATTCATCAAAATATTAAAGTTATCCGAAAAGTACCAAAATTTCATCTTAGGCTAAATTCTATATTCCTAATCCAAAAATGAAGTCCATTTTGAAATATAATATATATATAATTTCAAAAAGTAGGTATTACTATTCATAACGGCTAGTTTGATTGGTTGTGGTGTGTTAGAACTTGAAGTTGCGTACAACACACGCTACTGTATTATTCAAAGGAAAGCGTACCGTGGAAGCTTGGGATATTTCATTTTATATTTTTTGATTTCCTCATTTAGTCAAAAAGTTTAAAATATTGTATTTAAAAAAAATTCACTATTAAAAGTTGATAAAAGTGCATTACTGAAAATGAATATGTTCTTGCATTATGTCTAAGAAACTTATAATATGGATTCTAAAATTATAAGGATTATATAAAGTTTAAAATTTAGTTAATACTATTCATAACCACTTTTTAATGACATTTTCTTTGGTAAGTCATGGTGTGACTAAACTCGGTGTTGCGTGTAGTGCAAGTTATTGAATTATTTTGAAGAAATAACACACTATGAAATCTCGGGGTGTTATATTCTCCCCTCCTTCAATAAATTGCGTCCTCGCAATTTGAAATTGTTCTTCGAAAATAAAAGGTTGAAAATAGAAAATATATTTGTGGGAAAACCCACATCGGAAATTGGGTTACTAAAATTTAGTCCTAATATGAGGAAAAGAGAAATGAAAGGGTCACCACCAAATTATGATCTCGATTAGGAGAACATTGGTGGAAATTAGAGACATATAATTGGAGGAAAACGTAAATATTTATAGTTAGTGATTGAGGTCATCAATCACAAACAAGTATAAAATCGAGGTCCTTAAATTCATCAATCAATGATGATTTGAAATACCATCGATTCAACAAAACATAGGGTATTGGGATAACACATTTTTGATGTTTCAAAATATCATAGTTGAAATCACACATCGAAAAATGAATTAATGAGGTCTCTATTTAAAACTAAGAGGGGAAAATATGAAGATTACCGAAAATAACACATACTAGGGTTCCATGTGGGAAAATATGGATATGGAAGAGAAATATAACCATCAATTATCTGGTGGAGAGTGGTAGAGAACATGGCTATGAAAAGGCCAACAATCCCAAAGCCATAAATTAGTGATGATTTAAGGTACCATCTAGGACAACATTTTTGTTCTAAGTTCCTTTTCTTAATGTTGAGGAATTTATTTATGAGATTGGCTAAGATCATAAGGAGATATACTTACTTTAAAATTAGATTTTTATCCATTAATAAATTTCTACCACAAACTCATCTTTCACTCTAGAAGATAATAGAACGTAAATAAAATACTATTTATACTATTCGTACAGGGTTCCAAGATAAACGAATTTATAACTTATATACCAGATCTTTTAATAGAAACTACATTATTTAATCCAGGACATCTCGTGGGCCAGTGGTCGGTGATACACCCTTGTCGCCCTTCGGTTGCGGGTTTAAGTCTCGCGGCCTTGCCGGTCGCGACAGGTTGTCGCCCGACCTTCGGGATGTCCTTTTATGGCAATCCAAAATAATCCACACTAGAACAATCCAAAATACTTCTGTCCAAACTCACAGTCCAACATTTATAATGAAGGTAAACATAATGTAGATCCTTTTTATCCCGTAATAGCATATGAATACCTTCATCATGTATTCTTTTAATACACTGAAACATCCTGAATTACCATATTCCTTATTGATTACATTCATGCTCCCTTATTCCATATAGAATGCTGGATATACTTCATCAATCCAAAATTGTTTTAAACCCCATCAATAATGGAATATACAAATCATTAATCAGTTCCAAGGTAGTCAAGAATATCCAATATAATTTATCCAAAACAATCATGTATTATTCCAAAATCACTACCTTGGTAATAGAACTATATTATGGTTTATCATTTTCTCAACCAAAAAATTTATCCTGCTATTGAGTCACTTTTCTTTGTTCCACACAATATCAAGTCCTTAATGAAATAGTACTGCAGTACAATCCTTATATACTCCATAATTATTATAACAAATACATTGTTGATACAACACTCAATTGACATAATCAACATAAGAACTCTAATCATTCCTCTTCATCTGTGGTAGTATCATAACTTGATTATTATCCAATAGCATCATTTGCGGCATAGTCTGATGATTGGGACATAGGTTCGCGTAGTGTCCAAACTCCTTGCAAATGAAGCATTGTACATTTGAAACAATTTTCTTACCCTTGCAGTCACGTACTTTGTGCCCTTTTCCTCCACACTTATAACAAACTCCCATTCCTTTCAGGCAAGTTCCAGGGTGTTTCTTTCCACAGTTACCACATACGAGAAAATTCTTCTTTTCCCTCTTCCCTTTATCAGTCTTTCTCTCTTCCATCCTTTTCTTCTCTTGCTTCCCTTTAAAGCCATAGGAATCAGTAAACTCTTTACTTATCTTATCAACACATGATATTATTTTTTCATATTATGATAATACATGGGAGACTATTTATCTTATAAATTCTGTCTTAATACCATGAAAGATATGATCCTTCCTTCTCTTTGGATCATGTGCATTTCTAGAGTTCTCATTCCTTCTATTGGGCGCCATTTCTAAACAATGGCATACATTAGATTAGTTTATGAATAACAATACTTAATCCCAAACTTGTAAAACACATAACATAAATTAAATAGTTTATGGATATAATCCATAATCATAAAAATGTCTCCTTTGAGTATGTATATACTCATAAACCCTTCACAATGGTTTGTAAAGAAAATGAGAATTATCCTAAGAATATCCCCCGGGAGTGTCGTAACCAAGAGTGCAGCAAGGCCTGTTGTCGTTCACCAGTTCCTGTTCGAGTCTAGCTCAAAGCGGGGTTTTCGAGTTTTACCCCTAGGTACATCTGTGCCAGAGCCACCTTTACCTGCTTGTATCCAGACAGGGATGTATTGCTCGAAAAACTCACAAAATCTCTACAATAACAAAATTCTAGGAAGTTCTTATATACTAATCCTCAAAGTTCATCTTAGGTCTACGTGCCCTAATCAGAGTTTATCTAAACCTATCTTCCAAGGTTTGTACTAAACTTCCTCTGATACCAACTGTAACGCCCCGACCCTAGTTACCCAGAGTCAGTGCATTATTACATAACATTGAAATGATCACAAGAAAGATCAAATATCGAAATACCGATTGGTTTAGTAGCCTTGGAAACACTAGATATATTCATAAGTTTTTCATTACATCATAAAGTGAAAAACTACTACGACAACATAGTGTCTCCATAGTCCACACTATTATCCCCTCATAATATCCCTGCAGGTCATTCAAAACTTACTTCTTCACATCCTTGGAAAAATAAAACATAGAAAAGGGGTGAGATCAAATTCCTAGTAAGGATGACGATATAGCAGAACATTCAAAAATAAGCATAAACATTTACGGCAATGCATTACTAAAATAAAAGCCTTTTAAACTTGAACTTCAATATAGTATGGCAAAAGTAAAATGAAATAATGCCATTAACTTATTCACATGAATATTCTACTAATCGAATAATCACATGCAATATCAATAACCACTTTCATAATGTCGGAATGCATAATGCTGAACTTTAATTTCTTTGTCAAGGCCTCGTCCCAAGACCTAGGGGCTAACTGTAACCGGAACCCAACCCGGAGTGCCTCTAATAACCGGACACCAACCCGGAGTGCCTCTAATAACCGGACACCAACCCGGAGTTCCTCTAATAACCGGAGACCAAACCGGAGTTCCTCTAATAACCGGAGACCAAACCGGAGGGCTTACTTTTACTGGTCCCCAACCCGGGACATACTTGTCTAACACAGTCATCTGAATGAAAGGTTGAAATATAACATAAACATTCGGATTACAAATAACTTATGAAATGTCAATACTTTGAACAAAAACCATGAGTGACATAAGAATAACTTATCCATAGTCAAAAATATCACAAAATCTTCAATAAAATATGGATGTTTTTTATCATAATAAATCAACTTCAAATAAGCTTAAAATCCATCAAAGGATGTTGACATAGATGAAATCAAGACTATTTTAGAAAAATATCTCTTTCTATTTTGAAAACATTTAAGAGTCTTATATTTATGAAATAAAACATTTTTTTGAAAATATTCTTATTATCTTGTAAGGGAAGCTTCGACGATTTTATAATGGTGGAAAATAGCCACACCCGCCGTATAAGTTAAAAAAAACATTCTTACCTTAATTTTGTCGAAAAGGTTAAAAAGCACCTTGTTTGGAAAACGACGGAAAGATTACTTTATAAACCTCTTATAAAAATTCAAAAAAGGGTATAAATTACTTTAACCCATATTCTAGTAAATAGTAAAAATGTTTTGAAATTCATTTTTAAGAAACATGGATGTGGATGATAAAGATATCCTAGTAGATTACTACGTATAAACAACCTCGGATAACGAAGAGATTGCGAAATAACCCATTCCAATTTGGTAACTTATGAAATATACAACCCATGAAAGAGGTATCATACAATGAATATGTAAATACACATAAATTAGAGTGTATTACACAAAGAATATAATTATGGGCAGTACATACACCACACAAAAGGTGATGGTGGCAATATGGCATGAATCTCACGGGAATAAGGAGTGAGATGAAAACCCCTTACCTTGTACTTTTCCTTGGTTAGGGTAGGTTAACCTCCTGTATAATGGTGAAATATTTGTTATTGAATTATAAAAGAATCATATAAATTAATATGATATCATATATGGTCTTTTAATATTGATTTGATAATAATATCTTAGTATTATAGTTGTTTCGGGTGTTAACTTACTTGTTTTATTTTATATGTTTTGTTACGTAAGCCATGTTTTTAATGGATAGGTTGTATATTATTCATATCCAAAATGATATCAAGTCCTTAAACATAATTTTTAAATCATCAAATGATAATTATACTTGAATGGATACGATGGAGAAAGAATCTCATCGCGTTCGTGGAGATGGTAGTCCGTACGTACGCACGAGCGACAATATCATTCTTTTGAAATAATATATAAATGGTTGTTATATCATATATACAGAATCATTAACATGTTATATTTATTATTTACATGAGTTACATATCATTATTATACCCATCCAAATAATAATATATTGAATAACAATTACACCACGACGTGGAGACGGTAAGCCGTACGTACACACGTATGGTAACATGTTATTCAAAGGGTGGACAGAATACTAAATATGGTTGTACCATATTTATAATAACATCACAATATATATATGATAATGGAGTTATTATTTTAGAATGGTAATAACAAAGTAAGAAGAAGTGGAAGAAGAAAGGAACTTGGAAATGGGTGGTGAAATCATTACCACTTCTTCGGGTTCTTCCTTTTGATTTGATCAAAAGGGCTCCTTAGGTAGGCTTTCTGATCAAACTAAGGCCTCTAGGATGTAGTGAGGGAAGTTGGGAGAGTATTTTGTCAGAGGTTTTCCGAACCATAAGGTTTTGAAGGTGTGAAGAAATGAGAAGGAGGAGTGCCCTTTTATAAGAGGGGTGAGGGGCACCTTTGGAAAAGCTAGAAATATTAGTTTATAATAAATTCATATTCGGTTTCTAATGGCTCCAAAGTTGATTATTTGAATTTTATGGTTGGGATGGGTCTAAAACAACTCAACCAATAGAATTTAGCCAGGTTTGGGTACTTATATTAACCTTATCTTTAAGTATTAACTCTAAGTTAATTAGTTTCACTTTTACAATGTCTCTTTGTATTTTAATATAATATGGTTAATAAACTTACTATATACATCCAAGAGACCCCCAAGTGGTCCATTAATGATGAACCTATCATGATATATGTCTCTTGTCCGAACCTTAGATTTTTAGGAATTTGATATCAATTAATAATATAATATTTGTTTTAAGAACTCTTTTATGTTAATTTTGACACTCTTCAATAGTTGATTTTTGTGAAACTCATAACAGATTGATTACTTCGAAAAAAGTCAATTAAATCAATCCTAATATATCATATTATCCTAAAAAATTAGTTTAATTCATTAAAAGTTTCATATTATATTTATTTGGGTATTTATAATATCAATTATTTTAATTTTTCACTATTATAGTAATTAATTCATCATCATTGTGTCATAAATAAATTAAATTATTTAATGTCTAAAAATTATAAATAAAATATATTTATGTAGGAAATCATTTTATATTTATAATTAATATTTATAATCTAAAATCCAACATATATAAACCTATGTAAAAATTGTTTTTCTAAAAGATATATGCTTGTGTCATTTTTGTATTCATTATAACTTAATTAAAATAAAGTGTCCATATCACCTACAAGTGGCACCATGGGGTCCCAAAATCGACCCAAAGATGCCTATGGTCTAACATGTATCAATAAATAAGTCTAGGACACGTTTTAGGGTAATTTAGTATTATTATAATATTATTTTTTAACCCTTATTTACCGAATTTACCCTTAACCATAGTAAATAAAATATTTACCGCAGTAATTATTCAAAATGTCTTAAAATAAAAGTTACCTATTTACACAATTTGAACATCCTGATTCCAAATGTGGAATCCATTTTTCTAAATTCAAAACACATAAGTGGCAGAAATTAATTTAAAATTAATTCCCGTTGTCAAAACAAAAAACGTGTTTTTAAGAGATAATAACTATCAAATGATTGACACTTGTTTATGTTCGGTTTAATTGTAAAATTATGTCCAATGACAAACATTATATTAAATGGTAAAAATATATTCTAAATATACTTTAAAACCACTCAAATTCATAATTTATCACTATTACTTATTTTTATTAAAAAAGTTGTTTTTAATTAAAATTTTGTAATTTTCACTATTCATCAAAATATTAAAGTTATCCGAAAAGTTCCAAAATTTCATCTTAGGATAAATTCTATATTCCAAATCCAAAAATTAAGTCCATTTTGAAATATAAAATATATATAATTTCAAAAAGTAGGTATTATTATTCATAACGGCTAGTTTGATTGGTTGTGGTGTGTTAGAACTCGAAGTTGCGTACAACACACGCTACTGTATTATTCAAAGGAAAGCGTACCGTGGAAGCTTGGGATGTTTCATTTTATAATTTTTTATGTCCTAATTTAGTCAAAAAGTTTCAAATATTGTATTTAAAAAATGTTTCACTATTAAAAGTTGATAAAAGTGCAATACTGAAAATGAATATGTTCTTGCATTATGCCTAAGAAACTCATAATATGGATTCTAAAATTATAAGGATTATATAAAGTTTAAAATTTAGTTAATACTATTCATAACCTCTTTTGAATGGCTTTTTTTTTTGGTATGTCATGGTGTGACTGAACTCGGTGTTGCGTGTAGTGCAAGTTATTGAATTATTTTGAAGAAATAACACACTATGAAATCTTGGGGTGTTATAATTATTCCCATAATAAAGGTTCTAACACCAATATAATTCACCCCACATCATTTGAGTAACTAATGAATAAATAAATAACCACCCAATAATGTTCCTAAAGGATTTTATGAGAGATTAACTTTATCGACACATAGAAGGAATAAAAGTATAAATAGTAACTATATATATAGTAGTAATATATATAGTTTATATAGATTTTATCCACCTATATTTTCAAGGTATGTGTAGATGTATGTAGCCATATACATATAATAATACTGTTGAATAGGCCATGGCTTAACGTAGACATCCAGAACTAGTCTAAAGAGGCAAAGTGCTCATGTAATAGGGTACATGCACCATATCCTAAAAGAGTGAGAGATTTAATGAAACAATACTTGAGATGTTGAGTGCGCCATCAGGTAAAAATTCTATTCATGTAATGTCTTGAGTAAATAACAATACTTATATAGTAATATTTATTTGATACACCATGCTCAACACCTGATGTAAGGAATTGTGATATATCCTTGCTCAACAATCTCATACCATCATACCACAACCTCTATAAAGTCATATGCAAAATATAACTAGCAAGGGGAATTAACTCAAATCCACCTTCTCTATAAAAACCATATATATAATAAATGAATAATCATTTGTGCCATAATAGATAAGAAATAACCTCTTATTCATGTATTTTTCCATGTTCAATTCCCATTTAAAATATTTCTGTTCTTATGAAGAATTTTATAAATCACAAATCAAGAGCATGAAATTACAATTACTTGGGTTGATTCCATTTAAAACTAGTTGATTTATTGTAATAAAGTAATTCCATCATTAATTATCCATTTCACATTATTAGTTACATTTATCGCATTCAATTCATTAAAACATGGGAAACCCATATATAATCTCAATGGTGTCACTTAGATGGGGACATTCTAATCTAGGAAATTTCCCACATTATAAATTCCAACTATAAGTGGTTAAAACACCTAAGGGATTCCTTGTGTTCTATAAAATAATCATATATAAAGGGATATTACAATCTTGAACAATTCTCAAAGATATATGGGAGTACCAACATTTGAAAAAAAAATCATATTGTCCCATTTCACCTAGATCACCCAATGGGTGACCATATAAGTTGCACCCAACATGTGAACATCCAATAAAGGATCAACTAGTACATATGAGTCAATAATGGTCAATTTTAAATACATAAATTCACCACTAAATTTTATTAGATAGTAGTATTATTCCATTTTATATGTTTATTTGCATTACTTTACTCACTAAATGATGCATTTGGTTGTGTGTAGTTAAGAATATCTTTTCATATTGAATATAGTTTGTATTATGTTGGTTTTTTGTTATTCTTGGAATGGTTATTTTTCATGACACTAGTACAGGGGCTCCAAAAACTGGTTCTTTTTTTTCTAAACTTGCTCTTTAGTGGAAATTTTAACTACCGATATCTATAAGAGGTACATTTAGTGGCCTTTTTATCCACAGATAAATATCGATATTTTTTCAATTAGCGACAGTTTTAACTGTCGCTATAGTGTCCCATCTTCCGCTCATATTCGCAACAGTTATATTGTTTGTCATGATAATATGTCCTGATAGGGCGTCACTTTTTTTAGCGGTGGTTTTAACGGCCGCTAAAAAAAGTAATCCCCTACTGGGAAAATCTACCGTGACAAATAATTTAACCACTGAAAGAATGCGCCAACTATGATGATTCCCATAAACTGCCACTAAACCGCTTTAACCGCTGCAAATAGTTTCTCGACAAGAAATCTAGCGGCGATTTTCGAAAACCTCCACAGAATCATATGATGGTGGTTTAATCCAATGCCATAGCGGAAAAAAACTGTTGCAAAATTGCAATTTTCATGTAGTGAATTCTCATATTTATAAGAATGAGAAATAATTTCATTAGTAATGGTTCTCTACCAAGTCTATCATGGTTATTTGGGTTTAATCTCCATTAAATTATATCCTTATTAAAAATTCAATCCCAATACACTTATAATGAAATGATTATTTTATTAAACATGCTTCACTAACTATTAAATTCTATATTATATCATGAGATATCAATCAATACCCAATTCATTACATGGATATATACTTCTATTCCCACCCATTAGATAGTAATATTCCAATTATATGTGTACCATAAGAACATAAACCATTCCTAAAATATAAAAACCCATAAAAAATAAATTCATTTTATAAAATTTCATC
Organism: Viscum album; assembly: GCA_963277665.1. Classification (NCBI taxonomy): domain Eukaryota; kingdom Viridiplantae; phylum Streptophyta; class Magnoliopsida; order Santalales; family Viscaceae; genus Viscum; species Viscum album. Next base: position 350,396,246 of record OY728134.1, on the reverse strand, counting down.
GCTTCAACATAGTATAACTATTGGAAAGTAAGTTGTTTTCAGAAGTATATCATTATAATAATATTAATCCATTTATAGAATTAATATCGATGATATCATTGGTTCTTTTTCCTACTAAATAATGTAATACATAAAAATATTTAATCTTACATAAAAAATTCCTTCAAATATTCATTGGAACTTTTCATGAAGAATATTCCATTTTTTTCCTTCAGTATACTTATTTTAAATCCATAAATTTCGAAAAAAATTTGCGAAAAAATTTTCATCGAAAAGAAACATGTATACTTGTAAAGGTTACTGAAAATAATTGAGTGGTCATCACATAAATAAATTCTAATATTTTTTTGTATATTAAAACAAATATTCTTGTAATAATTTTAGTAAAATAAAAAATGTGCATTATTAATTAAATTAAAAGAATATTCCTTTTATAACATTTAGTAAAATTACAATAATTGGTGAAAATAAAATTAATTAATCAATGGATATATGTAAAAACTTTCATGAAACAATTTTGAAAATATGGATATGTAGGAAAATGTATTTTCAATCAAAATGATAATTAATAATATAATTTTATAATGTATTATAATATTTTATGTGGGCTAGAAAGTGTATTATGTCATAAAAATAGTAATTTTTAAATAAACAAAGTATTTAATTTCCTTGTTAAAATTATAAAATTTATGATTTCAAAATATAAAATTTATATATAAAATTAGAAAATTATAAATTAGTCAAGGATAAAATTTTGAGAATTTTCTAAAAAAATAATATTTTCTAGAGAAAATTAACTATATTGTTTTATGTTTTTGAAATTTTTACCACTTAATTAATATTTATTATTATTTTAATAATTAATTAAATAATATTAATGACTAAACAAAGTTATTTTATTATTACAATGTAATTTAATAAATTAAAATTAATTTTAAGACCTATAAAAAACATTCTAATGTAAAAAATTGTAATTATGTTTTTAAAAAATATATTTTTTGAAATTTAATTATTCATAAAATAAGTGATTTTAAATATTGATGTTTAGATCTAAAATAAATAATATTTCACAACCTTTTTTAATGTAAAAAACCATGTTCCAAAATCATGGGTAATCCAATTGTTTTTTATATCCCACTACCTAAATTTCCATAGAATATGTTTAGAAATTAATAATCAATCAACCCAGAATAGATATAAATACCCTCAAATCCACCCAATTTCAACAAATCAAAACACATAAAGAATGAATTAATACTCATTTTTCCTCTATTAAGCCTTTAAATGTGGTTTTTTGGTTCCAATGAAGTTGCATCAATCTTTAAAAAGATATCTATCAAGGTAACACTTTCTATTCCTGGGGTTTGTTTTTATATACATCATTTATAGTTACTATTCAAATTTTGGAGTTATAATGTGGTCATGTTTTTATGACTATTCTATTATTGTCCATGTAATATTCTATCAAATAAATACATATATTCTATTTCATTAATCATATTCAATAATCCCCTTGGTAGACCTATTATGCGTTCAAAATCATTCATTGATTTTATATGCCTAATTTTATATTTTACATAATCCCCAGAATATTTTTATTCATTTTCATCAATATATATATATGTGTGTGTGTGTGTGTGTCTATGTGTGTGTGTAATTCTACTTAGTTGAATGAATCTCAATTCCCAATCACGTTGGTTAAAAATGAAGAAAATCTCTTCTCTATAAACATTTATGTACACAATGACCATACTTCACACATATTATTTATTATATGTGTGTCCTTAATTAAATTATTTAATAGGATATTTTATCATTGTGGCGCACATGAATTTTGAAATATGATTTGTGTACCCTAATAGATCTCCAATTCATTGCTTACAGAATTAATCTCCAATAATGACGTGTTTTATGATACCTTTTTGAATAACCATGGTAAAATATTCTAAGAAACATTGGTATTAATCCATAGTGATATAGTAATGAATGTATCTTTTTTATTTTGTATCCACATTTCTATTTTTTATCAGATAATTAATATTATTTTCTCATCTTATTCCTTATTTTTTAACCATATTAGTCTCTTAGATTTTATTTCAATCATCTATCAATTAATCTGATATCTGGTCACTTTTTTCTGTTAATGTGTTCTCCTTAAAAATCACTTGAAATAATGTAAACTATGGTGAAATAATAAATAAATATATCAACAGGGATAAATACTGGTTATGTTTATGTTTTTGTTATTTACATTATGTATTTGGAACCAATATTTAAATACACTAAACATGATATAATTATTCAATGTTATTAATGTAATTATTTGTTAAGGAATTATGTTAAATATAATATATTTAAAAGTTGAGTAATTGTATACTATATCACAGTAAAGGTTTTATTATTTATGGAAAATATGAATATATTATATTATTATAAACCCAGGACTAAGTATAAATATAGAGAAACCTCTTAATATTTTTGGTAATATATATATTAAGTGTTTTATTAGAAAATAAATATATGTCAAGATAATAAAAGTGGAGGTTTATATGGTAAATATTTAACTAGGAGTAATAACCCCAAAAGAGATTTTGGGTTATTTACTTGAAATGTGCCTTATGAATGATAAAATGGCCTTGATGAACAACAGTTTTGACACTCCTAAGAAATATAATTTGGTTAATCAAAAATTTTTAGTAAATAATTATGAAGGATATATAGATAATGTTTTCTTATTAGTGAATTATATCATCCTAGAAGAATTTTATTATACTTTTTTTTGGATAATTGTTTCATATTGATTTATTTTAATAAGATTTATATTAGTGAAAAATTTATACATAGATTTTATTCATCTAAAATAATGAATGTAAATTATGGAATTTATGTAAATAAAAGTTTTAATATATAATGAAACAATTTCCTTATTAATAATGTCGATATAGAGTTGAAAACATTATGATAATAAATTTTTTTTTCTCTGGTTATGAATAAAAAAATAAACAATGTGGAGCATCTAGCTTCACCAAGGACTAAACATGTTGAAGATGAATCCTATATTCATCAATGTCTACTGGATTTTAGTGTAACCTATGATGTGATGGTCATATAAAAATAGTTCAATACAATTGAAATGATATTTTCTGTTCCAAATTTTTCTGAGAATGATTTTTTTGAATTATATCACTTAATGAAAAAAGATGATTAGTGTCTAATCTAATAAAGAATATAAAGAAATAGATTTTTTTTTTAGCTGTATTGTTGGAAGAAAAAAAAATTCCTTCTTAATAAATATCTTCCTCAGACCCTGTAATCCAAGATAGAAATATTATTCTTTGAGTTGAAGAAAATGGAAAATACCTCATTGTGATGATCTGAGTTAAAATTTTCAAGGAATTATTAATTTAATTCAGTAATTTTCATTGGTTAGGATAGTAATATTGATTGTTTTTTGGTGGGTTATGACCACATATATGGAAATATCTATAATTTAGAAACATTGTGTTTATTGATGAAATAATATGGTAATATATGAAATTATAAATTGAGTATTGATATACATAGTGCTCTTGTGGACAAAATGATTAAAAAAGAAGATAAAGAACACTTTTAAAAATAATTTCAATGAATAATGAGAAGGAATAAAACAATACATACCCATGAATAATGAATGTATGATGAAGTATTTTTGTAATTTTTTATGAATGAATAATGTTTAACAAGTTTTGAAGTGACTAACATATTGATCAAAACTGTTAAAGATATATAAATCCTCATCATCTAAATTATGAGGAAGAATTAAAGATTGTTCATGTATATCCTACATCAATATGCTTTAACTATAGGGGAAACACACATTTTTCTAATCAATATCTAAGTCAGTTGTGAATATAGAGAAAATACTATCAATCGTATTAGAGTTCAAGGTATAAATTCATGATTTTAAAATCATGATGGCTACATTTGAGGCTGTAAATTATGTTTTGAAAGATAAACTCATCATAATCAAAATTATAGCAAACACAATGTTAAATTTTGGTTCAATTAAATAATTTATTTAATTCATGTTTGTAATAAAAAAACAAATTGAAACCTAAGATAATTAGGGAAGAGTTTTCATTTAATACTAATAGAGTAAAAAAAATAATAAATGATATATACATATAACCCTATTAAAATTTTAATTCCCATTTAGTCCCCAAACATTGTGGTCATTCCAATAGAGTAATTTATTTATGTATTTTATTATTATTATTCATGTATAATGCTTATATAATATATATAAGAGAAGAAAATTCACATTTTCATGAATGGAAAATATATCAATATAAATAATTGTAGGTATCATGGCCTATATTTATTGATGAACCCCATCCTATTGAGTTTTATAAGGAAATGTTTAGTAAAAAAGAAGAAGAATGATGTGAAAAAAAATTAGAGATGTTCCCATTATATGGAAATATATTGATGTATTTACTAATGTGTGTCATGTACCACCACTAGAAGTAAAAGATTACTTCTTCATTTAACACATAAAATGATCCAGAAAATATGGAAGTTCCCATATTGAATATAATATGTGGGTGTTTTAGGAATTTAATAAATGTATTCATAATCAAATATAATGGGGTTTTATTCGATGAAGATTTTATTATTGCGGAGAAGTTGTTATCTTTACAAATAAGACGTAAGGATCAATTTAGAAATATAATTATTATAGTGATCTTAATGGGATCACAGTGAAGGGAAATTAATATCATGAACTATCCCAAATACCATGGTACCTTGATACCGAAGCTGGCTTTGACAATGCTAGAAGGGAATTCCCAATCCCCTGGGATGGAAACTAGTAAATGAAATCATTCAATGTTAAATTAGGAATGAATTTTCTATAAACCATTAGAATTTGATGATATATATCAGTACTCTTAAAACTCAAAATGGAGAAAGTACCATAAATCAAATAGGTATTCTAAAAATATAAGACTTTATATCATCAATGTACTGAAAAGGTGAAAAGATAAATTCGATGTCGAAAAAGACACATAACTCCAACACCAAAGAAAAAAAGAACATCCACCTCCTCAAAGAAGAGCATGACCTTTTCTCAGAACTCGTAGACAAAAATCTATAAACATATTAATGAAAATGTAGGGTGTGAGCTATAAAAACCCATTGGGTCTCACCAAGTGTTCCACAAAAAGCTTTCAAAATAACAAACTAAATCATGTGTAATATCCTATAAATTTCTAATTGATTATTAAATTAATTATTGTTTAAATAAATTAATTTATGTAATATCTTCTATAAAATTAAGTGATTTTATTTAATCAAAATAAATTTTATTTATTTTGAATTTTATAATTTACAAAAACATCACCGTTATTGTAACTAATGAAATATTAAATTATTTTATTTTAAAATCTTATGTTATAATATTGTTAAATAAATAATTATTGCAATTTAATAAGATTTTATTATAATATTTAAAATTATAAAAAAATATTTTTTATTTACATGGTGTTATTTTAGAAATTGAAAATATTATAATTAATTTATTTTCATTAGTTAACCAAATAATTTAAACATAATATGTTTTAACATAATGAATTGATTTTCATAAATTGTTAAATTAATTTAGTTTACATAACCATTGTTTTAATAAATAAATTATAAGAATTTAATATTAATTAAAACAATAATTTATAATTTTAAAAGTTTAAAAATTAGAAAAAATAATTTTTTGAAATTAAAGGTAATAAAATAATTAATAATAATAATTATAAAGGGAAAAAATATATTTTTAAGAAAATTAGAATTATTTTTTAGGAAAATATTTTTTTATTAATATATGAAAACATATTATATATTTTTTATAAATGTTTTAAAATTATAAATATAAATAATTATATTTTTAGGTGAAAATGAATTTAATATATAGGAATAATGATAAAAGTCTAATCCATTACATGAAATTATTTGAAATTGTAATATATTAAATTATAATTATAATTTATTAAATTATATTTATATTTAATTTTACCCAAAAAACCAAATTTCATATATTTTATAATTATGTGAAATTATAATTATATTATATTTTTATTATAATTTCATATATAAATTTCAAATAAAGTGCTAAATCATATTTCAAAAAATATTTTTCAAGTTTCATAAAAAGACAAAAATATTGAAAAATATATAATAAAAAATGAAATAGAATGAAAAAAGAGGGGGAGAAACGTCAATATAAATAAAAATGCTAAAAAATAATAAAATGATAATAAAAATTTGAGAAAGGAGATTCATGTGAATGATAGTGGGAGTCCCACTTTTGGGAATTCTTTAAACCAACATATTGGAATAAAAATATATGTATATAATTTTTAAATAAAATATGTGTGTGTTAAGTAATAGTAAATATAATATATGAACATTCAATCCTCTAAGAGTTATCTCAGCAAGCTAAAATTATGCACCATTCCCAAAAAAAGAATGAAATAATGTCTTCAGAAGAATTAGAGTTATTTAAAGGTCTTTTATTGGGTGTTCAGGAATGAATACCAGTATGTTTTTGGAGTGTGATAGTGTCTGAGAAAGTAGAAAAATATGGGTTTTTATTTTTTTCTTCTAACCATGTACGAGATTTTATTTATCTAATTTTTTTAATATACATCCATAAGGGATTGTCTTATTTTAAATATATCTATTTGAATTTTGTTTTCATATATATATATATATATATATATATATATCTTTGTGTAAGTATATTTTTAATTTAAAATATGAGGATATTAGTATTTCATTTATTTTATAAAAATTGTGTTTTTTGAAATAAAGCCTCTAATTTGTTTTTAAACTAGGATTAGATTTGTAATACTTATATGAAATCCAATTATTTATTTTCAAACTGCCCTATATATAAATAATATTTTGATTTATCTCAAAACCCTTGAAGGATAATTGGTCTAGTAAAACCATTCTATGGATATATATTTGTAATTTTATATTAAAATAGTATCATCAATTATAATGTAAAATATTAATAAAACCCCAGTTTTGTTATTGTATTACATAAAAATTTAGATGGAGTATTGATTTTATTAGAATGTTATAGTTATTATTTTATGCGAACAGATTTTATCGTTTTTGGAAGAATTATATTTACAGTAAATATACATGTAATTGTTCAATTTATGTGAAAAAAATCATTTCACATCACTTAATGTCATTTATAATTGGATATGGACATCATCTAAATATATCACTCATATTTCATGTATTTAGAATATGTAATTATTTTATGATTTTATGAAATTTTGTTTATTATTTTTTTAAATTAATGTGGTTCTACGAAGGAATGGACTTCTCTTAAATGATTTTAAAAAAATTTATTCTATATTTTTAATATTTTATTCAATTAAAACAATTTATGTACTATTTCTGAATAGTTTTTGGATTATGAGTGATAAATATAGGATAAATAAATTGTTTTTCTAAAATTATGGAATTAGAGTATTGGATGATTTAATCTAGTGTGGAGAGCCAAATCGTTACCTCTAGGGGATGATGTCCCATATGTGATATGGATAACTGGCCTTACGGTTTTTCTTATAGACTGTTGAGTATCATTATTAATTGATAGACAAATATAATTTCCAAAATGGATAAATCCAATGTATTACTTTCAAATAATTATTATTTTGAATATATTTTGATCTGAAAATATATTTAAAATTAAATGATGATTAGAAAATGTTTGAAAACTTTTTTTTAATATCGCTTTTATCAAATGATTTATTTTTAAAAAAATCAATGATATTTATATTCTTTAAATAAATGTATTTACAAAATATTTTAAAACCCCTTACAGGTAAAATTAATGCTCACCATATGTTTTAAATTTCTTTCACAAGTTTAGTTGAATTTTCTGTAGGCATTTACTTCTCTTATAGTGTTAGCACACAAGAAGAATTTTAGCTATTTTATTTTATTTTGGTACATATTTGATAAACTGTAGTGTATAATTTCTAATTCTCCAAAACCTAGACTGGAAAAGGTCATGGTATGTAAAATGAACTATTTATTATACATTGTATTTTATAAAAATATACATAGCATTTTTTATGTTGATCCTAGAAGTGCAGTTTTTGGTCATTATAATTGGTATCTGAGTGAAGATATAGACAAATTGATAGATTATATTATGTATTTTAAACAAAATCCAAGAGGTAGAGTATATATATTTAGTGGTTTTATTTTTTCCTTAATCCAAAATATGGGAAATCAAATTATTTTAGTTCGACGAACGAATAGTGACTGTATAATTATTTAATGGGGGGAGATTGTAACGTCCTCTAAATTTATAAGTGATTAATAAATTAATTATAATTTATATAAATTATGTTATAAAATATATTTGATAATACAAAGTTATTTTAATTAATCAAAATTAAGTTTTTTAATTTTAATGTGTATTGTTTTTAAAATTATCACCTTTATTATACGTTATAAAATATTAAATAATTTGTTTTTCAAATAATAAATGATAATATTGTTAAATAAATAATTATCACTAAGAAATAATATGTGATTTTAATATTCAAAATTATAAACAAATTATATTCTTTAAAATTTGGTATTATTTTGAATTATGAAGATATTTTAAACAATTGATTATCATTAATTAATAACATAATTAATATTTGATATGTTTTAATATAATGAATTGATATTTATTATTTATTAAATTATATATTTTTATAAAACTATTGTTTTAATAAATAAATTATAGGGATTTTAATTTAAATAAAAGAATTATTTATAATTTTAAATGACTAAAATTTGTATAATTTAATTTTATGAAATTAAAGGAAATGATAATAATAATAATTATTATAATTAAGGGTGAAAAAAAATTTATTAATAAAATTATAATTATTTTAATAGATGATAAATGTTTTAAATATATGAAATTACATTATAGTTTTTTAATAAATTTTATAAAGTCTCAATATATATAATTATGTTTTTATCAAAAAAATTAATTTCATATATACTAAAAATGATTGAACACTAAAACACTGAAATGTAAAATAAAATTATATGAAATTAAAATATATGAAATCATAATTATAATATATGAAATAATAAATATGATATATTTTATAAAAAATAATTTTATTTTTATTACAAATATATGAAATTATAATTATATTATATTATTATTATAATTTCATATATATATTTTTAAAAAACTTAAATCTTTTTTTTAAATGTAACATGTTTAAAAATATTAAATAAAACCTTGAAAAAATTATACAAAAAAATAAATAAAATGAAAAAGATAGAGTGAGAAAAAAACATTCAATGAAGGGAAAAAGCTATAAATAAAAAAATATAAAAAATAAAGAAAGAGTACTCATGTAAAAGCATGTGGGATTCCAACTTTTGTGAATTATTTACACATAAATCTATAAATACTATATATAAATGTATATATATTATAAATAAAATATATTTGTGTTGTGTAAGAGTATATAATGATATATTAACAGTTGAACCTCTAAGATCATTCTCGATAAGCCTTAATTGTGAACTTTTCACAAAACTGACATTGATATAATGGGTGTAATGGAATTATTGTTATTTAAAGGCCTTTATTTGGGTGTTCATGATTGAATACACGTTAGTTTTTGGACTGTGATAGTGCTTGAGGAAACTGTAGAATATGGTTGTCTATATTTCATTCAAATAAAGTGGGGGATTTTATTTATCTAAATTATTTTTAGTATTCAATCATAAGGGATTTCCTTATTTCTAATAATTCAATTTGAATTTTATTTCCAAATATATATATATATACATATAAGTATATTTTTAATAAAAAATAATAGACTATTATTTAATTAATTTTATCAATAGTATGTTATAGAAAATGAAGTGTCTAATTTGTTTTCAATCCATGTTTTAATTTATAATCATTCATGGAAATCCAGTCATTTATTTTCAAATATATTTCTATATATATAATTTTAAAATTTATTTTATAATCCTTGAAAGAAAATTGGTCTTATAAAACCATTATATGTCCATATATCTATAATTTTATTTTCGAATATAATGTTTCATTACAAAAGTAAAACAATTACAAACCCCATGTTTTGTCACCGTTTGACATAAAATTTTGAAAGGAGATGTTGATTTTATTTCTATGTCATAGTTATTATTATATGTGAATTAACGTTATAATTTTATATTAGAATTCTATTTACATAATATTTATATAGAAGTTATCATTTAATGTCTAAAATATCCTTTCACATCCCCAAATGATATTCATAATTGGATATAGACACCATCTAAATATATCATTGACATTTAAAAATTTTAGAATAAGTATCTATTTTATGTTTCTTTGATTTTTTCCCTTTTTTAATTAAAGTGATTCTGTAAAGGTATGTATTTCTCTTAAATTTGTTAGAAACTTCTTATTCTATGGTATAAATATTATCATCAATGAAAATAATATTTATTCTTTTTAATGGATTTTGGATTATGAGTCAGAAATTCAGGACCATTAAAATGTTTTCTAAAATTATGGAACTATGGTATTGGATGATTTAATGAGGTATAGGGACTGAACCCATGAACTATAGGGGATTTTATACCACATGTGATAAAAGTAAGTGGCATTATGATTTTTCTTATATCTTGTTGAGTATCATGATTAATTCAAAGAAATTATTGTCTTCCAAAATGGAGAAATCCAAAGTAGTATTTTTAATGAATTTTTATTTTGAATATATTTGGTTTCCAAATTAATATATACTATTTAAGGATAATAAAAAATATTTTAAACCCTTTTTTAATATTTTTTATCATCAAATTTAATTTAAAAAAATAAATGATATTTATAATCTTTATAGAAATGTATTTCCATATATTTTAACCCATTTCTCGGAAAATTTACGATCAACGTATGTTTTACATTTTTTTTCATAGTTTAAGTAAAAATTTTCTATGGTATTCTCTTCTATCATAGAGTTAGCTCCCCCAAATCATTTTAGATATTTTATTTTATTTTTGTACATATTTGATATAATGTAACGTATAATATCTAATTATCCAAAAACATTACCTGAAAAGGTCTTGGTATATAAAATTATTTGTGCATTTTTCCATAGTCTTTTATAAAAAAAATACGTAGCATTTTTATCTTCTCAAACATGAAGTGTGAGTTCGGGTTTTTAAATCATACTTTTAATTTTAAATAAAACGCAATTTGAAGTAAATTTTAATTTTTAAAACATAACACATTTTCATTTCACATATTATAAACCATTTAAAACATGGATAAAATTAAAATTTCATATAAAAAGGTTTATATAAACCAACTGGTAAAAATAAAGTAGTTTTATAGTCAATGTAATATATAGTCAAAATATTCATAATAATAACCATGTTCATCTGTCCTGTGGTATGATACTTTCATGTTATTGTATCCTCACACTCTCATATCAAAGATTGTAGAAATATTTGTACACACATCCCCCTATAAATTGTCGAATATGACTCATCAAAATCCCATTATATCTTCCTAACAATATTTTTTAAGAGTTTTCATCATCCATACACTTTTAGGGAATTACTATATAAGAATGGTTGTCTCAAATAACACCCTAACAAACTTGTCTGACATATTCTCAATCTGTCAATTGAAAATGGGAGAACCATTCAATTTCAAATCAATCACTATTCAAAATCTATATAGATATATTTTTTATTTCAAAAAATTCAATTCTATTTCTAAACCAGAACATTGGTTCTTAATAATTTCATATCTTTAAAAAAATCAATGATTTTTATTAATTAAAAATAATCCATTTTTATAAAAATCTATTGTAAAATAAATCCATAAATTTTATCAATTTCATATTATAAAACTAGTTCTAATTCCATTAAAATTTGAAGGTTTTACCAAAATAAAATTCCAACAAAATTTTAATTTTAGTTCACATGAAATTATTTTTTCATAAAACAATTGAAATAAACATAGATAAAATTTAAAAAATAAATGTTTAATTATAGTAAATAGTCTAAAATGCAACCACATTACATTTATCATGGAAAAAATACTCCAAATAGTGAATACCAATGGAAAATAAAGGTGTATATGATCTTGGTACTCAACTTAGAATCATTATTCCAAAACATTGATTTTAGATCCATCAATCCCAAGATGATCTCTAAAAACCTATGGAGGAAAGAAAAATGGAATGGATATTGTGGGAATATTACTTACCCTAAAAGACGCACCACAACTAACAAGACGATCAATCACTAAACAGATTATCTCAAGAGAATGGAGAAATAAAAGATCACATAGGGATAGATTCAGGTTGAGAGGGAAAGGATGTAGTTCCAAAATAAAGGAAATCATCCATGTAACATGGTTTAAAATGCAAGGTCATGGAAATATAGGACATGTATTCCATTGAAATTTTATAATCCCATGAAGTGAAATGGTGATGAAAAATTCCTCTCTTTTTTTTGAACCTGATTTGGCAATTGTCTGTCATCAACCAAAGTCAAAATTTTATATAAAAAAGTTAGATGACATGTAATCACATTACATGACAAGTAACATCCTAGTAGAATTTCCTTCACCCAACATCCTAAAAAAGTTCTAAATGTAAAAGAAATTAATATAAAACAAAGGACAATTAACACCATAGAAGGTAACCGGGTGTTACGAAAACCCCACCATAAAAACATTCTATTACTAGAAACATTATAAATAAGTTTCACTATCAAAATGGTGATTATACTTCTCTTTACTAAGTGCGTTATGATCCCACATCTCATATGAATCAGAAACATTCTTCTATATCACAAACAAAAGATTATGTCCTCCCATGAGGTACCTTTATCTTAGAATCAACAATCCTATATGGATACACATTCATAGATTTATCTATCTCAACATAAATTTCCTCCCATATCAATAAATGAGATGGGTTATAAATAATCTTCCATAACTAAGATATTTGAAACACAATATGTATTGACATCAACTATGAAGGAATAGTTAAATAGTAACCCACTTCCCCCAACTTATCAACAATCTCAAAAGGTCATACAAAAATAGAAGAAAGTATTCCATTCATACCTAGTCGATGATTACCTAAATGAGGTGAATAATTAAAGATAAAGTATTCCCCAAATAAAAATTATAATGGTCTATAAATTATATTAGCATAAGATTTATACTTTCATTGTACCGTCAATATTCTATGAAAAATTAGTTGAAAATTTTTTATTATCTCTTGGACCAATCTCATTAAAACCCAGAAAATTTCACCAACTCCCACCATCATAATGTATATTTATGAGGTCACACATAAAAGTCCTCAAAATGATACATTATAATAAAATATATGTAACAATTCTTATAAGAAATATCAACCAGTCCCAAATGGTCATCTCAAGCTCCACCAAAATCAAGGACATATGAAAAGATCATGTCCTCCTGAATATGTAGTTTTATCACTATATTACAATCCATATAAATATGGTATTCTATAATCAAATGAACCTGAGATCCCAGTGTATCTTGAAGGCATCTCTAAAAGTGATAAGTAAAATAGGTGTCCCAATCAGAGACTATATGAGATTGAACTCTATGAAAATGAATAGTATCTATTGCATATATATTATCCAATTACACAACTTTGGTTGTATCTCAAATGGGTAATATATGACCTGATATGGTCAGCATATCGATCACAACACATATTTCATTCTCCTTTCTCTAGGTATGTGGTAAACCATTCACAAAGTCCATAGAGATTGTATCCCACCTCCAAGTCAACACTGTATGTGGTTGAAGAAGACCTTAAAGACTCTGGTTCTTAGACTTAAAATATTAGAAAGCATGAAAATAAGAGACAAAATCTTAAATTCCACATCTCATACCCTGTTGTATAAATTGTGGCCACATGTTGTTGTACATCATTGGGGTTCTTCGGTTCACATCCCTCTAGTAATTATAGAAATACCACATAAAATATTTTCTCAAGGTTATTAGAACCAAAAACCAATTACAAAGACATATAATACAATTTTTAATGAAAAGAAACTTTTCAATGGTCTCCCCACTATAAAGATAATCTCTAATTCCACGGAATTCATCATCAAGAAGTGTTCTTAAAGAATCATCCCGAGAAGAGTGGTGTTCAACTAAACATTATCCAAGAAAAAATTGACTCCTATTTATCAAACTCATATATGAAACTATGAAAATTTTTCCATAATGATCCACTCTACTGATGATTCTTTCATTGAATGGTTTGGAAGTTTCATAAACAATGTATAATAAATTAAATTCCCTTTCAATGAGGTATATTTGATGTTAAAATCAAACAAATATACGTAATCCATCAAATTCCTCTGGTGGAGATTCAAATATTTTTGAGATAATATATAACACAGGCACTTATGGGTTGAAAATATGGTAAACTGTTCTATAAAAATGTAATTATTACCAAACTTATGTACATTCATCACTACAAAAAGTTCAAGGTCATGGGTTGGATAATTATTCCCATGTGGCGTAAGATGACTAGATTTATAGGCTACCATGTGATCACCATTCATAAGAACACAGCCAAATACTGAAACTAATGCATCACATAAGACTACAGGTCCCTACACAATCATTGGAAGAGTCAACAATGGCATTGATAATAAAATATTTTCTTAATCAACAAATGAAATATAACAATTTTCATCCAATGAAAATTTCACTTCGTTCTGAGTGAGAGTGGTCATCATAAAATCCATCTTCAACAAATCCATTACGATCTAGAGATAATACCCTATTAAACCCAATAACCTCTTATGGTCAAAAAAATTCATGTTTTGTACAAATTCATAATATTTTTTACTTATTCATGATCAACTAAGACACCATGTTCTAAGACCATGTATCCAAATAACATCACTTCTTGAATCAAGAAAATACATTTCAATAGCTTGGAATAAATTTGGTGATTTCTCAATAATCCAAGTAATTATTTTAGATGAGTTACATGATCATCCTCTAATATAGAGTCAACCAGGATTTCATTAATGAAGTCCACCATGCACCTATCAACATACATTTCTAAGATCCTTTTCATAAAATCCATAAATACTATAGAAGAATTGGTAGGAACAAATGGAATGACCATAAATGCATAATGGTAATACCTAATTCAGAATGTAGTTTTTTAAATTTCCTAATATATTATTTTAAACTAGTGATAACTAGATTGAAGAACAGTCTTTGAGATCCACTTCTCCCTATTCATTTTTTAAACAGATCATCAATCCATTACAACAAAAAATATTTATTTACCACAACTTGATTGAGTTTTTAGTAATAAATACATTATCAAAGAGTCCCATAAACTATCTATGAAAAAACAATATAAACCACCCATGGTGACATACTCAGGTATATAAATCCTTTCTATAATAGATCATCCAACGGTGTTCTTAAATCTTTCATTTCATCTGGTTCCCTATGGTAAGAAGGAATAGATACCCACTGAGTACTAGGTACCAAATAAATATGGAACTATACCTATAATACTAGTGGAAAACGATATAAATGAGAGAGAAACATGTCAAGAAACTAGAAAAAAAAACTAGATGGAGATCATAACTCAATGATTACCACTCTAATCAAAAATTTTCATTAATATTACTTTCCCCAACATTGGATAATATGTTATGGCTCTACTCAACCTCCAGTCCCATTATTCATGCAAAATATGACACACCCCATCAATCACATTAAATTAGAAGAGTCTAAGATATAAATCAATTCATGTAGTATTAGTATTGATCCAATTCATACAAAAAATTACATCAATAGGTTGCATGTTAAGAACCAAAAAAATCCTAGTATGCTCAGTATCTGATAATGATAAAGTAGAAATAACATAATGGAGATCCTGCCCTCTCTACATTCAAAGGGGTGTATTAATATCTACCACAAAAGATAAAAGACCCAAAAAAAGATTTATTAACATCACAATATGAGTTAGAATTAATGAATGAGATGCACCAGTATTAAATAAAATTGTTACTAAAGATAAATATATAGGTATGGTACCTCTCACAGTCGCTGAACCCATATATGATTCCTCTATAAACTACTTCACCACAGGATTAAGAAATGTTCTGAATTCTCGTGGTTGTAACCCCTTATATTATAACTAATCTAAGTGAAATATTGTAGTTTTTGATACTGATGAGCCAGTTCCACTACATAGGGCCGAAATGATGCATTATAATTTCGGTAAGTTTCCTAAATGACTACAAGAGATGCATATCTTGAGTCCCTCAGTGAGAACTCATTTTAAATACACAGTCCTTCCACACTAGAATAAAGTCAAAGGGACTCTTCCTATAACTTCCAAAGATTGTGAATAACTATACTACCGAGAACCACCATGAGAACAATCACACATCCACATCCATTTACTATAACCCACTAAATAGAACTTGGGTGAAAGGTGAACTCCTGTCAATCCTAAATTACCAACAAGATCAATCTTAACTATCATTTCACAATCAAGAAAGTTATGATAAGTGGCAAGATTCAACATGATAAACATGAGACAAATATCAATTCAAAGGACCTTCTCAAACCATTATGTCTTTATATTCTTAGTCGATACAATATCATAGGAAATATATAAAATATATACAAAGTGGTTTTCATAATCAATCATGATTATATCATCCTTATCGAGTCTAAAATACTCCATAGCCTTATCCAACATCGTAGACTCTAGAGTGAATCTTTTATTGAAAATATCATTAATTTTATTACAGTAAAACCCCTAGGCTTCTTCACTATCACTATCGAGTCCCATTATATTCTGTTAGGTCCCACTATCTTGAAGGTGGTATATATCACATTGATCGAATCAAAAATTTCCAAGAACTCAATCAAAATATATATCATCCCCAACGAATCCTCATACTATTGATGATATTTTACTCTTTGGAAAAATGGTTGCCTCTGGATAAGGAACTCCATGTCTTGATTTTTGAACTCATCCCTCTTGGGTTCCACAGCTCAATCCTGAATGGGAACAGATGTAGTTTCATGTACCGTATCTTGGATAGAATGCACTATAACCTCAACAATTTTATGGTATATGTGAGGATTCAATCACTATGGTTCATTAACATCATCCTCCATGATCGAATTCACTAATATTCTTGAAGTAATGATACTAAAACACATCCATAAACAAAATTGTACACATCCAGGGATCCCCATATTAAGACTCAAAAAAATATAATTAGGAAATTAATCTAATTAGATAACAAAATAGGATTTGGATTTCAAAAAATCCAAATAAAAATAGGGAAAACGACTAGAATTATTCCTCAATATTCCATTACCTATCCACCCATGGTGACTGAAGGATAATTTCAATGATATATGGAAAGTCACTAACTCATAATGACTTGATAACACTAAAAATGATATCTCAAAATGAGTACTAGAATCAAGGAAATAAGATTAAATTTCACCCATGATACCACTTTTTCAAAAACTAACCCGGATACCCTGGTACCGAGATACCCAAACTAAAAATAACATAACTCCAAGGGAATTATATATCGCTATAGGTTGGGGAATATCACCTATTATTATACAAGATAAAAGTGGTAACAAATTTACCTCATAAATAGTGTAAGATAAAGATAATTATCTGTATTCTGAAAACATTAAAAGGATAAATTACCTGAAATGACATATGTATATCAAAAACCCATTGATAGTGCATCACTAAAGTACTAAATAGAATACATGATAAACTCAACATCCCAAATACATAGCACTAAAATCCCAAAAGATCAAGGACATCCAACTCCCCCAAGAGGTGAATTCACTTTTCTCAAACCTATAAAAAAATCTAAAATCACTTGAATGTAAATGCATGGTGTGAGCTATAAATTCCAGTAGGGTCCCACCAAGTCTTTGATAAAAATATTCCATAATAAAAAACAAATTCATGGTTTTTATTTTAAATAGAATGTGAATCATAGTATATTTTTTATTTAAAACCAAACACGCATTCATTACATATGATTGAAAACATTTGAATCATTTTTTAAATAAAAATTTTATATAAAAAAGTTATTATAAATCAACTAGCATGAATAAATTGGTTTCATAATAAATTGAACTTATAATCAAAATAGTCACAGTAAGAATTATGATCAACTACCATGTCATACAATAGTTTCTAGTTAAAATAACCTCATACTCTCATATAATGGATCTTGGAAATATGTGTACACATATCCCTCATGCTCAGGACAAATAGGTCTCATAAACATATCATAGGTGATAAGATCTTCTCAAATATATTTTTCATCGTCAATCCATTTCATGTTAATGACCTCCTGGTGTGCTTATCCCAAATAACCCACTAACTACCTAGGCACACAACTTCTCAATCTATCAATTAAAAAATTATAAATCTTTCCATTTCAAATCAATCATCACTCACAATTCAAATGACTCAATTTTTCATTTTAGAATGCCAATTCACTTTCAAAACCAAAACATGGGTTTTTTAGTAAGCCATGCCATTTTCAAAAAAAAAATTAATATTTTCATACAAATTCAATTGAATTAATTTTTCCCAAAATAATTTAACAAATTCTATTGATTTCATGTTATGCCTCAAATTCCAATTCCATTGGAATTAGGGGCTTTCCCAAAACTCCAGGACATGTCAATTTCAATTCCAATTCACATGAGATTTAGTTTTCATAAATAAGTTGAAAAATAATTCAATAAATCCCTAGAAATAAAGGTTTTATTATGTAGATCATTAAAAAGTGGTACCACCTTACCTTTTTGATAGAAAATTGTACTCAAAATAGAGAACATCAATGAAAAACAATTTTATAGAATATATAAGAACACTACTAGGAATAAAGATTCAAAAAACATATTTTATGTTTATCAATCCAAAGAAAATATTTCAGACTCTAATAAAAAAGAAATAAGGAATGAAACAGATAGGAAGACTGCTTACCCAAAGAGATGCATTATGAGAAACATCAATATCAATCATTGAACAGATGATCCAGAGTGATTAGAGAACTCAAAAATCAACTATGAATGGATAAAGTTCAAGAAGGAATGGTTTTAAGTGAAAAAAGGAAATAATTCAAGATGCATGGTTTAAAACACTAGTATGGGGGAATACACCACTGGTTTTCCATTCACATCTTGTAATCCTATTAAGTGAAATGATGCCTAAAATCATTGTTTTTTAAACTTAATTTTATATTTTCAATTTATGAACCATACTCATGAAATCATCAATAATAATTTTGCATGATATGTAATAAAATTACATGATGTGTAAATTCCCAGTAGAGTGTTCTACACCTAGTTCTCTACACAAAATCACCAAATAAAAAATAATGGAAGACAAAACAAAGGACAAGAAATAACATAAAAGTTAGTAGGATGTTTCAAATACCATCTTCAAAGGATTTTAGATTAGTTCAACCAAATATTTGGGAACAATTTTTCTGTAATATTGAACTTTGATCAGTGTATCATTAGTTGACATTTTAGAAAGGTGATATCTTGAATAATTACTTCTGAAAAGGATATGATCATAACCCATTTTTTCTTATTTACATTGTTATGACTTGTACTTTTTCTATATTTATGGATATGATAAATATTTTATATTTCGTCTACCAATATAAATTTTTTTTTGACATTGTTTATTATATTTTTATAAATTACAAAAATCATGAGGTGCATAGGGATCAACTAGTGGTCATTTGGAAAATAACAAGGAAAGATAATTTTTTTGGTAAAGTCAAAAAAATCTGAATTATTGTAAGAAAATGTTTCATTCATGGGCCACATTATGAAAATTTACTGATTCATTGTGTATCCTTCAAATATAAAGGCTATTCAGGATTGAAAATAACCTATAATAATAATCATGATTTATAGTTTCCATGGATTTAAAATATAATATAGAACTTTTTTGAGAAAAATGTAATGAATTTATAATACACTAACCATGTAAAATAAGAAATTATTTAATATTTCATACAACATTTATTTTAAATAACATTTCCATGAATAAAATAAGGTGTTTTTAGTGCACATGCGCTAATGTTACCAACTGATGGTGATGTTTTTTTCATTTATAGTTATGTATCTTTGAAAAAATTGATATGTACTCATTAAAATTGATAAGTTGGTTGCCTATTCATAACTATATTTAAATCCACAAAAATATATTTATCCTACCATGTATTTATAGTTAGTTGTAGTTACCATTTCATTAATGATATAGAGACATTATCTTTATGTGAAGAAAAGTTTTATATACACCAATAACTAGAGTTTGAATTATATTTCACATAGGAGAAAGAAATAATTGTAAAAAATTTATTGTTGGGTATATTTATCAACCATTATTAGTTTTTTAATTATTACACAGGAAGTGAAAACAATGTTAATGATTAATTGATTAATAAAGACCAAAACTTTATTATGATGATAGGGATTGAAAGAGACTAATTTTGAAAGGAAATGGTAATTATTGAAATGGAATTCATAATAAAAGGAATGAAATCAATCATATCCTAAATTATTTCCCAATCATCAATAATAGATATGATTAAAAAATATATATGATTCTATGTAACTATAGAAGGAAGAAAATTGGAAAAAATGGGAGTCATTCTGCCGTAAAATTTGATTAAGTGGGACTATTGTTGTTTGGTGTAAGGAAATGTATCCTATATAATATGGAGATAAATAAAGAGATGATAGATTATTATTATTATATAATTTTATTTTTATACAACCCAAAAGAAACAAAATATATTGAGATTTATGAGATAATTATTTACAAGATAACATGAAAACTGAGATATCATACTATAATGCATGATCATCGAAATGTAATAAAGTGAAATTAGTGTTTAAAGTGTGCATATAATTGTTTAAAAACTACAAATAAATATATGGTAGTGGGAACAAATAAATTCATTTATTATTACTATTAATACTATGACATTCAAGGGAAACCATTCCATATGGATAATTGATGATTGATTAACAAATTGTTCTCTTTTTATCTCCATAAGAAAGGATGTTTCTATTAAAATACATTCATTAAAATATATTCAATATGTGGTGATGCATGATGGGGTACTATGTTCAATTGATTAATAATAGTATTGATGACTTAATTTTATTTTTGGTAAGATTATTCAAAATGAAAAAATCAAACATTGTAACATTGTTGTGTTTTTTGGTTGATTGTGTTTATTGAAAAAGAAGGTATCCATAGTATGTTTTGGAGTTATAGAGATATTTGTGACACTTTATGTTGAAAAATATCCAAGATAAAAGAATGGATTCCCTATAAATGGTAATGAAAATTATGGACACATGGTGATATTGTTTCCCAGTGTTCGCTAAAGTTTTGTTGTAAAAAGTTTGGTGGTTTTCTCACACATTGAAAAATATTGATTTTTATGAAATCCTTGTAATAAAATGGAAGAGGAATGATTTTAAAGGAGACTAGGTTTCATGGGTTGTGTTTTTCAAAGGTTTGGATCATCATGGAAGAGCATCACAAATGTGTCAAGATTTGATGGTAATATCCATAGCTATGAGAAGATTCGTGAACGGTAAATTTACCTTGTGCTTCATGAACACAAAGAATATCACAAATGATATAGGAGAGCTTCATGAAATGGTTATTACATGGATGGGAGATTCTAAAATCAGAGGAACAGCCTATAAAAAGGTCTCTAACCACTTCATAAAATTAGGGAAACTTAATGAAGATTGTAAGGCTCCAGATTCACCAATTTTGTTTGTGAAGGTATTTATTGTGAAAATGTTTTAAAATAAAGGTGGTTTGAGAAGGCTATAAACACTAATGGAAAATTAATATAATCATAAAGGTATTGATGTTTTCAAAGGATATAAAAGATGACTAAATGTTATGAGCATCACGAAGCCTATTTATGATTTCCAAAAGAAGTGGGATTTGAGAAAGGTTGTTGATTCCTGAAGGATACTCATGCTTCATAAAAAAGTTTTTATTTAATAAGTAAGTGATAAATGAAAATGTTTTGAAAAGGTATTTCCCAAAAAAAACCTTGGGTAATGTGATATTCATCAAAATGATTAATGTGGAACTTAAAGATACCATCAATCTAAAAATGTGTATATATTCATTATTGATAATTAATGGACTTATATGTCCCTAAGTTGTGTGTGATTTCATTCTATAGTTGGGATAATTGGAATAAGAAGAAGGTGATTCTTTCCATCAATACTGATCCAGAGAAAGAGACTCATGGAGGGACCCTTGGGAAATTAGTGAGCTAACCCCAATCCTCGAAATGACAATGAGCCTTAACATAGAAATGATCTAGCCCAAAAATAATTATGCGAGCCTTAGTGGATTTAGTACATCCAAACATTGTCATTGTATTCTCCTTGGATATAGCCCAATGAGTTTGAACTATGAAAAATCTACATTTTATTGTGCTTTATTTCGTTTTTCAGTGCATCATCATCAGATAAATAATTAAAGGATATGATCAGTATAAACACTTGTGAGAAAATAATGTGACCCTCATAATAAAAAGATCAAGATCCAGTGGGGTTGGAGGAATTCTGAAAGGAATATTCATAACCTTATTCCACCCCTTAGGGTATTTAGGTCCCTTTTAGACCTAACAATATGAATTCCAATTTTAACCTTATCACAAATGAACATCCTCAAGATAAGAATTATTTTGAGTGAAATATTAAGACATTAGAATACATGTTATTGGATAATTTACATGATTTTCAGGGTATTTGGTATCAACATATTTCCCTTGTTGAATACTCCATTAATAATTGTTTTTACTCAAGTACTCAAAGGTGTTCATATGAATCACTCTATAAGAATATTTTTACATCTAAAGCATATTGTAATGATGTTTTATAAGAAAAAATTTTGTGTCTATAAATTTTGAAAGACACTATATGATAGATAATGGTGATCTAATGACAAATCAAGCCTACTAAGATTTAAACAAAACTGATAATGATAATATAATACATAGATCATTTATTCATGACAAATATAATGTATTCCACATAATATCCCAATAGATATGGGTATTTAGGTTTTTAAATTGGTGGAAATTGTGTCCATGTTATATTGGAACATTTGAGATTCTATAGTGTATTATAGAAATTTCTTATCATCTAGGACTACCTCCAAATAATAACAATGTCCAAAATGTCTTATACTATTCTCTATTCTGATAAAATTTATTAGACACAATACATGAACTACAAAAAATATAATTTAATTGGAACCTAAAAAAATATAAGAATATGAACTGATCAAAATTATTGAATAAAGTAACCATGTTTTGAGGAGTAAGTGTACCATAATTATGAATGTATTATAAGGAAATAATAATATCCAATAAGTTACTTATGATCTCAACGACTCTATAAAAGAGGAATACAACTATTCATACAAGGTATGATATGAATTTTGAGGGAGAAATTTCTTATGTGGGGAGAATGTAATAATGTGATAATTTGTTTATATAAACAATAAATAATATTTTATAATGAATGTTTTATTATGAAAACCCAAAAATAATATTAAATTTATTTAGAACATTTCATATAATGAATTAATATTAACTATAATGTATAGAACCAATACATGGATATAAATAATAAAAAATGAATAGACTAATGTAAATTCCAAATACATGATTCCTCTAATGAATATTTCTCGTATTAAAAAACAGGAAATATCAATATAAGAGTTAAAAATATGATAGAAGTTATAAAGGGAAGAGAATTATTATAAAAAATAATGAATGTTTTTGTGTGATAATTGTGGAGTACATATTTGGTATAAAAGGAAAAGTGACCATTAAGATCAAACCAATAGCTGACCATTGGTTAATATGTTTATTGGGAAACGTGACTGTTGATAATAATTTCATCATTGAAATTAGTTCATATAAATGTTAATGGAAAAAAGGATATATTATTCCAAAGGTAAAAATGATGGCATCAACTATTATGATCATTAATTTTGAATATAATTTATCAAAACAAGGGATGGAGGTGGAATCGCTATGGATTTCACTTATCCAATGCCAGGTAGATCATCATAAAGTAAGGATCATGAGTAATTGACTATGGGAGAAGTTAAAGTTAGTGTAGATCACCAATAGATAAATGATAGATTATTTACACCATGAATGTACCACAAGTGTGTAACTCACCCATAGGGCATATTCTAGTGTATTAAGGGCTTATGTTGCTAGAACTTAATGTTATGAAAGTGGAACTTCCTATTTAGTAGTGAATTTTTTTCATCAATAATAGTTTCCTCATTATTTTATATCATAATATAAACATTAATATAAGATGAATATGATACCAAGAAAACATAATTTTATATTTTGAAAATGATTAATTTTAATTAAGATAAAATTTATTTTCAGGATATAGACTTATTGAACACTGTTTTTTAAAATATTTATTATAATATAAATTTATTATTTCATAATTAATTTTAATAAGTGTTAGGATCTATATTATTTCACAAAAGTTTTATTTTCCAAAAAAGATTATTTTTATTAGGGGTAAAAATTTTCATATTTAGGAAACTTTTTTTATGCAAAAATTATTTTTCCAATCAGTACGACAAATTTATCTTTGGGTGATATTTTTAGAAATGTATAAAATACATTATTTTTAGTTTATATTAAAAATATTTTTCAATATTTTTGGTATGTTTTATTACTTCCAAAATATGTGGTAATTAATTAATAATCAATTTATCTAAATCCATGACCATAAATTAGTTATTTTAATAATATAATTTATTTTAATTAAATTAACTAAATTTATATAACTATAAATAACATTTCAATGTATAAATGGAAAATTACTATTTAAATTTTTTTGGGAAATATTTTTCATATAAAAAATATAATATAAAATATTTTTTCATTTCTAAAAATAAAACATGTGAAAAAATACATTTCTAATTTCATAAACCATGATCCAAAACCTTGGGTAATCTAATGCTTCGGTATTTTCCTCATCCTATATTTCTATGAACTATATTTAAGAACCAACAATTATATCCCCAAGACATTTCTTATAAATACCCAACAATACATCTCATTTCATTAACTCCCAATATATTAGATATAATGTTCTCCAAAATTTACCTCCCAATATCATTTCCGAATATTTTCTAATATAATAAGTATCTCTACGCAATCATTCAGAAGTTATCTAATATGGTAATGGATTCTCTTCATCTTATTTATTTATGTACTTCCATTGTAGTTAGTCTTGTAATTTAAATTTTATTATGTTCTGATGGACTTTTGATCATCTAATAATAGCCTAATTGTTGTTCAACTAATGAGAATCTTTTATTTTCACTTATTAAATCTATTTCATTAACCTCTTTTATTTTTGTTTTGTTGCCAAAATCATTTTTTTGTTTCCTTTGCATCTCTTTTTATGATACAAATATTCAAACCCATTTTTATTCAAGAGTATTATTATATATTTAACTATTTATCATTTGTTGTGTATTTCCATTTTTGAAACCAACATTCACTTCTCATGGGTTATGATATGAAAACATGACTTCATTAAAAACACATGTATGCGATTATCTATTGTGAAACCCACTACATAATAATAAAAATCATTTCATGTAATTATTGTTTAAGATATATTATATATATTTGATACATGATTTATGTCTTATTAATGGATCTCCATAATAACACTCTTATGCATTGGAAAAAATATTTAATCTTTAGGGATGAAATGTTTTTTGATATCATAGTGAATAAACTTGGTAATATGTTTTATCATACTTTTTAATTGAAACATTTTGATTGGCTTTTTAATGTCTCATTTTTATGTTGTAGTCAAATTTAAGTGTTTATATAAAAATCATTAGATTATTTTATCATGTTTTCCTCATTTTTTATCCAAATTAATATCTCATGTTCGATCTCTTTTCTATACAACTTTCAAAGATTTATTCTCACCCTTTTCAATTAAATTATATCCCCATGAAATAACTTGTAGTGAAGTGAATTGAGATGGAATAATAAGACATTACTTTAATAGGATTAAATAATATTTTAGTTTATGTTTCCTTGGGTACATCATGTATTATTTTCCATGTTTCTAAGGTAAAAACCCTCATAATAAATATTATTTTTTTAATTGTATCTTTGTATTAGGAATTATATATATAAAACATATTACAATTATAGTCAGTATAATTTTTTTGAAATTAATTAGTATTTAGCCTTAAAATATTATGTCCTGGGGATTTGAGACTTGTTTTCTAATATTTAGTGGTTATATTCTCTTATTTTATTTTATCACCCATCTATTTGAGTTTTTTATTTGAATTTTATTAGGGTTTATATTTATTAAAATTATATGGATCATTTTGGGGTCACGTTTTAGGGATTTGTGGCTTCCCTAAACAAGAGGTAATTGTAGTATGTCCCTTTCTATTATGTTCCTTTTTAAAGAATGTTGAGAGATTTATACTAAGGTAGGGGATATGGTACCTCTCTTCAACATAATTTTTTGGTTTTATATTAAAATGAATTAATATTTTATTAAACATTATAATTATCCAAATAATGATAATAAAATTAGTTAAAGGAAGGATGTTTTGTGGTTAAGATTTTACTATCACATGAGTATCAATCAAGGATATTGTTTATTCTAGTTTTAGTAGATAGATCTATGTTAATATATTTTAATTAATTTTCTTCATGGAATGTTTAATATTATTTTAAATTGGATTAAAAATTTATAGTTGGAATAATTATGTTAATGTGAAAAATTACACGGGAAACATAAATTTATAGTAGTTATTCATTAAATTAGATGGATGAAGATTGAAATGTTTTAAAAATGTCTATGTTTATTAATAGATATTTATTAGAATTTATTAATTTAACACTGATAAAATAGAATTAATGATCTGGATGCGGTACAAAAAAAACATTTACAATGTGGTACCATTTTACAATTTTTGCTTAATTTTTGGGCCTCAAAATCAGTAAATGGAGAATGTAGTTTATTAGAAAAGGAATATGTGGGATTCTAAAGATTCCACATAACTCCATTGCTACCGGCATGACTCACTGTGATCCATAAGAAAAATAAGGAAAATAATCCAAAGTATGTTATTTTATACTTTTCCTATATCATTGTTTGATCTTTCTGGGTTCATCATTTTTCTTTATTGTACTGTTACAAACAATGCATATCATCTCCTTAATGATGTAGGTGCGACTTAACTGAGACCCATCAGGAGAATCAAGAATAGAATCCTAGGTATGTTATTTTCTACATTTCATATTTTGTTTTTTATCTTTCTAGGTACTTTTTTTGTGTTTTGGTGTCGTTATGAACCCTAAATCTCATATACTCGCTGCTGCCTGTGCGACTCCTCTAGTGAACCAACCAAATTATACTATTAAGATATGATCATTAACAGTAATGTATTTTGAGTTTAATTGCTATATGTAGTCATTTATGTTGTTTATAAAATATTTGATGGAGTCCCATGTAATTCTCTATGGTCATGACTGGCTCAAATATGATTTTGTATTTGTTTCTTAATGGCCTTGATTAAGACCCCATTTTTTTACCTCTTATAATTTTTTTTGTCTATGGCTATCTATAAAATTTATATTGTATCCACAATCCTAATCTCATTTATCCTCCATAGACACCACTCATTTACATAATAAATTAAATTTTATATTGTCTATTGGATTTCTAAAGAATGTGTTTCCCTATATTATGTAAACCACATATTAATGATATTTGATCAAAGATGACCCCTTCATAAATGATCCTTTATGTGGTCCACAAAAATATTACTCTGTTCTCTTATAAATAGAGTTATAAAAATATTTATAAATTATAGATAAATACATTATCCTCTAGGGTCTCCCACCTTATATGATCTTAATAACTATGTGTTGATGAATAATAATACATTTCAATCACTATATTTTCTTGGTTAAAACCCCTATAAGCATATTTTATTAAGGCCTCCTCAGAATAAACATTACATTTATGGGTATTACATCATTCCCTAGAACCAACTAACATTTTACATTTGATCACATGAATATTAATAAATGTTATATTAAATTATGATTATTTTTATATGTAACATTGATGTTATAATGTCTTTAGAATATATTTATAATAAAAATATTATAGTAGTTAACCAATATAATTTGATCCATGAAATGTAATGGATGTTTTCATAAACATATATCCAGTGATCTAGAATTAATTTTTATGATCAGAGAAAAATGATATTTGACTATTACATATTGGATGCATACGGTACATGATAATTATTCTCATAAACCTTAAACATTTTAATCCTCAATAAGGGGGTTATGGGGACTCACCCTAAAATAATAATTCCCCTTATTATATGTGTCATTAGTTATTTCAAACTACATATGTGTGTATTTAAATATAAATAGAATTTTATTAATGATGTATATTATAATCAACCTAAATTGACATTTTCATGTAAATAGTAGGAACATATTTTCATAGTGTGTTAGGATATATTGGGGTTATCATTCGTTAAATGAAATTAATTGACTAATTCTAGAGATAATTTATTTTCATTAATGATATGGAAGACGGAATCTCTACCCTTTTTTTGAAACTGTACTACCTGATTAAATAACTAACCCCTATTGTTCATTAATGAGTTCATATAAAAAATTCAAATAAATATAAATCAATAATATTGGTTAATAAAAAAAATTATGAAAAACTAATTACATTATATGATTATAAAGGGTTTCCCATAAATAATAATCTTTTTTATGAGTTGGTTATAATTGTGACGTTATTTTATTTCTTTATTAATGTTTTAATGTTTTTCTAGATTTAAATCATATATTTTAGGAAATTTCAACTAATTGATCTAACAAATTTTCCTATAAGGCCACACACTAACTCTACTTCCAATATCAGAATAATTAATTTGAAATTTAATATTAAAAATAAATATTATTCATGATTTTTATAGAAAAAAACATAATCCAGAATTTGAAACATAGAACATAACTATAATGAAATAAAACCATATATCTAAATTTTAAAAACTAATTCTTATAGTGTTAATAGGTCTTGATGACTCAGATAAATTTGTTTTTTTTGGTTCAGTAGCCTCATATGCACTCCTCATTCTTACTATGAGTTTTTTTAGGCTTCTGATACAGTTGTTTTGGCCCAAGAATTTTCTTTTGGTTGTGTTTCAGATTGATTCTGAACCTGTTCTTATGATTTTTGTGTTATTGAGAATATTCCACCTTGAAATTTTACTGATGTTTCTAGTGGATCTTACAATGTTTTTATATCTTCTTATTTTTTTCCATTATTTTGTGGAAATATAAGTCCGTTATAGACAGTTAAGTGGATTAAGGAAGTTAAAAATGACTATAGAGTGTTTGGAACTCCCAAAGATATTAGAGTTCGTGTTGTTCTGGGTATTCATAGGGGCCCATCTTTGGAATAATGGATTTTTTTGTCCAAAAATGTTTTAAGTTGGAATGAAGTGGGAATATTTTTAGTCCCTCTTTTTCTGATAGGTTATACCTAAGAAGGTGTAGATGAAGAAAATAGAAGAGCTCATGACTGTCAATTAGGTTCAGCTGGTGGTGAAGGATTATGTAAAACACTTCAAAGGCCTGGTTTCGTTATGTCTGTAGGGGTGTCATGTGATCTCCTGAAATATTCTTGTTTAATTTGGGTCCTTAGTATAGAGATCAAGGAGGGAGTCCTCTTCTCTAAGGTTCTATATTTTGAGAAGTTTATTGAGGAAGGTTTTTGGATGAGTTGTTGTGAAACAATAAAAAAAACATTGGCCCAGTTGTTGTCTTTAGTGTTGGGATTCTTTTTCCTACAATTAGGATATATTTTGTTAATGTTTGTAAACTATTATTTATTTAATTGTATAAAAAATGTTTAAAATGTTTATAAAATAGTTTTTTTATGGTATATTTTTTTTAAATTTCATTTCATTTAAATTCTGTATTGTGACATGTTTTTATTGATATCTGGTGTGTTTTATGTGTTGTTTATTTGTGTTTTTAGTGTGTTTCTAGTATGTTTTTGGTGTTGCGCAGTAGTGTGCTATAACTGTACACTGTATTAGTGAATTTAAAAGTGTTGATAAATAATGAACTGATCAGCACTTTTAAAATCATTGATAAAAAATTATTAATCAACATTAAAAAAATCACTGATAAGTGGGACCTTTATCATCGCTTCTAAATGCACATATAAAGGTCTTATTTATTATCACTTTTCATAGCATTAATAAAGGCATCCTTTTTCATCACTATTTGAGTTCTGATAAAATTCATGGGATTTTAACATTGATCAAGTAGTTAGTACTTTTCTCGTGCTGATAAAGGTCATTTCTTTCTCTGTTAGAGGCCAGTTTTGTAGTAGTGGTGAAAGGAACTTGCGTACCCAATGCGACATCAAATTTTATTTTTCATGCATAGAAATAATCTTGTGTGGCGCATATAATATTTGGTGTAGGGGTTAGAGATGCCAATAAATAATTTGTGACCCCCTCACTCAAAAAAGCTCAATACTTAGAAAAAATTGGAGCTCAAAATCATGTAATAATTATATAAAAATGGAGTTGCACGAATGAATTTGAGTTTCGCACAAGCTATGAATGTTCCACCTAAGATTCGAGTTGCGTGTATTATTTAATCTATGCATAAGAAGTGTTTTGTGACAAAAGTTGAATCTTTCATGAAAGGCAATAAAGTTGTGTAGTTGATTTAGAGTTTCCTAGTTAATCTATGGAAAAGTGGTATTAATTAGTGGATAAAAGTTGGATATTAATCTAGAATCTACATACAGGGGAGGATACATTAATTGGGGATAATTAAATGTCCAAGAACTCTATAAAATGTGATTGTATCTTCAGATGAAGTAGTGAGATCACTTCACTTGAGAGAGCAGTGAGCATTCAAATTATGATTGGCTGTAATCCAGGAGTTACAGTGAGTCTAATCTAAATATTGTAAATAGAAGTGTGGTTTTAGTGAATTTGGTACATTGGAACATTTTCATTGTATGATCCTTGGACATATCCTAATGAGGGTAAACCATGTAAAAATTATTATGTCTCATACGTGCACTAATTTCTATTCATACATTACTATCAGAAAGAGAGAGAAAAGAGTTATATTTAACAAAAAACAACATCAAAAGGGGTAGTTGTATTAATACTTCATTAAATAATTCACCCCAAATAGGGTATTCGTCCTAGTGAGCCTAACAGTTAGTTTACGTAATAATTTAAAAAACTTTTTTCTTATATTATATGTCCTTTTTATGAAAAATAAATAATTTCTTTATAGAATTTTTACACTTATGCATGGAATAGGGTATACAAAAAGGAATGTTACTTATACCCGTATGAATGTTTTTTTAGGGTTATGAATTAGTGACCAATAATTTGAAATAGTTTTATTAGGGTATGGTGATACTTAAATATGCTATATATGGGTAAATAGATTTTCCTTATGGGTACATAATGGTATCCACCTATTATTATGGGTTTCATAAGGGTGACATATGTGTTGTGAAAATTTATTTAGGGTTTTTATTTACCTAAATAAAGGTAAGTTATTTGTTCCATACACTATATATGTGTATCATCTATATAGTGAAAAAATATAATATCTCATTTCCATAGATGGCCTAAGGGTAACAATGTATTTTCATATAGGTAGTTTGAGCTGCATAAGGGTATAATCCCATTTTCATATGGTGTGTATGGTAACTTGTGGTGTTGTGTAATGATTGGGTGAGATGAATAAGGGTAATATCCAATTTTCATATGCTACATATATATACCAAGTAAAAATGTAATTAAAGGGTTATATGGGTATGGGTATATAACCATATTAAAAGGATTTTGAAGGGTAAATCCACATAGTGTAAGGGAAGCCTAACTTATATGTAATGGTGACCCCAATTTTCATGAGGGTGATCATGGGTAGGTTAGTGTTTTGAAGGGTGAAACCAACATTTTAATGGTTATTTATAGTTAAAAAATTTGCCTAATTCAACATATATGTGTTGTGTAAGGGTAAATGAATTATTTAATTACCCAATACTGTTTTTTGGGAAAAATAAATAAAAACATGGTTTTTCATTTTATCTTATCAATAATAGACATATAACACATTTTAATGAAATTAATGGTTATAAATCATGTAATATTTATTTAAAGTAATTTTCTGTTCGTTAATCATTTTTTAATGGTTTTAAATTCTATGCATCCAATGATTTATTAAAATAGAAAAATAAATGGTTATAATAAATTTGAATGTTTTAATGATTCAAACTGTTGAACCAAGTGAAAATTATATAATATTACACGATACTAAATACCCATGTTTTTTGATATCCTCTTGAGTAGGATTATGAAAATTTTGTTGTTGTTGGAGGGTTTAGGTTTCTTTGTTTGTTTAATTATCCTTCCTCACTACCAGATTTGCGAGTTCATGATTTGCATTGTTTTTTAATAAATCCTTCTTGGTAATTGAATTAGGAATCCATTGACCTTTTATATGGAATCTATTTCTATACATTGGTTATTAACTATTTAATACTACCTTTTTTTTCCAAAATCCTTATTCTAGATTTATTAAATTATTGAATTTTGATTACATGAGATAATTTTTATAAAATTCTATCTCTTGTGATTGGAAAAGTGTTTTAATGGTTTTTTGGTTAAATAAATTTAATGAAACTTTTTATATTATGAAAGCCTTGGATAATTGATTTTTTTATAAAATGGTTTTTCAAATCCATATTGTGTCAATGCTTCTCAATTAAATATTATAGACAGAGATTGAATTTAATTAAAAACGGGTTTTCAAAACATGAGAGTGGTTATCTGGTTCTTTTGAAATTGTATTATAAATTAAGATCATGATTTATGATTTATTTTTGTAAAAACATGGAACATGGGGTGATTTGGGAAACATGGGGGTTTATATACATAATATAAGTATATTTAAAAACCCTATTTATTTTATAAATATGATCATAAGGATATGAAAAAAATGGGGTGCCTGCTACTTAAAGGATTTTGATGGAACTTCGTATTGTATGATTCACTTGACGATATAGTTTTGTAGTTTATCCTAGTTATTTATTTCCATATTCTAGATTATAAATATTTTTATTGAATTATTGTTTCACTTATGTATTGTATGCATGATTGTTTTTCTTGTGTCTTTGGGCCCATGGAAATGACCATTCAGACTATATAGTGTTATTTTGGTTACTTTTATCTACAATTCTTTATATTCTCACCATTTCATCATTTGGGTAGTCATTGTTATAGTCAATTCCCATTGTGTATCATTTTTTATTTTCATATTCATGTGGCGTTTAATATGTAATATTTTTATAAGAAAAAATGGATGTTTTAATAATGAGTTTTCATTTAAATTTTCATTGTATGTTGTATTGTTTAAAAAATATAACTAATGGTTTTTTGGTGATTGAAATGTATAGATTCTTTGGTGGTATATAGTAAGGCTCCTTGATCACAACCTAATTTCAATTTTGGATGGTTGTAGAATATGATTTTCAGTACTTTGATTAACGTATGGGTGTCATGCTTATTATCAAATTCTCTTAACTGTTGTCACCTTCTTTTTGTTGGTGGTGGTGAATTATCACATGAAGATAAATATTTTATATTTCTTGATCTAATTTCATTATTAGACTTATAGGGAGGATATTTTTAGTCTCATGTATTTTTTACACTTCTTATACATTTTACATTATTGGTTTTTCTTATTTTTAGTTGTTCATGAGATTGTTTGGCTATTCGGTGCTTTTATACCTTGTGGCAGAACAACATGGGTAACATGTCATGTTAACCTGGGATGGTTTTTTATAAAATGGTATCAGAGCCTTTACCCTGCAAAAATTGATAAGAAACTGCCTCATTTTGGTTTCAAGTCATTGATAATGAGGATTTAGGGCTATTTGAAATATTGTAGTTTGTGAAAATTAGTCTTGAACAACTCACATCCACATATGAACCAAAATTTCCATAGGTGGTATGGCGTTTTTACCAAGATAGGAAAAATTTAGTTTTTAGATGAACATTTAATTATTTTTATTTCAGTATATTTTTCAATATTTACATATTTTTCAATTCATTAAATCCATTTTATCATTAAATAATTTTTTCTGAAAAAATTTAATGAGGAACCTTAAATTTTATCGTATAATTCATTACATTTCTCTTATAAAAATTGGATATTGACTATTTTTATCAATTACTAAATTCCTCTTAGGATCACTATAATAAATAATCCATAGGTGAATCATCTAGTTGAACCATTAGTGTTGGAAGCTATCATCTTATCTATTTAGATTCAAGGATATGAATATAATTGAAACTTGTGATGGGTGGTGAATGAGGGATTGAAATTTACTAAGAAAAAGACATAT
This sequence comes from Viscum album, assembly GCA_963277665.1. Classification (NCBI taxonomy): domain Eukaryota; kingdom Viridiplantae; phylum Streptophyta; class Magnoliopsida; order Santalales; family Viscaceae; genus Viscum; species Viscum album. The sequence continues at coordinate 350,361,526 of OY728134.1, read as the reverse complement.
ACTTTTTTTAGAGACAAATGACCCTAAGAACCTAATTATTTTCTTTAGAAGACTGAAAATATCATATTGAATTTTAGATGTAAATAACACATTCCTAGGATTGATGAACATCTTGATCTTATCAAGGGATCCCGATAGTAATTTTAGATATATGAATATTGGGGGACCACTAGTTGTGGGTCCCATCGGAGGATATACCAAAGACAAATTTTGGTGCCGGTATGGGAATTTCGAGATTCGAGTTATTCCATTTGGTGAAACTAATTATCCTTATGTATTCATGGAAACAATGTGCTGTAATTTTCATAAATTTTTTGAGTATTTTGTATCCTTTTTTTGGATGATATTTTTTTGTATTCATATATAGAGGAACTATTCATGGATCATTTAGATATAATACTTATTTTATTGATGGAACTTCATTTTTATTTGAATATTTATAAATGTGAATTATTGTTCGAATGATTTATATTTTTGGGCTATGATATATCTAAGAGGGGCCTCTTGGTGGACCCTGAAATGATTTGAACATTTATTTCTTAGAGAAACACACAAATGCGTTCAAGATTCAGATTTTCTTGGGCCTAACTAGATATTATAGGTTGTTTGTTTATTATTTAACGATGATTTAATAACCAATGAAAAAATTAATATATATAAGGGATTTATTTTTCACAAAAATTAAAATTGTAAGAGGCCTTTGGTGGAACTAAATTAGAGTTTGAATTGGGATCCCAGATATATTCTTAAGGAAACATGTTTATTTTATGATGTTCCTATAATCACTTATGTATGGTATTAGGGTTTTTCTTGATGAAAATAATGAATGTGTCAAGTAATTAATGTCCCAAAATTTTCCCTCATGATAAGAAATACCAAACCCATGACATTGAGTTCATAGCTATTATATATTATGTTAAAAAATGGTGCCACTATCTCATTGGGGATAAGTTTAATATATATTCTGACAACAATATACAAATGTATATTTTTACTCTAAGAGATATGAATGTGTGATAGATATAATTTTTTTGAAATCTTCAGATATTCAAGTTTCACATTTCATGTACACTGAGCATTGGAAATGTGATCTTTGATGTTTTGAGAAAGAATTTATTGAAACTGAATGTAAAGGAATCATTGGTGAGGGGTGTCTATTTGTTTTATTCTCTTAGATGAGATTGGTAGTGGAAAATATAGAGGGATTGTGTTCATAGCTGTTGAAGTCTTAATTATTATTCAATTAACATATTCATCAAGAACATGTAACAAACAATAATTCCAAAAACATTTTTAAAATCCTAAAAGGTGGGGTGACTTTGAGTGATTGGCTTTAGACTAGCACAAATGATTTGTTTTTATGACGAAGATTAGTCATTTCCATATATCTGAGTATCAGACTGATTGATAGTGTTCACTGAAATTTATTTATTTACACCCTATGAAATCTATGATTCATACTTATTTGAGATGTTGGTATAGGAGTTTGGGGATGAGTTTTCCAATCATAAATTTATTTCATGGTTTCCTACTTATCATTGAATTATAGAGGCGCACTAGTGGATTAATTTTTTGTTACTACCATTACCCATTATATTATAGAAATGGGATTAAATTGTTATGGACTTCATGATAGTGTTGTCATGGACCCCTTCTGAGAAATATTTGAATTGGGTAGTTATTGATCGAATTAATAAATCATCCCACATCATTCCCATTGAGGAGAGAATTAAGGAGTAAGTGACAAAAAAATTATATATAAAAGATGATAAAAATATCCAATGTGTTCATTATTTATCATACATAGAATCTCAATTAAAATACATGTTATTGAAGGGTTTGTTAGAGGCAATGGGAACCCAATTGATGTAATTCATATCTTATCATATTCAAATGATGTAATGATTGAGAGATCAATAATAATTCATGATGATATTCTTCAGGAGTGTGTGATTTCTTATGGTGGATCATAGGAAATACATTTAACTTTGGTAAAATTTTCATATAATAAGTGTTATCGCACTTCAATTAAAATTTCTCATTTTGGAACATTGATCGGAATACTATTTGGATATTCCATATTTTGGGTGGATATTAGAGAGTAGTCCATGTTTGGATTGAGCCTTGATAGAGAGGTAAAGTAAAAGGTACAATTGAACTAAAGGAGAATAGATAAATCTCAATGTCACCAAGAATGATTTTTGGATCATCATAACCACCTAATAGAGTATTAGGATTGTGATTAGGAATTTCTAAGAGTTTATTCTCGCTTGGTAAATCATCATTTGATATAGAAGGGTTAGATTTAACCTAGGCTTGTTGGATAATTTCAGATCATTGGAAAACTTATAAATGCTGATAATGGGTTTAAATTATTATCTATATTTACATTAATCCATGACTAATTAAGTTTTTTAATATGGGAATATTTTAATTCGGCCCGTCCATGATATTGAATTGTATGATGATGAAATTGAGCCTGAAACCTTTGTGTTTTAACCATCTGGTCAGATTATGGATTGACAAGTTACGATAATATGTGTTAAAATAATTCCATTAGTATTAGTACTATATAAATATATGTGGTATATCCATATTATGGGGGGTATTAATTGTTTGTTTTCTATCATTGGCCTCTCTATTTTCGAGTTCTGAATCATGAACGTTTTCTAGGTGAAGATATCATTATTGTGGGGAGAATATTAACACATTGATGTTTTATTTTAGGTATTACTATTTATTTATGATTTTTTCTATAGGATTTAGATGGTTTGGATATTTATTATATTATTCATAGTGTTTTATAATCTCTAAAATCAATTTTGTTGTAATTTATAAGTCTTTTTAAAGGAAAACATAATTTCAACACTTCATAATGTATTCGGTCCTAAATGAAGTTGATTTCATTTTACACCTACATAGGGTTTCTTTTAAGAGTTTTTAATGTTAAATCATGATTAAAAAGAGTTTTATATGTGTTGGGTGGGGTGTAAATAAATCATGTAAGGGTAACCATTTGTTTCCTAAGGAAAGTAATGGGAAAACATTGTTTGTAATGTTTTATTAATAGAAATATATGTGTTTGTTAATGTAAAAGAGAGTTTTACCATAGTTACTTATAAGTAAATATTTTGTTTTATATTCTATGTGAGTATAAATTCTTTATACAACATAATGTTAAACTCACATTATGATACATTGAGTAAATATATTAAGGCATTGTATAATGGTTTTGTGAGCTTCGTAAGGGTATGCTCCCATTTTTATACATTGTGTAAGGGAATCAGAGGATCTATGTAATGTAAGGTTGGCATAATTAATGTCAATATTCCATTTTCATACATTTTGTAAGTGTTCTAGGAGTTCTTTATAATGGTAGTGTGAGATGTATATGTATATTTTCCCATTTTCAATGTTTCAATAATGTTTAACCCTTAACCCATAATGGTTTTGAAACCCACATGTAATGTTCTCCATTAATTTAATAAGGGTACGTAATGGTACATAAGAGTTTGTTATGGGTAACACTTACTTTTTATAGGTTAGGTAAGGGTATCCAACTTCTAATACTTTATTTGTTGGTTCTTTATAAGGATAAAACCATGTTACCCAAATGCAATGTTATTTCTGGGAGAAAAATAATTAAAAACATGGTTTTTTATATCATCTACTATATAGAGACCCTATAATGCCATTTTTAGGATTTGAAATATATAAAATAATGCAATTAATTATTTTAACAAATTTTTAGAACATAGATTGTTATACGGAAGGATTAAAACAATATACAAACAGAATTAATTTAAAATATAAAATTTAAATGATATATTTAATTTCGAGGTTTTTATATTGAAAAATAGGTAAATTCATGTAAATTATTAAAAATATATGATCTCATCTACCCATTATTTTTATTTAATATATATTATAATTATAGGCATTTATGTAATGTAGAAGATTTTAAATTTCCTTGGATCATTTTCATATTATTCCTCACTATTTGATTATTCTAAATGTGATCAACATTGTTTTTCCTAGAAGACTCAGAAGATCTTGTGTCAGGACTCCATCAAAAAAAAATTGGTAGGTGTATTTATACATTGCTACTAACCTATGTGATAATCCGTGTTAAAGTAAAAACCTTATAGTTGATTTATTAAATCTATTAATTATGAATATGTGGGGGGGTTTCAAAAAATATATCTCTGATGATTCTAAATGTGTTCCTAAGTTTGATTTATATTAAAAATAGTTTATTCTTATTTGTGATTGAAGAGAACATGTTATAATGGATTTGTTTTAAAAAATGGATTTAAAGAGCATGTGAGTAGTGATGCTTATCTTTTGTCAATTATTTCAACAAATTGTTCTTATTATAAAATTGATAATCTATTCATGTGAGTGGTGATACATCTATTTTGAAATATTTTTATAAATTTTGATGATGATTTTTATTCTTTTGAATGAATGGAACATGGGAACAATTGGGAACATTTAAAATAGACATATTCAAACCAAATTGTGTGTAATACCACCAAGTATTTTCAATAGTTTATTATGAGGTTGTGACAACAATTTAGTATCCTAATACTAACAAACTATGATAGGAATCTATATCATAGGATCCAATTTTTTTCCTAGTGTCTATGTTTTTCCTAATTATGTATTCCCCAAGTCTATATCCAAAAAACTATTCATTATTGATTCAGTAATGTATTATATGCTCACATGTACATATCAATTAGTTTATCCCATTAACATGGTGCTTTCAGAGTAGATTATATTTTCATTATTATCTTTATGTACCACAATTTATATGATCACCAAGTTATCTTTTGAGATGTGTTTGTTGTTTTTAAGAAAATATGATGATCATTTTAATTTATTTTTAAATTCTTATATATTTAGATATGAAACATTTACTCAATAAACCAATGGGTGTTTTACAAAATGGGTTTTATTTTATATTTCATTATAAATATTTTTATTTTATTTATAAAAAAATTGTTTGATTAGGATATTGATTGTATAGATTAATTATTGGAATCAGACTAGGCTCTATGAGATCCCCCTATTTTTTTATCGGATAGTTATAGAAGCTTATTTTATGGTATTAGGTAAGGGTAATGGATGTTATATATATTTTTGACATCTCTTAATTTCTATCACTTTATTTTTATTAGCAGCGATGGATGATCACATGGGGATAAGGCATTATCTTATCTTATTATACATTAATTATTTTCCTTTTCTGGTAGATGTTATTTATATGATGGATGTACAATGTTCTTCTAAATTTTAATCTATTAGTTTTCTCATTTTTGGTTATTCTTGAGATTTTTATAGCTATTTGGGTGATCTCTACCATATGGAAGGGCATATAGAGTGATGCGCCAGGTTGGCCCATGATGGTTTGTTATAGGATGGGATCTTGGGTCGTGGTGATGGTCAATGTTATTGATTACAATGTATGTTTTGTTATTTTACCAATTGGTGTGAGACACTAGGGTATTCGAAATGAGTTTAGAGTGGGGCCTTCTCATAAATCCTTAATTTCGGATACATTATCCTTTAATAGGCTACTATCCTAATATTATTTATATGAATAGTTTCTAACTGTTGGAAAATGTTTGATACTATTAACTATTAGTGTATCTTTTATGTGTAGTTTAGGTTTATTTTAAGAGTATATGGATGAATATGAATTTATAATTGAACTATGAAAAGAACATGGTTTGTTTTGTGGTGTGAAAAAATGATTATGAAAATCTTTTGAATGTGTGTAAGAGAAATAACATTTCAAGAAACACATGTATAAAATAGTTTATAATTTTAATCATTAAAAGTATAAGATAATGGTGATTAGTTAATTAATAATGAACTCGGTGCTTGTGTTCTTGTTTGATATATAAAATATAGGAGTGGTAGATAGGTGTCCTATATGATTATATTACAAGAATAATATATATATAGGATATTTATATTAGTGTGTTTTTTCTAAGATTATTCTATATTTTCAAATTTAAAACACTACCAGTTAAGAATAAGACAAACAAATGTTTTAAAGGGGTATTTTTACAACATGTATAATGGCGAGGGAATGGTTAACAGACATATAAATCTCATCTAATCTCCCTTTAGATGTATATATTACTAATAATATCCCATTATATAATCGGTTATGGTTTAAGAATAATTCCTATATGAGCCTTGATGACTCTTGATTTTATTATACATTTATGTGCTAGCTATAATGGTTAATGGTAGAATATATACTTGTATCTAGTCATTGTGGCTCTGAATTACCTCAGGTATACATGCATGGACTACAATGGATTTATGTATAAATAATTTAAATATAATATAGTGGATTTCCAATATAAAACTAATCACATATTGGATTATAATGATGATAACATAGATATGTGGACAGATGCCAACATGACATTTGCGGCCTTGTGCCTACTTATTTAGATTTTTATGTGGCTCAACTCACATCAAAGGTGACTTAATTATATAAGTTATCACTATTGGATGTGATGAATTGGGTAATGAGGTAATCACATAATTTGATAAGTAGAAGTGGGATACATTTATTTATATATGATCATTGATATAGGTATCTTTACATTAATGAATTACATAATGAGTGATCTATAGTGAGGTTGATGAACTAGTATTACCTATTTAGGTGATGAGTTTCTTTCATTTTTTTATTCTCTTGGAATTATTATTCTTCATTCACATGTTACCAAAGAGTTTCCACGTAGGATCCTATTGAGTGTACCTATTATTTTCACCAAATATAAATCTAAACTATTTTTCGGGTCAACAGGAACATGCTGGTTATCAAGATGGTTATTACTAGCTAAGATGAGATGATGGGGTTCATGGACACTAGAAAGTTCTATTTTTTAAAATTCATATTTTAATTCAATTGATTAGTTTTTTTTATATTATATATATTGGTATTTTCATATTTATAAATGGTATTGGTTGTTTGTTTCTTTCATATTATCACATTATATGTATACATTATAAATGGAAATTCCTCAAATCTGTGTGATTGATAAAATCTTAGTGTTAGTCAAAATCCTGTAGACTATTTAAGGTGGTCTTCAGGGGACAACATCCCCCTTTCATCATTTTTGGACCATGAGGGGTACCTTTGGATAGTGGAGATCATGAAAATTCACGTTAAAATTAATAGTAAAGGAACCTTACAGTTAAAAATTATGTTAAATTTAAACTCAATAAAATATTTAAAAGACTCCAAATTTATAAATCATATAAAATAACTTAATAAAGGTCTGCCTCTATAATTCTAATAAAAAAAATATAGTGAAAATTTTTATGATAATTTGATTTATTTAAACCCATCACATCATTATAAATCTTCTATGGATCGTTTTTCCTTGGTTTTTTCCATACATGGCCCCCAGGATATGGATTCATTCTAAAAAATATTTAATATAATGTGATTATTTAATATTATCATCAAGGGATAAAAAAACAGACTTATGAAATTAAATTTTCATGTAGTATTTTATATTATTTATTTATTAGAAATAAACACACTAGTTAATTATATTTAACAATATATTGGTATCTAAAAATTATTTATAATTATTAGAATCTCTATGCCCACAGAAATTATTAATCTATTATTCTATTATAAAAAAATTTACTAATCAATGGAATTTTATTTTTTTTAGTTTATCATGTGGTTATAAAATGACCAATAACACAATGGGAAAATAAATCATTAAATAGGGACTCTAGTTACAAAATCCAGCATTATTGTTTGTTTTTCTTTATTTGAATTACATTTGTTTTACTTATAGAACTAAATCCTCTAAATGGGTACTATTTCTGTTTTAATATTACTCACCTATATGTGAGGGGTGTCATTAGAAATAAGTTACATGTAATAATCCATAGAAACACATGTCTTTAAATTGTGTAGTTTAATATTTTCACAAATAAAATGTTTATTAGATATTAATAGGGGAGTACTTGGAAAATTTATTTTTCCAATGATGTATTATTTTAAATAATTTTCATCATTATAAAACTATTTTTAAGTATGTACTTGAAAATAATACACTTAATGATAAGAATAATTTTATAAAATATAATTGTTTTAATTATAGGAATAATTCATTTAAAATTATATAATAATAAATTAATAGTAATAAATTCAAAATTAATGACTAAATTAAAAAAAGGATACATTTATTATAGGTAATGTTGTTTTTCTATGTCAAATATAATTTTATGTTAAAGTAAAATTTCTAATATTTTTAACTCAAATATGTTAGAAAAATAATAATTCTTTGCTCTATGTTTTTTCATTAAGTTATGGGGGAATTTTTTTTTACTTTTTTGGAATTTTTTTTAATATTGGAAAATATTTTTTTTACATAATTTTATGTTTTATGAACTCATCATTAGATAAATATGTATCAGTAGTTAATAAAAAAATTAATGACATATATTTAATTTAATTATATAAAAAAAATTCATTAAGATCTAATATAATTTATTTCTAAATCAGTAAATAAATTTTTGAATCATATGTTACACTTTATTCTATTAATCACATATAACTTATTATTTACATTAAATATAATATTTTCAAGATGAATTTTTTATTTTAGGATTACTAAAATTTATAATGAAATTATTTTATTTATTAAAACATTAAAAAAGTTAATAGCATCAATATTATTCATTTTTTAATCATAATTAATAGAATAATAGATATTTTACACAAAGATACCACTCCCCCTTACCTGGAAATACCACTTTTACAACAATTTTACTCCACTTCAGAAACTCTCTCTGTGGAAAAATATCTATTAGAATACCTCTCTAAAATCACATATCTAAATTCATAAGGCCCTGGTATATCCATATTTCCTTTCCTTACAACCTTTAGGATTAGTGGAAAGAAAGCCATTTAAAGAGTATTGTATGGGTTCCAACATGTCACTTTCTATAATTATTTGAGATTTTTCTACATAAATATCCTTAAAAATTTATTTTTTCTAAAAAAAATTATATAATTTATTATTAAGATCTTTTAATCCTTTTTATATATACCCCAATACCTCCCATGAATCTCTTTTCAGATGTGATTACTGTGGCATTATACGAGATTAGAAACCCATTTTGTCTTATTTTAGTTATCTACATTCCATATATTTAATATACTTTATCATTAATGGAAATATGAAAATATTAGTTTATAGATATTTTAATAATATAATAGAACCAATGTATTTACTTCTTTTTCTTCTTCTATAAACATTTATTATAAAATACTATTCATTTTTGGGGATTTTATTATACCTAAGTGAAATATCATGCTTTGTTTTCACATATACTATTCATGGATATTCATAATAATATTTATCATGATTAAATATAAAATAAATAGTTAAATAATATCGATTATTATTTTTTGGAATTATAAAAAAGGAATAATAAATTTTATAATAAAATTAAACTACCATAGTCATTTTTTTTTTATTTAACAAACATAACATGATATATTTTTTTGATCTATAACTATTTATTTAAATATATATTACTATTTTAATCCTCTTATTATTGATGGAAATCACCTATTTTGTTTAATACTTCCTGATCTCATGGAACCATTTGACAAAAACAATATATATTTACCATTACATCAAAGACCATTTAGAATCATTAAATGAAAAATGTCATATGGACCGACATAAGAAAAGATAATATATTAAATAAATAATGTATGAAATTATATTTATTAAATTAAGGAGTACTTATGAAATAAAATATGAAAATGTTTTGGAAATAAAAAATTACTTAATAGAATTCAAATATTTCTAAATTTGAAGGATATGTAAATAAATCCCCAACCCAGGTTAAGGGGATTCCATTCCCAAGATACAATAGATTCAAGTATTATTTTTCTATCACTTTCAATTTTTCTATATTAATATTTTTTTATTTCTCATCATCTTATATTATGTTATTTATTTTTCCATCCCCATCCTTTTTCTAGAGATATCCATGACATTGTAATTCACTTTCTATTATTTCCTTAAGTCCAACCTCACAATTATTATAATTAAAAAATTTTGGTCGTCCAATAGTTATCTCTATATTTAATAAATATTAAATTTATTTATTTTCAAGGATAGATTATTTATACTTTTCATTATTAATAAAAATTCATAAAACATTTTAATAACCTTTTGAAAAAATTAAGTGATATATTTATCTATTTTTCTTAAAATATCACTATGTGTATTAATAAAAAATTTGACATATTTTTATTCAATGACAGACATTATTTATATTACATGTTTTTCAACTAATGTTTTTATCATACATGTTATAATCAATAATCAATTATTAAAATAATTTTTTTTGAAAATATCATATTGACTTCCCAATATAATAATAAGTGAACTCCACATGCCCGCCTATGATAGGATCGTGATTAGAAACCACCATTATGGAATGATCATAATCTATAGAGGCATTATCTTTAGTCATAATATTTCTCCAAGAATCATAAAACCTCATCCATAATTACTAAAATAGAATGAAAACCATATATATGTAATAGATTAAGTATTACATAATCATATATAATATCAAATCCACATACAATGGGTAATTATATAAATAAATCACTGGTAATTTAATACAATGAGATTAAAGATAAGTGTAATGCCCTGTCCTAGTAGCCACCATCATGTTTCTCAATTACAGACCACAACATGACCTCTATAATTCATCCTCATATACTAGAGGCTACCAACTAGCATTGATGGTCTATTGTGACACGCGGCGAGAGTATACTAACTTTAGAAGTGTAACCCAAAATAGATTAATAAGAAATCATTTAAATAGTAATAAAAATAATCTTGAATGAAAAATACATTTTCCATATCTAGGTAAATAGTTATATCTAAAGAGTAAATATGTCTGGTGATGTCCTATAGTCCCAGGTGTAATAAAAAAATACAAAATTATGAAAACTAGTGAATCGCAAAAACATGTCCTGACACCAAGTTGAGTTCCCTCATAAATGCACATCCCAAGACCAAATCAACCATCTAGAAAATGCCACTTCCCTTGTCTAGACCTATAACCTTAAAGTTTTCTCGAGTGCCAAACTCAGGCCATAGTAGGGTGTGAGTAAAACTCCGAAATCCACCACCTGTTGTGTCTATAAAATATCCAATATAAAAAATAGTATATTAGAGGATAAATAAATAAATGTAAAAAAATATAAATTAAGTTCCAACAATTAATATTATTAATATTTACCACTTTCTTCTCTAGTTCCATGTGTTATACATGTCTATCAATTTCACTTTTCCAATAATGATCAATTAAAAAACATATAAGGGGGTGAATTTAACTAATTAATAGGGGAAATAATTTAATAAAACAATATAACAATTTAACATCTTACCCCAGAGTGTCTGTCTAGGCAATCATTTAATGTGTGTTGGTTTAGGGAACAAAGCCTCATTCCGAAACCCTTACAACTAAAGAAGTGGTCGGTCTTATAGCCTTAGTTTATCCAACCCATGGGAGTATATCCTAACTATAATACACCACAAATAACACATTATCATTTGTACTTTACTCCTTAAATATTTAGCATATTTAAAATTACATTTGATATCCCAATTAACACAATCAAGATTGACCTGATCACCCTTTCTCCAGGTTATGAACTAGACTCATTTAGCCTCAATTTCATTCAACAAAATTATATTAACAAACTAGAAAAAAATTTCATTAGTTTATCTTCATAATTCCATGTTGTTATTCTATATTTAACTATTATAGGTTCTATATAATAAACCCTTCAATACCTTATTTAAAAAATCCAATTCCAAGTTGTAGGAAGTGGAACATCCCAATAGGGGCCTTCAAGTCAGTCTATTTAATCTCAATGGATCCCAATTGGTTAACGAGTTTTTCAATTAATTATTTAATTAAGAATTTTACAATTCCCTACCAAGGAAACCAAATACATCGCATGAAAACCCAAAAATAACATCCACATACACAAAAACATTTTCAAACCTAGGTCATATAACTTGTATAATACCTACATCAAGTTGATAGACGAACACTCACACAATCATTTACCTTTATTCCAAATAAAACCACATTAAAAGACACACAATATAATATTTTTATAAATTGAGTATTTAATGATTATAAAGGGCAATAATGATCATACAAACTCTATTTTAGAAAATATAGGCTAGATAAGTGCTAAAATCCCTTAGATATTCGATCTACATCAAACGAAACTCAAAATGGCTTATAAATGAGGGATATTGACCATTGGGATGTTTAGGGGGTTTTGATCAACAACAAGGATGAATAAATGGGGATAAATGTTGTTGGGGTTTCATAAATATTTATAGGGAAATGATAAATTTCCCCCATGTTTAATCAGGAACACGGTCTGGCCGCACAGTCAGCCAACCATGTGTCAACCGTGCACTATCCTTTTCCCAAGAGCGGGCCTAGGTCGCATGGTCTCCAAGGAAGACACATAGTTAAAAAACCGTGTGGTGGATTTATGGGATAGATCTATCCGATATTTCTCTATTTGGTCCCCTATAGTGTAGTTTAAACAAACTGTTCACCACCCCTCTCTAGGGAGAATGGTTCTGGAACATTGTTAGCACTAATCTTGTTCTAATCGTGAATACTACATTGGATGGGATCTTCTCATCCACATTCTTTTAACACACCCACATGGCACCCCTGATTCTCTTCATATTATAGGTAAACATTACATTAACATTTTTAATTGAGTAAAACCAAATAATATAAAAGAACATACCACGTTAGAAGTTTAGGCTCATAGAACCTCACTTCCTTTTAAGGGATCATCCTCAATCCTCCCTCCAAATAATCACTAAGATTTCTTAGTAAAGAGATTGGTATATTGGACCCACATATCTATCTCCCTCTACCACGTCTCTTCTTAATTATTATTATGATTCCATAACACTTAGACCAATGGAAGGATCATATCTCATTAAACATTGCCACTTCAATTCACAATATGAACACGATCCTCACAAAACGAAAAATCTCCATCAAGATCGACATGATCAACATAAATCAAATTATAAGGGTTTGAGTGACACTAACGAAGCTCTAACACATGAAAAACATTGTTCCTGACACTATACCATAGTGGAATAGCCAATAGGTATTCCACTATTATGATCCTCCCACAATATAAAATGGATCCACATACCTAGGCCCTACATACCCTATTTATTAATCCAATGGGTAACCAATCATGATGATACCTAAATGAATACACTATCACCCACTATAAACTCAATAGGGCAATGAAATTAGTTAGTATATGACTTATTTCAACAATGAGTTGTAGCTAAATGTTTCTAAAACAACTGAAACTACTCTGATGTCTCAAACTCTCCCCCAACAACACTAATTCTTCATCCTCCATCCAACATAAGAGAGATCTATATAACCCACTATATAGTGCCTCATATTATTTCATTTGAATGGTTTCTTGATAACTGTTGTCCTTAGTGAACTCCTCGAGTACTAAGTGCTTCTCCCATGATCCACAAATATCTAGGACACATTCCCTAAACATTTCCTCTTCCACCAGAGTAGCTTTCTTCAATTACCCGTATTTATTCTAGTGGAAGGAAGTACAAAAACGTTCCTAGGTATCAAGAACATTCTAAAAAAAAATTTATAACCAAAAAGTATAACATGGATCCCAATATGAAACAATACTCTAAGGTACCCCATGAAACAACACTATCTCATGAACATATAGATCACCAAGTTGATACACGATAAAATCAACTTGTATTGGTACGAAATGTGACAACTTGGTCAAAAGATTCACACCCTCCAATATAGAATTATTCTTCTGGGGTTCCCTTAGAATGACCTCACAATATCCATGGTGACATCATCCAATATCCATTCCTGAATAGTCAATGGTTATAACATACCACCCAACCATTGATTCATATCCTTCACCAACTGATAGATATAGTATAGTGTCTCAAAACCATAAACCGTTTTCTTCATCCATGGAGACCAATACATCCTACAAAGATCAATATATATTCTTATAAAACCTTGCTGCACCACCAACTTGAAGTCATGGTGCTCACACTTCAAATCCTCCAACATGAAAGTAGGTAAAATAACACAACCACAAATATAAAAAATATCATCATCATTAATAGTCTAATCAGAATGTGACTCCCCAGCATTATTGAATTTTTTCTCTAAGGAAAATATAATGGATTCTCATAATACCTATCTATGATCTAGCTCAAAATTATGGACACAAATTCCAAGGATGCAAGTGTCATCTAAATATGGTCTTCCCACTCCTTTATATGTATCTCCATATGTAGTTCCCTAAATATCCACTTAGAACTAGACTTTTGGATTATTTAATTATATATCCTTATACTCAATTAATATACAACACTTCTCTTCCACAATGTGTAAACTAATTAAAAAATGATAAAATTCATGTAGTCAACTAACCTCTGCTGTTGAAGATTCAAATCAAATCTGGATAACATGTACTTAAGGATTTTATAATCTCTACCCACACTAAACTTTTCACCCAGAAGATAATACATCCAATATTTCATGTCATTAACCATTTTGGTCAACATTATATCATGTGTATGGTAATTTATATCATGTTTCCTTAAACACTATGACCCATACACCATGACTTAATCTCCCTACATCAATATTACTGTAATCCCCACACCAGATACATCAAAAAACAAATTATAATCCCTAAAAAAATTGGTAGGATCATAATTGGTTTAATATTCAAGTGTTTCTTCATCTCTTGGAAGGCATTATCAAATGATACAGACCACTCAAACTTCACATCATTCTTGGTTAAGCACGAAATTGGTGCATTCATGTGAGAAATGTCCTTGACGAACCTCCGATAATAGCCACCCTACCCACAAAATATTTTATTGTAAAAAACATTATTGGGATAATCCTAAGATAAATCTTCTAGAACCTTCATTGAGTCCACTAATACACCTTCCTCTGATATAATGCTACCTAATAAATAAAAATTTTCAATATTGAACTAACACTTAGATATCTGGGTCTATAGCTTATTCACTCCAAGTGTACTCAATATGATTTCAAGGTGTTAGGAAATATTTTCATGAATGTTGTAGTACAGCAAGAGTTCAACCAAAAATAACTCAAAAATGATCTAGGTATGGGTGAAATATTTGGTTTATTAAATCCAAAAAACGGTAGGAGCATTTTTGTTTAACTAGAAGGTAATCATGGAAAACTCCTACAAAACATTCCTTCTCCTAAAAAATTTCCATGGTATATCATATGTTTTCACCTATTTTTGATGATACCTAGACCTCAAATAATTTTAGTGACAATGAAAATCCCATTCAGATAATCTAGAAGGTTGTTGATATGTGGAAGAGGACATATATTCATTACTATCATCTTATTAAATCTTTGAAAATCCACACACAACTGCAATAAACATCTACCTTCATAGAGAAAACAAGAGATACTCATGGTGACATATATGTATGGATAACACCTTTATTTGTTAGTTTAGGTAGCTGATTTTTATATTCTAGAAGCCCTTCTACTACCATTTTGTATGGCAGAATAGACTCTAGCTCAGCTCCCGGAATTTGGTCAATAGTGAAATCCTTCTACTTCTCAGAAGGTAACCCTAAGAATAAAATCATAAAAACATCCTAAAATATATCCACCACAGTATAAAATTACATATAATATACTTCCCCATCATCAAGCACATTAAATTCCTGTTTGGTCAAGATCTCAACGAACTATAGAACAAATGGCCATGTAATGGACGCCTGAAAATCTCATTCCCCTTAGTGAACATAATTGGAACCATGATTTAATGTGAACATTTGTAACGACCCAAAGTTTTTCAATGGAAAATTCCCTTCTTATATCTATGTCATAAAAACACAAAATAATGAACTACTAGGTGATAAGTGACCTTTAAACATAATTTTGTCACCCTTATGTTTGGAATTTTAAAAATCCGACATACACGGTTGTGTTCAAGATTGCTTTTGGAGTCCAATGAAACAAAACTAATTTTTGGTGAATAGTAACCTACCCTTATGAATAGTAACCTACCCTTATGAATAGTAATATGTCCCTTATGAATAGTAACTAAGAGTAACATTACCTATGAATAATAAAATAAAATTTAGACATCATAGAAAGTGACAATTTGACCTTAGTAAACGTTTTTGGTATTTTATAAGTCATAAATAATTAATTATAATTAATTAATTAATTTAAAAGGATATTTATTTTCCTTAAATATATTCATAAACTATTGAATCAATGTCTAATAGTTTTTAGATAATTTTATAAGGCCCTAAGTAATTTTTAAAAGAACTACAAAATCAGTTTTAATTTTAAAAACTGTTTTTTTAAGTAAATTATGATTTTAATTAAATATTAAATTAATAATATTTAAAAACTTATTTTTGAAAAATGGACATCATTTTTGGATTCTACACGTCGAAAAATGGTAGGGGTAAATTTTTGGGTTTATTCTGAAATACTTCAATTTTCAGGTGAATAGTAAAAAAATACAGTTTTTCGCATAATCGGTATACACTAAATTGCATCATTAATGACGTAATGATGACATAAACATTCTAGAACTTTAGTTTCGGCCAAAACATATTAAATTTCATAAATGGTTTCTTAAAACACAATAAATCCAATTCTGAAACCTAAAATGAACTTTCCAAACCCTAAAGTCAAAAAGTGATTTCTTAAAGTGTCTTTTTCTCTTTCTTTCACTTTCGTTTTAATAAATTAATGAATTAGAATTATAAAGAAGAGTTAAAGCCTAAAACTAATTATATTATATTAATATATGATTTAGGATGTCAAAAAACTACTATTACAAGTCTAACTTATGATATATTATTTTATTTAATATTTTACGCCAAAAACACCTCCCTCCTCATGTATAAATAAGCCCTCCCCCTCCTCTTTCCAAACCACACCTCTCAAGCTTCAAGAATTGTCTAAGCTCTGAACAATCATCTTCCCTAGCCTCTCCCCCACGTCCAAGAGCTTCTGGTCTCATCAAAAGACCAATCTTAGGCCCTTAAGGAGGTTCTTAAGAGGAGGACTCTAAAGGTAATTTCCCTCTCTCTTCTCCTTTAATTTCCTTTCAAGTTCAAGTTCCTTTCTTGATCTCTCCCAACCTATCTTCATCCAAATTGTTCTATAAATCCAGTATTATATATATAATGTAATATTATGATTCTAATGTTATATTATATCACCCCACACCCTTTCCATCTTCCTTTTATTAAAGAGAACGTTGTTCATGTGGTGATAATTTATCACCTTCAAAAATGACATGTTCTCTTCTTACTTTTCTATCTTCAAATCTGGTCATGAAACCATTTTTATGGTTGAACCAGAATATTTTACATGTATTATTTTCTATTATAAGTTCTTGAAATAACCTATGTCCATACTACTAAGTGAAAAAGTTAAAATGAGTTGATTATGATCCAAAAACCGCTCAAAATAGCCCAAATAATCTTCATTTAAAACTTATCTAATGATTCGACCACATGGATCTAATATAACTCATTATAAAATCATTAAAGCTTCTGTAATATCATTAATTACATGTAATATCAATTCTAGATGTTTACCCATGATCTAACCAAACATCAATTTAAGAATACAAGTGGACCACTCAAGAAAACCATAAAAACAAACATCCCCGAACAATGTTTTTAAACTCTATAAGTCATCCAAAGGAACTTAATATGAAATAATGAAACCATAATGAACCCTATTAATGTATAAAAGGTTCTGGAATTTATAATTAATGAATATAATGTCATTATACAGGACATTAAAGAGAAGGAGGCATTCGAGTACAAGGTAAGGGGAAATCTCAAACCCAATTTTCTTCCTTCGGGTTCTCCCTCTTTCACTCCATTTTTGATATGGTTACTACTCAAAGGTCTTTTGTTCATCATTTCCTTTACTTTTCTGGGATATACATGTTTGTCACTGGTTTTTATGTCCATCAAAATGTTTTCCAAAAGAACTCTTCTTTCAAGATCTCACCTTTTACCTCTCATTCAAGGTTGATGGTTCTTATATCAAGTATGTTGTTCCCTCTTTCTTTTGGGAACCCAAAGCTTATGAATGTGTTATTATGAGATGAAACCAATTCCTTTCCATGTGTTACTTATTTACATGTTTGATATGTGTTCTATGTGGCAAGCATGATAATGATAATGTTATGATGTGACGGGTGCGCCCGGAATTATATAGCGCAATATGAATGTTTAAATGTGACGGGTGCGCCCGGAATTATATAGCGCTCTAATGCATTGGGTAAAGTGATGAATCTCATGAGTAAATGTGAAATGATGCGTGAAAATGATGCTATCTTTGTTCACAATTATGTGTGGTAGTTAACCACTAAGACATGATGTTTCATTTTTATGCTTTTCCACATTTCGAGTTTATTGTTCATGCTCCTCTCATGTTCAACATCTTCTTCCTATGTCATGATTATGCTCACCCCAAGATATATTGTTCTTATCTATCCTTTTACTGAGATTTTATCTCACCCCTTTTGATGTATATCCTCAGGTGGCTACATGTACTAAGGAGAGGACAAGTGCTACTAAGAAGCTATAGAAGAAGAGATTAAATGAATTTTTATGCTTGATGTTGTACTTGTTATGTGTTGTCCTAGTTTTCCCAAGACACTAAACCTTTTGATCCTCCATGTGTAATACTATTATGTTTTTTATCTTTGAAATTATGTAATAGTAATGTAAGAAAAAGGTCGGGACGTTATAGTTGGTATCAAAGGGAGGTTTAGTTAATTTGGGAATTAGGATTAGTGAACCCTAAAGAAAACCTCTAGCATGAGACTAAGTACCAATATGTGCACAAGGATATTTAACTAGGGATCCCATATGTTATGTTTTTGGTATAATTCTTTAAAAGGATAAGTTTACTTGTCTTTTGTTCTAACCTTTTCTATTTTAGAAAATGGTGGGAACCAGGAGAAATCGGGCCAACAACTCTTGCGAAGGCCAATGCAACGATTGCCCGAACGACATCCCCAATGATTTTGGAGGTGGAGTTCAAAACTTCATAGCGATGCTTACCCAATTATCCCGGGTTATGAATAATAACCATAATAATGGGGAATGTCCTCCTTCACCAAAGAGGGAGCAGCTAGCTATTGAAAGTTTTATGCGGCAACGACCACCGACGTTTTGTGGATCTTTCGATCCACTAGTTGCGGAACAGTGGGTCAACTCCATGGAGAAGATATTTTCTGTTCTTCACTGCTCCGAGATGGAGAAGGTGACTCTAGCCGTTTACCGTCTAGTTGGAGAAGCCGATCAATGGTGGGATTTGATTAAGAACACCAAGCCAAGGGAGGAAATTGAAGAGATGGAATGGGAAGACTTTAAGATAATGTTTCTTAATAAGTACTTCCCAAGAACTCTTCGCACGAAGATGGAGAGAGAATTCATAAAGCTCAAGCAAAAATAAGGAGAATCTGTCACAATCTATGAAGAAAATTTCACAAGGCTCGCAAGGTATGCTTCGGGTTTTGTTATCAAAAATGATAGAAAAATTGATAGATTCTTTAGTGGATTAAAACCACATCTTCGAAAAGCTCTTGCAATTCGAGACTTTGGGAGTTATGAAGAAGTTGTTCGGTGTGCTCTCAAAGTGGAGATGGAGTTTGGAGAATGTTCCCATGGCTATAGTGTTAAGAAAAGAAAGATGGAGTTTCAAGCTGGTGGATCTAGTGACAAATATGGGAAGAAAACACAGCGACCCACTTGCCAAAAATGTGGGAAGTTGCACAGTGGGAACTGCCTCAAAGGGACGGGGAAATGCTTCAAGTGTGGGAAAGATGGACACCTAGCTCACGAGTGTCGAAGAGACATGAAAAGGAAGGATAATGTAGCCGATGAAAGGAGATAACCACTCGTGGTTCAATGCTACAACTGTAAGAAGCTAGGGAACTATTCAAACCAGTGCACTAAACCTCGAGCTTTCGAGGGTAATCAGCACCAACAACCACCAAAGCCAAAGGAACAAGGGAAGGCTTATGCCATAACTACTGCGGATGTGGAACATGATAATGAAGTCGTACAAGGTACACTTCCTATTCACTCAAGAATGGCAAAAGTCTTATTTGATTCTGGTTCTATGCATTCCTTTATATCTTGCAAGTTTTCTAGAACTATAGAATCGAATCCCCGAAACCTTGAAGTAGAGATATCTGTAAAAACACCAAGCGGTGCAATCATTGCAACCCAAGTGTTTGATTCTTCTCCTATTGACGTATGTGGGAAGATTCTTCCGGAAAATCTCGTAATACTACCCTTGGTGGAATTCAACGCTATAATGGGAATGGATTGGCTCTCGTTATTTAGAGAACATATCAACTGTCGGGAAAAAAGAAATATATTTTCATATTCCGAACCATCCCATGCTCCTCTAAAAATTCAAGGAAGATCATGTTTATCCTTTGAAAAATCCTTCAATGGTGTGGGCGATGATTCCCTATGAAGAAGCATACCTCGAACAAATGGTTGAGTCGAAGGAAGGTGCCAACCTTGAGGAAATGCCCATCGTAAGGGAATACAGCGATGTATTTCCCGAAGAGTTACCCGGAATTCCCCCGGATCGTGACGTAGAGTTCTCAATTGAACTCATACCCGGAGCTACTCCTATCTCAAAGTGCCCCTATAGGATGGCTCCTATCAAACTGGAAGAGTTAAAGAAGCAGCTGCAAGATCATCTGGACAAAGGGTTCATACGCCCTAGTGCATCACCTTGGGGTGCGCCAGTGCTCTTTGTGAAGAAGAAGGATGGTACCATGCGGCTGTGTATCGATTATCGGGAACTCAACAAGATCACCATAAAGAACAAGTATCCTCTCCCAAGGATTGATGACTTGTTCGACCAGTTAAGAGGAGCTCAATACTTCTCAAAGGTGGATCTTCGTTCTAGATATCATCAAGTAAAGGTGAAGAAGGAAGATATTCAGAATACTTCCTTCCGTACAAGGTATGGGCACTATGAGTTTTTGGTGATGCCCTTCGGACTTACTAATGCCCCTGCAATCTTCATGGATTTGATGAATAGAGTCTTTAGACATTACCTCGACAAATTTGTGGTAGTGTTTATCGATGATATTCTCATCAACTCCAAGAGCATGGAGGAACATGAAGAACATCTAAGACTTGTGTTGGCGACATTGAGAAAGGAGAAGTTGTACGCCAAGTTCATCAAGTGTGACTTTTGGATGAATCAAGTCACATTCTTGGGACATGTGATCACGAGCGAGGGGATTTCTGTGGACCCTTCAAAGACAAAGGTGATTGAAGAATGGCCCAGGCCCTCTAGTGTCACAGAAATCCGTAGTTTTCTTGGATTAGCTGGGTACTATCGACGTTTTGTGAGAAACTTCTCATGACTGTCAAGCCCGCTATCTAAGTTAACAAGGAAAGGGGTAAAGTATGTATGGACGGATGAATGTGAGGGAAGCTTCAAGGAGCTAAAGAGAAGGCTAATCACTGCACCTGTACTCACACTACCGAAAAGTGGAGAATGTTTTGTGATATACAGTGATGCTTCAAAGAAAGGCTTGGGTTGTGTACTCATGCAAAATGATAATGTGATAGCCTACGCCTCACGACAGTTAAAGATCCATGAGCAGAACTACCCGACGCATGATCTAGAGCTGGCAGCCGTGATTTTTGCCTTAAAAATCTGGCGGCACTACCTTTATGGAGAGAAGTGTGACATATACACCGACCACAAGAGCCTAAAGTTTCTATTTACACAAAAGGAGCTCAACATGCGTCAAAGGAGATGGTTAGAGCTAATCAAGGATTATGATTGCTCTATTCACTATCATCCTGGAAAGGCGAAAAAGTTAGCTGATGCTCTAAGCAGGAAAGAACCTGCCACTCTATCCATGTTGAGGATTGAGAAAGACCCTATCTTCTTGGATATGAAAAGGATGGATTTGGGAATCGTAAGGGCAGGGGACACATCCTACCTTTCCCAAATGATTGTGCAACCATCCATACAACAGAAGATTAAGGAAGCACAAAGGGATGATGTAGAGATACAAAAGAGGGTGAATGCAGTAAAGGAAGGGAAGCTGCAAAGAGTTCCATATCGACGATGATGGTGTGATTCGGTTTGGAATGTGGCTTCGTGTGCCTTCATCACCCGGAATAAAGAAGGAGATATTGGATAATGCACATAGCTCAACATTCCCTATTCATCCAGGAAGTACCAAGATGTATCGTGATCTCCGAGAACACTTTTGGTGGGATAACATGAAGAAGGAGATTGTGGAATATATATCAAGGTGCTTGGTATGTCAGCAAGTTAAAGATGAGCAGAAAAAGTCCAAAGGTATGATGCAGCCATTGCCTATACCCATGTGGAAATGGGAAAATGTTACTGTGGAATTTGTCATGGGTCTCCCGAAAACGTCAAGAGGAAATAATGCGATATGGGTTGTGGTTGACCGACTCACCAAGACTTCCCATTTTATCGTTATTCGGGAAGACCTCTCACTTGAACAAATTGCAAGGATATATGTGAAGTAAGTAGTGAGATTTCATGGTGTTACGCTCTCTATTGTCTCTGACCGTGATCCAAGGTTCACTTCTAAATTCTGGGGGAGCCTTCAACATGCTTTGAGTACTGAATTAAATTTCAGCACGGCCTATCACCCCCAAACTGATGGCCAGTCTGAAAGGACTATTCAAACACTTGAAGATATGCTAAGATCCTGCTCTCTTGAATTCAAAGGTGGTTGGGATCAACATCTACCATTGGTTGAGTTCTCATACAATAATAGCTTTCACTCAAGTATTTAGATGGCTCCGTATGAAACACTTTATGGGAAGCAATGTAGAACTCCAACCTGTTGGGATGAAGTTTGAGAACGAAAGCTACTTGGTCCCGATCTTGTTCAAGAGATGACAGAAAAGGTTCAAGTCATCCAGAAACACATCAAAGCTGCTCAAAGTCGGAAAAAGAGCTATGCTGACAATCGACGAAGGGACTTGGAGTTCGATGTTGGAGATAAAGTCTTCCTTAGAATATCTCCATGGAAGAGAGTCATGAGATTTGGGAAGAAAGGGATGCTAAGCCCAAGGTACATTGGCCCCTTTGAGATCCTTGATCATATAGGAGCTGCGGCCTATCATCTGGAACTTCCACCGAATATGGATCAAGTTCATGATGTGTTTCACGTATCACTACTGAGGAAGTACATTCCAGACCCCTCACATGTACTAAACTCAGAGTTGGTACAACTGGAAGATGATCTCTCCTATGAGGAGCAGCCGGTAAAATTTCTGGACCAAAGTGATAAGGTTCTACGCAACAAGACAACCCGCCTTGTCAAAGTGTTGTGGAGGAACCAAAAGTTTGAGGAAGCAACTTGGGAACCGGAAGAGGCAATGAAGGAGAAGTACCCTCACCTGCTTGTGTAAAGTGAAATTTCGGGGGTGAAATTTCTTAAGGGGGGTAGAATGTAACGACCCAAAGTTTTTCAATGGAAAATTCCCTTCTTATATCTATGTCATAAAAACACAAAATAATGAACTACTAGGTGATAAGTGACCTTTAAACATAATTTTGTCACCCTTATGTTTGGAATTTTAAAAATCCGACATACACGGTTGTGTTCAAGATTGCTTTTGGAGTCCAATGAAACAAAAATAATTTTTGGAGAATAGTAACCTACCCTTATTAATAGTAACCTACCCTTATGAAAAGTAATATGACCCTTATGAATAGTAACTAAGAGTAACATTACCTATTAATAATAAAATAAAATTTAGACATCATAGAAAGTGACAACTTGACCTTAGTAAACGTTTTTGGTATTTTATAAGTCATAAATAATTAATTATAATTAATTAATTAATTTAAAAGGATATTTATTTTCCTTAAATATATTCATAAACTATTGAATCAATCTCTAATAGTTTTTAGATAATTTTATAAGGCCCTAAGTAATTTTTAAAAGAACTACAAAATCAGTTTTAATTTTAAAAACTGTTTTTTTATGTAAATTATGATTTTAATTAAATATTAAATTAATAATATTTAGAAACTTATTTTTGAAAAATGGACATCATTTTTGGATTCTACACGTCAAAAAATGGTAGGGGTAAATTTTTGGGTTTATTCTGAAATACTTCAATTTTCAGGTGAATAGTAAAAAATACAGTTTTTCGCATAATCGGTATACACTAAATTGCATCATTAATGACGTAATAATGAAATAAACATTCTAGAACTTTAGTTTCGGCCAAAACATATTAAATTTCATAAATGGTTTCTTAAAACACAATAAATCCAATTCTGAAACCTAAAATGAACTTTCCAAACCCTAAAGTCAAAATGTGATTTCTTAAAGTGTCTTTTTCTCTTTCTTTCACTTTCCTTTTAATAAATTAATGAATTCGAATTATAAAGAAGAGTTAAAGCCTAAAACTAATTTTATTATATTAATATATGATTAAGGATGTCAAAAAACTACTATTACAAGTCTAACTTATGATATATTATTTTATTTAATATTTTACGCCAAAAACACCTCCCTCCTCATGTATAAATAAGCCCTCCCCCTCCTCTTTCCAAACCACACCTCTAAAGCTTCAAGCATTGTCTAAGCTCTGCCCAATCATCTTCCCTAGCCTCTCCCCCACGTCCAAGAGCTTCTGGTCTCATCAAAAGACCAAGCTTAGGCCCTTAAGGAAGTTCTTAAGAGGAGGACTCTAAAGGTAATTTCCCTCTCTCTTCTCCTTTAATTTCCTTTCAAGTTCAAGTTCCTTTCTTGATCTCTCCCAACCTATATTCATCCAAATTGTTCTATAAAACCATTATTATATATATAATGTAATATTATTATTCTAATGTTATATTATATCACCCCACACCCTTTCCATCTTCCTTTTATTAAAGAGAACATTGTTCATGTGGTGATAATTTATCACCTTCAAAAATGACATGTTCTCTTCGTCCTTTTCTATCTTAAAATCTGGTCATGAAACCATTTTTATGGTTGAACCAGAATATTTTACATGTATTATGTTCTATTATAAGTTCTGGAAATAACCTATGGCCATACTACTAAGTAAAAAAGTTAAAATGAGTTTATTATGATCCAAAAACCGCTCAAAATAGCCCAAATAATCTTCATTTAAAACTTATCTAATGATTCGACCACATGGATATAATATAACTCATTATAAAATCATTCAAGATTCTGTAATATCATTAATTACATGTAATATCAATTCTGGATGTTTACCCATGATCTAACCAAACATCAATTTAAGAATACAAGTGGACCGCTCAAGAAAACCATAAAAACGAACATCCCCGAACAATGTTTTTAAACTCTATAAGTCATCCAGAGGAAATTAATATGAAATAATGAATCCATAATGAACCCTATTAATGTATAAAAGGTTCTGGAATTTATAATTAATGAATATAATGTCATTATACAGGACATTAAAGAGAAGGATTCATTAGAGTACAAGGTAAGGGGAAATCTCGAACCCAATTTTCTTCCTTCGGGTTCTCCCTCTTTCACTCCATTTTTGATATGGTTACTCCTCAAAGGTCTTTTGTTCATCATTTCCTTTACTTTTCTGGGATATACATGTTTGTCACTAGTTTTTATGTCCATCAAAATTTTTTCCAAAAGAACTCTTCTTTCAAGATCTCACCTTTTACCTCTCATTCAAGGTTGATGGTTCTTATATCAAGTATGTTGTTCCCTCTTTATTTTGGGAACCCAAAGCTTATGAATGTGTTATTATGAGATGAAACCCATTCATTTCCATGGGTTACTTATGTACATGTCTGATATGTGTTCTATGTGTCAAGCATGATAATGATAATGTTATGATGTGACGGGTGCGCCCGGAATTATATAGCGCAATATGAATGTTTAAATGTGACGGGTGTGCCCGGAATTATATAGCGCTCCAATGAATTGGGTAAAGTGATGAATCTCATGAGTAAATGTGAAATGATGCGTGAACATGATGCTAGCTTTGTTCACAATTATGTGTGGTAGTTAACCACTAAGACATGATGTTTCATTTTTATGCTTTGCCACATTTCGAATTTATTGTTCATGCTCCTCTCATGTTCAAGATCTTCTTCCTATGTCATGATTATGATCACCCCCTGATATATTGTTCTTATCTATCCTCTTACTGGGATTTTAGCTCACCCCTTTTGATGTATATCCTCAGGTGTCTACATGTACTAAGGAGAGGACAAGTGCTACTAAGAATCTATAGAAGAAGAGATTAAATGAATTTTTATGCTTGATGTTGTACTTGTTATGTGTTGTCCTAGTTTGCCCAAGAAACTAAACCTTTTGATCCTCCATGTGTAATACTATTATGTTGTTTATCTTTGAAATGATGTAATAGTAATGTAAGAAAAAGGCCGGGACGTTATAACATTACACTTCGATGATAATAGTAAATACAGGATCAATACAATTCTAGAAAATCCATTCCAAATATTAGCTCAAAATATGAAATATTAAGCACAAAAAAGTCCCATAGGGAATGGTTCCCACCATCCATGATGAAAAACTCAATTCATCATCAAATATTTTCAGTTTACAATACCAAAATTGTGTCAATTGATATAATCCCATACATAATATCTACCACTATACCCAACACATTCGCAAACTAAGTAGGTATAAAATAATATCAGGCTAACATATCAAAAAAAGTACTCAAAATTAAGGATTCTATAAGGATCGTACTTCAAATGGTCAAAGATCCAACCTCACCACCACCATGTGCATGATGAACTAAATATAGATGACCCTCTCTACTCCCTTGAGTCCCTTTCTGATTCCTTGGGGTTGCACTATGCTACTGATAAGGATGCTCTATTCTTGAAGCACCACATCCACCACCTTGACCGATATGGAATGTATAAATCTAAATACATACCTAGTATGTCGTAGTTAACCATATTCCATTACTCTGGATGATCCCAAATACTCCATCACAAAACATCTTACAAGGGTTTAAAAAAACTCTCTATATTTTGAATCCTTCCACACACTTGGCACTCAAGTGGTGGTTGGGGACACTGACTACCCTTGTGTCTCAACCGGTCACACTGGTAACTAAACACCTGACTGTCACCCTGAGATTTCAATCCCCTTCCTTGGTTTGTCTATCTAACAGCACCCAAATAAAAACCCTCAAAATGACACTTCTTTTAATAATAATTCATACAACTAATCCACCCAAAGAAACCCACATATCCACCATAAGATGAATCCTTCAGATTAATTTTATAAATGTGGGAATGATCCCCCACCACAGAAGATCACTTTAACCGGAATATATTTAACTCATAATTAGTCTCATGTTAATTTTTTTCATGAAAATTCCCCACCATAGCTATATCAACCCCTACCAAGGCTAGAACAAAATTTTTTAGGTCATTGAAGTGGGAAACATAATTAATCAATGAAATAATTCCCTAGTCAAACCTCATAAATTCCATAGCTTTCTCCCATGTAAGAGTCTCTAGGTAGAAATATCACTAAAATATTTCCTATAAATCCTTTCACAACATTCCATCTTCCTAAAAATTCAATACCAGGATTTCCCACTAGAAATATTTTTATCCTCTAAACTAATATACTACCAACTTGAATCTCTTATAAGAAGGAGTCTCCAGGTGATCCTCAATAATCTATATCAACTCTAACCTTAACTCTTCGTCCTCAGGTCCATCATCTTTAACAAATTTCAGAGTGTGATGCAGCCAAAACTCTCTATTTAGAACAAAAATAAATCGCATTAACCACCCTGGATATCACTCAATCATTTTCATAAAACGGGGGAATATCTCATTGAACAACTATTAACATATATTATCCATATCCAATGGTGTTTCTTTCTCTATTACTAGTGGAGAATTCATAACAATGTCCTGTTATATCCCAACCAATATATGCCTCTATGGTGGATTCTCTTTATAATTTCAAAATCACAAATCAAAACAAAAAACATAAGATTTTCAAAACTACACAAAAGTGGGGACATTACTAACCCTATAAAACATATTCCACATACACTATCCCCACAATCAAGATCACTTTTCTAACACAATTCTCAACCACCCCTCTCCCAGTCCATGGTCCATATGGTTTAAACCCTAAACCTACCTAAACACCTTACTTTAATTGGACAGCATTTTAAACTATTTCATGTTCACACAAGAAAATTATATATAGATAACCTAGCCTTTTACACATATTATTGCCAAATTTGAGAAAAAATTAACCATTAAATACAAACAAGTTATTTTAAATTGTATTGTCTTTGTAAGGTTAAGTGCACAATTAGAAGGCATGAAACAAAAATAAAAAAATATTTTATTTTAAATCCATAATGGGCACCTAACTTCCTTTGAGATCTTATATATGTATAGGATAACATGGGGAATGCATGAATAAAGGGATAATCTAAAAATCCAATAAGATAAAAAACATATCACAAAATCATAACACATGGGTTAGAAGGAAACAAATGTTGACATATAGAGGAATAAAACATGAATAATCATATGGAAGAATAAAATGTAGAACATGGGATCATATAATCATGGAAACATATTTATTTTTTAGTAACACATAACAAGACATAAACAGGACTAAAGGATAACTTCCAAGACTATACAACATGGTGGACAATGTCCCTTTAAGAAATTAGGTTTAAACCATATCCCAACACGATGCCTCTTGAGAATAAACATTACCCAATTCATTAGAGTGATACTTGTAAGTACCCATAATAACTTCTTCATGAATATGTGTTTCACATGAATAATCCAACATAAACATAAGGGTTACCCATGGAAATTAATGGGTATCAAAATCATGTCCTAAGGCATTAACAATGGGTGTAACATAATGGTTTCTATAAAATAATAGATTTAAATCATGAATGGAAATTCATAATGGAAAATAGTAATAGATAATGATAAATTAAATCAATATGATGTTTAATCATGCAAAAATATTGTACAATTTTTTTTATAAATGAGCCACTCTAGTACGGTTTAAGGTAAAATATCAATGAGACTTCAAAGTGGAGAAATGAATTTTATTTATAAAACCTGAAATGAACTAAGATAGTTTTTCATGATAAAATTATTGATTTAAGGATAATATTTGGGGCTTAAAAAAATTTATGGAGGTTAATTGAAAATGGGTAAGAAATTCAAATGTTCCCATTAATCATGCTTGCTTATCAGGAGGAATTCAATAAGAAATTATATAAAACAAGTATTTCCCAATAAAATAATGAATAATTTAGAAATGTAAATGTGTTTTGAATGTAGAAAAAGAATTTATGATGACAACATAAGAATAATTAACAATTATATTAGCGTAAATAGAGAGAAATCTTGACCCATCTATATATTTGGAGGTTCAGAGAGAATCCCTTACCTTATGTCCAAAAGTGATATGTACTTGCACATAAAGAACAAGATAATAATATTAGATCAAATAATAATTTTTTTAAGAAACTATTCAACTTATATATTAATTATTATAATTTTATTATGTTATTTTATGGTTATTTTGATGAGTTATAATGCTTATTTATGTTGTTCTAGATGCCTCTGTTTCATGATTATATGATCAGTTCCGTTGAGTTTAGTTGTGATATATATTGCCAAATGGAAGAAAAACTCCAGAAGTGGAATTATTTAATAATAATGCACCTTAATAATTTTATATGGAATAATATATTATTTTTTCATCAATGATAATGATTAATTATAAAAAATGTTAGTGATGAATGTTATTTAATTTGGGTGATTTTTCGATCATCATGAACTTTTTTAGTTTCATTATTCAATATTATATATACATATATTAGTTATAAAAAATAAAAAAGGTTATAATTTATATTTTAGAATATATTTTATCAATTATAATGGTTTTATATTCATCTGTTAACGTAGTAACAAGAAGAAAATGACATCCATAATGGTGGTGAGTTAACACACCACATATGATGTTTCTATTTTTATTATAAAATGAGAAGAGAAGTGATTTGATCGTGGATATACTATTAACATAATAATATTCCCATATAGACATATGAGAATACAGTAATCATGTATAATTGGATTGTAGAGGAAATGATGCGGTAAAAGAAACAAATAATTTAATAGGGAATGGTTGAGGATTTTACGTATTCTATAACATCTCCTTGAGAACCTCATTAAGGGACTTAGAAAATGGTCTTTTGGTGATAACAAGAAGACTAGAATATGGGGAAAATATTGTGAGTTTAATTTATTAGAATATTATTAATATCCAAATATTATATTATTAGAGAATATATGGTGATGGGTGGTATTTGTTAGGGGAGCATATGGGTGTTTTTTTATTTTACTCATTAGTTTTTAAATTTGGATCAGGTCTATCAATAATGTTGATTATTATGAATAAGTATTAAAACTAGTTAATTTTAGTTATAAATAATGGGTTCTTAGATCATCAATGACTAAAAAATTCATGCATTTTTCTTAAAATGTTAAATACCATAAATTCAAATATTTCACTATTCATAATAAAATCTACTATTTTAGAAAAAACCTAAAAAAGCACCCCAACCATTATTCAATGTTTCGATTTCAATAATAAAATCCATTTTATGAAAATAATTTTATAAATGTGATATATTTAATTATTAATTGAAATATCTATTTATTCAAAAAATACTTATTTTAATATTAAAACTGATTTTATGTCACCACGTAAATCTAATTATGATCCAAAAAAATTCTTACAATCATAAGAAAAGAATTAATTTTATTAATATATCTTATCTAAATATATTTTATTCTAAATCATCATATTAATTAAAATATTTTAGATAAACAATTATATTTCACAAAAATACTAACACTTGATTATACATTTTTAAAACATTTATTTACTTATGAAATAATATAAATATATCATATTTTAATCTCTAAGATACAAATTTTTTTATAATTTCATTGGTGATATGACTATTCTATTAGTAGGATTACTATTCCTAATGGGCTCATTAAAAATCTAATGGTCAAATTACTATTCTATTAGTATAAGTACCTTAATTTCAATAAATACAACTTATTTCATTATTCATTTATAGAAATGATGTTTTTATTTGGTTATATATTTGATTTATGAAATTTATAATATATAAAATAAATATAAAAAATGGATTTTCATTGATAAAATTTTAGGCCCCCATCAGAAAATTTTGTTTTTTATACTATGGTGAAACATGTGGGGATACTTTTGCCAAATCACATCCCTTTCTTACCATGTTTCTTTTTCTATTTATAGTTCCACCATAGTACATCTAACATGTTGGTAGTCTTTTTGTGTGTAACTTTTTATCTATGGCCCATTATTTTCACTAGATACTCTTTGTAAAAGAGACCATATTCCAACTATACCACCTCTATGTTCAATAAATATGATGGATCTATTATGTACTTCTTCAAGAGGTATATGTGGAATACATCATTTAATTGAGACAAGTTTGGTGGATGTTGTCACGACCTGACCCATACCAGTGCTTGATCTACAACTACCCCATGCCTGCCTCCATTGGCCAGGGGTGGTGACTAGTACTGAAGACACAACAAACAATGGAGGCATTTTCCTAAGTACATGTACACACACAACCAACTCAACACAAAGTCCAGTGTGAGAAAAGTAAATGATGCATCCTGTCTTAAAACTAGACCCAAACATGCATGGACCACTAAAATGTTATGATTATAGAAATGTGAACAGAAGTGAAAAAGGGGAAAATATATACCCAACTAGTACAATGTCCCAACCTAATAGAAAAAATAAATTAATTCCATTGAGGATGACATACTCCATAAATCCAAACGGTGATCACCATAGGTGGTCCATGTACATGCAATTCTGAGCTCCCTAAGGCCCTGATCAAACCAATTTGTTGTATGTATAAATCATGATACATGCAGGAAAATACCATGTAGGTGTAAATATTAAACATAATCAGTATGATGCCCCAAAAAAGAGGGGGAGCAGTAAGAGATACAAGATGAATGAAAGTAAAACAGATAGAACAAAGTATAGTAAATGAGTGCAGCTCGACCGAATAAGAGAGTGAAGTAAACTCATCCAACAAAATGAGCTAGAAATAGTGATAAGATGAACTTCTCATCGAGTCTTTTCTACATATAGTAGGAGAGTAGACTCATATAACCTTGTAAATCTAGACATGGAATGCATGTGGCAAACCCCAAGAATATTCACCTCTCTTAGAAGAAGAGTAACCAGAACTCAAAAAGCGGATAGTGCAATTTTGTGTGTATATATATATATATGCTCAGTCAAAGAAACCCAAATTGGAGAGTAAGGGGATATCCATCTAACAGACTAGTCCAAGAAAAGAGTCGCCAACATCCCCTGAAGTAGCCCCTATCGCTGCATATAATCCTCATATCATCCTAAAACCGTATGTCAAATGGTATTAAACACCACACCTCGATATTATACACATTGGGTGGGAATGTGTCACCCACATGGGTTTAGGTCACATAGAAAGAATGTTTCTTGGTTGGGAAAGTTCCCATCTTTCATGAAAGCTCAAGGTTATATCCAATCAAGTCTTACCACATATCTGTAAATCCAGATGATGTAAACTCAAAGTGGAGGACCCACACCCTGGTATGCGAGGGAGGGTTCCACTATAAAAGTGGTTGAGGAGCCACTCCTTTGTCTGTTAGGGTGATTCCACTCATAAATATGTATTAGAATACCAAAAACCATGCCAATGGGGGACTCTAATCTGATAGTCATCATAGAGTACCCATACCCAAATGTGTTAAGGGGGATTCCACTCTTGTTGATCAATTACACACACTCTAGTGAGTAAGAGGGATACCACTTTGATGTAGCTGAAAGAGAACCCACACCCATCCCGATGGGGGATTCCACTATTCAAAAACGTGAAAAGGATCTTCCAAGGATATTAATTTTAGGATTCAACATTTAATGAGGTCACAAATATGTATCCACACATCTAAACTGATCTCATCATTGTGATTCTTGTTGAAAAAAACCCAAGATAGACTATTCATTATCCCCAATCAGACATCCAATGAAAAAGTTTCATAATGTTTCACTACACTCGAATGGTATTTCATGAAGCCCATGCCTTAGTCTAGAATGTAAATATTTATATTTTACCCATGTGATCCTCCTACAAAACACACAAGATTGACTAATTGATCTCCAAAATTAATACCATGTGAAGAAGTTTCATTTCACCGCAATGTGTCTAAACCGGGCCCTATGGGGTCAACATATAAACATTAGTTTAAACAATTGAAATTATTATTAAAAATTCTAACCAAAATTCATGGTAACATTTCCTCTGATGGTGCGTCAATCAGACGTCAAATGCAGGCGCTACGTCTGAAAGAAGGAACCACGAATAATAAATAATAATATTATTAATAAAGTGGTTGTTTTTCACCACCCAACATCAGGTGTGAAGTTAAAAAAACCACCTCAAATATTCTTCCTCAACTCATGGATTGTTTTTCTGAAGACGACATGCAAATGGAATGCCCATAGGAAAAGATACATTCATTTTAAGTGCCCGAGCCCAAAACCGGATGGACCAGCCCCATCAGGCAGGTCTGCCTTGCCTGGGTGGGGACGCATTGGATGTACCAGCCTTCTTATGTGGGCAATATATCCCTTTCTAACACCGACTAGCCGAGAAGCTAATCCTACTTACCTAACCCCCACATCAACGTGGAGACCCACATAGCGCAGGTCATCATCCCCTGGTCGCCGCCGTAGAGCACCTGCCTTACCGCGCTCTGCCAGCACCCTCCAACACCATCCCACCATCCAAACTCATATAGATCCACTATCTATCCATTCCCTTTGCTCCAACTACTTCTCTTGGCTCCATACTCCACTTCCAGCTGGCTCCGATGTCCCACCGCCGACTTGGACCTCTATCGGATCATGTAGCCACCTCAGCCCCCCACCACTGCCAAACCTGATTTGCTCACCAGTTGCAACCCTTGTTGAAGTCACACCATTGTTACCCTCTGTAGGCCACCATGAACAATCCCAATGTCATAAATTCTCAACAATGATAGCTTCAGGATCCATGGAATTAACGTTTCATAGTGTCTTCCTCCATTCAATGATTCAATGTTGTTTCGACGTAGCAAAAAAATATAGGTGAAGAATGATGAAGAACGCCACAAATATAGGGATTAAAAAGTGGACTGGGTGATGGTTATGGTCATTCAGACATCGCATATAAATTCAAAACAAAGGATTCAAGAATGAATCCAAGAAATAAATCACGAATTGATATTTAGGTGTGAAAAACAATAAGAATTCTACATCGATAAAGGATCAATTTGGCATTGGTGATCGTCCATTGATACTGATGCGGTCCATCAAGGACATATCACAAATTATCCAATGGAGGGAGATTATTTTTTATTAGAGAAGAAATTTTGCGGTTACCCTAATTTATTTCCCTTAACATTTTATTTATATGAAAACATAATGTTGTTTATTTTCAGATAAACTAACCCACTAATGGGCAGAGAATCTGAACATCTCGCACCCCAATATTTTAGGTCGCGACTAGAAAAAACATCCCATTATGAACTCAATGGAAGTATTGTATTTATAATCTGAGCCCCATTTTAAAGTTATTTTATTCATTTTTAGGGAAATATAATGAAGTTAATTATTTTTAGTTACTATTTTTCCATGGGTGGCATTTTTAACTGTAGTCTCGCACCAATGAATGTTAACCCCACATAGGGTAAAACACACATTCTATACCCAAATGTGGACCCAGATCTCTGATTGGAGCAATATTTTAATATATATCATGTTTCTATAAAGTATAGAGTATAAACTATACTTAAAATTTATATAAAAATCATTTAGGGATCACCAGGACTCAGAATTTTTCTTCTTCTGAACACCTAACTCTAGAATTATATATATATATATATTAAAGTATTACATGGAAAAAACCATGTCTCTACATCATTCCATCCTTCAATATTTTCATCCCTATAAACCCAAAACTAGGAAAACAAATAGGTGTACTGAGATTTCATTTGGATCTCCCACTCCCAATAACTCTCATATACGTTTTCGGGCAGTACGTGAACCAAGGGGATGACCCATCCATTCATGGTTTTCTCCCATAAATTCACGATCACTATAGGGTTCTCTGCAAATGTGGTTCCATACTAGATGTCTAGTACACCCTATTTGATGATGTGCACAGGTTCAGGAATGTACCACCTCAGCTATGACACATGATAGACATCATGCACCTGCTCTAGCTGTGGGGGTTGGGTGAGGCATTAGGAAACCTCACCAACCCTCCGAACGATCTCGAACAGCACGATGAACCTCAAGGATAACATGATTACCCATCTAAACAACCACATTTCCTATCATATAGAGACTCTTAGGAATACTTGGTCTCCCTACATGAACTCCAAGGGCCTACAACAGTAGTCTATGTAATATTTCTATTTGATTTGTTCCAACTTTATCCTTTAAGGGATGACCTCCACCTTCTCTATCATGGCCCACACCAACTCTGGGACCATGAGAGAGGACTCTCCAACCTTCCTCCATCACTAAGGTGAACTAAATGGTCTCTGGTACAGAGCCTTGTAAGGTTCCATACCAATGGTATAGTGGTTGGTGTTTTTTAATCAAAACTCTACTAAAGGTAGTTGTTCCTCCCAGTAATGGATGAAATCTTACACATAGACCCTCGTCATATCCTCTATCACCTAGATAGTGTGTTCGGTCTGCTCATCAGCCTAGGCGTGAAAGCTCATACTCATCTACAAGTGGGTCCGGAATTTCTCTTGTTGGCCTCTCCACAATAATGATGTAATCCAAACATCTCAAAAGAATAAAATCATCATGGGTACCCCATGATATAAGACGATCTCCTAGATGTATAGCTACACCAGAATCTAAAAACTAACTTTTCTCCCTAATGAAAAGGATGTGTGATGACTCTATGATTCGGTTCACTATAACCCAAATGATGTCATGGCCCTTCATTGTTCATAGAATCTTGATGAAAAGGTCAATGGATTTTTAATCCCACTTCCACTTAAGAATATCAAGGGGCTATAACATACCTAGTGGAACATATTGCTCAACCTTCACTTGTTGACAAGTAAGGCATCTAGATATGAACTCAGGAATGATTACACTCATGCCAAACCACCAAATATACCACTAAACATCTATGTACATTATTCCAACACTAAGATATACAACTAAAGGAGAAGTTAGGGACTCCCACATCACCTCCTCCAACATGTCGACTGGTACCAATACTCTTACCGGGAATATGATATCATGATTCCATCCTTCAAAATATGCATTAGGTGCATCACCAATGGATATATAGTCATGTAGAACATTACAGTCAATGTCTCCTAGCTAGGATTCTATCACACACTAAATGAGTGAAGGAATCACCACCATCAATTGTAGAACGCTTGTACCCTCCAGCTCCACCAGGGTTAGATACAGGGAACCCAACTACTATAAATTTTCTTTTCACTAGGTGATCTTTAGACTTTCTACTAAGGGAATATGTTACAACATTTACATTCCCTAGTGTATAGATAATCTCAATGTCATGGTCCTATAAGAACTCCTACCAACATCACTTCCTTATATTCAGATCACACTTGGTAAAGATATACTTGAGTCTATAGTGGTCTAATTAAACCACAAAGTGATATCCCATGATGTGGTGGATTTATATTCTTAGGTTGAAAACTACCACTATGATCTCTAGGTCATGAGTTGCATAATTCTTCTCATGGGGTCTCAACTATGTCAACCCATATGCGATAACTATTCATTGATACATATAGATGCATCTGAGCCCAACTCCTGAGGCATCACATCACACTATAAACTCAACACCCTCTTCTATTAGTCTCAAAACTGATGAACTTTCAGCCTCTACCCAAGATTTTATAAGGATCTCTAGAACTTCATAGACTAATTAAACAGTTGTTCCTTCCACATTAGAGCGATCAAAGGGGCTATGATCCTGTAGAAGTCTGCTACAAATATCTGGTACTACCCAGCCAAACCAAAGAAAATTCATACCTATAAATCATTATTGGGTTGCTCCGAAGGAATCACTACTACAATCATTGTGGGATTGATGGATAATACCTCTTCAAAAATATAATTCCTTAGATTGTGAGCTTCATGTACCCATAACTGACACATCGATAACTATCCATAAAGGTGGTTATCTCGAAGCAAATCAAGGACCATCCTCAGATTCTCTGCGTGCTCCTCCTCTGACACTGAGTAGAGGAGTATATCATCTATGATGATAGCAAAAAATTGGTCCATGTATGGCTGGAAGACCTGGTTCATCAATGCCATGAAAATGGTGATGGAGTTCTTCACACCGAAGAGCATTAGTAGGAACTCGTAATTCCCATAGATACACCAAAATGCCATATTTGGAATATCAGCCTTGTGAACCTATAGTTGGTGTTTGACTGATCTTATATAGATCTTGGAGAATTGACTCACCCCTCACAACTAGTTCAATAGGTCATCGATCCTTGGTAAGGAGTACTTATTCTTTACCATTTCCTGATTTAGGTAGTGATAATCAACAAAATGTTGCAATTTACCATATACCTTCTCCAAGAAAAAATCTAGAGATACCTAGGGGACACACTAGGTCAGATGAGACCCTTATTGTCAAGGTCGTACAGCTATAAATGTAGTTTTTAATGCTCAGTGGGTCCCATTAGATATGCCATAAGAAAATATAAGGGAAATCCCTGGTTGCGAATCAGTGAAAAACATCAACTGTCATCTCAGAGGTAGTCATGGGACATATTTGGGACATAAATCCATGTAATCAACCACATCTAAAAGAAACCATGTGCATGAAGAGTCTACTGCACCAAGGGTCATTCTTACTAACAGATGGAAAAAAGTATGTAGTCTCTTTCTCATAGCAATCGCATGCCCTGCTATGAGGACTTGTTCACCAACAAAGGTGAACACCATCCAAATAGTGTTTAGAAACCAGAATTGCCTATGGTGACAGTAAAT
The DNA here is from genome assembly GCA_963277665.1 of Viscum album. Classification (NCBI taxonomy): domain Eukaryota; kingdom Viridiplantae; phylum Streptophyta; class Magnoliopsida; order Santalales; family Viscaceae; genus Viscum; species Viscum album. Next base: position 350,323,122 of record OY728134.1, on the reverse strand, counting down.
TTAGACCCAACCCATGGAAATCCAATACATGCCTAAGATGAAGTCATAAGTTTCCTTCTTGATGACCAGTAGGTTTCACGTGAACATTTACCCTCCAAATGAAATCTCTCACAACCGATAAATAACACATACTTAAGAGGTAAATTCCATAGGAACCTCATGAAAAAGATTATGTGATAGAGCCTATACTAGGATCAATAAATCACGTACCAAGAGTAATGAGATAAAAGAGTGACTGGATCTTGTGTCTACCAATACTGAAGAAAGAGTATAATAAACATGGATGATACCGTAGATCATCTCGTGCACTGGAGGATCACATACATGCATAGCCTGCAGCTACATGAGGCCCCATATGCAAGTTTCCTAAGCCTAATGTCAGTCTCATAGTGGTTGTGGTGGGAGGATCTCATAGAATATTCACCAATAACCCGGTCCTCTTGCTCCTCCTTCTCCTCTTCCAGCACCGCCACCCTAAGGACCACCCTAATCTAGTGCATCCTCTACCATGGTGGTCCACCTGCTACTTTCCCAGGGTTCTCAGCTCACCTAGTCGGGGAGTCTCATGGAATTTGACCTTTCCCATCACATGTTTAGCATTTCCCTATATAGTTTGAGCCAAAGCCCTATACGACCCATGTTCCACTTGATCACTTGACCGAGCTTGATAATATGTAGGCATCATTTTTCGCAATCCTACAACATGGAATCATCCAATTTCTGTGGACGTCTCCACACTAAAGAAAACTCGGATAGGGCCAAATAGTTGGCACCCCTCTGATATGGATCTCTCTATCATAATAGTCTAATATATCACCCTGGCATAAGTAGGGATGCACATTGGAACTACACTGGCACCTATCTCTCGATGGAGACAGTACTCGAACTTTTGCTCATAGAAGTAGCTGTCATGAATCATATCCAGGGAGTATCATGTATGGTCATTAATCCTAGCCATTTATGAATCCACTATCATGGCTCTATACTTTAGCACCTAAATCTCATGAAAACGGATGGATCACGAGAATGAGGGAAATTACTCATCACAAAATATCTGTTGAAACTCAAACCAAGAGAGATCCATCTCATCATACATCTGGGTAGCTAAATCCCACCAATAATTAGTCATCCCAAGAAAATGGCTGGTTACAAAATCTGTCATCTGGTCTGCCAGTGTTTGCACTAGCCAAAAACTTTAGACCATTGACTCCAACCAGACCTCTACTGCCTCAGGGTCTGGATCACTATGATACCTCAACAAACTCTATTTCTAGAAATCACAAAGTACGATCATCCTCCACTCATACTAGGAATGTTCTTCCAGTACTAAATGATGCTCTATAGGTAGAGATGTCACCTCTATTCCACCAGGAGGAATGGGGTTGGGTGATGGTACATGTATTGAGACCTCATTGCTCACGAGATAATAATCACAAATTGGAGCATGAATCACAGTGGGATTATAGAACTGAGGCATCCTGAAAGATTTCAAGGAGTAACGCAGTAGGATGAGCACACACCCACACACACAGATATATATATATATATATATATATATATATATATATAATGAGAACAACATAAAATGGGATTTGAATCAATAAGGATAGTCAAAGGCTCGATCCTATATAATGCTTGTACCATTCATCAATACAATAACTGTATCACCATGATGAGTTGAAAAGCAGGTAATTAGGGTCCTGGTGAATGGCTATGTTGGTCTCAAACCCATCACTTGACTACCTGCACTGAGATCCTCTCTCGAGACATGTTGACACTATTTCCTTAAAACCATCAAATAACTTTTTTGGGAAACTTCCGAACAATTTCCCAAGGTTAGAACCACCTCTGATACCACTTTGTTACGAACCGACCCATACCAGGGTTAGTTGCAACTACCCCAATCCCACCTCCATAGGCCAGGTGTAGTGACTAGAACTGATGGTAGAACAAACATGGAGAGACCTTTTCATAGGTACAAGTATTCACAAACATATCCAAATCGATGCAAAGTGCAAATGGAGAAAAGTAAAAAATGAAACCTATTGTAAGAGTAAACCCAAGCATTCAAGGACCACTAAAACAAACTGAGTAAAAATGAGAATGAAAAAGAAAAACAGGAAATATAAACACCCAACCAATATAGTATCCCAACCTGAAAGAAAAAAAGTGAATCTATTATGGAATCCCTTCTCCAGAAATTCAAATAGTGACCACTGCACATAGGGGACTACAATACTGGGCTCCCTGATATCCAAATCAACTATGTCTATCATCTGCATAATGAATGATATGTGTGGGTAAATCCCACCTAGGGGTGATTATTAAATATACACACTATGATTCACCAAAAATGAAGGGATAAGTAAGAGATAGAAGAGGAAAGGAAGTAAATTTGATAGAATGATGTTCATTAAATGAGTGCATCTCCTCCCAACAAGAGAGTGAAGTAAACTTATCCAAACACAAGGACATATAATGGTCATACATTTAACATCTATTTGAGTTTTCACTACATATTGTAGGAGAGGAGACTCATACAACCACGAGAATCAAGACATAGTTATCATGTGGTATACCCCATACGTCTTCACCTCTCATGGAAGGAGGGTAACCATAATCCAAAAGGTTGATACTAAAATAGATTGTAAATATATATATTCTTTAACAAAGAAACCCAAATGGGAGAGTAAGGGGATCTCCATCTCACATCTCAGCCTAGAAATAAAGTAGCCTATCATCCTAAATGTATCCACCATCGCTACCCAGAATCCTCATGTCTTCCCTGAACCATAATTCAAAGGGGAGAAAACACCACACCTTAATACTATCATCTCTGAGTAGGTCTGTCTCACCCACATAGTTTTAGGTCATGCAACAAGGATGCATCTCAGTGGAAAAATTACACATCTAACATGGAAGATCATGGTAACAGTAATACACATCTCACAAATAATCTGAAAATCCAGATGAGGAAAACTCAAAGTAGAGGACCCACACCCTAGTATGTTAGGGGGTTTCCACTATAAAAGTCTTCGAGGACCCACTCCCTTGTTTGTTAGGGGGATTCCACTAATATGTAGCTTGTGGAGGACCCACACCCATGCCGATGGGGGATTAAACTCAAACAGTCATTGTAGGAGACCCATGCACTAATGTGTAAAGGGGATTCCACTCTTGTTTTTCGAGGAAACATGATCTAGTATGTCATGGTGATTCCACTTTGGAGTTACTGATAGAGGACCCACAACCTAGCCAATGGGGGATGCCAATCTTCAAACGCCTCAAAAGGATCATCCCACAATATTCCATCCAGGCTTCCACATTTAATGAGATCACTAATAAGGCTCATCATACCCAAACAGATCAAACAATTGTGATCCTTGCGGGAAATAAATGCGAGATAGATTATCAATATTCCCTAATAGTATATCCAATGGTAATGTTGTGTAACGTCATACTGTGTTCAAAATGTTATTTTTGAGGGCCCACACCTTAGTCCCAAAAGTAATATATGGGTTTCACCATTGTTATCCTCTCAAAAAAACACAAGGTGTTGACTAATTTATCATTCAAAATGGATACCTAATGAAAAGGTTGCATTTTACCACAAAGAGTGTGAACCGGGCCCTATGGGGCCTGCACCTTGAAATTAGTTTAAACACCCAAATGTTGTCTTAGAAATTCATCCTAAAAATTAGGGTTATAACACCTCTTACAATGCATCGATCGGACTTCATATGCAGGTGCTACGTCTAAAAGATGGAACAATGAATAATAATTAAAATTACTATTAATAATGTGAGTGTTTTGTGCCACCTTCCTTTAGGCATGAAACAAGAAACAAATATCAAAACAATCTCAAATGGTCTAGATAGACTCAATGATAATTTTTCCATAGATGACAAAAAAATTTGATACTCGCATCAAAAGATATGGGTATATAAAGTTCTCGGTCCCAAAATAGGTTGGACTGTCCTAGACCGGTTGGTCACCCCCACCTGGGTCGGCCAATCGGTCTACGACCTAGTCGCAAAGCCCGATCTACCAAAGTGGCTCCTGGGTCACCTACTAACACCGACCAATTGAGTGGTCAGTCCTCCTTTCTTGGATATCGCGTCAAAGTGGCAGACCTACGTCATGCAGGTCCTCATTTGTCAGTCACTGACTCAGTGCCCCCGCCTAACCATGCTCTGTCGAACCCCTCCAATGCCATCCCACCGTCCTACAACCTATCACTACCTACAGATCTACCATCTGACCATCTATTACATGCTCACCGACTACCACTACCAACTACAACTACCTATCACCGCTTCCGGCTGGCTCCTTGGATTTTCACCGCCTTGGGCCTCCGCCGAATGCCATTGCCACCTCAACACCTTGCTGTCATCTAGCCTCCTCTGCTAATCGGACACTTCCCTTTCTATATCCACACCACCTTCTCCCTCCTCTGTCTACCATGACCACTTCATTGGTTGGAAATTCATGATGTGGATGGTTTCAGGATCATTGGGTTGAAGGATTCACAAATTCATCCTCATCTCGATGATTCGATAGTGTTTTGACATAATGAGAAAATTTAGGTGAAGAATAGTAAAGATCACAACACATCTAGGGATTCAGAAAAGTATCGAACGATGGTTTGGTCTTCTATTCCATCACCTAGACGTTCAAAAAAAAGTATTCCACAATGGATTCATGAAATAAATCATGAATTTATATTTTGGGGTTTGAAAAAAAGAAGAAGTCTATAATGAAAAAAGACCGATTTGGAATTGACGATCGTCCTTGGATAGATCCCATTACAGTCCATAAAGGCCATGTCACAAATTCACCATGGGAGAGAGATTTTTCTTCATTGGAGAAGAAATTATGTGCTAACCTTAGTTCAGTTCCCATAACCATTTATTTATAAGAAATCATATGTTTTAGGGTTTTAGTTAAACTGGCCCACCAACAGGCGCAGAATCCAAACGTCTCACCCCCACCTTCTTTTATGTCATGCCTAGGAAAATCATCCAATTCTAAACTCAATGTAGGTCTTTGACTTCAAATCTAAGCACCCGTATGAATTTTATTTTCTTCAGTGTCAGTGTAAAATAATTACATTAATTATTTTTAATTATGATTTTCCCCAATATGATGTTTTCCATAAAAGTCCCACATCTTTGAATGTTATGCCTTGTCTAGGGTAAGCACCATATTTCTAACATAATCGTGGCCCAAGATCATCGATCCAATCTATGGTTTAAGTAATATCTTTTTTATGTCATGTGCATAGTATGAAATTTACCTAATATTTTTAGAAAATAAATTCTCGGCACACCGGGCCTTAGTATTCCACATAGTCCAAATTCCTAACTCACAAAATATGTATAGAAATATTTGAAAGTATTAAATGGAGGAAACTGGGTCCCTATAGAAGTACTAGTAGATAGGTCATAACTCCATCATGATCAAGGATCTCGACGGGGTCATTATATATGGGGAACAAATTTCCATTCATCACTGGTTAATGGTCATCTTACATAGTGATATATGGGGGGAATGCCATGTATCCAATATTAAACCCAATGCCACCTTGACGATTGTCGGCACAACTATTTCTTCAACTTTGGGCTGCCTTGATGTTTTTATGAATGGTATTTATAAGCCCACAGCCTTAAGCCTTACTTAATCTTGAGTTATTACAAGATTACAAATTTAGGATCTTTTCAGGTTTAGAGTCGTAGAAAATTAGATCATAAAACATGAATTACATACCAAATTTAAACAAAGTGGTTACAATAATAGATAGTATTCATTTTTCCCATCAACGGAAACATATTTAAAATAAAACATGGATTCTTTCTTGACACTTCCTTGACACTATCATCGTATCTTGTACCTTTCCCTTGACCTGTGAAAAACATTTCAAAAACTTGGGATGAGCATAAAAAGCTTAGTAAGGGATATAAAAATATGGAAAGGAAACATGAGTACATGTATACATAAGAATAAATGAAATCATACTCTACTCATAAAAAATAAGAACTTTAACATACCTCATCAAATCATGAATAAATCATAGAAATCATAAGACATAAAGGTAACTTGAGGCATTCATAACATTCTTACGTAGGGAGTAACCCTCTTGGTTACGTTTGGAATACCCATCATTGTATATTCCCTAAATCTCTTTGGAGAAACCTCAAAGTTTAACCCCTTTAATTTACCCAATGCATTGGAGAGCTATATTGGGCTCACCTTCCCTTAGTTTATCACGGAACCACCAGTCTTCTTAACAATTCCCAAGAACCATAACATAATCATATCTCATAAAACATGCATAAAGGAAACATAACATTTCCACATTTCAATCACAAGATATCAGTAAAACCCATTGATATAATAAAACATTATGAAAACCATTTTCTATACCAAAATAAAAGAAAAGTAAAACATGGTATTTAGTTTTCTTTTAAAAAAAATGTATGGCTTGTAGAGGAAGCCGAAACTCAAATAATGGTCACGACAGCGAGGAAGTCGTTGTCGCCGCATATGTATGAGAAAAACATTCCATTTTTTGTTTAGTAAAATGCTTCATATAAAAAATATTCCTTTTGAATAAACGTAAAAGTAGAATGGGTATATACACCGTATAAAATAAGGTTGTGTGTAAAACAAAATATACCTCAATGAAAGGAGATTGATACGAAGTCCCATACCTCGGGTCTGACATGACTCGATCGTTCTTTAACCTCTTGAATAATAAACTTGAGTTAATTTTTACTTGCTTAAGAACCTTTTTCAATCTCATTATTCCTTTTATATCACTTTTTACCATGTCATGAACACTATATACTTATTTAAGTTAATAACGGTCGTTTTAACAATCATTGGTACTTGAGTCAAAAGTAAACTCTTTATAATTACAAGTTGTTCATGTATCCAATATATCCAAAGTTATGCTCTTGATTTAGATATCATATATATCATATATATCCATTATATACATGAATTTATAATATTACATAATATTTAGAGGTAAGAAATGAAATGCACCTTTCATGGAGATGGTAAGCCGTACGTACGCATGAACGCTACTTTCATTTATATTTCATATTTTATGGAATGGAATCATAATGATATAAAGGTATATTATAATTCTAGTATAATATCATATATAATATCATTAATTAAATCCTTTATACGTCCCACATATGTTATTAACGAATCAAATCACTTTGAGGGTGCGGTAGTCCGCACTTCCTAAAATGAATATATCGTGTTTACCCATAATGGAAACCACAAAGGTATGAAATAAATGAAAAATTCAGAAGCTTAAGTAAACCATAAACATATTATATATCATATATAAATATAGTGTCTTCTTAATGGACACCTTTTAAGGTGTTAAAAGAATATTGAACAATCATCGTTTCGTGAGGCAGAAATTCGCCATCCACGGAAATAATATGTTCTTTAACCATTAGATGTAGGTGTGTGTAAGTGTAGCTAGAATACTTCTTATAACAAAATCCTAGTATATGAAAGATACTGGTGTTGTTACAAAAGAAATGAATACAAATATTTTAGTGGGTTGGAGAAGCAAAATAAAACATAAGAACACAAGAGAAAAAACTACCTTTAAAACTGGTAACTCTTTTTGATTTTAGCTCAAAGGCTTCCTTGGGAATACTTCTGCCCAACGTGAGGCATCTATGAGTTATAGAGAGATGTGGAGAGACAAAATGGGAAGGTTTTGGCTGAGCCAAAGACTTTGGATGTGTGGGTATGGTGGTAGAGGTGGGGGCCTTTTATAAGAGGAGAGGAGGGGCACTCTTGGAATGTTATGAAAAGATACTTTGTTATAAAATGATTTTCGGATAAAAAATGTCTCACAATTATAAATTTTGAGGATAAGGTGATAAGGGTTCGAAATCCACCCATCCAATAGGTTTTTGACAAGTGTAGGTCTTAGATTTTACATTAAATTTTCATTTTATTTAAATCTTTAAATAATGAGGTAATCGCTACATCATCATGGTGTCATAAATAATTTAATTTATTTAGTGTCTAAAAATTATAAAAAAATATCTTGATGTAGGAAATCTTTTTATCATTCTAATGAATATTTATAGTAAAATATATGACTTGAATAAACCCATGTAACAATTGTTTTAATAAAACAATACATGTTAGTGTCATTGTTACTTCAACATTAAATAAAGGGCATTAATGTCTTTATCTTACCCAAGTTGCTCCATGGGGTCCCAAAATCGACCCATGGGTTTTCTTGGTCGGCCATGACACACCCAATAAGGTTAGGACATGTGTCGAGTTCATTTTATATTATTAAAACATTATTCTTACCTTAAATTACACTAATTACCTCTAATCGCGATTAAAAACTTAAAAGTTACTATTCACCAAAAAATTATTTTAATCCCATTGAACCACATTTTACTTCTTAATGACAACCATGTATGTTGGATTTTTGAAATTCATAACACAGAGGTGGTAAAATTTCATTTAAACGAAAAATCAGTTTTTTAAGTACCACTTAGTGGTTTCACTATTCATCAAAAATTGAAGTTATTCAAAAAAATACCAAAACTTCACCCTAAGATATATTTGATATTCCGAATTCAAAAATGATGTCTATTTTAAAAAATTAAAAACATATAATTTACATTAATTAATTTAATAATTAAATCCCGTTGTTAGAGCAAATAGCGTGTTTTTATGAAACAATAAGTATCAAAAGATTGACACTAATTTAAGTCCAATTTCAAAGTGAAATTAATTCCAACAAACACTATTGTATTAAATGGTAAAAATATATTCTAATTTAACTTTAAAACCAAATAAAAAGTTAATATAATCATATAAATAAATTAGACTAAAAATAGGTTTTGAATTAAAATACAACATTTTCACTATTCATTAAAAAATGAACTTTATCGGAAAAATACCAAAAAATTACCCAAAGAAAATTTCAATGTCCTAATCATAAAGAATGAGTTTATTTCAACAAATAGAGCTTATAAAAGTTTCAAAAGGTTGATTTAAAAATTGTTTTCCATGAAAAGGCAGTAAAACAATCTTTTAAAAATATTAGTGTATTTCATGCTTAAGATTGGATTTATTCTCATTTTAAGCCTCTAAAACATTATCTAATTGATTAATAGACATAGATAAAAAAATATCTATTATTCATTACTTACTTGGGATGTTACATCCTTCCCCCCTTTAGAAAATTACTTCCCCGCAACTTATTTACTTATCTAATAGGTGGGGGTATTTATCCCTCATTTCATTTTCAGATTCCCATGTTGCCTCTTCAATTAGGTGGTTTTTCCCAAAAACCTTTACCTGATGAATCACCTTATTCCGTAACACTTGCTCCCTGTGGTCAAGAATTTGGATCGGTTGTTCCTCATAAGATAGTTTTTATTCTAGCTGAACTACCTCTGGACTCAAAACATGAGTTGGATCCGGCATGTACTTCCTTAACATTGAAACATGAAAAACATTGTGTACCTGAGATAATCTCGGAGGTAAAACCACTCGGTAAGCAACTGGTCCAACTCTCTCTAGAATTTATATGGTCCAATGAACCTTGGACTTAGCTTTCCTTTGTTACCAAATCACATCACACTTTTCCATGGTGAGAGTTTGAGAAAAACATGATCACCTACCTCAAAAGATAAATCCTTCCTCCGGTTATCCTCATAACTCTTCTGCCTACTTTGTGCTATTCTCCTGTGTTTCTGAATCAGCTGAAATTTTTCTGCCAACCCTTCTACCAATTCTGGTCCCATCAGCTTCCTTTCACCCAATTCATCCCAGAAAGCTGGAGTTCGACACCGCTTCCCATATAACTCCTCAAATTGTTCCATCTGTATACTAGAATGAAAAATGTTATTATATGAAAACTCAACCAAAGAAAGATGTTCGTCCCAACTTCCCTGATAATCCATCGAACAAGCACATAGCATATCTTACAAAGTCTAAATTGTTCGTTCTGACTGCCCATATGATTGAGGATGAAAAGCTGTACTAAAATTTTATTCAGTACCCAACAACTTCTGAAGGCCTTTCCAAAATCTAGAAGTGAACTTGGGATCACGATCAGATACAATGGAGAGGGGAACTCCATGCAACCTGACTATCTCTTTAAGATACAATCGAGAAAGTTTATCTAGGGAAAAAGTTTCTCGTATAGTAAGTAAATGAGCAGATTTAGTCAAGCCATCAACAATAACCCAGATTGCATTATTACCTCGAGGTGTCTTCGGCAATCCCACAACAAAGTCCATGGATATATTTTTCCATTTCCATTCTGGAACTGGTAAAGGCTGAAGCATCCATTTCGGTAACTGCCGCTCTTCTTTAACCTATTGACAAGTCAAAAACTTCACAGTAAAATCGGCAATATCACTTTTCATTCCATCCCACCAGTAATACTCCCGCAGATCTCTGTACATCTTAGTACTGCTAGGATGAACTAAAAAAAGAGAACTATGAGCTTCACACAACAACTCTCTCTTCAACTGTGAATCACAAGGCACATACAATCTCTTCCCAAATCTCAAAACACAATCATTATCAATTTTGAATTCAGGAAACATACCCTTCTGAACCAGCTCTACCTTTTTCTGAAACTCACTGTCTTGCTTCTGTGCTTGCTTGATTCTGTCAGATAGAGAACATTTCACTGATACCTGAAACAAAACAGAAAGACATCCTACACCAAAAACATCTATGCCAAAGTTCATCAAATCCTTAACTATAGTATCACGTTCCAAACACAACATTGTTAATAAAGCATTAATTTTTCGACTCAAGCATCAGCCACATTATTTGATTTTCTCGGATGGTAATGAATTGTACAATCATAATCCTTGATTAATTCTAGCCATCTCCTCTGTATCATGTTCAATTCATTCAGAGTGAATATAAACTATAAACTATTTTGATTGGTATATATTTCACACTTTACTCCATACAAATGATGCCTCAAAATTTTTAGAGCGAAAACAATAGCAGCTAATTCCAAATCATGTGTAGGATAATTTACCTCATGAGTTTTCAACTGATGTGAAGCATAAGCAATTACCTGATCATTCAACATTAGGAAGCAACCAATTCCTTTCAATGAAGGGGTTTTGAAATTGGATTAGCATCAGGAACTAAGTCAACAGTAAACTCAACTTCCCGATCTGGTATTATTCTAGGCAACTCATCAGGAAAAACACCAAGATACTCATTTACCACTGGCACATCATTAATCTAAATAGTTCTCTTGTTTTCAACAATGTGTGCAAGTTAACATTAATTTACATCTTTTATAAGTTTCTCGGCCTCTTGATATGTTATCAACAGTAAGGGTTAATTCTTGTAGAAAAACTGAAGGAATTTCTAAAATGAAACTTCTTTAGCTCTACAGTTAATCTTAGAATGGTAAACAGAGATCCAATCCATACCCAGGATAACATCAAACACTACTAGAGGTAGAACAATTAGGTTTTCATGTACGTTCTTTACACAGATAAGGATAGGAAGATTCTTATAAATTCTTTTTTCCTCAACATTTCCCTCAAGTATTTTTACCACAAGTTCCGGAGTCATTTTGTGAGATGGTATTCCCATTTTACTAGAAAAGGTTTCAGAGATGAAAGAATGTGTAGAACCCGAATCAAACAACACACTGGCATAATCTTAAAAAACAAACAGAGTACCTGATACAACTTCATCTGACGGCCCGACATCTGCTGAACTGGTTGCAAAGGATTTCACCAACCCTTTCTGCTTGTAGTCTAACTGCTTCCCATCACTCAAGCTCTTTGTCGGACACTCATTTGCATAGTGACCCATCTCATTACACTTAAAACATTTCACTAACTGTAAATCAAATTTGGTCTTATCATCACCTTGATCTTTTTCAGTGCAATCACGAGCCTTATGTACCATCTTACCACATCGGTAGAACTTTCCAGAATTCAGAAGACATTCCCCAGCATGCATTTTCCCACATTTATCACAAACTAGAAACTTAGTTTTCTTACCATCATACCTTTTTGAAGAATTATTTCCTTTCTCTTTCCACCTCGGTCTCTTATTCTGCTAGTTGTTATAGAACACTTGATCATCGACAAACTCCATTTCCACCTTCTCAGCACATCGAAGAAGCTTTTCATAATTTTTGAACTCACGAGAAGCCAATTCCCTTCGATATTTTGGATTTAATCCTGAGTTAAAACAATTGATTTTACTATCAAGGTCTCGGATAAAATTTAGAGCATACCTGGCCAATCGAGTGAACCTCTCTTCATAGGCATCCACTGAGTCTTCCTCTTGCCTCAATTCCAAAAATTGTTTTTCCATACTATGTCAAAAATACTTAGGAAAATACTTATCAAGAAACATACCATTGAATTCATCCCAGTTGAGACCATCAATCTCATCAGTATCCTTGATATTTTTAAACAACGACCACCACTGATCTGCTTCACCCTCCAAACAGTAAATAGCAAGACTAACCTTTTGATTGTCTGAACACCACATTACATCAAAAATCTTCTCCAGTGCTTTAATACACCCTTAAGCTAGCACATGGTCAGATGTTCCTCTGAATGATTGGGGATGTTGCCTCATGAAATCTTCCACCACTGACATGTTCCTCTGCGGTTGATCTGGCTGATCTCGTGCATGGATACCACCACCATTTATCGCTTGAGTCAACTACCCCATTACTGAAACAAACTATTCAGTTGCAATTCTAACCATCTCAGGATGCTGATTCAGAAGGTTATTTCCTTCTGTATTCCATCCTAGCACCGCATCCCTATTTCCTCTTTAGAAAACCATTCTGAATAAACATGTCTTTAATAAAGCAACATGGTAATCTTTAAATGCTATATCATTTCAATTTTACCATAAAAAAATATTTTTGGATAATCATTTAATAGAATTCTAACTCTTAAAGTTATCTAAACCGACCATTGATACCAACTATAAGGCCCCAGCATTAAACCTTACTTAATCTTGACTTATTACAAGATTACACATTGAGAATCTTTTCTGATTTAGAGTTTTTGAGAATTAGATCATAAAACATGCATTACATACCACATTTAAACAAAATGGTTACAATAAAAGATAGTATTCATTTTTTCCCATCAATGGAAACATATTTAAAATAAAACATGGATTCTTTCTTAACCCTTCCTTGACACTATCATCGTATCATGTACCTTTACCTTGACCTATGAAAACCATTTCAAAAACATGGGATGAGCATAAAAAGCTCAGTAAAGGATATAAAAATATGGAAAGGAAACATGAGTACATGTATACATTAGAATCAATGAAATAATAATATACTCATAAAACATAATCACTTTAACATGCCTCATCAAATCATGAATAAATCATAGAAATCATAAGACATAAAGGTAACTTGAGGCATTCATAACATTCTTACGTAGGGAGTAACCCTCTTGGTTAAATTTGGAACACCCATCACAGTATATTCCCTAAATCTCTTCGAAGAAACCTCAATGTTTAACCCCTTCGCGTTACCCAATGCATTGGAGAGCTATATCAGGCACAACCGGCCTTAGTTCATCATGGATCCACCGGTATTCTTAACGATGCCCAAGAACCATAACATAATCATATCACATAAAACATGCATAAAGGAAACATAACATTTCCACATTTCAATCACAAGATATCAATACAACACATTGATATAATAAAACATTATGAAAACCATTTTAAATACCAAAATAAATGAAAAATAAAACATGGTATTTATTTTTCTTTTAAAAAAATGTATGGCTTGTAGAGGAAGGCAAAGGTCAAATAATGGTCACAGCGGTGGGGAATTCGTTGTCGCCACATACGTACGACAACAAAATTCCCTTTTTTCGTTTAGTAAAACGCTTCATATAAAAAATATTCCTTTTGGATAAACATAAAAGTCAAAGGGGTTTATACACCATATAAAAGAAGGTTGTGTATAAAACAAAATATGCCTCAATGAAAGGATATTGAGACGAAGTCCCATACCTCGGGTCCGACTTGACTCGATCGTTCTTTAACCTCATGAATAATAAACACGAGTTAATTTCTACTTGACTAAGAACCTTTTTCAAGCTCATTATTCCGTTTATATCACTTATTACCATGTCATGAACAATATGTAATTATTTAAGTTAACAACGGTCATTTTAACGATCGATGGTACTTGAGTCAAAAATAAACTCTTTATAATTACAAGTTGTTCATGTATCCATTTTATCCAGAGTTATGCTCATGATTTAGATATCATATATATCATATATATCCAGTATATATATGCATTTATAATATTACATAACGTTTAGAGTTAAGAAATGAAATGCACCGTTCATGGAGACGGTAAGCTGTACGTACGCATGAACGCTACTTTCATTTCTATTTCATATTTTATGGAATGGAATCATAATGATATAAAGGTAAATTATAATTCCAGTATAATATCATATATAATATCATTAATTACATCCTTTATACGTTGCACATATGTCATTAACGAATCAAATCACTTTGAGGGGGTGGTAGTCTGCACTTCCTAAAATGAAGATATCGCGTTTACCCTTAATGGAAACGAAAATGGTATGCCATAAATGAAAAATACAGAAGATTAAGTAAAAAATAAACATATTATATATCATATATAAATATAGTGTCATCTTAATGGACACCTTTTAAGTTGTTAAAAGAATGTTGAACAATCGTCGTTTCGTGAGGCCGAAATTCGCCATCCATGGAAACAGTATGTTTTTTAACCATTAGATGTAGGTGTGTGTAAGTGTTGCTTGAATAATTCTTATAAAAACATCTTAGTATATGGAAGATACTGGTGTTTTTACAAAATAAATTAATAAAAAGAGTTTAGGGGGTTGGAGAAGCAAAATAAAACATAAGAACATAAGAGAAAACACTACCTTTAAAACGGATAACTCTTTTTGATTTGAGCCCAAAGACTTCCTTGGGAAGACTTCTGCCCAAAGTGAGGCTTCTAAGAGATATAGATGGATTTGGAGAGAAAAAATGGGCAGGTTTTGGATGAGACAAAGGCTTTGAAAGTGTGGTTAAGGTGGTAGAGGTGGGAGCCTTTTATAAGAGAGAGGAGGGGCACTCTTGGAATGTTAAGAAAAGATACTTTGTTATAAAATGATATTCGTATAAAAAAGGTCCCACAATTATAAATTTATAGGATAAGGTGATAAGGGTTCGAATTCCACCCCTAAAATAGGTTTTTGAAAAGTTTAGGTCTTAGAGTTTACATTATATTTTCTTTTTATTTAAATCGTTAAGTAATGAGGTAATCACTGCATCATCATGGTGCCATAAATAATTTAATTTATTTAGAGTCTAAAAATTATAAAAAAATATCATGATGTAGGAAATAATTTTATCTTTATAATGAATATTTTTAGTAAAAAATATGACTTTTATAAACCCATGTAAAATTTTGTTTAATAAAACAATACATGTTTGTGTCATTTTTTACTTTAACATAAAATAAAAGGCATTAATGTCTTTATCTTACCCAAGTGGCTCCATTGGGTCCCAAAAATAGACAAATGGGTTGTATTGGTCGTCCATGACACATACAATAATGTTAGGACATGTTTCATGTTCATTTAATATTATTAAAATATTATTCTTACCTTAAATTAAACTAATTACCTCTAATCGCGATTAAAAGATTAAAAGTAGCTATTCACAAAAAAATTATTTTAATACCATTGAACCACATTTTACTTCTTAATGACAACCATTTATGTCAGATTTTTGGAATTCAAAACATAGAGGTGGTAAAATTTCCTTTAAACGAAAAATCATTTTTTTAAGTACAACTTAGTGGTTTCACTATTCATCAAAAATTGAAGTTTTTCAGAAAAATACCAAAACTTCATGCTATGCTATATTTGATATTCCGAATTTAAAAATGATGTCTATTTTAAAAAATTCAAAACATATAAGTTACATTAATTAATTTAATAATTAAATCCCGATGTCAGAGCAAATAGCGTGTTTTTATGAAACAATAAGTATCAAAAGATTGACACTAGTTTAAGTCCAATTTCAATGTGAAATTAATTCCAACGACCACTATTGAATTAAATGGTAAAAATATATTCTAATTGAATTTTAAAAACAATTAAAAAGATAATCTAATCATATAAACAAATTAGATTAAAAAGAGGTTTTGAATTAAAATACAACATTTTTCACTATTCATTAAAAAAATGAACTTTATCGGAAAAATACCAAAAATTTACCCAAAGTAAATTTCAATGTCCCAATCATATAGAATACGTTTATTTCAAAAAATAGACCTTATAAAATTGTCAAAAGTTTTATTTAAAAATTGTCTGCCATCAAAAGGCAGTAAAACAATCTTTTAAAAATATTAGTGTATTCCATGCTTAAGAATGGATTTATTCTCATTTTAAGCCTCTAAAACACTATCTAATTCATTAATAGACATAGATAAAAAATATCTATTATTCATTACTTACTTGGGATTTTACATCCTTCCCCCCTTTAGAAAATTGTGTCCCCACAATTTATTTACTTATCGAATAAGTGGGGGTATTTAGCCCTCATTGCATTTTCAGATTCCCAAGTTACCTCTTCAATCATGTGGTTTTTCCAAAAAACCTTTACGTGATGAATCACCTTATTCTGTAACACATGCTCCCTGTGGTCAAGAATCTGGATCGGTTGTTCCCCATAAGATAGGTTCTCTTCTAGCTGAACAAACTCTGGAATAAAAACATGAGATAGATCTGGCATTTACTTCCTTAACATTGAAACATGAAAAAAATTGTGTACCTGAGATAAACTCGTAGGTAAAGCCACTCGGTAAGAAACTGATCCAACTCTCTCTAGAATTTCATATGGTCCAATAAACCTTGGACTCATCTTTCCTTTTTTACCAAATCGCATCACACTTTTCCATTGTGAGACTTTGGAAAAAACATGATCACCTACCTCAAAAGATAGATCCTTGCTCTGGTTATCTGCCTAACTCTTCTGCCTGCTCTGTGCTATTCTCATGTGTTTCTGAATTAGCTGAACTTTTTTTGCCAACTCTTCTACCAATTCTGATCTCATCAGCTTCCTTTCACCCACTTCATCCCAGAAAGCTGGAGTTCGACACCGCTTCCCATATAACGCCTCAAATGTTGCCATCTGTATATAGGAATGAACACTGTTATTATATGAAAACTCAACCAAAGAAAGATGTTGGTACCAACTTCCCTGATAATCCATTGAACAAGCACGTAGCATATCTTCCAATGTCTGAATTGTTCATTCTGACTGCGCATCTGATTGAGGATGAAAAGCTATACTAAAATTTAATTCAGTACCCAACGACTTCTGAAGGCCTTTCCAAAAGCTATAAGTGAACCTGGGATCACGGTTAGATACAATGGAGAGGGGAACTCCATGCAACCTGACTATCTCTTTAAGATAAAATCGAGAAAGTTGATCTAGGGAAAAAGTATCTCGTATAGCAAGGAAATGAGCATATTTAGTCAAGTGATCAACAATAACCCAAATTGCATTATTACCTCGAGGTGTCTTCGAAAATCCCACAATGAAGTCCATGGATATATTTTCCCATTTTTATTCTGGTACTGGTAAAGGCTGAAGCATCCCTTTCGGTAACTACTGCTTTGCTTTAACCTGTTGACAAATCAAACACTTCACAGTAAAATCAGCAATCTCTCTTTTCATTCTATCCCACCAGTAATACATCCGCAGATCTCTGTACATCTTAGTACTGCCAGGATGAACTGAAAACGGAAAACATTGAGCTTCACATAACAATTCTCTCTTCAACTATGAATCACAACGCACACACAATCTCTTCCCAAATCTTAAAACACAATCATTATCAATGTTGAATTCAGGAAACTTACCATTCTGAACCATCTCTACCTTTTTTTGAAACTCACTGTCTTGCTTATGTGCTTGCTTGATTCTGTCTGATAGAGAAGATTTCACTGATACCTGAAACAAAATAGAATGATATCCTGCACAAAAAACTTATATACCAATTTTCATCAAATCCATAACCAAAGGATCATGCTCCAAACACAACATTTTTAATGAAGCATTACTTTTTCAACTCAAGCATCAAGCAATTTATATGCTTTTCCGGGATGGTAATGAATTGTACAATCATAATCCTTGATTAATTCTAGCCATCTCCTCTGTATCATGTTCAATTCTTTGTGAGTGAAGATATACTTTAAAATTTTGTGATTGGTATATATTTCACACTTTACTCCATACAAATGATGCCTCCAAATTTTTAAAGCGAAAACAATAGTAGCTAATTCCAAATCATGTGTAGGATAATTTAACTCATGAGTTTCAACTGACGTGAAGCATAATCAATTGGCTGATCATTCTGCATTAGGACACAACCAAGTCCTTTCAATGAAACATCACTGTAGATAACAAACTCACTATTATTGTAAGGTAGTTCCAAAACTAGACCATTCACCAATATTCTTTTCAATTCCTGAAAACAATCATCACATTATTTTGTCCAGATAAAATTAACACCCCTCCGAGTTAGCTTAGTCATTGGACTAGATAACCAAGAAAACTTTCTAACAAACTTTCGGTAATAGCCTGCCAAACCAAAGAAACTACGAATATCATTTACATTGGTGGGTCTTGACCATTATTCAACAACAATTGTTTTTGCAGGATCAACAGTTATCCCATATTTAGAAACAATGTGACCAAGGAAAGAAATTTGTTGCAACCAAAACTCACACTTGATAAATTTCCCATACAATTTCTTTTCTCTTATGGTTTGCAAAATAATCCTTAAATGTCTTTCATGCTCCTCTTTACTTTTATAAAACACCAAAATATCATCAATGAAAACCACCACAAACTCATCCATGAACTCATGGAAAATTCTATTCATTAAGTCCATGAATACAACAGGTGCATTGGTTAGCCCAAAGGAATTACTAAAAATTCATAATGGTAATATCTTGTACGAAAAACAGTCTTCGGAACATCTTAATCCTTTACCTTCAGCTGATGGTACCCCGATCTCAGGTCAATCTTTGAAAAATACTTAGCTCCCTGGACCTGATCATACAAATCATCGATATGAGGCAAAGGATATTTGTTCTTAACTTTCATATTATTCAAGGCTCTATAATCAATGAAAAGTCTCATTGAACCATATTTCTTTTTAACAAATAAAAAAGGATCACCCTATGGTGATGTGCTAGGTCGAATGAAACCTTTCTATAATAAATATTGCAGTTTCTCCTTCAACTCTAAAAGTTCAATTTGAGCCATTCGATAAGGAGGTTTTGAAATTGGATAAGCATCAGAAACTAAGTCAACAGTATACTCAACTTCCTGATCTAGTATTATTCTAGGTAACTCATCAGAAAAAACATCAGAATATTTATTTACCATTGGCACATCATTAATCTGAACAGTTCCCTTATTTTAAAAAATGTGTGAAAGGTAACATTAATTTCCATCTTTTAAAAGTCTCTCAGCCTCTTGATATGTTATCAACAGTAAGGGTTCATTCTTGTACACAAACTAAAAGTCTTTCTGAAATGAAACTTCTTTAGATCTACAGTCAATCTTAGCATGGTAAACAGAGATCCAATCCATACCTAGGATAACATCAAACTCTACTAGAGGTAGAACAATTAGGTTTGCAAGTAGGTTCTTTCCTTGGGTAAGGATAGGAAGATTCTTATAAATTTTTTTTTCCTCAACATTTCCCTCGGGTGTTTTTACCACAAGTTCAGGAGTCATTTCTTAAGATGGTATTACCATTTTACTAGAAAAGGTTTCAGTGATGAATGCATTTATAGACCCCGAATCAAACAACACACTGGCATAATCTAAAAAACAAATGATGTACTTGATACAACTCCATTTGATGGCCCGACATCTTCTGAACTAGTTCCAAAGGATTTCACCACCCCTTTCTGCTTGTAGTCTAACTACTTCCCATCACTCATGCTCTTTGTTGGACACTCATTTGCATAGTGACCCATCACATTTCACTTAAAACATTTCACTAACTGTAAATCAAATTTGGTCTTACCATCACCCTGATCTTTTTCAGTGCAATCACGAGCCTTATGTCCCATCTTACCACATCGGTAGCACTTTCCAGAATTCAGAAGACATTCCCCAGCATGCCTTTTCCCACATTTATCACAAACTAAAAACTTAGTTTTCTTTCCATCAGACCTTTTTGAAGAATTCTTTCCTTTCTCCTACCACCTCAGTCTCTTCTTCTTCTAGTTGTTATAGAACACTTGATCATCAGAAAACTCCATTTCCACATACTCAGCACATCAAAAAAGTTTTTCATAACTTTTGAACTCACGAGAATTCAATTCCATTTGATATTTTGGCTTTAATCCTGAGTAAAAATGATTTATTTTACTATCAAGGTCTCGGATAAAATTTAGAGCATACCTTGCCAATCGAGTGAACCTCTCTTCATAGGCAGCCATTGAGTTTTCATCTTGCCTCAATTCCAAGAATTTTTTTCCATCCTATGTCGAAAAGCCTTAGGAAAATACTTCTCAAGAAAAATACCATTGAATTCATCCCAGTCGAGAGCATCAATCTCATCAGCATCCCTGATATTTTTAACCATCGACCACCACTGATATTTTTCACCCTTCAAACGGTAAATAGCATGACTAACCTTTTGATTTTCTGAACACCCCATGACATCAAAAATCTTTTCCAGTGCTTTAATCCACCCTTCAGCTACCACATGGTCAGATGATCCTCTGAATGATGGGGGATGTTGCCTCATGAAATGTTCCACCACTGACATGTTCCTCTGCGGTTGATCTGGCTGATCTCCTGCATGGATACTGCCACCATTTATCACTTGAGTCAACTGCACCATTACTGCAACAAACTGTTTAGTTCCAATTCTGACCATCTCAGGATGCTGATTCGGGAGGTTATTTTCTTTTGTATGCCTTCCTAGCACTGCTTCCTTGTTTCCTCTGCAGAAAACCATTCTGAACAAACATGTCTTAGATGAAGCAACATGGTAATCTTCAAATGCTATATCATTTCAATTTGACCATAAAAAAATATTTTTGGATAATCATTTAATAGAATTCTAACTCCTAAAGTTATCTAAACCGACCTTTGATACCAACTATATGGCCCCAGCCTTAAAAATTACTTAATCTTGAGTTATTACAAGATTACACATTAAGGATCTTTTCAGGTTTAGAGTTTTAGAGAATTAGATCATAAAACATGCATTACATACCACATTTAAACAAATTGGTTACAATAAAAGATAGTATTCATTTTTTCCAATAAATAGAAACATATTTAAAATAAAACATGGATTTGTTCTTTAAACTTCTTTGACACTATCATCGTATCATGTACCTTTCCCTTGCCTGTGAAAAACATTTCAAAAACATGGGATGAGCATAAAAAGCTCGGTAATGGATATAAAAATATGGAAAGGAAACATGAGTACATGTATACATAAAAATAAATGAAATCATACTCTACTCATAAAACATAGTCACTTTATCATACCTCATCAAATCATGAATAAATCATAGAAATCATAAGACATAAAGGTAACTTGAGGCATTCATAACATTCTTACATAGGGAGTAACCCTCTTGGTTACGTTTGGAATACCCATCACCGTATATTCCCTAAATCTCTTCAGAGAAACCTCAAAGTTTAACCACATCATGTTAACCAATGCATTAGAGAGATATATCAGGCTCACCCGCCCTTAGTTTATCATGGAACCACCAATCTTCTTAACAATGCCCAAGAACCAAAACATAATCCTATCACATAAAACATTCATAAAGGAAACATAACATATCCACATTTCAATCACAAGATATCAATACAACACATTGAAATAATAAAACATTATGAAAACCATTTTCAATACAAAAATAAAATAAAATTAAAACATTGTATTTATTTTTCTTTTAAAAAAAATGTATGGCTTCTAAAGGAAGCCCAAACTCAAATAATGGTCACATCAGCGGGGAAGTCGTTGTCGCCGCAAACGTACGACAAAAAATTCCCTTTTGTCGTTTAGTAAAATTCTTCGTATAAAAAATAATCCTTTTGGATAAACGTAAAATTCAAAGGGGTTTATACACCATATAAAAGAAGGTTGTGTATAAAACAAAATATGCCTCAATGAAAGGAGATTGAGACGAAGTCCCATACCTCGGGTCTGACTTGACTCGATCGTTCTTTAACCTCATGAATAATAAACTTGAGTTAATTTCTACTTGCTTAAGAACCTTTTTCAAGCTCATTATTCCTTTTATATCACTTATTACCATGTCATGAACACTATGTAATTATTTAAGTTAATAACGGTCGTTTTAACGATCATTGGTACTTGAGTCAAAAATAATCTCTTTATAATTACAAGTTGTTCATGTATCCATTATATCCCATGTTATACCCATGATATAGATATCATATATATCATATATATTCATTATATACATGCATTTATAATATTACATAACGTTTAGAGGTAAGAAATGAAATGCACCGTTCAAGGAGACGATAAGCCATACATACGCATAAACGCTACTTTCATTTCTATTTCCTATTTTATGGAATGGAATAATAATGATATTATGGTATATTATAATTCCAGTATAATATAATATATAATATCATTAATTACATCCTTTATACGTCCCACATATTTCATTAACGAATCAAATCACTTTGAGGGGGCGGTAGTCCGCACTTCCTAAAATGAAGATATCGCGTTTACCCATAATGGAAACCATAAAGGTATGCCATAAATGAAAAATACAGAAGCTTTAGTAAAACATAAATATATTATATATCATATATAAATATATTTTCATCTTAATGGCCACCTTTTAAGGTGTTAAATAATATTGAACAATCATCGTTTCGCGAGGCAGAAATTCTCCATCCACGGAAACAGTATGTTCTTTAACCATTAGATGTAGGTGTGTGTGTAAGTGTATCTATAATACATCTTATAACAACATCCTAGAAAATGGATGATACTGGTTTTGTTACAAAATAAATGAATAAAAAGAGTTTAGGGGGTTGTAGAAGAAAAATAAAACATAAGAACACAAGAGAAAACACTACCATTAAAACGGGTAACTCTTTTTGATTTGAGCTCAAATGCTTACTTTGGAAAACATCTGCCCAATGTGAGTCTTCTAAGAGTTATAGAGGCATGTGGAGAGACAAAATGGTCAGGGGTTTTCCAAGCCAAAGGCTTTGGAAGTGTGGGTAAGGTGGTAGAGGTGGGGGCCTTTTATAAGAGGAGGGGAGGGGCACTCTTGGAAAGTTAAGAAATGATACTTTGTTATAAAATGATTTTCGGATAAAAAAGTCCCCACAATTATAACTTTCGAGGATAAGGTGATAAGGGTTCTAAATATACCCATCTAATCAGTTTTTGACAAGTGTAGGTCTTAGATTTTACATTATATTTTCATTTTATTTAAATCGTTAAATAATGAGGTAATCGATGCATCATCATGGTGTCATAAATAATTTAATATATATAGTGTCTAAAAATGATAAAAAAAATATCATGATGTAGGAAATCTTTTTATCTTTCCAATGAATATTTATAGTCAAAAATATGACTTGTATAAACCCATGTAAAAATTATTTTAATAAAAAAATACATGTTAGTGTCATTTTTACTTTAACATTAAATAAATGGCATTAAGGTCTTTATCTTACCCAAGTTGCTCCATGGGGTCCCACAAATCTCCCCATGGGTTTTATGGGTCGGAAATGACACATCCAATAAGGGTAGGATATGTGTTAAGTTCATTTAATATTATTAAAACATTATTCTTACCTTAAATTACACTAATTACCTCTAATCGCAATTAAAAACATAAAAGTTACTGATCACCAAAAAATTATTTTAATCCCATTGAACAACATTTTACTTCATAATGAAAACCATGTATGTCAGATTTTTGAAATTAAAAAAACAGAGGCGGTAAAATTTCATTTAAACGAAAAATCAGTTTTTTAAGTACCACTTAGTGGTTTCACTATTCATCAAAAATTGAAGTTTTTCAGAAAAATACCAAAACTTTACCCTAGGATATATTTGATATTCTGAATTCAAAAATTATGTATATTGTAAAAAATTCAAAACATATAAGTTACATTAATTAATTTAATAATTAAATTCCGATGTCATAGCAAATAACCTGTTTTTATAAAACAATAAGTATAAAAAGATTGACAGTTGTTTAAGTCCAATTTCAAAGTGAAATTAATTCCAAAGACCACTATTGGATTAAATGGTAAAAATATATTCTAATTGAACTTTAAAAACAATTCAAAATATAATCTAATCATATAAATAAATTAGATTAAAAAGTGGTTTTGAATTAAAATACAACATTTTTCACTATTCATTAAAAAATGATCTTTATCGGAAAAATACCAAATATTTACCCGAATTAAATTTCAATGTCCCAATCATAAAGAATAAGTTTATTTCAACAAATAGAGCTTATAAAATTGTCAAAAGTTTGATTTAATAATGGTTTTCCATCAAAAGGCAGTAAAACAATATTTTAAAAATATTAGTGTATTCCATGCTTAAGATTGGATTTATTCTTATTTTAAGCCTCTAAAACACTATCTAATTCATTAATAGGCATAGATAAAAAATATCTATTATTAATTACTTACTTGGTATGTTACAGTATTCACCTTTTCTACTATTTCTTCATCCATTTCATGTTCTAGCTACTTATGTCCACTAACTTTATCCTAGATATCCATTTTCCTCATCGTTTCACATAAATGGATTTATATGGAGCCTTTTGGATGCTCGAGTGTAAAGTTTTGTTGTAAGAGAACTCGACATGAGGTAGATTTTGGTACCATACTTCACTGATGTCCATAGAACATGTTCTCAACATATATTCATGTTTCTAAATAGTCCATTAGATTATCCATCATTTTGAGGATGATAATCCATACTAAAGTTCAGTTAAGTGTTTTGAGCATGTTGGATACATTTTACTATCTTGGAGGTGAATATTGGTCTGGATTAGATACAATTGATAGTGGTACTCCATGGAGACTTAACACTTATTTGATGTATATATGTATATTATTATCTAGTGAGAAGTCATACTGAATTTCCATAAAGTGAGTTATCATTGTACGATGATCTAAAAAAACCCATAGAGAATTGTTTACTCATGATGTATTCGAAAGTCGGGTTACAAATTCCATAGTTATGTTTTTTAGTTTCCATGTTTTTATGGGTAATGGATTCAACATATCCTTATAAATTTGTAATACCACATTCACTTCCCACCATACCAAGAAATTATATATATTTTTTTGTGATCTCTATATTTATATTGCCCCACTAATAGTACTCTCAAATATGATGATAAATATTTGTTCTCCCTGAGTGAATAGAGAAGGTTGAAATATATGCATCATTTAGAATCTATTTCATTATCTCTTGATTCGATAGAACATATAGTTATGAACTAAATATTATGACACTTTTATCATCAACTTTGAACTCTATGTATTTTTATTTTTTGATTAATTCCTCATGAATTTCCACATCATTTTTTTGACCATTATTTATTTTCTACATGATGGATTGATGGGAAATCATTTGAAAAATTATTGATTATCTTCCTTCATTATGGATTCACATGACTATACTTATAAAATCTATGAATATTGGATCCTTATCAATTATAATCATTGATAATGTTACCTGATCCTTTCTATATAGAACATGTGTCAGTTTATTTTCATTACGATGATGTTATGGGATTGAGAAAACATAATCCTTGATGATATCTAACCATATTCACTTGTTTATCTTAAGATCCTTATTTTTTAATATATATTTGAGGCAATTACTATAGATATATATATATCTATATCTCTCACACATCACACCATATAGATAATTTATCCAATTTTTCAATGGGATTATTATTGCTTCCAAATTCAAATCATGTGTCAGATAGTTTTTCCCATGAAATTTCAACTTCTTTGAGGTGTAAGCTAACACATTTTTATTTTTCATCAATAAACTATCAAAGACCAAAATTTAAGCATCTATGTTTAGCAAAAATTGTTCCCCAATTTTTGGAATTCTGATTAATGGAGAAGTGACTATCCTATTTTTCAAATCATTGAATCAATCTTCACATTCATTGGTCTAGAAGTAATTAACTCCCATCCAATATAGATTGATTAGTGGGTTTTACAACCGTGTGAATTCCTTCACAATTCATTAGTAATTGCTAGCTAGTCCAAGGAACCTGTAGATATCTATTAACATTTTTGGCTAAGGCCACTCGTTGATTGCCTTTGTGTTAGAAGGGTCCATAGATATTTCTTTTTTTGGTGATAAAATTCCCCCAGTATGATACTTAATTCATCCAAAACTCAAATTTAGTACAATATTCATATATTTTCTACGTTCAAAAATACATTATTATAGTATTAAAATTCTCCTCATGTTATCACATACTCTTGGAGTGTATTAGAATATCATCAACAAAGACTACCAATAAATTTTCTATGTAATATCTAAAAACTCTATTCATTAGCTCTATAAAAATTGAAGGATCATTACCTAATATTAAGGTCATAACTATGAACTTATAGTGTCCATACCATGTTCAAAAGGTAGTTTTGATAATACCTTCCATCACCACTTTAATTGGTGATATTCCAACTAAAGCTCCACCATAGAGAAATAGATGGACCCACAAAGCTGATTGAACATGTCATATATCCATGGAAGGGATACATATTATTTATCATGATTTTTTTTGATATCATGATAAACAATTAAAAGGAACATTAATCCATCCTTCTTCTTATAGAAGAGGACCGGAACACCACATATTGAAACACATGGGTGTATGAAACCCTTACTCAGATTCTACTGATACTAATTCATTAGTTCATCCAACTAAATAATGGCCATTCTAAATAATCTTTGATATATGCAGAGATTTAGGGATAAGTTTAATTGAGAACTCAACCTCTCAGTATGGAGGAAGACCTGACAATTTATATGGGAAGACTTCAGTGTAATCCCTCATAATGGGAATGTCTTTGGGCATGATTCTCTCTTTTTTATCAATCTCTTGAGCTTGATATGCTTGATCATATGGACAAAATATCCACAATTGAGATGATGCTTCTAAAGGATATTCATACCTATCTTTACAACTATACTAAATTGTAGGATGCATTGGTTTGTGAAGAGTAATCTCCAATTTTAAATAGTTGATGTTGGATTTATATAAATATAGTTAATCTTTTCCCAATATAGAATCAAACTCCATAATTCCCATGTTTTAGGGAATTGGATCTCATAATACCTTTTTTTAATTTAAATAATTCACTATAGGAAGATTATTGATCCAAACCTTCTATTTTTCATTGAAATTAGTGGGCATATTTAAATCCCTTTGGATAAAGAAATAATGATAATCCTCTATTACACATTTCAAGCCACTCCTGGTTCCCCTTATTTAGTTTCCCAGATGCTTCTTCCAACCCTTTTACACATGGGATGTTGGGTTTCCTTATGTCATGGGATTTATTTATTAATAATCCCATATAAAAGTAAATTTTAAACATTTTATCTATGGTCCTTTGAGAACATTGTGAGTATCTGATCTCTATTTAAAAATTAAAGGATCAATGTACAATCTTATCAAAGATGTCAAAGTCATGAATCAAAAATTATTTTCATAAACTCATATTTAGTCTGTTAAAGTTGAATTCCACCTTTCATTCTATGATTTTTTTTAAAACTAGTGGCATATCATTAAAATATTTTAATTTTTTCTCACGTTCCCCAATAGAACCGTCTTCCTTTTTATTTAGTATAAAGAACTCCATTTCTTTCCTAAGATGTTGTTTTCATGGAAATTATATACTGAAAAATATTTTATTGAATGATTCACATTCCATTGAATCAATTTCCCCCTTTGACATTGTGTTCTTGGAATGATTCCACCACTGATCAACTTCCCCATCAAAATTATATAAAAACATCATTAAATTATTTTATTTTGAGAAATTGAGAACAAATAATATATTCTCAATGGAGTTAATACATTATTTTCAATAAAGGGATCACAAGGTCCATTAATGATAGGATGAAATTAGCACATAAAGGATTGAAGAACAAATTTTTCTTTCTTATGAGGAGGGATTCCCACATGATTCAATTTATTATTCATAACTAGATCTCATTATTCTACTACTGTCATGATGTTTTGATCTCCTTTTCCCATCATATTTGAAATTTAATTAGGGAAATCATCATATCTCTTATCACATTGATTATTGGAATGGTTTCTAATATTTTGAGACATTAACTAATAAAAATAATTAACAATTAGGGGGTTTCATTACATAGATAATAAGAATATAAATAGGAAACTTTGAATATAGATGTTAAAACATATAAATGAAAATTATATCCTAATATGTGATTATATATGATTCAATATTGGTAATTCAATGTGGTTTAATTATATATATGTTTATTACTAAAGTTCTCTAGTAATAATATATAAAAATAACTAGATCACTCTCTGACACCAATGATGGAGACCCTTTCCTTCTAAACATATAATAATATTATTTTAACCAAAATAATTCATCAAATACAAAACAAGGATCATAAAGTCTAGTTTCCTTGGGGTATAAGGAATATAATCAGAAGGCATGAAAACAAAATAAATAAACAATTCATTTAAACTCCGTAATGAGCTCCTAGCTTCCATTACGATCTAACATCTTCATAGGATAATCGAGGAATGCATTAAAAATGGGATTAGCTAAAAATCCATGTAAGGGAATAAACGTAGGAATAAATCATAACACATAGTTTAGAAGGAATAACATGATGAAATATAAAGTTATGGAACATGAATAATCATATGGATTCATAAAATTTAGATCATGGTATCATATAATCATGGAAACATTTTAATATGGAAGAAACATATAACATGAAATAAACATGAGTTCGGGATAACTTCCTAGAATACATGAAATTGTGGAAAAAGTAAAATAGAGTAATTAGGTTTACTCTATATCCAAAAATGACATGTTATGACACTAAAAAATTACCAATGAATTTTTCTGATATATAGTTGCACCCATAATAAGTTATTCCTGAATATTTGTGGAGTATGAAGAATAAAACAAATAAGAATAAGGGTTACCCATGGAAAGAAATGGGTATTGTAGTCATGTAATAAGGAATAACCAAGGGGAGTAAAATAATAGTGTCCATGAAATAATGGATTTAAATCATGAATGGACATTCATAAGTAAAATATTTGAATAGATAATGATAAATTATTCCCAACTAAGGTGAAAACAATTAAAATGAGTGTTTAAGAGTCTTTAGAAATGTGCCAATTTAGTGCGGTTTCAAGGAAAACAATTAAGTGACCGTAAAGATAAAAACACATAATATTTTTTATAAAACCTAAAATAAAATAATATAGCTTTTCATTATAAATAATTTATTTCATGAAAAAATTGGGGGCCTAAAAATATTTTTGGATTATAATAGAAAATGGGTATGAGATTAAGAGGTTACCTTTAATTGTGCTTTCCTTTTAGGAGGAATTGAAAAAGGAATCATTATAAAACATAATTCCCCATAAAAGAATGAAAAATTGAGAGAGGTAGATATTTTTGGAACATAAACACCATATTTAGGATGAGTAAATAATAATAATTAATAATTACATTGGGGTAAAGAGAGAGAATGTGTGACCCATCGGTAAATCTGGAGGTACAAAGAGAATTCATTGCCGTATATTTAAATGTGTTCTATACTAGAACATAAATTAAGGGATAATAAAAATAGATCATTTAATTAATAAATTAAATATCTCATTAAATTTACTGTATTTATTAAAATTTTATTTAGTTAATTTATAATCATTTTTATGAGTTATAATGTTTATTCTCGTTGTCCTGGTGTATTTCATACATGATTTTATGATTTGTTCCCCTGAGTTTAATTATGGGAGTTATTTTCAAATGGAATCAAAACTATATAAGTGTAATTATATGATATTATGCACATATATAATTTAAAATTGTACGATATATCATTTTTTTGTATTTGTGAATGATTCATTAGATAAATTGTTCTTGGTTAACGTTAGTTAATTTTGGTGAATTTTCAATCATCACGAATTAGCTTTGTTTAGTTAATTTATAATATGTATATATATTAGTTCTATATCATAAAAAATATTTAATAAAATTTTTATTATTTTTTTAACCAATATAATGGATTTATGACCAACCGTGAAGGTTGTAATAGAAAACAAAAAATCACCATCCATGAAGGTGCAGAGTCAACACATCACAAACATTGTTTTTTTTATAAAAAAGATAAAATAATATATTTTAGGATGGATATACCATTAACATAATAACATCATATTACAGATATGATGTTAGTGTTCTCATATAAAATAGGAATTTTTTGGAAAATAATGAAGTAGAAGAATGAAATTTTTTAAAAGGGAATGGTGGATGATTTTTCCCCTTGAATAATGTCTCCTTGTGAACCACCTTAAGGAACTAGGAAATGGTATTTGGTGAGATAAAAAAACAAATTGGGTAATAGGTTTTGGATAGGGAATTGGAAGAATATTTGGAAGCTCCAAATCTTATAAGGTGTGAGGAGAAGATATGGTGCGGTTTGGTATTTATAGGGGGATATTGGTGGTTTTTATAATTTTATTCATTAGTTTATTATTTTAGCACAATACTATCAACAATATTGATTATTTTGAATATGTATTGTATCTAGTGAATTTTATTTCAAAATAATGGGTTCTTACATTATCCCTAACAAATAAATTCATGTATTTGGCTTAAAATTACAAATAATTTAAATTACAATATTTCACTATTTATAAAAAATTCATCAATTTTAGAAGCATACAAAATATTAAACCCAACCATTTTTCACTGTTTAGATTTCAAAAATGAAATTTATCTTATGAAAATTATATTCCAAATATGAGAAATTTATTTTTTTAGTTGAAATCATCATTTATTTGAAAAATATAGATATTAATATTATAACTAATTTTATAACACATTGAAAAATTAATTAAGGTGTTATAAAATTATCTTATAATCATAAGAAAAAAATATTAAATTATTAATATATCTTAAGAAAATAAATTTTCTTTGAAATCATTATATTATCTATAAAATTTTAAATAAATATTTACCGGTCACAAAAATGCAAACAATTAATTTAGCATTTTAAACCATTTTTTACTTATTCCATTATACAAATATTTAATATTTTCATTTATTAGATACCTAAATATTAGTTATTATATCATAGGTGAGGTTACTATTCTGTAGAATGGTTTACTATTTCCAATGTTCACATTACTATTCTAATAGTCAAGTTACTATTAAATTTATATAGGTTACTTAATTTCTATAAATAAAAATTATTTCTTTATTAATTTATGAGAATAATATTTTTATTGGTTTATATAAGTGATTTATGAGCTTTATTATATATGAAATAATTATATGAAGGGTATTTATATTAACAAAAAATACTTTTTTGATACATTTTATACATTTGCGGAATTTTTTAACCATTTTTCAAAACATTATTCAATTATTTATACAATTAAAACATATTTATTAGGAACATTTTCTTTAAGAAATATATAGTACTTAAAAATTCATTCCCAATTCCCATACCCAACCATAACATGTTTTCCCATGTATTTCTAAGATGATTCCTGTCACATATAAACCTATGTGCCTAAAATGATTCATTCATGTACAAAACTCATTCCATTTTAGCCAATAAACAAAATATCATGAATCAATTACATCACACATCAACTGCATCACCCATGGTGAAATATCATTAAACTGTAACAACGGACATCAAGAACAAAAATAGCAACCTAGGTACATGGGTTTTCCCCCATACATGGGTTATATATTCCCATGAAGAATCTTATTTACAGGGCCCTATATATCCTAATATACATCTCCATTCCCAAATAGTAAAGAAACCAAAAAAGTAGAACTCGTTGATTCCACTTTGTAATGCCTTGCCTCGATATCCACTAACCTATTTCCCTAAGTAGGACAGTTATATGACCTCAGGCATATATCCCCATATTGTAGAGGCATAATACTAATAGTGAGGGTATAATGTAAAATGTTGGGATACTATACTCTCTTTATTAAAGTAAGATACAATAGATAAATTAGAAATTATGGGAAATATTATAATAGTAAATATTCATCACAAATCAACTTCAAAAATCTGGTTGCATGCCCACATTCAAATAGTAAATATGTCATGTCATGTCATATAGTGAAAAGAGTAAAAATAACCAAAAAATGAAGGCAATGGGAGAATACCTAAAAAATTTATCGAAACCAAGTCTTGTTCCATTATCCATGCCCATCCTAATCACAAATCAACTATCTAGTATAGGGATTACGCCATTGTTCTGACCTACAACAATGATTCTTCTTGGGGGCCCAATGGTTGCCCATATAGGGTGTGACTACAAATCAATAGGCCACCACCAAATATGTCAACCAAATATCATTTCAAAATATAAAGTGTATTCCAAGGATAAATAAACAAAATTTTAATGAAAATAGTTTTCATGTCTTGACCATTTACATTTTTAGGATTTACCACTTTCACCTTTAGATCATAGTGTTAACCATATTCATCAGTTACCCAATACACTATGTTGTTCTACCAAACAACATATAAGTGGGGTCAATCTCCCTAATTCATTGGGAAAATATTTACACAAATAAATATAAAAAATTAACAACTTAACTCAGATCCTTGTTCAAGGTAATCATATCTCATGCATTTATTAGGGGAATATATCCTTAGTTTGACACCATAATCCATTAAAATATGGGTAGTTTCTAGAGACATATTATAAATGATACAATAGATTATATTCTCGTTTAAATACCAAAAAATTACCACTTAATCATTTAGACAAGCTTCCATAAATATTTAACACATTTACCAATTACAATTCAAAACACAACAAACACATTTAATCTTGACTATACCTATCTTATACCATGTTATAATATAGAAAAAATTAACATAAATTTAATTTCACAAAACCATTTTAAAACAAAAAAAAAATTCTTCATTCATGAACACATGTTAACATGAAACAGAATAACTATCCTAGGTTCTATCTTATTGACACTCTAACTCGTTATTTATCAATCTCATTCAATATTTAAGGAAGTATATCACCCTAGGGGTTTCCTTTAACTAAGTCTATTCTACATCAAAAAATTCATATAGGTCATGAGGGGTCAAATTCCTCATTTAATCAACCAATTTACCATTCCCTACAATAGAAACAAAATACATACCATAACGATAAAAAAAGAACATCCACATAAACATAACAACTCTCAATACAATAGGATATAAATTGTATACCAAATACCATGAATTTATAGATGAACACTCACTTAATCATTTCCCTTTATTCAAAATCAAACCACATTCAAATCCAAAACCATTAATTTATAGTAAAACTAAGTCATTAGGGATTTGAAAGGGGAAAATGATAATTTAATGCATGTTTAAGAAGATTGAGGAAAGAGTAGTGTCAGACTCACTCGAATCATTGATCCAAACCCAAAGGTACTCTAAATGACTTAGAAATAAGGGAGATTAATCCTTATATTATTTTGAGTGTTTGGTTCATCATCAACATTGTTATAGATATAAATTGGGAGGAATTCAGGTGAGGATTTATAAAGATCAAGGGGAAAATGGGAACTTCCCCCATGTTTAATGAGGCACAAGGCTAGTCAACACGGTTTCCCAAACTGTAAACCAACTGTCCCCCAACATCATCCTAAGAAAAGGCCTAGGTATTATGGTCTCATAGGAAGGTGTAAAGTTTAAATAACTATGAATTTTCTATGCATGTTGGATCTATTAAAATCCACATGGTTTGGTCCCCCACTATGAACATTTTTACCAACAATGCCCCACCCCTCTACAGGGTAATAGTTCTGGTGCACAATTATCAGTAATCGTTAAACCTGCACTAGATTGACACTTATCACCCCTTTCACATCCCACACCCCTGGGACACCATTGATTCTCTTCATATTATTGGGAAACATGACAATAACCATTTTAATGTATTTAATCATAATTATAAAATAGAACAAACCCCGTGATAAATTTAAGATTATACAATAAGCTAGAACACCAACAATGCGAGGGTATCCATCACAATGAGTTCTCCACTCTACCATTTAACTATATTAATTTCCCAACATTAGTAACCATGAAAATATATCTCCCATATCAATTAATATTTATTGACATGAGAACAGAAAGGCACAAATATGCATGTTAGGGTGAGTATAAAAATACTAACTATATTAGTCATATATTGTGTGATAATCCAAAAACATCGGTTATCCATGAGAATAAATACTATGAATATTGTACAAAAACTAATGTCACATAATATTATCAATATATATAACCATAATTAATTTTAATCTAAATTAATCTACCCATTCGTCACATTAATCATTATTACCAAATAATGATTCTTCTTAATATAATATTATAAATATGATCTAACATCTCTATACTAATTCTAAGTCTGATAATTCACTATATATTAAAAATTCCATGAGATAAAAAAGGGAATAAATGTCTAAAATATCTCAATATAACTATAATAAATACACATATCTGGAGCTATTAGTTATATATATTCCTTCATTTCAAATGAAATACACATCTACATGGCCAATGTTTTGCCAAATGTTACTGGAGGATATACACATCTCAAGTGATCCAACTATATATTTTTCTTCTCATTTACTAGTATTGTGTGAAGCAGAATATATAAAATTTAGTACATCATCAACCACCACAATCATAGAGGTGACTTATAGGTGGTGTAATACTACATGGGTGAAATAATGTTAATTTGAATTTCATATATGGGGTGATATAGGAATTACCCAAATCTTCCTATCTCCCACCAGAGTTTTTTTAGTAGTTAACCATATAGAAAAACCTATTAATATATAGTAAATATCTACACAATGCTATAGGTGTTTATGAATACATATATTTTCATGCATCATAAATACTCTCTACTAAGGATAGTGGGTTAGAAAGGTATGGAAACTATCATATCACTATATCCCTTTAATGAGGGTGAGTATAAATTAATATCCACCATGGTTTCTTTTCTTGATTAATATAAATCTATCACAAAACACATCATATCTCAAAGGGATACTTACTCAAAAAAATACCACACACACAATCAAGGCCCCTCCAATTAATCACACATTAATTTTCATATAGATGTCCTATTACTGGGTCATATTTAATTTATTTGGACATACCAATATCATATAAATTTAATTATAGTTAATTAATTAAAATTTTGATTTATTTAATTATTCATTTGGAAAAAATATTTCCTGGTAAAAAATAATATCCAAACTATACATGAAAAATTAATGTTATATGATGTTACTTAGGCTACATCTACCATTTCTCATAGTTATTTCCCATAGCATAAAAAATTCATTACAAAAATGATTCCACATAGATAAACCATTTGGTTCCAATCACTATTTCATTTTATGATCTCATAAAACATTGAATATTCACAGTGGATGTATGTTCTCATCCATGATTGTGATCTATCCCATGTTGAGAAATTATGTCATCACTATTGTACCATGATGTCTTTTAAATTAATGACTTTATTCAATATTTAGTATAACTACATTCACACAATAAATACATTATCAAAATTTATTATTTTCAAAAAAATCCCTATATTGATATTTGAACATTGATATCAACCAACCTAATTTTTTGAACTCATTCTTGAAAAAATATTCATTGTTATCATTAATAATTTATAGTACTAAATTTTTATATTTATATTTATATTATAGTATTTTAAAATTTAATCAATTTCATGTGAATATTATTTCATGTTTTTAATCATATTTTTACCT
This sequence comes from Viscum album, assembly GCA_963277665.1. Classification (NCBI taxonomy): domain Eukaryota; kingdom Viridiplantae; phylum Streptophyta; class Magnoliopsida; order Santalales; family Viscaceae; genus Viscum; species Viscum album. The sequence goes on along the minus strand of OY728134.1, from coordinate 350,286,891 downwards.
TATACCTCCAATCCAATATTTACCTCATCCATTAATATTTAAATTTATCTAACATTCATTTAAATAAAAATCTAATAGTTTCCATAAGTGCTTTGAGCATATTTATGGATAATTCATTACAATGTATAATTATTCTCTTCCCATTATAGAAACATTCATCACAACCATTGGTTAATCATTATTGGCCAGTTACCACACCTTTTGGTTGATAAAATCATACATTGGTGTAATTTAATCCACTCAATTATTCTTAGTGACAATTCAATAAATATTATTATTATTATTCAATAATAATAATATATTTTCATTACCATGTGATGAAAAAATAAATTCTATTTTTATGAATTCATAGTTGATTGAGTTAATTTCTGTCATAAAATAAATTATGATAATAAGTGGTTAAATAGATTGATATACAATTTTAATTAATATAAATAGTTTTTAGATAAAATTTATGAATTATCATCATCATTGAAAAACTATTAAATTAATTACTATATCAAAAATTGATAAAATCTCTTAATCATCTATAAGGTTTAATACATCGACCAGAGTCAAATGAAACATTGTAAACCCAAATGTACAAAACCTCATTCCCCCATTCATTTGATATTGTGTTAACCAATCATGGGGTTCCAAGTTACACTAACATGTTCGCTCATTAATCCAAAATTACTGAAAACCTCGTTGTAAATCATGGTTATAAAATCATTAGATTAGAATGTCAAGAAATTTTTTCATTCTCTTAAATTATTATTCAATACTCATGTATCATCTATTTGATCTGTGTAATTAGACATGTAAAAAAGAATATATATTATTTGATGCATTTTCCATGGCTAAGGATAACTCATAAACACCTATACTATCTAACACTCATGATTGTAAGATCGCATGTCCACTAAAAACTCATAATACCTCTATAATATCTAGGTATAACGTCTCTCTATATACTTGATTTAATATTATTTTTAGAAGATCTAATCCAACCATAAAATTATCACAATATTTATTATGGGTGTTGACATATTTTACCACTAGATGTGTTTTTACCATTATTTACCTTTATTGATTCCATAAATTTGATATCTTATGGAACCTTGATTCCTATATTCAAACCATATCCTCTATTCTATGAAATTGCACAGTTTTTTTGGATGAAATTTAAGAGATAAGATATAATTCAATGAAAATAGTATTTAAAATATTGTTTAAACTGTTAATCGAATTCAAGTGATTCCATGTCCATTCTATTGATGCCATTGAGACCCTATAGTGATACATATTTGATATTTTGAATCATTTAATTTAATGTGTTATAAAAAAATTAATTAAATCATCCATAAAACTTATCTATAACTAATCTAAAAATATGTGAGATAAATTTTGATTGATCTATGGAAAATATATTCATTTAATTCCATTAAATATGTATACACAAGGTCTTTTTGTGATTTGAAATAAATAGATTCTAAATCATAATGTTAATTTTTTTAACTAAATATTTCTCACTGACATTTCTTAAAACTATTAAACTGTATTCCCAAAATTATAAGGGAATAATTTTTATTATTGATGAATAGAACATATCACTCAAATTTCATGACTATATTCAATTAACAAACTATAAAAAGTGAAAATATATGTTTAAGATATATAAATGATATATAAGGTAAAGAACTATAACTTTTTTGATGATCTGCAATTATCCTGTAAAGGAATTTCAATATGAGGTGAAAATGATCCCTCTCATGGGTTCCTATATGGTATCTATTCTTATAACCCATATCTCACCTCTAAATTTTTTTTATAATAGGGTGATCTTGGAAGAATAACTTTAAAAAAATTAACATTTCTATCAAGAACTCCATATGAATATCAAGGAAGACACTAAAACACTCAATTTAAATTAAAATGAATGATAATAAATCCAATGAAACTAAAAAATAATGAAATTATAAGAATGAAAATTTCACCAACCGGTGAAACTAAGTACTATTACATCCTCTAAAACTAAAATCCTATTATCCACTAAATGAAAACAACTCAATGATTTCTTGGTAGATTCATTATTTCACTAACCTCTCATTCTAGATAATGTAACCATTTAGTAGTAATCAACAACACAATGGAATTGATGAATAAATCATGTATCCAATAAAAAATAATTCAAAACATTATATAATATAAAATGATCATTATAAATAAATATGCATTTCCTCATGATGTTATCTATCCTTAGGAGTCCATTCTAGAAAAATCCCCATGACTAACTAAACCTGAAATGATCATCTCAATTCATGAAACCATGACCAGAAAATTAGATATCAATTATAATGGCTAAATATATTTGTACCCTCACAACATATACTAAAGGAATAAACCTGAAAAATTGCACAGTAATGAAGATGATAATGACATATTATCTTGATAGCATGAATCCTTCCTAATACATTCATATAGATCATACTAATTATATCATATTACATGTAAGTATTTTATATATCTACAACTAAATGAAAGAGTGATTACTAATATCAACATATGCATATCGTATTTATATGATGTGTTTATGAAAATAAAAAATATAAGGAATTAAAATCACATGTACCACATATTTTTTCAATATAATAATGAGTATATAAAGAGAAGAGTTCATTCAAAAAAATTATTATTTTTTGAGTTTACTGGAGGGGGATATGAAGGTGAGGCTAAAAAAAATTTCTCATAATAATAGATGTCTTGAAGAATAATTTGACGTTATGTAGTTTCTAGTACTTAGAAGATTCTCAAATTTAAAAAATTGTTTTATGTTTAGTGGATATAAGTATAGAGTTTAAAAAAACATGATCTTTATATTGTACTATTTATAGATTTAAAAGGAATCCTATTTTAATTTTCTAATGATAAATTTGATTTGAAGAAGAATAAGAATTTATAGCTAGTGGGATCCAATAATATTTCCCAGTGAGTGATAGAATGTTCTTGATTAATGTTCGATCATTTGTAACCATATCCATTATATATTAGATATTCATGGATCTATGGGAGTCAAAAAATTTGGGGCTACATACCCACATTAGGACCAAACCTTTTGAAAAATCCTATCTCTTTATTTAATTTATTTAACATTGAATAAATATGATGTTGAGTAATAAAGATGAGAGGATCTAAAAAATTTCATCAAATACAAGAGTAATTCACAAGGATAGAACTATAAAAAGTTCAAAAATGATTCCACCCCCACATATGAGTTCCCATGAATTCCTAATAACTTCAATTGCATATTATAACAACCAATAACATTTTATCACGTAATTTTCTCTATAATTACTAATAATTAATTTATATAGAGAAATATATTATATTATTTATAATGAAATCCTAAATAATTAAGAATCCATTACAAAGTGAAATTAAAAAAATGAGTCACTCGAATAATAATACATCCAAAATATATATAAGGAAAACCATTAATTAAATAAAAGTGACTATCATAATGAGATCTATAATATAAGAGGTATTTGTATCAGTTTTATATATTTAGGCTCCATGATTATCCATTTTCTTCATCATATTATATTTAATATTACATGGTTAAAAATACACAATAAAATATATAATGTAGCACCTAAAAATACTTAGTATAGTCATCCCAAGTAGTGATATGTTCTATAATCATCTATGAACTACGTTCATCGATATTGTAGAAAAAATGAAATCACCTAATTCCATTAATAGACATAACCACGGTCATAGTCAATATTAATCAAACCTCCCTTGTATCACTTTCATTACTGAAAATACGTAATGATGTATTCACTAATGAACAATAATTATATTGTCTCGCATCCCTTAATTGATTTAATTTTTGATAATTTATACAATATACACATATATATTAGATTCATGGGGAAATACAAGTCTCCTCCTATCTATGATATACCAAAAGAAATTAAATTCTCCAAAAGATCTTTGTTGTATGCATGTTTGGTTTCCATAGGTAGAATATATGTATAGCGACAATGGTGTATTATATGGTTTTAGAAGAAATACACATCTCTAGGGCTAGAAATATATATCTAGTCCACTTAAATTTGAATTTTGGTTATAGGATAAGAGATAGAATCAAGTTCATCATCATCCACCACAATACTGATGTTGTAGAAGATAATGTATATTATAACATGGTTGTATTTCCATCAATTACATTCATATATTATGGATGTTGGTGGAATTAACCATCTCTACCAATCACATAATGTATATATTAAATGAATAAAAAATAAACAACATATTCATAATATCATGTCTATCAAATCTAAGAGTTGTGGGTATGAAATAATAAATATATTCCACTATATCAAAAAAAATTATACCCATGTTGATGTGTGCAAAATATAAGAAAAATATCTTCTCACTCAATACTTATCCTATGGGTGAGTATAAAATAAGAATAATTATGGTTTCTATATCCAATATATATCCATTAATAAAATATTATATTACATATCAATGGATTTTTAACAAAATATCTATTTATCTCAAATAATATAATTTCCTATTAGTTAAAAAAGACTTTACGTATAGAAATACATCTATATTATAATTTTCATAAGCTTCCTATGACCTAAATGCATTAAAATGAGTGATGAATAAATGGAAGGTAATTTTAGTTTTTAAAATATTTTTCTATCCACATCACATCATGGTAAATAATACTTCCCACATTATTTGTGAAATTCATGTATTTTGAAGTAGCTCAGAAAACATCCCATATTTCATTAGTCATTCAACATATCTTATCAAAATCCTTATATGAAATATTCCACCACCTTAGTTAATAATTTTATAATTACCATTTCCCCTTGACATACAATTAATCATAGAATGTTTATTTGGTTATTTTAGTATCATCCATAATAATGTTTCATAATTAAGAGAAATATTTCACCATCATTGATGTTACATCACTTATTTTGTCCTGTTTAATAGTAATAAAACTCATTATAATCATACATTATATTCCATTGACATTATCTATATTTTCTATTTTAATTATATGTAATATATTTATTTTAAGAAATTTAAATCTTCTAACTGAAATGGTTTAAATTATTCTTGACACAAAATTCACAATGATAACTAAGTCATGGTTACAATACATTTTCATTAAGGAAATTACATTATAATAATATATAATATATTAATATCATATTAAATATAGCTCATGTATTTAAAAAATATAATAATTATCACAATATTAATAAAATGTTTAACAAAGGAAACATTATTATCTATTATATGAAATTCATCATTATTCAATGAATTTAATAGAATAAATAAGTGCTTCTAAAAAATTTTATCAAATTTTATCGTAAAAATTAATTATTTTCTTTTTGTTCCATATTAAAAAATCACGATCATCGGTAATTTAATATAATCCACTATTCACCCCAAGTGGTTAAGTTACTCAAAATGTGAGAAATTAAAGATCAATACTTAATAATAGCAACACCACATGATGTGAAATTTTTATTACTCAATGACAATAATATTTATAAATTATTATGTCAAAAAAACTAGAAATGATGGATTGGAAATTAAAATTTCACTGAGTTTAATTATTTCAAAACTCGACTTCTTGTAATAAATGTCCATATATAAAATATTAATTTAATTTAATAAAAAATCTAACATTATTTAATAATATGAAATATATACTACCATTTACTCACATTTAACATAATTCATTTATCAAAATCCTACAATTTTTCCAAAACATGGTTCTTTTAGGTCCTAGATGTAAAAAGGATAAAAAAAATTGCTTCTAAAAAATACCCAAATACATTCCATTTAATCTAGGATGAAGTTTCATCCAATCATGGTTTTCACATGGAACCCCTAAAAGTGTTTCCACTTCTCCATATCCCTAGAAAACCAACCTTTTATCTCAACATTCTAATTGTTTAATCATTATTCTCTAGGTACACCATAGCATAGACTCACCTAGTCACTACCTTTATTGACAGATAATGTTTGTTCTATCTAATCATATGGTTATTCCAAATATTCACATTTAGTGATAGATATCCTATTTAAAGGGATGAAATGGTTTCACCCACATTGTCTAATTTTCTTAACTCGAGGATCAAGTGATTACTATTTGTATCTCTCTATAACTTAAACATTTTTTAATTATATGAATTATATAATTGGGATCCCTTTTTTAAATTTCATAGATATTTTCTATTTATATTTTTAATCAAATTGACAAAACACTTATATATCAAACCCATAAAGTAGAATGTGGACACCACCACTCAATATATTTTATTTCCACAAAAATGATACATAAATTTAAACTCTTGTTTTATCAAAAACACATTCTATTATTAAATATTTTATCCCCATAGTGGATTTTTATACCCTTTTATATTTTCAAAATATTTCTATATCCCTAGGGAAAATATTTTAATGATTTATATGAGAAAAAAATCTAATTATGGGATTGTATAAGAAAGTACCTTGTTTTCCCAATTTGAACAACAAAGATTCCAATAAGAACATTATCTCAATTAATATATTAAAAATTTATCTGAAATATTTTTTTTATATTTCACGAAATAATAATCAGTGAAAAAATAGTTTAATAATATATATTATAATAAATTCTAATGTAAAAATTATATTAATTATGGTATCTTGTAAAACATTGATAATATATATACTATTTCTTAAAAAAATACTTTTTACCATTAAAAGGATTATAAACTTTTTTTTAAACATATGCTCATTATATTACCTTGTGAAAAAGCAATACTTCTATGAATATCATTTCCAGGAAATGAAATTTCATTTTATTACTTTGGGACACCATATTCATATCACTTTTACAACAAATCTTACATGAATTATTAAAAAATGAATCAAATACTTACTCAATTCCATCATATTTCCGTAGAGAACATTGTCAATGAACCTATCCTTGGATAGCTATATCGAGCTCACCCACCAACATTATCAATGTAAAATGATCATAAAGTACATTAAATTCATAGAAATCTGAAGTCCCATCATTAAATATAATAAATATTATTTTTAAAATATATGTATAAGGTATTTCATGTTTCATTTAAAAATAAGGATTACATTCCTGTTTCATTGAAAACTAACTAAAATTAATTCCTTGAATAAGGGGAAAATAGATATTTTTTAGATAACCCATGTAAATTTGATAGTAATAATCATATTTATTAATTTCTATGACAATGAGAAATTTCACAAAAACCAAATCCATTAAAAAAGATTCCTTCTACAATTTTGTAAAAATTTCAATAATAATTCATTTAGAAAACAATTAAATGTTTTCTTTTGAAGACTTCATAAATAAATTAATAAATGGATTCAAATTATTTTAAAAATAATTTTTTAGTAAAATATATAAAACATTATAAATATCATATATATAGAGGTAAAGTAGTTAAAAACATTATATCTTTTAAAATAAGGTTTTAATCATCAATCCCATACATTGACTCTAACTCTCCATACATGTACTTTATCTCTAATATAATAAGAATATATTAAATTTATACTTGAAAAAGATATTATTATAGGAGTATTTCATTAGTATTGACCACTTTATTTCATTTTTACAATTCCTCATATAGTTATTAAATCCATTTGGTTTATGCCAAACATTTTGAGGTCATTTTATTCATAATCACAAAACAACATTAGTGGGATGACCATGAACAAATGGGTCGTGTTTCTAAATTATTCAATATATAAATCATGAAATAAAGTTTTAATGGCCTAGACCTATCCAATTAATTAATTACTAAAAAAATGTAGTGTTAGAGGAATTCTAGGAGTTTAAGGTAACTTGGGGGTGCGTTGGGTGAATCTTTTAAGGAATACTAAAGGGAAATAGCTTTCGCACGGGCGGCGCACAGTTTTTCAAAACCGTGTGGCCAAACCGTGCGAGGTTTGTCTTGGAGGTAGTGGCTAATGCACAGTTAGCACACGGTCTGTCTAACCGAGCAGCTTAACCATGCGAGGTGTGTTTGACAAGGCAGTAGTGACCGCATAGTTAGTGCACGATTTGTATAACCGTGCAAGAAAACCGTGGTATCAATTAAATTTAGATCCTAAAATTGTGGATCTCAACTGTTTCACCTCTAACTTTCATGTTTAAGACCCTAAGTATCCATAAATCAGGATTACCCTTCCTTAATGGTAAGAGAACGTCTCCAAATCATTTTGGAGTCTATCCAAAGGCTTCTCTTGGAAAATAGAAGTCGATTTCTTGAGTTATGTGAACTTTCATGTTTGGTTTCTTAGATCTACATAGATCTACAACTCCTATTCTCTTCGTTTATAAGATCTACACCCGTTATGGGTAGATCTAAGTTTGTGGATGTCAAATATGTTGAGATTTGATCTTGATCTTTTGAGGAGAATATATATAAGTTGGGGTTTTATAGAATAGACCTGGGATTCTTGAGCATTCTTTGACCATTGTGGTTTTCGTGAAAAACAATTGAGGTAGGGGATTCATTGCTTCTCTTTAATTTACATGCAACTGTACGGTTACCATGTGTAATCCCACTGGATGGAAATGGAATTGAAATAATAAATACATTGAACTGGATAAAGAAATTGTATCGATCGTATGTTATTACCTATTATTTTCCGAGATTGGGTGATATATATGATTCATTTTCCTAGATATTGTTCTTGATTGAAATTGGTAAATAACATAAACCAGTACTAATTGATATTTGTTTGGCCTAAGATAAAGAGGCATGAAAACGAATCTGGTTCTTGTGGTAATTTTATGTTAATAGAATTGGCATAGTAAGCTTGTATAATCATTTGTGATAGCTTACTGGTTAGGTTCCAGATTTTGGAACCAACAGATTATAAATCTGTTAATTTGATATGGTTTAAAGATTTGATAGTTTGATAATTCCTTGAAGGGTTCTGAGTCAAGCTCTTTATTGTTAAAGGGAAAAGAGACGAATTGATGTGATGTTTTCCTTCAAGATGCTTGTGATGTGATGTGATCCTGGATAGTAGTTGTGATATGTGGGGGCATAGGCCTTTTGGTTGTGGTAGCAGATGGCGCCTAGAGTGGAGAGATGCATTAGTTTATGTATGTGGGTGTTGGGGTGGACACCAGGGATGATGGAATGGGTTGGATGCTTGCTGTTTATTTTGGTTGATTGTCTTCTTTACTTTTCCACACTGCTCAACGCAGCTGTTCTTGATTACCCATTTTCCAAAAGAGGCGAAGACATGTAGGGTATTCCACGTGCATTCCGTGGTTAGATTCTACAGGGAGGATGGGTCTATGCTCTTTCTATAGGTGGATAAGAATTGACGGGTAGTACATATACTCACTGTGTTGAGACCCTTATGTTAGAAGCATATAATTCTTTTCTAGAATTCCTTGGAATATGGAAAATTGTTTCTTTAATGAATGTTTGAATAAATGGTGTTAAACCGTAGGGATGGAGTTGCTGGAAATTATTGATGAGGTTGTAATCTTTTAAAGGGACAATGGACTTTGGGTGTGATGATAATGAAGATTAATAAAGAATTGTCTGTGGTAAATTAATGTTTAATTAATTAATTAACATAAATTGAAACTAATAAATAGGTAATGAATTAATGTAATAAAGTTCCTTAAATGGTTGTGTGTTTATAGGATACCTAGTCTTAGAAGTGGCAGCCTGGAGTCTGAGAGACGTTAGATGCAGTTGTATCTAAGACTAGGTTATTCCCATAGTGTGGTTGTGAGATATAATATATTCTTTTCATTTTGAGTTTCTATACGCGGCTCGACCATATCAGTAAGGGAAACTAACACCCCAGTGATTTTGAGCCTTGGGGGTGTTTTCCGGAACATTCTAGTGGGAGGAAGAATGGATGACTACCCCCTTTGGTCCCGCTCACTTCTCTTGGTAGATACGTGTGTCGTTAGGCATAGAGGTTATTTTTTCCCATATCTGTGTGTAGAGGGATATAATTCCTTATGGTAATTAACACACATATATTCTGGATATAGTATCCTATGGACTACTATAGGTGTAATGTGTATAGTTTGTGATGGATTGAGGATCCTTTCTCGATGTACGGGCTGTAATGGCTTGTGGTATAATACCTGACGTATGATACAAGTTTTGTGAGCTGTGGTGGCTCCTGGAAACTAGCTGGGTACTTTTCTTTGTGAGGATGGTGTGGCGCTTCGCCCAGGTGTCTACAAGAAATCCTTTGTGCTGCACAAGGTGCAGATTGTTGTGCTTCGACCAGGTATCTACAGGAAATCCTTTTTGGAGAGAGATGCTTAGGACGTGCGATGTTGGGGAAAAGAGGAAAACCAGTGGGGATGTAGTTGCAGGGTACCCTTGGTATTCTTTATTATATTCTATATCCTTATATGCGTTACTTGGTGAGAGTATCCAAGGTGAGGTTGGAAACTTAGTATACCTATTAGGTGATGAGTTAGTTTCACTTGTTGTTCACTATTCTTTAGCATTCATTATTTAATTTTTCATGAGAGGATTCAGGGAGGATCCTACTGAGTATACTTTTATACACACGCTATGTATATATAATCTATTTTTAGGTCACATGGAGCAGGTTGGAGATCATGCTGGTTTCCACTAGCTTGGGGTTATAGGAGCTGTTCAGGATTGTGGTTGCTGCTATTTTTACTTTCTTTTGGGTACATGCAGTATTACCCTTTCAGTTGTAGTACTTTTGGATGGAATTTCATATGTGTACTTGGGTTTTTGTTTATATTATAGTCTGATTTGGAGTTTATTGGTGTCTATCTTATCTCTCTCTTCTGCATGTGTTCTCTTAGAGGGAAATGCCTCCCATTTGGGTGTTTATTATACCCTCAGTGCTAGTCTCTAAACCGGGGCCTACTGGATGTGGGACTTGGGGTTCATTATCTCCATTTTCACATTTCCGACCCAGGAGGGCTACACTTTGTGAGGAGGGGGTCGTGACAGAGTGGTATCAATGGTCTGGTTGAGGTATAAGATGTAGATTGGAGTTAGGCATATGTGAGGTTTCATGAGTTGGTTGGGAAACAATGTCATTAATGTTTAGAAAGTGAGGTAAACACTGGAGACCAGCTGAGACATAGCCATTTAGGGCCCCCTATGATCTGATGTACGGACCTTTAAGTTTACAATGGATACTAAACAAGGAAATACTAGTTACAGGGTATAGACCTAGTAAAGGGTCATGTATCATTCTTTTTTGTTCCTGTATTTGAATAGGTAAACCTTGGGATAGGTTAACCTAAAATTAATAAAATAAAAAAATTAATTAATTAATGTTGATTCTTCCATATTCCAGGTTTTGGAGCAATAACGGTTTGTTATTTTATAGGTATGGCTCGAGGTCAACTCCCTCGTCAGGTTTGCGCAGAAAATCTCTCGAAATATATTCAAGTAGAACGTCATAGGGTAGAGGTTGACGATGAAGAAACTTGGAAGAATACACTCCGAGATTTTCAACGCCAGATTCTGTAGAAGTACAAGAGATCCATTTTAGATGTAGTCACAGAAGATTGGTTGGAGGAGGTCGAGATAGGCTTCAGTTCGATCCATGCTCGGAAGGAGAACTGGGTGTCCTTACCTGTGACGATGTTGCGTGGAGTAGCGATGCAGTTGTGGTTCTTGTTCCTATGGGACTGTTAGGAGTCATTGATCTCATGGGAGGAGTTCTGAGAAATGTATAGAGTGGGTTTTCTTTCTTCGACTGTGATGGCGTCCAGTCGCTAGGAGCATGTTACCCTTCGACAGGGGAGGTCCACTATTTGAGAGTTTTGAATCTGTTTCAAGAACCTTTTATGATATAATTTAGACCTTCTACCATATTAGGAGGCCAGGGCAGGGCATTTTGAGGAGGATTTGCATCCAGATATCCAGCTCCAGGTCACACCATTTATGGTGAAGACATATCTTGAGGTGCTGGCAAGTGTAGAGGTTGTTGAGATGACTTTGGACAAAACAGGATAATCATGAGAGGGGGATCTTCATGATCCCTCACGAGGCAAGGCTATGGTCCGGGGTTCCCGGTTTTCATGGTAGAAGAGTTTCCGTTCATCCAAGGGTAGGTCCCATCCCTTCACATCTCGTTTCTCCATAGGCAACAACTCTCAGGACTATGCCAAGGGATCAGGATCTTGTTTTTGATGTGGTGGTCATGGCTATCAGCAGCAGGAGTTCCCGGCCTTTCAGAGTGGTCATCGTGCACCAGGTGCTACGCTTCAAGTTCCTCTGTTGAGGCAGTTCCAGCTAAGGCCACATCATCCTGTTTCACTATCTTTAGATCAGAAGAGGGTAGATGGGTCAGGTAGAGAACATCCTCATAACGCTCCTCGTCCCCAGAGAGCCGAGTACGGCCATGGTGGTGGTCGTTATCAGGGTCAGAGAGGTCGTGGAGGAGGTCGTGGCCAGCTTCATGCTCTAGAGATGCCAACTCCAGGTGAGCCAGATGTAGTTCAAGGTACCCTTTTCTTGTTTTCTAATTTGGTGCATTGTTTTTTGATTCAAGAGTGACACACTCCTTCATATCACCTACCCATTTCCATGCTTTTGGACTTGAGGTAGAGAGGCTTCCAGTGCCCTTGGTGTTGAATATGGCAGTTGGAGGTCAAGCTGACTTGTTTGAAATATGTAGAGACATTGAGATAGTGTTGGGGCAACACCTATCTTGGGTAGATTTCCTATTTTTATGAATACAACCATATGATGTCATCCTCATAATGGATTGGTTGTATTCGGTGTAGGATATCATGGATTGATCCAGGAAGAATGTCGTTTTCATTGGTGCGGATGGAGAACAAGTGATGTTTTTTGGTGAGAAAGATCCTTGGATGGGTCATAGGCACATCCTATCCTTATCGTCCATGATGGATGAGATAATGGTGAGTTCATCAGTGGTTCAGCAGTTGGCATTTCCAAGGGTCATATAGGAGTACCCTGATGTCTTTCCAGAAGAGGTTGTAGCATTACCCCCTCGATGAGAGATCGAGTTTGGGATCGAGCTACATTTAGGAGCGTCTCTTATTTCTATGTATCCATATATTATGGCACCTTATTAGTTGCGAGAGCTGCGTATATCTCTTCATGGTCTGTTACAGTGCGGTTTTCTTCGGCCATGTGTGTCACAGTGGGGTGCACCAGTTTTTTTCATGAATAAGTCTGACGGAAGTTTGCGGTTGTGTGTTGATTATCATCTCTTGAATATAGTGAAAATAAATAATTGATATCCACTTCTACAGATTGTTTATTTATTCAATTTAACTGAAGGGTACAAGTTGGTTCTCAAAGATCAACTTGCGGTTAGGATATCATCAGATGCATGTGAAGGAAGAGGATATTATAAAGATTACTTTCCGTTGTCATCATGGGAATTATGAGTTTGTTTTAATGACATTTGGAATGATGAATTTTTGAGCTGTATTCATGGGATTGATGAATTATATGTTCCGTGAGTTCCTGGACAAGTTCCTGGTAGTTTTCATCGACGACATCCTTGTGTACTCTAAATCTGAAGAGGAGCATGCGCGACATCTAGAAGCCATTTTGGGAGTTCTTCATCAACATCAGCTATTTGGGAAGTTTTCCAAGTGAGAGTTTTGGATTCGAGAAGTCCGTTTCTTGGGAAATGTTTTGTCCCAACAGGGATTAGCTGTGGACCCATTGATGATAGAAGCAATTGTGTCTTGGGAATCCCCCAAGACAGTGTCATATGTGTGAAGTTTTTTTGGTCTCGCAAGATACTACAGGAGGACAGTAGCCAATTTATCATGGTTTGCAACTCCTCTAATAGCTTTGACTATAAAGGATCAGTCATTCATTTGGACTCATCAGTGTCAGGAAGCTTTCGAGTATCTAAATAAGAAGTTATTAAGCCCTCCAGTCCTTTGTCTTCTAGCTGAGGGAGTTCAATATGATGTTTTCTACGATGCTTCACATCTAGGGTTAGGCTGTGTTCCCATGAAGTAGAGGTCAGTTTCTTCTTATCGGTCTCGGAAGTTACATCCCCATGAATGAAACTATTCCACAATGATCTTGAGTTGGTATCCGTTGTGTTTTATCTGATGTTGTGGAGACATTACCTCATTGGTGAGTACTTTGTGGTTTTCACTAATCATAAGAGTTTGAGGTATGTTTTCTCCCAGTGTGACTTGAACATAAGACAGCATCAGTGGATGGAGTTCTTACAGGAATCGACATTGAAATATTGTATACAATTGGAAAAGGGAATGTTTGAGTTAATGCGCTGAGCTGAAATTCACATAGTGATGATGTGCGTGAATCCGGTGATTCCTAGAGAGTAATGGAATAACTATAAGCATTACATCTTTATATTGGAGAAGTTGGGGTAGAGGCTATCTTTTTCAGATGACGGTACAGTCATCCCTGATGCAGACGGTGGAAGAGTCACAGTTGGGGGATCCTGAGGTGGAGGTCTGGAAAGATCGAGTTGTTTGTGGTGAGGCCCCTGATGGTTGGTCAGAGGACAAACAACACCTAGTGTTGTATCATGGAAGGCCTTTTGTTCCTTTGATGATACATTCTATAGTCCTTAGAGAGTTCCGTAGTTCACCTTTAGGGGTACATCCTAGTGTGAAAAAGATGTACCGATCCACGAGGAGTCAGTTTTGGTGGCCTGGGCTAAAGCATGTGGTTGCAGAATTTGTGCCTCAATGTTTAGTCTACCAGAAGGTGAAGGACTAACACCATGTTTCAGGAGGTCTTATTTAATCATTAAAGATTCCCCGGTGGAAGTTGGAGGAAATATCAATGGATTTTTTATTGGTTTACCTCGATCATCAGGAAGACATGATGCTATTTGGGTGGTAGTGGATAGTTTAACAAAATCGGCCCACCTTATAGCAATCCAGTAGTCAATATTATTGGATGTTTTGTCGAGGCAGTATCTAGAGGATGTGGTGATACTTCACATAGTCCCTAGGATGATCATTTCTGATTGTGATCCTCTTTTTACCTCCAGGGTGTGGAGAGGTCTCCAACGTTCTTTCGGTTCTCAACTATGCCTTAGAACTACTTTTCATCTCAAACGGATGGTCAGACAGAGCGAACCATCTAGTATATTGAATAAATGTAATGATCTTGTGTTCTTGATTTCAATGGTTGCTGGATGAGGAACTTACCCTTGGTGGAGTTCGCATACAATAATATTTTTCACCCCACCATCGGTATGGTGCCATTTAAATCCTTGTATGGCTAGCCTTGTCGTTCTCTGTTGTGCTGGACTCTGGTTGGAGAGTCAGCAATTCTCTGACCAAAACTAGTGCAGAATACAACAGAGATGGTTTAGGTGATTCTTGAGAGGATGAAGACAACTCAGGATCATTATAAAGCATATTCTGATCAAAGAAGGTGACCCTTAGAGTTTAATGTTTTGGATCATGTGTTTCTGAAGTAGACTCCCTGTCGTGGGCAGCGATAGTTTGGTCGTGGAAGTAAGCTTTATCCCTAGTTCATTGGGCCTTTTGAGGTGTTAGATCGTGTTGGATCTATGGCATATCTAGTAGCACATACCCCTTAGATGAGTCAAAAACATGATGTTTTCCCTATATCACAGCTCTGTCATTATCTTCATGATGACTCTCACTTCATCTATTGGGGAGAGATTGATGTTGATGATTATGAAACCTTTGAGGAGAAACCTTTGGAGATCCAATACCGCAAGGATAAGGTGTTGTGTGGGTGTTATATTTATTTAGGTTGTGTCTTTTGGTGACACAGTGGCTTGGAGGAGAGTACCTAGGAATGTTAGTTATAGATACGTGCTTAGTACCCAGAGTTGTTTGGTGTTTGACTCTATTCATGTATCATTGTAGCTTATCTGGTTATGAAACTTTAATGTCTATTAGATGGCTTCCCTTGTTTCTTTTTTGGCCTGATCTCTTTGGAGAGGTATCTAGATGGTTGGTTGTTCAGTCCGTGTTTCGTTTTCACATTATGTGGGTTTTGGATTCATGAGGATGAGAATCTTTTGAGATGTATATGATGTAATGGCTCGGACATATCCAGTCCATTACTATGTAAAAAATGTGGGGTTGGAGGAGTTTTGGGAGGTTAAGGTGACTTGGGAGTGTGTTGGGTGATTATTTTATGGAAGCCTAAAGGGAAATAGCATTCACACGGGTGGTACCCAATTTGTCTAAACCATGCGACCAAACCATGTGAGGATGGTCTTGGAGGTAGTGGCTAATGCACGGTTAGCACACGGTATTTCTAACCGTGCAGCCTAACCGTGTGAGGAGTGTTTGACAAGGCAGTAGAGACCACACTGTTAGTGCATGGTTTGTCTATCTATTCGAGCAAACCATTCAGGCACATAAATTTAGATCCTAAAATTGTAGATCTCAACCGTTTCACCTCTAAGATTCTTGTTTAGGCCCCTAAGTGGACACAACTCAAGATTACCCTTCCTTGAATGTAGTAGAACCAATCCCAAGCTTTATTGAGGCAATCTGAAGGCTTCTCTTGGTTAATCAAAGCTGGTTTTTGAGGTATGTGATCGTTCTTGTTTGGTTTCTTAGATCTACATAAATCTACTCCTCCTCTTCTCTCAGTTTCATAGATCTATGCCCGTTATGGGTAGATCTAAGTGTGTGGATGTCATATATGTTGAGCTTTGGTCTTGATCTTTCTAGGAGAAGAGATCTAAGGTGGGGTTTTGGATAACTGACCCGAGTTTCTTGATCTTTCTTCGACAGTTTTGGTTTTCGTCAAAAACCATTGAGGTATGTGATTCATTGCTTCTATTTCTTTCAGGTGCAACTATACGGTTATCATGTTTAATCCCACTGGATGGAAATGAAATTGATATAATAAATAATTTTAACTGGATAAAGAAATTTTATCGATCATATTTTATTACTTCTTGTTATTCTAGATAGTGTGATATGTATTCTTTCTTTGCATAACAATTTTTCATGATGGAAATTGGTAATGGACATAAACCATGACTAATTGATATTTGTTTTTACAAGGATAAAAAGGCATGAAAACAAATATGGTTCTTGTCATAATTTGATGTTAATATAATTGGAATAGTAAGCATGTATAATCATTTTTGATAGCTTACTGGTTATGTTCCCAATTTTCGAACCAACAGATTATAAATCTGTTAATTAAAGATGGATTAAAGTTTTGATTGTTTGATAATTCCTTGAGGGGTTCTGAGTTTCCCTCATGATTGTTAAAGGGGAAAGAGCCCAATTTATGTGATGTTTTCCTTCCTTCTGCTTGTTCTATGATGTGATCCTGGATGGTTATTGTGATATGTGTGGTCATAGAGGACTTTTGGTGGTGGCAGCGGATGATGCCTAGAGTGGCGAGATGGATCAGTTTATGCATGTGGGTGTCAAGGAGGACACCAGGGATGATGGAATGGGTTGGATGCTTGCTTTTTCTTTTGGTTGATTTGTCTGCTTTACTTTTCCCCACTGCTCAAGGCATCTGGTCTTTCTTACCCTTCTTCTAAAAGAGGAAAAGACGCATGAAGTATTCCACGTGCTTTTCATGTTTAGCTTCTCCAAGGAGGATGGGTCTACACTCTTGATATAGGAGGAAAAGACTCGACGGTTAGTACATATACTCATCATGATGATCCCCTTGTTTTAGATGCATAGAATGATTTTTTAGAATGCCAGGGAATATAGGAAAGTTTATCTGTAATCAATTTTTGAATAAATGGTGTTAACTCGTGGGGATAGAGTTGCTAAATCATAATGATGAGGTTGTAACCTTTTAAAGGGACAATGGACTTTGGGTGCGATGATAATGAAACATAATGTGGAATTGTTCATAGTTAATTAATGTTTAATGAATTAATTAACGTATAGTGAAACTGATAAAAATTGAATGAGGTAATCAAATAAAGTTACTTAAATGTTTGAGTACTTATAGGTTACCTAGTCTTAAAAGTGGCATCCCGGAGTCCGAGAGACGTTAGATGCAGTTGTGTCTATGACTAGGTTGTGCCCATAGTGTGGTTGTGAGATATAATATATTCTGTACATTTTGTGTTACTATACGCTATCCACTTGGCCAGTAAGGGAATCTTATACCCCCAAGGATTATGAGCCCTAGGGTGGGGGGTGGTGTTTTCCCCAACATTCCAATGGGAGGATGAAAGGCTGAGTACCCCATTTGGCGCTGCTCTCGTCTCTTGGTAGATACATGTGTCGTTAGGAACAACGGTTAGTTTTCCCTATATATGTTTGTATAGGGCAGTAATGGCTTGTGGTTATCCACACACATATATTCTGGATATAGTATCCTATGGACTACTATAGGTGTGATGTGTATAGGTTTTAATGGCTTGAGGGTCCTTACTCGGTGTATGGGCTGTAATGGATTGATGTATAATACTCGATGTATGATATACATTATGTGAGCTCTAGTGGCTCTCAGAAACTACCTGGTTACTTCTGATTGTGAGGATGGTGTGGTACTTTGCCCAGGTGTCTTCGGGCAAGCCTTTGTGGTGCTTCGCCCATATGTCTATGGGAAAGCCTTTTAGGAGAGATATGATTAGGATGTGTGTCGTTGGGGAAAAGCTGCAAACCAGTGGGGAAGTAGTAGAGGGGTACCCTTGAAATTATTTGTTATATGATATATCCTTGTATTCATTACTTGTTGACAGTAGCCATGGTGAGGTTGGGAACTTAGTAGACCTGTTAGGCGACGAGTTAGTTTCACTTGTTGTTCATTGTGCTTTAGCATGCTTTCTTTACTTTTGCATGAGAGGCTTCAGGGAGGATCATATTGAGTATACTGTTATAGTCACCCTATAAATATATAAACTATTTTTCAGGTCACTTGGAGCAGGTTGGAGATCAAGCTGGTTTCTACTAACTTGGGGTTGTTGGAGCTGTTCGGGCTTGTGGTTGATACAATTTTTACTTTCTTTTGGGTACTTGTAGTTTTCCCCTTTCAGTTGTAGTACTTTTTAATGTCATTTCATATGTGTAATTGGGTTTTATTTTATATTGTAGTCTATGTTGGAGTTGATTGGTGTCTATCTTATCACTCTCTTCCGCATGTGTTCTCTTAGAGGGTAATGCCTCCCATTTGTGTGTTTATTATACCCTCGGTCCTAGTCGCCATCCTGGGGCCTACTAGAGGCGGGACTCGGGGTCATTATCTCCCATTTCACATTGCTGACCCAAGATGGGTACACTTTTTGGGGAAGGGGTCGTGACAAAAATAATCTATATACATTGAATATAATTTTAGAATAATCTAATAAGTACATACATGAAAAGACGAATAACATTGCATTGTAAAGGTGGTAGTTGACAATTACACACAAGTGACTTAACCATTTTCCACCGAATGAATGGTTATTAAGGTTAGTAATATATTATAGTTTTGAGAATAAAAATAATTTTTTTAATATTTTATATATTCATTAAAAATATCCAAATATACATCATTGATTTTTTGTGATAAAAAAACACATTTTTTCGTGGAGGTGGTAAACCACATGTATAAAAAAGCAATGTTTTCATTTCTGTTATGATGGAGAAATAGATGAAAAATGGTTTTATAATAATCACAATAACATTTATGCATATATAAGATAATTATTATAGTATTTAAACACTATTAAATATGATTATATAGACATAGATGAATAAATAATCATGCGTCACATGATAAAGTATTATACTATTTTTTAGAAAACCACACTTGGCTAACACCATATGCATATTTAAGAATATATTTTGGTAAGAACACGACCTATATGTTATGTGAAGTATTTTGGGGTATATATTAATGTAGGTATTTTTTATATAGAGTGATAAAAATATGTTATTAAGAGAGTAGAGACATTTTATAATGGATGGGACATGCACATATATCATTTTTATAATGTTTTAAATATTATAAATTCCTTAATAATGGTCACGTGTCTTAAAAATCACTCCAATTTATGAGATGAAATGTTAAGGTACAGAATACCATAATAAAAAAATAATTAAGATGAACTTTTTAGCCTTATCATAAATTAAATTAATTAATTATCTTGATTTGCAATTTACAATAGTGAAATTTTTTTACCATAGTTACTATTCATAATGAAATAAATGAAATTAAACTCATAAATAAATTTGAATAGCCCAATTTCAAAATTTTAAAATATTTCTTATATTTAATTATATAATAATTTTAAAATAAATTAATATAAGTGTGAAAAATGAATTTAAGAATAGTGATTTTCGAGAATATCATTTTTTTGAATAAAAATGGACTTATACGAAAATAAATTAAAAAATTGATTCTTAAAAAATTATTTAATTTATGTTTTAAATATAGATATTATGTTATTATGAATCTAAATTCAAAATATAATAGGCCTTTTAAATTATTTTATTAAATTTAAGGAAATGATAGTTTTACCTAAATCGTCATTTTCCACTATTAACTCAAAAATAAATCATTTCAAAAAATTATAAAAAAATCACTATGATATATATTTGAAATGATGACATAAAAAGCGGATATATTTTTTCCAAATAAATTTATAAAATTTATAAATTCAAATAAAACCATAAAATACCTAAAAACATGTTTTTTTAATACAACTATCTTTTTTGATATAAAAATATTTAAGATAATGCGAATCTATAAAATATATTCCATAATATAAAAACTTAATGAAATTTATTTATCATATACAATACATGGGTTTTCATATTCATTCCCTATTAATGAAATGGAATCCTCATATTCTTTTATCATTGAAAAAATTATGTATATTATTCTCTCAATTCCTTTTCAGGTTTAGGTGTTTCTTCCTCAATCATGTGATTCCTCCAAAAAATAATCTGTTGTTTTACCTAATTCCATAACCCCTATTATATATAATCTATAATATGTTTATGATGTCTATAAAAATTTGTATTATCTATATGACCATGGGTTTCAAAACCTGAGATGCAGTAGGTTCATATTTCATTAATAATGAAAAATGAAACACATCTTATACGTACCTCAGATAAATTTTGAGAAAAAGGTACTCGATAAAAAACAGATACAAATTTTCATATAATTTCATACGAGATAATAAATCAATGAAAGAAAATTATTTTTTTATAAATCCATAAAAGTTTTCAATGGAGGTATTTTAAGAAATACATAATCTTCTACCTCAAATAAGATATATTTGTCACGTTCCATCCCAGGGGCCCGTGCTGTGACTACCCCAATCCCACCTTCCATAGGCTTGGGGTTTGCGTCATGCACCGAAAGTTGTATTACTTAATACGGGAAGGAATTTTCTTGTATAAATTGTAAACATACACAATCCAAGAACACAACAAGACACAAGCACAAAGTAACTATATAGTAAAACAGGGTGTGTACAGAAAGTAAAGGTTCCAGAACACAACCCCAACTAAAAGGTATAAGTAAAACATGAAAGTACAAGTAAAACTGAGAACAATGCCTATGAACACCCACTAAGGATACTACCCAACAGGTAGGTATAGTTCTCAAATGGTCGTCTCTATGGTACACCTCATCTAAGGTCCACCTCTGAGCAGTCTGTAGTCCTGGTACCCTCATCCTTAGTATGTGTTGTCCGTCTTCAGTACAAGAAACAATAAGGTGTGGGTGAATCCCTTTTAGGGGTGAGTATTACAATATTCAGTAGGGAACTAGAGACCCAGAAGGTCTCTCAAATACACAGAGGATAAACCAGAAAGCACAGAAACAACAATAAATCCTACTTAGGTATATGCCCATACATATACCTATGTTATGAAGATATACTCATCTTTCATAGGACATAATAATACCACAAAGGTAACACCTTGAAGATATAGTACCAGATAGGTGCACCATGAAGATATAGTACCACAAAGGTACACCTTGAAGATATAAGAATCATCTCACACAAGTATTAGTGAAGTATATAATTATAGATGATTAGTCCTGAAGCCAGATCATCTTATTCTGTCAAGAGGCACTACTGCTGATTTTACGGAGTCTGACCCACACATGATCGATAGGTACTAACCCCTGCAATGAACAACACATGATCTAACCGATAAAGGATATGTATGCATTGACACACACATGATCGATAGGTACTAACCCCTGTAATGAACAACAGATGATCTGATCCATACAGGATCGGTATGCATTGACCCACACTGGATCGCTAAGCGTTGACCCACATATGATCAGTATGCACTAACCCACATAGGATCACTGAGCACTAACCCATAGAGGCTCTGACCCACACAAGATCTGTATGGAATAAAACACTTAGAATATCTGAGTGCTGACCCACACAAGATCTATAAGTAAAAACCCCGTAATGACCCACACAGGATCCAACTCGCTCAGAGTTTATAGGTAACTAGCCTCTGTGTTATCCGCCTCCGTCCTCTGCCTCACTACCCGCCACTGGGTTCCTACTCATAGAATGATTGTAAGAACCTCTCCTCGAGCCATCGGTAATACCTCAACTGTCCCGAAGTCCCACAAAGAAGTATCCCCATGGTCTGTAACATCATAAGGGACCCAACACAACAAATAGAACGTCAATGAGATGCCAGATCTGTAAGATATTAGTGTTTCTACTCTGAGGGCCCAGTTTGATTCGGGGTCCAATACATCCCATCCGTACTACAACTTTTTCTAAAACTCATGTGGATTATACCAAATGTCCATTTCTATCCAAGGATTCATGTGCCACAGACGGTTCTTCAAACAGACTACTGGATTACAAGTTATGGACAAAGAGGAGAAACTGGGTCTGGTTGGGCCCTGGTCCGGTTGGGCCCATTTTTTGTCTGACCTGGTCGGACCGACCCAGACCAGCCTCACCCGACCATGTTCCGGACCACATGGTGCATTCTTCCTGGGTTGGCACTGATGGGGGAGTGGACCCCCTTCCATTTGGAACCGCAAAGGGCAGCACCTTAGGTGATACCATGTCACCCACAGGACCCCAGTGGATCTTGCCGAACCACTATGGTTGGCTTGTGCTTGGGTCGGTCCTCCTATTATTGGCACGATTTTGCATCACTGCTCCTCTGTGGCATGTCGGGTGTCGGCTGCCCTTCATCCTTCGCCGCGACCAAGCTGCCACGACCTCCTACTCCGGCAGCTCGGACACGCGTCACTGCTCTGCCACCCGGCTGGCCAGCATGCCAGCCGCCTCCCCTTGCACTGCTGTGGCCAACGGGTCGTGTCCTCCTGCTCAACTAGCGGTGTGGACGCGTGTCACCCCACCTACCTCACAACCGATCACGTTCCGACCACCTTCTTCTTCCGTGAGCCATCAAGACCTCATTACAATCCCAAAAATTATGTCGTTTTCATATTCATGATCCTCATGTCAAGGGCTCCATGTCCATATGTCACACTCAACAAATCCTAGTTTTTCCAGCATTATCAAATATTTGGCATTGATGAATGCACAAAGAACAATAGAAAAAGGGGCATGGTTTTAGTGCGGGAAGATGGCCCTGTTAGTTTCGCCATCCTCGTTGTGAAACCAAAATATAAAGAATTATCAAATAAATTCAATAATAATTCAAAATAGATCCCCTACCTTGTTTTCTTGTTGGAGAAGGAACAAGGAAGGTAATGAAACTAGTGAAGGCGATGCCGACATTTGTCGCTCCCGCAACACTTATCTGATCCGAGCTCGTGTGTCGTCCTCATTCTTCATTGGGGGTGGTTCTTTGTTGGAAGATGATCTTCCAAAAGTTCTCTCCAAGGCTCACCTCTTTTTCCAATGATTCCCCCATGAGAGGTGGTGGTTCCAAATTAATAAGTAAGATTTAATTTTGGCACATCAATGGGAAAATCCAAGAGTTAATATAACAATAAATCTTAACAAAAAATTGAATAAGAATTAATGAATCATATTAATTAAAGAGAAATGTGGTTACACATTTTGTGTTATAGGCATTTAATTCCCATCATTAAGTACCTGACCACCCATGTGTGGTCCACACCATCAAGATTTAAAATTTTAATTTTCAATTTCAAATATAAAATAAAGCATGGTTATTTTATTTTCTCTCATGAAAAGTACGAAAACTATATTCCACCCTCGACCTATGGTGGTCGAGTTGAAGGCCTCCTTAAGAGAATATCGATGCTACGAGTTCAATGGTGCCCTTGAATTTCAATTCCGACCACCGGTTCAAAAGATATAAAATTCCTCTCACACATTTAATGAATATACCCAAAAAAATGTTCATAAATTCATTCCAGGCACAATGGGCCATGAAATCAAGCGCTGTGAATTATCGCAAAATTGTAAAATTCCCATATAATTAAAAAAATTACATTGAAAATTTTGGGTCTTTAAATTCTCCCCACGTCAGGGATTTGCATCCATTGAAGTAAAAATACAAACTAGGGAAATAAGTGGGGGTACTGAGCATGAATCTAAGTCTCCCCCTCCCATGTGATCTCTTGGAGGGTCCCGTGTTTCCAGAATACGTGCACCAGAGGAATCGACTAGCCTCGAAGAACTAGCTCCTATCGATCCTCAATATCCACCATAACATCCGAAAATGAAGCCTCATCATCGATGTACTGATTTCTCCAATCAATGATGTGTGAAGGATCATGTACATATCTCCCCAGCTGGGATATGTGGAAAAAATCATGCACCCGGTGCAACTATGGTGGAAGATCTAAGCGGTACTCCACCTCACCAACTCTACTAAGGAACTAAAAGGTAACATTGAACCATGGAGATAACTTTCCACCTCGGCCAAATCTCTACAAACCTCATCGAGGTATGACCCATATAAAGACATGGTTACCATCCTTTAACTCAAGATGTCTAGATATCTTGTTAGCATAAGGCTTTTATCTTCTCTTTGAAGTCTTCATCCACTCTGGGATGATCTGTACCTTCTCCATGGTAGCCCATAATATCTCTAGTCCCACGAGTGTGGACTCCCCATGGTTTGTCCAGCACAGAGGTGATCAACAAGGTCATCTATAAAACACCTCGAATGTTGCAATACAGATAGTGGAGTGACAACTATTATTGTATGTGAACTCCACTAAAGGTAGGTGATCATCCCATCTACGGCCAAAATCAAGGATTCAAGCCTATATCATGTCCTCAAGTGTCTTAATGGTCCACTTTTTCTGACCATCCATCTGAGGATGCAAGGCGGTGCACAACTGAAGTTGTTTTCTGAATTCCTCCTGCAACCCCTTCCACAGCCAGGAAGTAAAATGTGCAGCACAATTAGATACAATAATAGAGTCACTCCATGAATCCATACAATATCCTACACGTAAAGGTGTCCCATGCTCTCTACTGATAATTGATCTATAATTGGAATGAAGTAGGCCGACTTGGTGAGTTGGTCAATGATCACCCAGATAGAATCATCACTACTGGACATGCGTGGAATTCCTATCTCGAAGTCCATGGAAATTCCATCCCACTTCCACTATGGCACCTCTAGTAGCTGGACTAAGCCCGTTAGAACCTGATGCTCAACCTTCACTTGCTGATAATTGATGCACCGAGAAACAGACTCTACTACAACTTTCATTATTCTTGGCCACCACTGCTGACCCTGAATGTCTTGTTACATCTTTTCCACTACGGGATGTATCACTAGAGGGGATGTATGTAACTCCTTCAACAATTTTTCTCATAGCACAATCAGTACCATAGTACACTGTCTAAAGAGGATGACATGATCCCCACCATCAGAAAATCAATCAGGTGAATGTCTTATGGATATCTAAGCACGTCGAGCCTCACAATTAGTGTACCAAAGATGCACCTTTATGACTCTTGAAAGGAGTGGGGTAGTGACTGTCAGATGCATGAGATAAGCTACTCCATCTTGATCCACGTAGGATATCTTCAATGTAGCTAACCTCCCAGTTGTCTCACTCAGAAACTGTGTACCAGATCTTTTGTTGAGTGCATCTGCTACTACATTCCCCTTCATAGGAGTATATAATATCTCAAAGTCATAGTCCTAGAAGAACTCAAGCCTACATCATTGTCTCAGGTTCAGGTCCTTCTGAGAGAAGATATACTAGAGACTCTTGTGATCAGAGTAGACTGTAAAATGTTTTCCCATCAAGTAATGTCACAACTTATTTAAGGCGAAGACCATTGCTTCTAACTCCAGGTCATGGGTTGCATAGTTCTGCTCATTCTATCTTAGCTGTCAATTACCATACACAAACAATATCGTCTCCTGCGTCATGACCCATCCAATCTAGGACCCTGATGCATCGTAGCAGACTACGTCCAGAACTCCATCTTCTGGTAGCCTCAAGATGGGGGCACTCTTCAGTCTCTACCTTAGCTCTTGGAAAATATGTTGGCATCTTTCCGACCACACAAAGGGTTTCCACTTATTCATCAACATTGATAATGGTGCAGCAACTCTGCAAAATTAAAGCACAAACATCTAGTTGTAACCGGCCAACCCCTTGAAACTCTCCACCCCTATCATGCTCATGGGTGGCTCCCAGGAATGCACAACCTCAATATTCACTGGATCCACCAAAACTCTAACCTCCGAGATAAAGTGTCCTAGAAAGTGAACCTATCAGATCTAGAACTAGAACATCAAGAGCATACCACAAAGATGGTGCTCTCAATGTGTGTACTGAACTATCTAAAATGATAAGCATGCTCCTTCTCTGTTGCTGTGTATATCAGGATGTAATTGATGAAGACTACCACAACGTGATCACGATATGGCTGGAAGATCCTGTACATGAGTCCCATGAACACTGTTGGGGCGTTGGTCAGGGAAAATGGAATAACAAAGAACTCATAATGGCCATACCGACATCTGAAGGTCATTTTCTGCATATCCTCGTCTCGTACTCTGAAATGGTGCTAGCCTGATCTGATGTCTATATATGAAAACCAATTTTCCCCCTTCATCTAATCAAAGAGATCGTCAATCCTCGGGAGTGGGTACATGTTATTCACAGTCACCTAGTTCAGGTGATGGTAGTCCACAAAGAGTATCAAACTCCAATTCACCTTCTCGGCATATAAAATCAGGGCTGGCCAAGGAGAAACATTGTGCCTAATGAATCCCTTGATCTATAAGTCCTCCAGCTGTACTCGCAGCTCTTGAAGCTCTGCAGGAACCATCTGATATGCTGGTGTAGATATCAGTGTCATCTCGGGGTACAATTCGATGTAAAATTCCACCTCTCAATGAGGAGGTAGGCCCAAAACATCATTAGGGAAAACATCAGTGTACTGGTCCACCGCTACTAGATAACTCAGACTCCCAACATCCACCACTCTGAGGGTAAGGCTAGCCAACTTATGTTTGATTGGCTACACCCTCCTCTGGGTAAGTCCATCATGTGCAGTAAAGGATCCCTTCTCACTGATGAAGGAAAACCTGGTCCCTTCCATGTGGACACACCGCACTTTCTGCCTAATACAGTCAATTTGATCATGGACTATACATAACTATCCCATATCCAAGATGACGTTGTAAGGCCTCAAATCCACTACTAGAGTATCCCATCTGAATCACTCACCACTTATAGTAAGCTCACACTACAGGAACTAATGCGTAATCATTGAATCTTCTTCCGTAGGAGTCTCTAGATGTAAAAATCAAGCAAACGGCTCCACCGGTATCTTCAAGCTCTGAACGAGGGTCATGTCAATAAAAAAATGACTGGAACATATGTTTATAAGTACTGTAGATAAGGCGGATTAGACACAAATCATAAATCGAATCATCTCAAGAGTTCCATGGTCATAGGCCCCAGCTCCCTGAAGCTGAGCTCGTCCCTGTCCACCTTCTTCCTATGGTAGGGGTGGACCACCTGGTGGTCATGGTTGTAGAACCATGAATCGCTACCCACCGCCTAACACACAAACTTCTCCTTTGTCTCATATACCTCCTTCCTATAGACCTACTCGATAAAATCTTCACCTCTGCCCAGGTGGTCCTTCGACCATCTGATGGTCATCTGTATAGTGAATTGGGTAGTCGTGAGCTATGTGAACCTATCCACCGCATGAATCAAAATGCTGGTTCCGTGCCGGTCTTGCTCTGTCTTGACAGCCCGGCACCACCGACCAAGTATCCTGTGTCCATCCACCTATATTTCTGGTCCTTTTAGACCTCTATATAATATGTCTTTTACCACATGTCGATGACTCTACCACATGTCTTCCGGTTGTGGGTCTCGCTACTGGTGTCTGTTCACCAAGTAATCTCTCCACTAATACTACTCACTATAACACCTCGCATGCATTGGGATGCTGAGAGAAACCATCAAAGCAATAATCTCCCATCTAAGCCCTAGCTCGAAGGTCTGGGCCCTGAATAAATGGTCTGACACCAATTCTGTGGAGTTGCGTGAGAGGTCGGCGATCCTCACTGAATGCGGATCCATAGTCATGCTACCCTACTTCAAGTGGAGAATTTCATGTATATGCATTGAGAATATGGTATCTGGGATGAAATCTACCCTAGAAAGGCTCTTGATGTTGACCTAAACGAGAGTCACCTAATCATGGACCTGAAGCATCAAGCTCCACCATCTTCCCACTATTACTTGAAGAAAATTGGCGGTAAGGATCACCATGAGATCAGCTGGTGTCCCTACCAGTTGAAAAACTCTAACCACATCCTCCAGTCAGTCCTCATCACCCTGGGGATCTATCTTTCCCCAGAACCTCGGTGGAATCTAGTACTATAACTAATGCAACGCGCTCAAGAGGCTCGCACGCTCTACAGCTGGGGCTGGTGGCATCGGCTTCCCAACAGGTAGTGGTTCTACTGGTACACCACCCGATAGTAAAAATGAAGTAAGGGGGGCCTGCAGCGAAGCCTCATCTCTCTTTAGGATGTCATCACGTATTTTAACCGGATCCCTGGCTGGATCTCTATATAGAGGCTTCTGGAAGAGAAAAAGGTGCACCACGATCATTAAGTTTATACCTGGTGAGCGGAATCAAAGAGATCACAAAGAAAACATATCAAAAATACATACACAATTTGTTTTATCATGCACTAAGTCGAAAACTAGAAGTCGGGATCCCAGTGTATAGATACGTCGGCTACCGCATCAACACTGGATTCCCCAAACTGAAAACCACAGTCATAACACTTAACACTATTTCCACACAGAAAAGATCAAATTCATAGTTCTTTGGTAGAGCCAAACTCTTATGATACCAATTTGTCACGACCTATCCCCCAGGGCCCATGTCGTGACTACCCCAAGATTTCCTTCCATAGGCCAAGGGCTGGCGTCATGCACTGAAAGTCGTATTCCCTAAAATGGGAAGGCATTGCATTTATAAAAAGAAAACTCACACAAACCAAGCACACAACAAGACATGAGCAAAAAGAAACTATATAGTAAAACAGAGTGTGTATAGAAAGTAAAGGGGCCAGCATACATGCCCAAATGAAAAGTACAAGTAAAACTGGAATGTACAGGTAAAATTGAGAACAACTCCTTTGAACACCCAGCAATGATCCTTCTTGAACGGTAGGTACTTCTCTCAAATGGTCGTATCTACTATACGGCTCATCTAAGGTCCACCTCTTACCTGTCCCCAGTTATGGTACCCTCATCCTCAGTCAGCATTGTTCATATTCTGCACAAGAAATAAAAAGGTGCGGGTGAATCCCTTGCAAGGGTGAGTATAACAACACTCGGTAGGGACCCCGAGAACCCCAAA
The DNA here is from genome assembly GCA_963277665.1 of Viscum album. NCBI lineage: Eukaryota > Viridiplantae > Streptophyta > Magnoliopsida > Santalales > Viscaceae > Viscum > Viscum album. Next base: position 350,257,116 of record OY728134.1, on the reverse strand, counting down.
GGCCTCTTAAATCCAAAATGGATAAACCAAAAATCATGGAAAATTAGTCAACCCTACATAGATATATTCCCATACATATACATATGTTATCAAGATATACTCATCTCACATAAGAGGGAAGAATATCACAAAGGCAACACCTCGAAGATATAGTACCACACATGTACACCATGAAGATATAGTACCACACAACATTTTGAATCATCCAAAAACTGCACAATTAATCTCTCTAAATCCCTATCCACTTCTTAGAAGCCTTATATTTGGAAAAATTCACTTTAAGAAGTCATATTGCTTCAAACCATTGTATGTTACCAAAATTAAAGGTAACGATTAATCTTAAATTATTTTGTGTTATTTTGTTTTATATTACTTCTCCAAACCCCTAAAATCTTTTTATTATTTTATTTAATAACAAAATCAGTATTATAAATATAATATGATGTTGTTATGAGAAGGACTCTAACTACACTTACACACACTTCCATATAATTGGTGAAGAACATTCTGTTTCTATGGATGGAAAACTAACACCACGGGAAATGATGATTGTTCGATTATCTCCTACTGCCTATCATAGTGGAAATTAAGATGGAAATGAATTTATATATGGTATATATTATGTTTATGTTTTCTTTTATGATTTTTTATTTTTCATTTATATCCCACCATTCTGGGTTCCATTATGGGTAAACATGATAATTTAATTTGAGGAAGTGCAGACTACCACCCCCTCAAAGTGATATGACTCATTCATGCCATATGTGGGAAATATAAAGGATAAAGTTAATGATATTTTATATGATATTAGACAAGAATTATAATTTACCTTTGTATCATTATGTTTTAATTCCATTAAAATACAAAAATTGAAATGAAAGTATGGTTCATGAGTACGTACGACTTACCATCTCCATGAACGGTGTATTTCATTTCTTATCTTAAAATGTTATTTATTATTATAAATACTTATATATAATGGATATATATGCGATTTATGATATATTAATCATGAATATAATTCGGGAGATAATGGATTGCTGACCACCGGAACAATTTGTAATTATAAGAAGTTTATTTTTGACTGAAGTACCACATATCAACAAAATTAACATTATTAACTCAAATAATTGCATAATGTTTATAAAATGGATAAAATTTATATAAATAGAATAATAAACTTGAAAAATGTTCTTAATAAAGTATAAATTAACTTTAGTTTATTATTTAGGAGATTAAAGAATGAACGGGTCAAGTCAGACAATGAAGTGAGGAGATTTCTTATCTCACTTTTAATTTTGTGAGATTTCCATTGTTCGCCACTTATTAATTGCATGTGGTGTATTGTGTACTACCATTGGATATATATTATAATTATTCTCATTATATTAATGGTATTATGTGATTAATTTGGTTTTTATTAACTTTGGGTCATATGACTCTGTTTATTACAACGAGGTAATGGGTTTCATCTCACTTTTAATTATCATTAGATTCATTCTATATTTTCCACTATTTCCTTTTGTGTGGTGTCTGTACTACACATGATTGTAATATTTGTGTAATATAATGTCATTTATTATTATTTACATCTTCATTTTATGATCCTTCTTTCATGTGGGGTATGTTTTGTATGTTACCAAATCGATAAGGGGACCTTTCACCCTCCTCTTTTTATGAGACTTCTTTTTGTTGTGTCTTTTAATTTACATCTAATTATGTTGGGATATGATATTATATATCCTTATTGATGTAAATTTTATGTCCAAGTAATGAGATACCGTTTTTATCTCATCATCTCATTTTTTTAATTTTAATGTGACTCCATTAGGTTGTCGAATTTTCGCAAGGGAACTTTTTAACCCAGTTTCAATTCTTTGGGTTAAAATTGTACTTCTTGAATATGTTATCCTATGAATATGTGTGAATAAAATATTATTTTTTTACACTAAAAATCCACTTATATTTGGTGTATTTATATTTTTCACACATAATTATGTTATTTATTTATCTATAATTTAAGGATACCGTCTTTATAAGGGATTTATCTCAATTTACATTTACATTGAGACTTCATTGTTGTTATGCACAAATTCACGCTTATATTGTGTATATAATATAATTTGTCATATTATATCATTAATCCCCATATTCACATGATATCATAAAGTCCTAATTAAATTTTATTCCTCAATTATTTGTATTTAAGAGTCTCTCATTTTTTTAAAATAACTTTACGAAAAATATCTTTTTAAATGTTTTAAAGTCTAATTATTATAAATATTTATTTTTAATGTACATGTTTTAAAAATGATCTTTAGTATTTATTTATATGGAAATTAATGTTTTAGAATTATAATTCCATTAAAAGATTCACTTTGGTATGGGACACTTTGATTCAAAAATCTATTTTTAAATCGTTTTGAAAATGGTTTGATAAAGCATTGATTATTTGAAGATCTTTAAATTATTTCTTGTGATTGAAAATGAAATATTATTAGGGAAATGTATATTTTTTAAATATATAATGTTTTATGATGGTACACGGATATTTGATGGGTGGTTACATGATAAACCATATGACGGGTGGTGCCGTGATAAACTGGGATGGGTGGTAACATTATAACCTCCAATGTATTGGGTATAGAAGTCGGCCATATGGAAATTCCATTTAGTGATATGTGTAGATGTCAACCTTATGTTTATTCAATTTACGTATGTTTATGTCCCAAGTTACCCATATATGTTATGTGTTATTTATAGGGGTTTTATGGTATTATTTTCGTTACAAAGTTTTAAGCAATGATCTTTTATTCAGTGAACAATATTTAATACTTCTTAAAGGTGATCTATATTACTTATGATAATTTATTCATGGTTTACTTTTTTTAAAAAAACTATCAGTTTTCCTTCTTTTTGTATCAATTACAATGCTTTCTAATACTCATTCCATGTTTTTGAAATGTTTTTCACAGGATATAAAGTGGAATAGGGTCAAGGATGTGATAAAGGAAAATTCATGCTTTCTAAAACATGGAACTAGACATGTCTCATTTAATCAAGAGTTTTTATTTTATGAAATAAATGGAAACTTATTAGAAGATTCTAATTTGTAATCTTTGAGATGTAATGTTATTGTTATGCCTAATTCACCAAAACTATAAACCTGAAACGTTACTCAATGTGAATTATTAATTTAATTAAAGATTATGTAATGATTATGGCTGGGTCCTTATATAGGTGGATACAATTCTCTACAATAGACATATGGAAGACCTTGTGAAATTGATTGATGATTAGTCGATGTGTAATGAGATAAACCAATATCCATACTTGAACAAGAATCTCAAATGGGCCGATATACCTAGGCCTTCACTTTCCCTTCATTCCAAATATCATTAACATATATCATGGAGAAAATCATATAAATACTTCTCACTAACATTAAACTCCAAACCTCAAGGATGATTATCATCATATCTTTTCAATTGAATCTAAGCTTCTTTGATGTGATGTTGAACAGTTCTAACTTTACATTACATTTATTAAGATGTATATGATCCCAATAGATTTATTTATCCATCTTTATCATAGAATGATAGATTTATATACATATTTATCTTGATGGAATTTTAAGGATCCACTTGAATTTATGAGTGAATGTTATGGTTTTAATAAAACTCAGTAGGAGGAAGATGTTGATCCTAATGACCATTTAATTCTAGATAATAATATCATGAAATATCATCTAGGATTAGAATGGTTCTCTTAGATTGACCAATAATCAAATGATGATAAGCAGTTCCCAAATATAACTCCTTATCAATAGCCTATTTAAGACTTCTCCAAAACATCATGGTAAACCATGTATCCCAACTGGATATAATAGAATGGGGTAATCGATAAAAAAAATACCACTTATTTAATGTATATTATATAAACATGATTAATATAGGAATATTATCTTGTTGAAACAAGTGTTACGACATCATAATTTTATCAACTATAACAAAAATAGAATTATAGATCTTATAAGTTTTGAAGAGTCTGAAGAAAAAATAAATTTTTATGTTTTCCCATTTCCATATTGATATGGTAAATGGTTGTAAAATAAACACATGATTTTTTCTATAAAATTTATTTTAAAAGATACCATGAACTGAGATTTAAACATTTCAAATATATCTCTTAATTTTTTCCCACAAAAAAATACTCTTTTATATCTCTATACATATTTTTACTTCCAAGAGTAATAAATAATTAATAGTATTGATCCTATTTTAACTTATCCTTCTTTAAACCAAGTTTTTATGAAACACATATAATGAAATTGAACCTTTCCATTCCATCATAATAAATTTTTAACACAGAAATATTTATCACCTTCTTCTTTAGTTTCACATCTTCCTTCTGCTCTTCTTAAATTCTAACATGGATTGGTTGTTGAACACTAATTTTACCATGATAAAATTTCTCTCATTCCTTTAATGATTATTATCAATAATTATAAAATCTATAAATATTTTGTCTTTTTTATAATTATAATTTATAAGATATCATGGAATTTTTTAATCAAAGAAACATTCACCTTGTTCTATTTCCTAGGGTGGTAATGTGATGAAAATTTGTAATCATTAATCAACTAAAACCATATTTCTTGAAGAATATTCAAATGTTTATTTATAAATATAAATATTCAGCCATAATGCTTATTATATATATATATTCCACCATTATAGATAAATATAAATATACTATATCGTTAATACAAAATTACATCATCTAATTCCAAATCATGAGATGGGTAATTTCGATCACGTGGAGATTTATCTATCACGATATCATTATTCATGTCAATTCATACCAATACATTATTTCAGGGATAACAATACATTAAAAATACTTCTCCGCTATTGGTTATTGTATAAATAAGTGTTATGAATAAATTTATCTTTAATTCCATGAAATTTTATTCACACTCATCGGTCTAAATGAACATGGATCCCTTCAAAGTTTTCTTTGTTTTAGGATTTGATAACGGTGAAAAAATATCAAAAAATAATTTAAAATATGAAATAAAAATATGAAATATAAGGATATTAGTTATATTGGTTGGTCTTGGCCTACATTCAGTAACTCCACCCACTAATTAATCCACCTATATACACTTATTTGAGATTATATAACCAAAAAATGAAAAAATTTATAGCCAAAATTCATAATTTTTAAATTTTTTAGACAAAAAATCCTACGTTGGGTTCATAAATATAGTATTAATGTTACAATTATTCTATTCATATTTATTTTAATACTAAATAATTTCATCAATAAAGATAACCCCAAATTGATCAAGGCAGTCTATAAAGTCAATATTGATTAAATAGAAAAATATAATTGGGGAATTAATTAGACTAAGTAGAATTACTACATATTCATTATTTGAATACCTTCTAAATAATTATATATATGTTATATCCCCCTTCTTTACCCTCAAATAATTATTTTTAAAATGGATATTAATCATGAGTAATTCTTAAGCACTGCACAGTTGGTTAATAACGTCATCAATACAGGGTAGAGGATAGTTGTTACCAATTAGAATCCAATTTAGTTCTTGAAAATCAATTTAGAGTCACATTATTTCATCTTTAGAAAAATAAATGTAATAGTTGAAGGCCAAAATGACACCCACGGTAGAATAAATCCTTTTTCATGATATTCCTAGTGTTTCTTGTTTTATTTCAACAACTCAATTAAGGACATTTTATTTGGAGTCTTTGAAATAGGTGTAACACCATGTATGGGTTTTATAAACAAATAAACATCATTATTAAATGTAAGTTGAGAAGAATATTCTTAATAAATATAAATAATATCCTTTAAAATAATCATTTTGTTGATGTTGAGTTTCTCTCCAGTAATTTTAGGTAAACACCCTATATAAATAGGAATCAAGACCCATACAATGGACGTTATTTCCATCAAATGTTTATATTTATCATCAAACTAATAGATCATCATTATTTTATTCAGAATATCTAATGTGACATCCCTTATTTAGAAATGTTTCAGGGATTTATGTATATAAATTCAATAAATGCCTAATGTAACATAAAATTCTACTAGAGTGTGAGTAATGAGATTTCAAGGAAACACGTTCCCAAAAATATCAACTGGAGAAAAATCATAGACTAGAGATTTCATCATCAAACCATTATTTATGTCTACTTCTAAATATACATCTATTTTTGTGGTTTAATTATTATACAACTAGATAATTCATTCTAATTAGAATAATGGGTGGATCATGAGTCTAATAAGACATAATCAATTCTAGAGTGAATGGTAAGTGTAACATTCTCTATATTGTTATTATACCCCTAATTAGAAATAGTGATTTCCTATGATTTCCCATTGTCTCTAGGTATAATAGGTTTTTTATGTTTATCATCTCCATTAACATTTGTATTTGAGAACTAATTAGTATAATGGACCCATTCCATGGATTAAAAACATTGGAGTGTGTGTGGTGTATGTTGTGTAACATTCTGTTCATTCACATATTTAGATAAATTTTTCCCACCACATCATTATAAGACTAAATGATAAAATTTAATTACTACGTAAAACATTTAGCAGTCCCCTTAATAATATTTCATCAATGTTTCCTTCCACATATTATTAATAAAGGACTTATTATTGAATTTTCTTCATGGTTATTAAAATTTATAATGAATTAAATCATTCTTTTTCATATCAAAACCATGAGATTGATAAGTATCTCCATTATCCATTTCCTCCATGATATAACATCAAATGATTTATTAATTACTACTAAATACACTATAGAAAATTCCCTTTGGAGACTTGGTATTATGACACTAATGAATCGATCAACCAAAAAATTCATGTTGGATGATAATACAAGAATCTTCCCTTTCATCCCTCATAATTTTTTCCTAATAGGTAGCAATGTATTGATTATAATTAATTATTATCTAATTAAATTAATACCAAATTCCAATATGAAAAATGAAATTAATGTAATTATTTAAAAATAATACATTAAACTCATAATACTCCATATTGTTATTTTTTTCACGTTTCATTATTTACCTGACTATATACAGTTATGTTATACTACACCATCCAATGATCGAAAAATAAAATGTCTTTTAATTCTCTTCACATTAGAAAGTATAAGTAATCTTTTCAATTAAACTGATCTATATCTCAACAACTAGTAGATCATCATACCCACTAAATTATTGTGTTTGTTTTCTCATAAAGTACCAAATAAATCATTTCTCCCTCCTTTGTTCATTTAAAAAAACATCATGATTCATAACATGATAATTTTTTGTAATAATATAAACTATATATTTATTTCTATATCCCATAACATTTAGTTGATTAAAAGGATAATCATTTAATTTTCCATAGCCTTTATTATTAAAAATGTTCCATAATATTCTATCCACTAAAAAACCAAAAAAAATAATGTGAGAATCAATAATTATAGTGGAAAACCATATAATAAAAGAAAATAATATATAGGTTATATAAATCATAAAACATTCATTTAAATATATGATTCATATTATTTAATCTATGTTAATCATGGTCCTTATCTATTCAATTATTGTAATATATATTGTAATGAAAATGTGAATTAACCTACGCATATCACCTAGGAGTGTCAAACCATGTGTGTATTAATGGTGCACTCACCATGAACTATAATTATGGATGATATATACATGGAAAACTCTTTTGGGGGTTATTACTACTAGATGTATATGTTTTAATACTACATCCACTTGTAGTGTCCAAACATTTATTTTTTCTAGGAAAACCACACTCCTTTATTTATAAAAACATTAGATGTTATCCTAAAAATAGAATTATCCTATGGTTCCTTATTGAAGTATTAACATATTAGTTTACAAAGGCTATTAAACATTTCTCTAAAACCCTCTATAGAGACCCATACATTTTATTAATATACATTCCATCTTAACAGATGAAAATTAATGATAATAACGCTATGTTACATGAAAAAAAATCATAATTTTCTAGTGCCTTTGTAAAAATGGATATATAAAAACTAGTTCATAAGTAAAAAACATCATGTCCCACTATGTACTTCAAAATGATCACCCTTATTAGGAATATCATAAATAATACCATTCTTCATAACCTTGGGAAAAGAAACATATGTAAATGTGAGTATTAATGCTCAATAATTATAAACAAGTGATATATTTATATTCCCTTAAACCTAACTTATCATAAGGGAATGATTACATGATAATTGAATTTTAAAACCATACACTATGTATCATAGATGATAATCTTGGGTCATGGAATGGATGTTCAGAAGAATTGAATCATAAAGAGATCAAAGAACAAGATCCATGGGAATATAAAATCAAAACATGTCTTATATTTATGGAATAAACATATCAAATAAAATTATTTTCATTGTAGTAAAGTTCCCTCTGAGTATTATCATAGTAGAAATAGTTCCTTACAGAACTAAGTTCACCAATAATTCTATTCCGGTTTACAAATGATATTTCCATATTTACCAAATGCATTGGGTGGTTGTAAAATTCCTTCCTCACCCTTATCATAATGAAAATAATATATTTGTTTTATGAAATATAATGAAACATTCAAAATATCATTACCCGTTAATAGGTAATGGGTTTCATAACATATTTTAACACACTGAGTTTTTATGAATTATTTTTTTGAATAAATTAAAATTAATTGATGGATTGTGTTTCCCACTACCCCAAGATTATATTGCTTTATAAAAATGCTATATTAATCACGTGATACATTAAGGAATATGTTTATCTTATGGTTTAAACAATGTTGTGATTGGATTTTTTAACACACAATATTGAGTTCTATTGATAGCTTTCTATATATGCAAGGATCCGTTTTAACGTACAATATTATACTATTAATATAATGATTTAATATGATAGTTGTCACCATGATATTATATTGGAATTAATGAATTTTATTTAAAAAATTATAAGAATATATTATTCTCACATGTTTCTAATTTATCTATTTATTACATATAAAATATGAATCATTTAAAAGAAAAGGAAATGTTATATGAAAATTAGAATCTTTTCTAAAATAATAGTTTATTATACTTGGATCACATAAATTAAAATTAAATTTTAACAATTTTAGAAACATTTTTTGAAAAATATCAATTTTGAAATAGGAATATAAAAATTATATTAATGTTAATTATTGGTTTTTTCTGAGAAGTTTTATTTTTAATGAATAGTTAAAAATATTTAGTTTCGATTGAAAATATTTTTTTCATTTAATTAATTTATAATTTAAAATTATATTATAATTTTGTTTTCAAGAATAATTAGATAAATTATATATATATTAATCCAATTTAGTTCATTTTAACCAATTTCATATTTAAATTGAATATAAAAACATTGTAAAATTTTGATCATTTGTTTCGCTTTAAGAACTCACATTTCTTCACGTTTGTGGGGTTAATTATATATTTTATTATTATAATTCAATGTTTTTAATTTTAAAATATGGAATAAAAATTTTTAATCACCCAAAATTTTTATATATAAAAATTCCGGCTTGAATTTTGACTAAAGTAATTGGTGATAACAATTTAAATTAATCACAACAATTAAGGTAAAAACCAGTTTACTTAGTGGTTAAACATAGAATATAAGGTGTAAAACGAAGTAAAGTTTTTCCAAAATTCATATTTTGAATATATTTGTACCACTAACACCATTTTTTTATATTTCTTGGAGTTAGTGGTATAATATTCTATTAAATTGATTTATATAATAAGTTATGTATGGAAAAAGAAAAAAAAACCATCCATGCCTTTAATATTTATGAATATTTATGATATGGAAAAAACATAATGTTATTAGATATAAATATTATTTTTAAATTTAAACTATTTTTTGTCCTAATTATTTGTTTTAGTTTTTTAGAGATTAAATAATTACATTAAATTATTAAGAAACACTAATGTAGGAATTATTTAGGTAATAATTTTCTAAAATAAATGATGATTCCATTAATTTTACATATGAATATATTTCTTTTTAAAAATTTAATATTGTAATGAATTCAAAATACATCATAATATTTTAATTCTTAATTCTAATAAAATATATAATGTCAAAATTGACAGTATTATTATTTTCTATTAAATAATATTTATTAAATGATTCAAAATTACCAAATATAATATATTCTTCAAATTCATTTGTAAATTTTATTAAATATAAATTATTATAAATTCATGTACCAATATATCTTTTATAATTCCAAAATTAACCACTAAATATTAAATAAATATGTTAGCATCGTTAAAGTTAATGTAATGTTTTACGCATTACTTGTGATTATGTGAAAAAATATCCAACACAAATGGGGTCATTGATTTATAAAATATATATAATATAGTGAATTACTATGTTTAAATTATCAAACAAGTGTCACTTTAATTTATTCTTAATTAATTAATTACAATATTAAGAAATTAGTTACCTTAATAAAAACTAAAATTGTAAAAGTAGAGAAACATAGATGTTAAGGAACAACATTATAAAAATGCACATATTTTTTTATGGTGGAGGAGTTCCTCAACCAAAAAAAATTATTCTAATAATTTATTATTAAATTTTGGATTCAAATGAGGTATGGGATACCTCTCAATAGTGAATACATTTTAATATTTCAAAAATTACAGTCCACATAAACAATAAATGGGAACTCACTCTCTCCCTTCTTCACACATCTCAAGAAATTTTTATCATCCATCCACTGCAATTATAATTTCGCAACTTCCATACCCTCATCCTATAAGAATTATGTTAGGTATAAATCTAAACTAGAAAGGAATTAGTGTAAAATAAAAGAGGATACTCGGGGAAGAGGTAAAGTTCTTCTAAAAGTGTTTTAATTTAATTTCATTCTACACCTCCTTAAATTATTATTATAACATATTTATATAAAATCTATGGTATCTTTAATATACTAAGGTTTTGTTATATTAAGGTTATGACATAAATATTCACACTCTTCCATCAAATGGGTTATGAAATCCTCATTCGCGTGTACTCCGGACTAGTGTCCTATGAACCTATGTCATTTATTTTTTCATTTCCAACATTAATAGTTTGGAATAATGAAGGAAATTATATTTAAATATGATATATATCATATTTATAATTTTATTATTATCCCATAATTTTTATATCCAACATAACTTTGTTCATTCCATTTATTGGAATACAATAACTTTATTTGTATATATAGTGGACTACCTATTTGACCTTGTTATATAAAATTTAAACAAGAGGGGGGTGAATTGTTTCTTTAAAAACATGTCAAGAAATATTGATGAAAACCAATTCTATCCTTTCATCATTATCAGATTGTTTATGCAGTAGAAATAAGAATATATCAGGATGAAAAGATTTATAGTGTTTTGGGAAACAATGATCCCCTTGTCTACTCCACCAACACTCTTCTTCCCAAGACAGGTGATTTTCACTATTCATTAAACATTTCACAAGACCATCCACAACTGGGTGTAAGAAGTTGACACCATTACAATTTTATGGTTAAAACAAAGCCTTCTAGTTCTAAACATATAACCAATCAAGAAAACATAGTAAATGAATCCAATATTCCAAAGAAAATAGTGTTGTTTTGATAAATACTTTTTGATTGATCGTCATAGTTTCAGAAGTACAAAACAGATTGTAAATATATGATCATATTTAGAAAGGATATTGTTCAAGTGAGAGCACTTCTAAATCGATCATTTTGCAACTAATCATGAAATATATTCTGCAATTAATCAGAAGTAGATTCATGATATATATCATATGTAGAACAAGTGAATCATTAATTTTCTTCTTTCTAATATAAAATTTAATGTTGTCATTATTTTTAGCAACATATTTTTCAACGATATTTTTAAAGAATAAGTATATCTCTATTTTTATGGAACTCAAAAATCTCTAGATTGGAATTTTTTAATCATCGCTAATTTAGGAGATATAATGTCACTCACATCATCTAAATATTTCAAATACAAATAATATAAAGAATAAATATGAGCGCGTTATTCATAACTTCATATCCAATATTTTCTCCTTACAGATTTCAATATTCTAAAAGTTTGAATAACAGAGTGGTCGTAACTTCCCTTAATAATCAGCATGAAATCATTCTATTAAATATATCCTCCGAATAATGTATGAATGGATTTAAATATGTATTTGAATCAGTCTCGAAATTATCATAATAATCCAAAAATGATCATTGCACAGTAAAGTGGAAAATTCAAATCTCTAAATCTTGAAGAAGTCAAATGTAGGATTAAAATGTAAGGTTGATTAAAAATGTATAGATGATGATCTATAATTTTGTCATTAACTTTCAAATGTATAGTATATTATCCTTAGATTCCTTTGCTTTAGAATGTAATGTATATGATCCATAATTTTTGATAAAAAAAAGTATCATGACAAAAGTAGGGTTGATGATCCACAATTTTGTGAAGCAAACATAAGGTTCCATACTTACTTAGGGTTCTTCATCCATAATTTTCTCATATAAAAATTGTAAGGTTCCTTCCAAATTTAAGGTTCTTTAACCATAACTTTTAGAACACTCATAAAATAAATATAGGATATAATCCTTACGCTGCACTCTCAAACATATAGTATGAATAGTGTTTCTAGAACACGCTAAATATATTTCTGAACACATTGGAAAATATTTCACATGAATCATATACTTTAATATTATTCTAAAATTGGTAATATGAACAATATCAATTTTTTGAAAAATACTTAAAACAAAATCAATATAATAACAATTAAGTGTTTTTGTGAGCATAAAAATCTTCATAAAAATATACACTATTATTGAAACAATACGTGCTCAAAAACCTCCCCCATTTGATTATCAGAAAACTAATAAAATTATGTACATATGATTTATAATTTTTTGAGGATAAAAATAATATTTAATTTTTTTACATTAAAATACCTCTTTGAAAATATACAATACTAGTTTTTCCAAATTTTTCTTCAAAGGTTCTCAAAAAATAATTTTCCCCCAAATGTAAATTTAAAAACAAAGTAAAATGATGTGTTCATCCAAATTTCTCCCACTTTTTGTGATGTAGAAAAGAATGATAGAATAAGGTACATAACACATGTAATGTTTTACTAAACTTGTAAGATAATTTAATGATAACGTATTTATCAATAAAGGAATCTGGAGATTTTTGAGGTAGTCTAACATAGACATTAATAGAGTAAAAATCCATCAAATTTTATAAATATGAAATTTCATTGATAAAACAATATACAAGTACATTAATGAACATGAATCAATTTTTTTGGGTTAAAGGTTTGAAAAATAGTATCACAGTGATTTTGAAAAACATCTTTCAACTCCTCTAACTATAACCTTAATATCTTCATAATACCATCTCAAAGATAAATTATTAGATCTCTTCCTTCTTGAGTCAAATAAACATCTTCAATGAAGACCACTCTGAAAAAATCGATAAATCTTTATTACTTCTTCACAAAATTATTGATCTTCTCGGTGAATATAATCAATAATGCTCTAATACCCGGTTCATTTGTGGTAAGTTGTTCAATAAGATTTTCCTGATTGTCCCACAGAACAAACAAAGGAGCACTATTAAATTTTAAATCCTTCATTATATCATTAATGAAGCTCATTATAGTGGTAATGTCTTTGAATCTCTTAATCAAATCAGGTGAAATAATTGATGTACATGAGTGATGTAATGTGACTATTTCAAACACTTTCTCAATAAAACATCTCAGATCTGCCAAATTTTATTTCAATACAACATAAAATTCAAATTTTTCAACCTCTGTCAGCAATTCTATTTAAAAAATTCAACCTCTTTCTTTGAAAGAGAGATATATTTCATATTTTCAAAATATAAGATTCTCTTTCTCTAATTATCTTCTTAAAATAGTATTTTATGCTATAGTTTTGTTAATTTTTTTTAAAAGTTACTCAAAATGATCAGACATAGAATCAGAGGCACCATATGCTTGACTCACAACTAGATGTACCATGATCAGTAGTAAAGATTGAGAATCTAATTTCACATCTACATTTTACACCACTGGTTGATCAATTGATTTTTCACCTAAAATCTAAACTGATAAGGATTCATTTAGAACTTCTATATTAATTTCAGAGAAATTTTATTGAATAGGTTGTTCATTATTCTCATCTTTTAAAGAAACGTGCTCTTTCAGATCAATTTATTCTTGAATCGTTTATTTTTGAATCTGAATTTGTTGCACTAGTTTCTTCTGAGTATTTTAAATTTATACAAAGTCATTCCATCCTAATTATTGATCTATAATTTTCATTCCTTGAGATTTTTCAATTTGAGGTACCTGCTTATTTCATGTTTCTGCCTCATCCTTCAGCAAAACGTCCACTTCTTCTTAAGAAGAAGCTTTTTCTTATCTCTCTTCTTGAATATATTGTCGCAAAAAAGTATAACTTAAAAGACCTCTTGTTTCAAGAATTTTCTCTGGAGTAGGTTCTTGACTAACTGTTCTTTTCCTTCAACTATGAAGTCCTCTCTAGCTTTCTCCAATCTCATGTTTATCTTCTATTTCAAATTTGATTCTTTTTTATGTCTTTGAAACATTCCATGTTATACGTTTAGCCATACCTTATATAGATTTTACCTTTTCTCTCCAGGAGCAGACACCTAATCCTCTTCAGCTCCAACAGGCATGATTTTTCCTTTTACAGTGCTCTAGAAAAATCTATGCTTCCTTAATGTTCAGGTATTTAACACATTACTATGCTGACATCTGATTGTCACATCAATCGGCCTCACCATATACATATAATTTATTGGCCGAACTTTCTACTTTTGATGGTCCAAATAAATCTATATGGATAATCTATAAAGGTTTATATATAACAAATTTTCTAATTGGTTTGAAGGACTATTTGTGTTGCTTTCGAATTTGAAATGGATCATATAATCATTCACTATCATATTTAAGACTAGGCAAATCAAAAACTAGTTGTTTCTTAGACAGCTTAGGTAATGTATAAACATGGATATGTCTAAGTCTTCTATTACATATCATGGTATCATTTATTTTAGTAGTTAAACAATTTACATTTTGTTTACACAAGAAATTTATGTCCTGGGTATTAACATTGTCAGTTCTGGGTTCTCTAAATATTAAAAATTCATATTTATAAAAAGAATCACAATTGATAGAAAAATCAAACAAATAACCATCATCACAAAATTGAGAAATACTTTCATGGTTATGTATCAATCCTTGTACATAATGTACTTTATTTATTGAGATAGATTTTGGACCTCTAATGGTTCAAATACAAATGATTTTTCTATTGGCATTGTCACCAAAGGTGACTAATCCACCATATTTTTCAATTAAGGTTTAAAGGTTAGATGAGTTTCCAATAATATTCTTGGAGAAACCACTAGCCATGTACCATATTTATTTATCACTTATGTGACCTTATTCTTGAAAAGGCATTTAAATAATTGTTTTCTTTGGTACCCATATTTTCTTGAGTCCAACATTGTTAGCTAGTTGTGATCTGAGAATCCAAATTTCCTTTGTTTTTCTATAATCATTTGAGTCAAATTAACTATTAAAAATAAAATACTTTTTAATTCCAATAATTTGGGGAATTCTTAAATAATAGATTTTGGTTATATCATATTTTATTACATTGTAATTGAAAATTAACCTTTTGAATTTTGAACAATATACTGATTGTATAGTTTATGGTTCTCACCTTTGCTACCTATTCCATATCTTTCATTTTTAATCACATTCATTCCAAGAACATTGGTTGAGGTATTTTTTCTTTTTAAAAAAATAGATAGGTACATTTGTAGGTTTGTACTTCATCCTTTAGTGTTTTGATCTTAGTTTCATGATCTGCACTGTATGTGTTAGACTGGTTATATTTTTCAATTAACTCTTGATGATGTTTTAGAAAATTATCTCTTTCTACTAAAATTGAATTTTGAATATTTATTAGTGATATATGATTTTTTTTAATAATTAATCAAATCATTATTTTAGCATATTACAATAGGATGCAAGTTTTTCATTGGGGTAGCTAGGGTCAGAATCATAATTGCAAGAGTAATTAGATTTTACCTCATTTTCTTTAGCCCTGAAGCACATGTCTGCTTTTAATTCCATTATTCTTTTTCTGAGTCAAACATTGATGATATTATGGAGTCTTCAGAAACACTCCATGTTTCTTTCAATTATCCATTATATTTCTAATCACTATCAGTATTTTGGGAAAACTTATTTTTATTTTATCTTTTTAGCAGAGGACAGTCAGGTATTTTGTGACCCACTATCTTTCATTCATAGATCTAAATTCCTTTGTTCTTTATCATATTTCATGAAGGATTTTCTAATTCCTTTCTTCTTTTTATAATATTTTCTGAATTTTCTGGCCATCTATACCAGTTCTATTTCTGAATCAGATGAGTAAAAACATTTTTTCTTTTTTATCTCTTTTTTCATCTTTTAACTCTTCTTCTAAGATGACACTTTCAGAACAATATTTTCTCTTTTTATCAAGACTTTATGCTCATTATCTTAATCTTCTATCACAACATCACAAATAATCAGGGATCCAATAAATTCATTGATAGTTATATTTCTAAAAGGTGATGATTTCTTAATGGATACTGATTTCCAATTCCATTGGGATGGTAGTACTATTTGTACTTTCAAGGCATGATATTCTTGGGCGATAGGATCTCCCAAGGCAGTAATGTTGTTGACTATCTATATAATCCATCCATTTATTTGAGTAATGCATTCACCATCAATAAATCTAAATGTCTCAAATTTTAGATTTGTTTTAGCATACCTCATTTGTCTAACATTGTCAGTTCCTTCATAAGCTATTGCTCTTGTCTGCCACATCTTATAAGAAGTCAGGATTTGAGATACTCGATTAAATTCATCTGGTTTGAGAAAACATATGATAGAATTCATAGTTCTTGAGTATATGCCATACTTTTCTTCCTTTTCATCACTCCATATTTCATGTTTCTCAGGATCTTCATAAGGATAAATAATTTTTTAATAGACTCGGTATCAAATATTCTTAAGGTAGATGATCATCCTTTTTGTCAATCATCCATTGTTTTAACCATTGAAGTACAAAGATCTAACTATTGAAATTCCCTCTCGTATACCAACTATTTAGATCTTTGTATAATACTTTTCGTTTTAGCATGCTATAAATTTAACAAAAGAACCTCATTTGATGCCAATTTTTGGATCGTGTTATATGAAATATACACAAGAGGGGGGTGAATTTTGTCTTTAGAAACTTATCATGAAATATTGATGATAATCAATTCTGTCCTTTTATATTTATCAGATTGTTTATGTTGCATAAATAAGCAGATATAAGGTCCCAATGATTTATAGTGGTTCAAGGCATCAATATCCCCTAGTCCACTCCACAAACACTCTTCTCTACAAGCTTGGTGATTTTCAGTCATTGGCCCACTTTTCACAAGACCATCCACAATTAAGTGCAGGCAGTTGGCACCTTTACAATTTTAAGGCTAAAACAAATCCTTCTGGTTCAAAACATAGAACTGATCAATGAACATAGTAATAGAAGTCGGTATTCAGAATAAAAGATTACCGTTTTGATTAATACTTTCTGATTGATCTTCCATGTTTCAACAGTACGCAACTGATATTAAATATATCATCATCTTCAGAAAAGATATTCTTTAGGTAAGATCCGTTCTAAATCGATCCAGCAGCAACTAATCTTGAATTATATTCAGCAATAAATCAACAATATATTCATGAGTGATCTCTTATGTATAATAAGTAAATATTTAACATTTCTATTCTGATATAAAACATAAATCAGTAGTTCTTTTTCGTAGTAGATCAGTAAAAGCTCTTTTTAAAGAATCAACATATATCTTTTTTTGTGGAACTCAAATTTCTTGGAATTTGAAATTGGTAATATCCATTAATTCAAGAGATATTATGTCACCCGTGTCATCTATAAAATGTATATACAATGAATAGATAGAATAAAGACCATCACCTTAATCATAAATTCATATCCACAAAAGTCTCTTGGAATGTTGCAATATTCAAAAAGATTAAATAACCGAGTGGTCATGAATTCCCTTACTAATCGACATGAAATCCTTATATTAAATCGATCCTCAGAATCACATATAAACAACTTTAAATAATTCTTTGAATCTAGATTGAAATTATCCGGATAATACGCAAAAGACAATTTCACAATAAAGTCACAAATTCCAATCTCTAATGTTTGAAGAAGTCAAATGTAGTGTTCCAAATGTAAGGTTATTTACAAACGTATGGTTGATGATCGATTCTTTTGTCATTGAATTTAAAATGCGTGGAATGTGATTCATTCTTTTCATTACATTAGAATGTAAGGTATATGATCCATAATTTTTTGATAAAACTTAAGGTTCATTAAAAAAGTAGGGTTGATGATCCATACTTTTGTGAAACAAACATAAGGTTCCATACATGCGTAAGGTTCTATAACCATACATTTATCATATATGAAATGTAAGGTTCCTTAAAAATGTAAGGATATTTTAACATACTTTTGTAAACTCCAATAAAATAATCATATGATATAATCCTAATGCTACACTCTACAACATATGGTATGAATAGTGTTTCCCAAACATGCTGAATAGATTTCGGAACACATTGATGATTAATTCACTCAAATCATATGCTTTAATATTATTCCAAAATTTGGAATATAATGAATATAAATGTATTGAAATATACTGAAAGTAAAATCATTAGAATTACAATTAAGGGTATTTGTGAGCATCAAAATCATCATAAAAATATAGTGTATTGTTGAAACAATACATGCTCTACACTATCGAATCCCGAATCAATGTTATTAAATAACATTATACATAGAATCAATTAAATATGATTTTAATAAAAAGATGATATATATGAAATAAATATGATCATCGAATGATACTATATGTCATTTGCATTTATTTCTTTCAACACAAAAATAAAATGACAAAATGGTGTTCATGCATACGTATATCCTATTATCTCCAGGAAAGGTATATTTCATTACCTATCACTAAATTTTGTGAATTTCTATTAATAAATATAAATTAAATTTATATGATTTTTATATCATTATTATAATTTTGATTTTTATGGAACCACGATCAAATTAATATTACAAAAAACATCAAATCAAATCATATATGAAAAACAAAATGGTTATTACTATAAACACAACATAAACATGTAGTTGTTATTAAAAGGGTAATAATATTTCATAATAAATTAATATATGATACAATATATATGAATATAATTCATTATGAGTTTAATAATAAACTTATTTTAATTGTAATGGTTGTTTTACCACGTACGAAGGTAGTCAAGTCAAATGGTACGTGTATTTCTAATCTCACTTTTATTTATGAGATACTTATGAAATATTCACCACTTGTTTATTTTTTTGGGTGTATATAAAACACTATGACTTGATATATCATGAATATACCTACTATAATGGTAAATATTGTTTCCATTAATGTAATTATTTCACAGGGATTATGATTCAAAATTTACTCAAGCATTAATCATCTTCTGTGTCCCTTTTTTCTTTTATGAGACATGCTATATTCACCACCTCTTTCTTCTATGTGGTGTATATAATAAATATGAATGTATATTATTACATTTATACTAAAAAATATTGGGGTTTACATATCTATTTTATGATCCCATTTTTATTTCTTCTACATTTCAAATGTCAACAAATTGATAAGTGAATTTCATCAAAAAGTTTCTTCTTTTAGACATAAATTATGTTGTACACATATATTATTTCATGATATGTATTCAAATCCTTTTAAAAATGTAATATCATGATTCTAATCATCATATTTTTACTTTATGATTCTTTATATATTATTATTTCATGTGTCTTATGATTGAATAATACTAAAATCGTAATGATTTATGTTATAATCATATCATTTATCAAAAATATTTATGGTTATGTTTCCAATATTTAAATATCATGATCTAAATGTCAATATTTTTCATGATGTTTCTTTTCCTTTATTTATTCTTAATATATTCATGTAATGGTGTCGTTTTTTACTCTTTGATACATATGATAATTAAGAAATTGTTTTGAAGAAAATCTGTCTATATTACTCTCTTCGGTTAGAAATTTGTTTTCATCAAAAGACAAAATTTAAAACAATATTTTAAAATATATTTTAATATTACATTTTATAATAATTTTAAATGGAAAGGATTATGTAAAATATTTGTTTTTTAAAATCTATTTCTAATGATTTTAAAATGTTTCTTAATAATGTTTTATTTATATTTTCATAAAAAATCATTTTCAAAATGTTTCTTGTTCTAAAAATAAATTTTCATGAAATAAAAGAGAAATTCTTCAAAAAATTATTTAAATGATTTTCAAACATTAAATTATAAATTTTCAATGTGGTTATCAAAAAAATGACATTTAAAATTATTTCTTTTTTAAAAATTTATTTTCATTTATATTTTATTTTCCTTAATAAAATTCCAATTGAGTATTTGATATCCTCTCTTACATAAAATGGCATATTTTCATAGAGTATATGATTTACTAGGGATATGATCCAAGTACACCATTCTTATTCTTTATTTGAAAATTTTATATTTTATTTGAAAATGTGATTATAAAACTTTTTTCTCTTCCCGGGTTATATTATGATTAATTTTATATGAAACCCATATGTTTTCATTGTTTATTCTATGATAATATCATTTTGATACCTGTCAATTTTTAATAGGTTATGATATGATGAATTTTTTATGATACCAATTTTTGTCTTGGATAATTATATATCGAATTTTTCTGATCTTGTTGAACACATATGTATGATTTTTTTTTTGGGATGGGTGGGATCTATATCTCCATTAAATGTGATTGTTAAATATTTATATCTATTAAGATGGAATCAAAATTAATGGTTATTTAATTAGTTTTAGTAAAATAGGGAGAGAATGTAGAGTTTACTCGATATAATAAGATAGGGATAAAATAATAAGTGATCCATGTTCAATAAGATAGGGTTAGAACAGGTAATGAACATAGTTTATTAAAGGACTTTGTCATCAATGATGGTCTTCATAGTAAAACTTGACTAATATGGAAATTATTATATATACTTATATATTCCATATATTCTTTGTTTTGTGTGAATAATATGCTCCCATGAATTATGTTCCTCGATTACCATCACCCAATAATGTGTTCTTTGATAAGTTGGATATGGTTTACAATGTTATATTCATTTTATCAAACCCTTATGTTCATGTTAGGCTTTTTAATTTCCCTTTGAATATTGGCTTCCATGTTTCCAAAGTAACTAAACTTCAGTTGTCCTTGGACATGTGTTATTGAAATGTTATGAATATTTATTTAAAAAGATGTATTATTAATTTATTTTATGTATCGGTCACTGTATTATATAAAAAAGTAAATTTTTATTCAACCATTGAAAATATTATGACAAAACATTACTGAGATCCCATGGAATATTACTATGGATATGTCTTGTGATGTATCAATTGATAATTCGAAGGATGTGTCAATGTTTATGAAAATTTCCTGGGATTTTGGTAAGGTATCGGGGGTATTTTCCATTAAATTTATTACCCTTGAAGATAAAAAATGTGGATATTGATTTGGAACATATGTACAAAGATATAACACCCACTAAAATTCTATATTGAGCTCAACTCTATCACAAAGCGGTGCCTGACTACGAGACTTATTGTACACCTGGTTTGAAACTCTCAAGGGATATGCTCTATAAATTGAAAAAATCTATGTGAACCATCATGAAGGATTTAAATAGATTATGACTGTAAATAACCATGTATAAACCCAATTTTTCAACATTAATTTTGAATTATAATTTTTCACTATTAATCGAGAAATTAATTTTTTTGTAAAATGTTAATATATTCACACTATGATAATTTTAACATTTTTATTTAAAAAACATTGGTCATTTTGTAATATAAATGTTCTAAAATTGGAAAACCAAAATATTATTATTTTCTCATAATGATATATATATACCATTTTAAATAAAATGTACATTTTTTGACCAAATAACGAAGTAATTAAAAATATATATTACCCTAAAATAATATCAATACAGATATTCTTAAAATGTTGTTATTAATATTAAAATATTAAATTTTATTTATTATATATAACAATATATTATATTGTAGTTCATTTATAAATGTGTTTTCATGCATCCCCAACTATCTAAGGGATTAGATTTCTTTGAAAAGAAAAAATATCTCAGGGTGTTTCAAACTTCCTTGGTAATTCCTAAATAATTTGTAAATAATTTAAAATAAATATTGAATAATTCACTCTAATTTTTACTCATATTATTGTATAAAATCAATATATACATTTAATTTAGTTCCTAATGAATTGTTTCTCCTTTATGTAAATTTGACGTAAATATGAGATCATAATCAGATACAATATAACGAGGGACTCCATCTAATTTGAAATTGTCATTAAAAATTTTTTAGACAGTCGATCTAAGAGATAAATAACTCAAATATATAGAAAATTTAAAGATTCAACCAAATGATCAATAACAACCAAAATCACATTTTTTACCCATGATATCCTTTTTTTAATATTTTGAAAAATCTAAGAATATATTTTCCCATTTCTATTCTAGAATTAGACAACTAAATAATCTCATTCCGTAGTTTTTGCTAATCATTAAACTATTAACATGGAAAATATTTTTTATGTAAATTTGGAAAAATCCTTCTTTATTAATTCCCAAAAATAATATTCATAATGTTATTTGTACATGTTAGAGATAATTAGCTAAATAAAGAACATAGGTATATGAGTTAAACATAAAAAAAACTATCTTCAACTAGATATTAAATGGAACACACAACCTATTTTGAATTCATATAACACATTATTTTTGAAAATTTAACATAAGAAACATACCCTTCTTAATAAATATTACTAATTTTTGAAATACTAAGTCATCATATTGTTTAAGTACCCTTCTGTCTGATAAAGATGACTTCATTAACACCTGAATCGGAGTTGATGTTCCAACAAGAATATTTTTTAGAACATAATTAATTAAATAATTAACAAAATATCACCTTCCTAAATTTTCATATCTTTTGATGCATTATCATATCTACTCATTGTATCTTCTACATTAGATTTCTTTAACTGGATGATAGTAAATTGTGAAATCATAATCTTTTATCATTTCTACCAATCTTATTAACTTCTTGTTAAACTATTTTTGGTTGAATATATATTTTAAACATTTATGGTTAGTATATATTACACATTTTACCCCATTTAAAATAGATCTCAAGATTTTTACATAAAAAACTATTCTAACGAGTTAATGATATTATGTTTGGTAATTCTAAACAATTTTTTTCAATTAACCAGTCATTACATTATTACATAATCATCTTGCATCGAGATACAAGAAAGTCCATTAATTAAAGAATTACTCTAGAAAAAAAACAATTTATAGATGGAAAGTAAAAAACTAATTAATTAAAAAATCTTCATTTTAATTATTAAAAAATTTATTCACATTTCATTATCTGTATGAATTTAACGAATTATAAAGATAACAATGTATGTGAGGATGATAATTGAGAAATAATTTCAAAAAAAATTATTAGTAACCTTTTATTATAAAAAACATTGAATATTAGAGAAATTTGTAGGATATGCAACTCTTACACCAGATTAGTTTTATCGAGATCAATGGTTATTCCATATTTGGAGTTAATATGTCGGATTAAATAAATGTTTTTTGTGACCAAAATTAAAATTTAATGATTTTCTCAGAAAAAAGGATTTTTTAGGTCTACAGATAAATCCTTATATATCATTCATATTCATGATATATATAATAATAAAATAGAATTATATAAATTAAAATATCCTTATATTTAGGAAAATACTCATGGTAATATCTATTTATATATTACATGAATATTATGTGTAAATTTGGAATCCTAAAGTGTATAAAAAATTATTAAAAACTATATATAAAATAAAAAACTATATTTCATATGGATTCTTTATTCACATTCATCTAATGATATCCAGAGCTAAGATAAATCATTAGAATATACTATTCACCCAGAAAATGATCAAATAAGTCCTTTATAAGAGGGAACATATATGATTTGTTAACATTAATTATATTTATTGATATATAATTAGTGTAATGCATCATCGAACTGTCCTTATTTTTTATAAAAATATAGGGGCTCCCTAAGGTGATGTTCTTGGATGAATATGACCATTTTAATGAAACTCTTGTAATAGGATTAAAAATTACTATAAATCAAATGGGGATATTCAATAACAGAGTTTTCAAATTATTCTTCCAACAGGTACTATGTCCATAGTAAATTCAACCTCTAGATCAAGAATAACTCCATAAAAATAATTAGGATGTATATCACATATTCATTTGATAATGGCACATAACTATTTTGAAACATTTACTTTTAAAAAATATAAGGAATATAAACTTTATATCCATCAAAAATATGTTCCACAAATTTGTGATATATATAAATAAGTTTAACTCATTCTTATATAAAAATTAAAACTCACTCTAATAATTAGATATAACATCGATTTCCTTTATTTATATCATATCATTTTAAATTGGAATCAAATATATAAACTTAATCACATCATAGTCAACTATTTTATCGAATAAAAGATCAATAGGGATAATCTGTAAAGACCTGGAAATTTCAAGGGGAAATTTTTTTTCTAAATTTTCTTTGGGATTTTACAGGAACGCAGTTTCTGATGGCGCCTGATTCCGAGGCCCGGTGTGCCTGGAAACTTTTTCCAAAGTTTAGCTCGGGTTTGTTCAGTGAACGAACGAGCGGGTTTTTCTAACTTCTGAACTGGTTCTCAAAATCAAATTCCGAGGGCACTGATGGAATTGTAGCGCCGGTATTTGCTTATAAACGCCTTTTCTGTAGTTTCGTTTGCTCGGGTGTGTTTTTTAATTTTTGGGGGTTAAGTGAAGAAAATAAAATAAAGTGGTGTGACAACTTTATTTTATTTCACTTAAAGCCACTTAAAGCTACTTAAGATGAGTTGAAGTGGATAGGGTGCAATCTAAAATATCCTACCCTCATGGTAGGATATTTGTGAGGTGGGGCCCACACGAGCCCCGCCGTTTCTTTTCCTCTAAGTAACGCACCCACGAAAACCCCTCTTTAATGAAATTCAACCGTGCGTTTTTCTGGATAAGAAACGCCTCATTAATTAGGCAGTTAAATCGTTACAATTAATTCATTGAATTAATTGTTCGTTTCTTTTCTTTTAAATTCAAACGCGTCATGTGCGTTAATAAAATACGATAAGTCTTATTTTATTTCTGTTGGAACTTGTGGCGTGGAGAGGATTTGGAGGATAGCATTCTTCTTCGACGAAGAACGCGGAGAACGCGGAGAACACGAAGAGCAATCCGACCTCCGACGAAGAATGCCAAACCCTCGGAGATCGACGACGCGACACCGTGTACTACGACGTCAACGACGCTTCTTCCACGACATTTCTTCCGCGACGATCCTTCTCTTCCGTGACGATCCTCTTCTTCCATGACGGTTAATTCCGCGACGAACTCACATTTAACGACAACGCTTGAAGTAGGGAATTATGTTTTAAGAATGATTTTATTCCCATGATTTCTTTCTTCCTAATGAAAACAAAGAACACTGATCAACTTATTAACTAGTTTATCTGTGAACCTTTCCCTTGCGGGTTGGGAATAGTCTGTTGTGGGGAAAAAACTGTTTGGGTTGTTTCTCTTTTGTTCGTGAATTTTCCTTATTGTTCTTCGTCTTTGGGGCCTCTTGTTACCAACTTAATGGGAGAAGGTTGGACCGCACGAACACGGCCGACTCACCTCCCTATTTGTTGTTTGATTCGTTTTGGCACGAACAAAGGTGGCACAGTGCAAAGGCACTGTGCAGACATGAGAAAAAACGCGGCGAGGAAACGCGGCGCCGTCGCGCCGCGCCGTTGAGGCCAAATGAAACCGCGGGCGGAGTCGGGCCACGGAGGTGATTTGAAGACCCCACATTTTTTTGTCGAAGTATGGATCAACAGACGATGTTGAGGAGGGCCGCAAAGGTGTTTTGAAGGATTTGCAGCGAAGTTCGGGTCCTGGGATGATCACTAGCGAAGACCGCAGGCGAATCGGACCACCGGAGCGTGTCCGGTGGTCCGCAGAAGCCCCTGCCGGCGTGCCACGCTGGCGCGACGTCGCCGGCAGTCGGGGGCGGCGGCGCCCGGAGTGCCACCAGAAAAATCCGCCACGACTGAAGCTGCGGCGGCGGAGCGCGGTACCGCGACAACACGGGACCGGAAGGGGGCGGCGCGATGCGCCCAGCTGCAGCGTCCGCTGGTACTGGCGGCCCCACGTGGGGCCGCGGTTCTTCACGCGTGGGTAGTGCCCCACTCCACTCTGCTCGACCATAACCGGCCGAGCCGACCCACCGGCCGGGCCGGGTCGGACCCGGACGCGGGTCGGGTCTCCCGGTTCGGGCCAACCCAGGGGGGGTTGGGCCGGGTCGGTCCCAGCCCAGACCCCCCGTTTTCATACCCTTTTAGGTCTTTCACTCATATCTTGAGTTGTAGACCTCCAATCAACGCACCGTTATCGGCGATGCGGCCTTTGGATCGAGACGGTCGTTTCGGTATATCACACTCAAGGTTTCGGAATACTTTGTGTTCGGCCGGGTTGGATTGTAACTGATATCCAACCGGGCCCCCGGAACAAAAAATCCAATAACTCACAGACCGGGCGTCCGATTAACGCGCCGTCTATCTCGTTTATTTCATCTTGATGAGATGGAAATTTTGGTTTTCTTCGCCCGAGGATTGGATGCTGTTGAAGTATGGCCGGGTCGGATTGTACCCAAAATCCAACCAGGCCCCTGGAACGGAAAAGCATATATCTTTCAGACTGGACGTCCATTCGACGAACCGTCAGCGGCATTGGTAATCACGTTGTGAAACGGTCCCTATGAGTATACCCTATGGGAGTTCAGGGTACAGTTGAGATACGGCCGGGTTGGTTCACACATGAAACCAACCGGACCCCTAGGACGAAAAGGCTAATAACTCACGAACCAGGCGTCTGATTGACAGGTGGTCTATTGCGTTAAGACCCCTATGACGACGCGGTCCTTGTGATACTTCTTCGTGGGACTTTGTGATTCTTAGATTATCGATCGGTGGCTCGTGGATCAGATCCTCCCAGAGGCGAGCATATGGAGTACGGTGACCTTGTAGCCGACTGAGACCTGACGATTGCTTGACTTACTTGACTTGGAGTGAGTCGATTATCCCAGTGGACGGAGCACCAGGTATTTGGCGGCAGACCCACGGCGGACGAAGCACTTGGTAGTTGGCAGCAGACCAGCGGTACTCGACCGGAGGAGTACCTCTATAGGCTATTAGGGGGAGCGCCTGATATTTGGCGGCAGACCCACAGGGGACGGAGCGCCCAGTATTTGGCAGCAGACCTGCGATACTCGGCATGAGGAGTACCTCAGAGACTTGGATTAGTGAGCAGTACCTCGGAGTCGTGACAGGACCACTGTAAACTCCAGAGACGGGACTCTTCAGCAGTTACGGTTTCGATAATGAAAATCTTGGTTTGAGCTGATTCTATGATCCTTGTGTTTCCCCATGATTGAGATGGGTTACTTGATAACTTTGGTATATTTATGGGCATATACCTAAGTAGAGGTTATCTGTTGATATCTTCTTTTTGGTTATCCTTGTTGGTTTTAGTGAGACCTTGAGGGTCTTGGGGTCCCTACTGAGTATCATTATACTCACCCCTGCACGGGCTATGCCTGCACCTCATTGTGTTGGTTGCAGACGACGAGCAGTGCTGACGGAGGCTGAGTGTTCGAGGATTGGACGGTACCCAAAGGTGTACTACATGATGAGTCAGTATCCGTAGGGGGACTTCACGGCGAGACGACACTCGGAGGAGGTTGGCGGGCGAGAGCATTTTGGAGGCTATCTGTACCTACCCTTTAGGTAGGATCCGTGGTGGACGACCCAGGAGCTGCGCCATCTGTACCTAGCCTTCAGGTAGGATCCAAGGAGGACGACCCAGGAGCCACTTCCATTCTTCCAGCTGTTGTCTTTTTCTGTTATACTTTGTTCAGTTGTAGTTGTACTTTCATTTGGGTTTGTATTCTGGCCCATTTTCCTTTCAGCACTTCTCTTTGTACTTAGTGTTTTACATCCGCTTGTACTCTGTGATGTTTTGTTTACTTTTATACGGCAATGCCTTCCCAGTTATTGGGATTTATGCCTTTGGTGCTAGTCTCCAGCCCTTGGCCTATGGAAGGCGGGCTTGGGGTAGTCACGGCATGGGCCCCGAGGACGGGTCGTGACAAATTGGTATCAAAGGGAGGTTCTACCATAGAACATATAAATCTGATATTTTCTTTCTGTGAAGCAATAGTGTTAAGAGTACCGAGTGTGGTTTTCAGTTCAGGGAGTCCAGTGTTGGTGCGGGCGGCCGACGTATCCATACACCAGGACCCTGACAACGGATTTCCGATATTGTGCACGAAAACACTGATTACGTTTGTGTTTCCAGAAGTTTTTAAATGTCATCTCAAACCAGGTCAGCTCACCAGGTATAATCGTTTGACCGTGTCACGTTGTTTCTTTCAGGATGCATTTTCATGGATGAATTGATAGAGCCTAGAGGGATGTGCGTACTGATAGCCTGCTGAGTGATGAGGCTTCGGTATAGGTCCCTCTTACAGTTGAGGCACCAGCGGTACTACCATACGTTGGGCCACCGATGCCACCAGCCCCAGTAGTAGGCGATGCATGCCACTTGAGTGCACTGCACGAGTTCCAGCACCAGAGGCCACCCAGGTTCCGGGGAGAGACGGACCCGTAGGCGGATGAGGATTGGCTGGAGGCTGTGGTGAGAGTCTTCAGGCTAGTGGGGACGTCGGTAGATTTCATGGTGATCCTTGCTGCCAACCTTCTTCAGGAAGCAGCAGGCAGATGGTGGAGCTTAATGCTTTAGATGCATGATGAGGTGACACTTCTATGGGCAGACTTCAAGAGCCTATTACAGGCAGAGTTTGTACCATCCACCCTTAGAGAGGTGCGTATACAGAAGCTACTTCATCTGCGGCAGGGCAGCATGACAGTGGCATAGTATTCAGCGAGGTTCACAGACCTCTCGCGCTACTCCACAGATTTGGTACGGGACCTGTTCTTCAGGGCCTTAACCTTCGAGCAGGGGCTCAGGCGGGAGATTAGAGCTTCTATTGTTTCTCACAGCATTCCGACCCAGAGAGGGGTGTTGGAGAGAGCCCTCTTAGTGGAGAGTTTCTTTGTTGACAGTCTCCAGCAGCACGACCCACCACTAGCCGGCTTGCGGTAGAGCCTTCTACAGCAAGCAGTAGACAGATGACGTAGAGGTCCAAGAGGACCAGACCTACCGGTGGCCGACTGCACGACTCAGGTTCAGTTGTGCGGGGGAACCGGGGTGGAGTCAGAGCCATTCGTGCCGAGAGTGGACAGTGTTACTCCTGCGGTGGGATTGGTCACATGGAACGTAACTGTCCGACCCGCCATGCAGATGACCAGCAGTTAAATGAAGAACCTCACAGCCAGAGGTATAGGTTCGATCAGGGCAGACCGCAAGTAGCAGGTGGCCATGGAAGAGGAGCTGGCCATGCAGCTGGAGGTGGACGATGCTTCGGGGTGTTGCCACCACCACCACCAGGAAGCCCACCCCGACCGCAGGGGACAGGAGGACATGGGAGAGCTCAGCTTCAGGCAGCTGAGGCCTATGGTCATGGAGCTCCGGAAGCAGATGGATAGGAGCGGGACTAGCTCTAGACCTGGAGGATATTGATCATGTTGCTTCTAGTTTTGATGATGTTTGTTTGTATTTTCTTCGTGTCTTTGTACTATGAGATGCAATAATAAAATGACACTTATATTTGTGATGTTTGCATTCTTGTCCTTTTGTTTGGTTGATACTGAGTGGTCCTGGTTAAAACTATTGACTTGATCATCACTTTCTAGATTTCTACTAGAGGAGACCAAGTGACCTCACACTAATGCCGACAATGTGACTCGACCCTTGGAGGCGAGAGTGACAGTTGGATCTCTTAGTAGTTACATCGAGGCCTTACGACGTCATCCATGGCATGAATGCATCATTCATGTCAGGATTGAATGTATTAGGCAATGGGTGTGGTTCATCCAGGGGATAAGGCCGAGTTTCTCTTTTCGGAAAAGGAGAAATTTTAGCAGCTCTTTCAGATCGTAGGAAAAGAAGGTACAGATCATGCAGGAGCGGATGAAGACTGCACAGTGCAGTAGGAAATAGGAAACTGGCGCCAGTCTTAGAGACTCAAGCGTGTTAAATGTTTCATGAAGAGGAAGTTTTAAGGAGAGATGAGTCTGCAAAGTAGCAGACGTGGAGGCAGAGCTAGGAGAGAAGCATGAGGTGGTGTACATCTTAACATTCTACAACCACCCGCCTTATTTATCCCCGCCAGGCTCAGGGAGCTGGAGGGTAGAGGGAGAGTGCGGCTGCATGCGGTCAGGGAGAGTGACCCAATGGCTCAAAAAAATGATTCATGGGACAGTCTGTGTCCACTACTAGCTGCTATAATAACAGACGTCGATATGAATCATTCCTTGCTTTCACAAATCTTGTCCCAGACCTAGATTTTCCAGTAAGTCGTGGACTTGACCCTCACATCTGGAGATACCTTGGGAGGAGACTCGATAATCACACTTACACTGACAGTGTGGTCAGACCCTCGAGGAGAGAGTTTCAATTGGAATCTCTTGGTGGTAGCATCGAGGCCTTATGACGTTGGTTTGAGTATGGACTGGGCGATCACAGTTCATACACAAAATGACGGTATTAGGAAAAAAGTTTGTGGTTTAACTATGACGTCGGAATGGGTTTTCCTTGGTTGGTTAAAAAGGAAACCCCAGGCAGCACAGGATAAACTCTTGCACAGGAGGGTGTGACCGATCACTCTTGGGTCGGTCAACCTTACCCTCGTGGCAGCAATCGTTTGAGTTCCAGTTCTAACAGGAATTGGAGACCTCCGTAGTTCGAGGATGATTATCACGTCCTTATACGGGTCTCACCTCGATGAGGTTTACGAAGATGTGGCCAAGGCGGCAAGTTATCACCGAGGTTCAACAGACCTTTCTAGGTCGTCAGCTGGGTAGGAGAGGTGGTTTACCGCTTGACCCATCCACCTCAGTTGCACCAGGTGTACGAAGACTTCCACATATCTCAATAGAGGAGATACGTGCTCGACCCTTCGCATATCATCTACCATGGGGAGCTGGACGATGGCGATGGGGTGATTTTCACGGAGGGTCCAGTGGGGATCGAGGATCGACAGGGGTGGATCCTACGAGAATGGTCTATTCCTCAGGTGCACTTCCACTGGCAGTATGAGAACCTCCAGGTTAGCACGTGAGAGAGGGAGGCTCAGATGCATGCTCTGTACCGCTTTTGTGACCCTAGTTTGTGTTAAAGCTTTACGAGGACGTAAATCCCTGAGGTGGGAGTAATGTAAAGATCCGGAAATTTCAGGGGAAATTGTTTTTTCTAAATTTTCTTTGGGATTTTACAAGAACGTAGTTTCTGACGGCGCCTAATTCTGAGGCCCGGTGTGCCTGAATATTAGCTCGGGTATGTTCAGTGAACGAACGAGCGAGTTTTTCTAACTTCTGAACCGGTGCTCAGAATCGAATTCCGAGGGCACCGATGGAATCGCAGCGCCGGTATTTTCATAGAAACGCCTTTTCCGGAGTGGCATTTGCTCGGGTGTGGTTTTTAATTTTTGGGGGTTAAGTGAAGAAAATAAAATAAAGTGGTGCGACAACTTTATTTTATTTCACTTAAATCCACTTAAAGCCACTTAAAGCTACTTAAGCTGATTTAAAGTGGATAGGGTGCAATCCAAAATATCTTACCCTCTTGGTCGGATATTTGTGAGGTGGGGACCGCACGAGCCCCGCTATTTCTTTTCCTCTAAGTAACGCACCCACGAAAACCCCTCTTTAATGAATGTCAACCGTGCATTTTTCTGGATAAGAAAACCCTCATTAATTGGGCAGTTAAATCGTTACAATTAATTCATTGAAATAATTGTTTTTTTCTTTTCTTTGAAATTCAAACATGTCATGTGCATTAATAAAATAAGATAACACTTATTTTATTTCTGTTGGAACTTGTGGTGTGGAGAGGATTTGGAGGAAAGCGTTTTTATTTGACGAATAACGCGAAGAATGCGAAGAACGCGAAGAACGCTCCGACCTCCGATGAAGAACGCCAAACCCCCAGAGATCGACGACGAGACGTCGTGTATCGCGACGTCAACGACGCTTCTTCCACGACGTTTCTTCCGTGATGATCCTTCTCTTCCGTGATGATCCTATTCTTCCACGACGGTTAATTTCGTGATGAACTCGCGTTCGATGACAATGCTTGAAGTAGGGAATTATGTTTAAAAATGATTTTATTCCCTTGATTTCTTTCTTCCGAAAGAAAACAAAGAACATGAATCAAATTATTAGCTAGTTAATCCGTGAACGTTTCCATTGCGGGTTGGGAATAGTCTGTTGCGGGGAAAAAAACAGTTTGGGTTGTTTCTCTTTTGTTTGTGAATTTTCCTTGCTGTTCTTCGTCTTTTGGGCCGCTTGTTACCAACTTAACGGGAGAAGGTCGGACCGCACGAACACGACCGACTCTCCCCCATCTATGTTGTTTGATTCATTGCGGCATGAACAAAGGCAGCACATTGCAACGGCACCGTGCAGACAGGAGAAAGAACGTGGCGAGGAAATGCGGCGCCATCGCGCCGCGCCGTTGAGGCCGAACGAAACCGCGGGCGGAGTCGAGGCCACGGAGGTGATTTGAAGACTCCACGTTTTGTTTTCGAAGTGCGGATCGACGGACGATGGTGAGGAAGGCCGTGAAGGAATTTTTAAGTCTTTGCAGTGATGGTCGGGTCCCGGTATGATCAATGGTGAAGACCGCAGGTGAATCGGACCACTGGAGCGCGTCCGGTGGTCCGCAGAAGCCCCCGCCGGCGTGCCACGTCGGCGGTCGGGGGCGGCGGCACCCAGAGCGCAGCCATTAAAATCCACTGCGGCTTCATCCATGGCGGAGGAGTGTGGTCCCACGACCACGCGGGACCGGAAGGGGGCGGTGGGACGCGGTCGGCTGTCGTGTCCGCTGGTACGGGCGGCCCCACACGGGGCCGCAGTTCTTCACGCGGGGGCAGCGCCCCGCTCCGCTCCGCTTGGCCATAACTGGCTGAGCCGACCCACCGGTCGGGTTGGTTTGCATCATCCGGGTCGAACCCGGACCCAGGTCAGGTCGACCCGGTTCGGGACGACCCATGGGGGGTTGGGCCGGGTCAGTCCGGGCCCAGACCCCCCATTTTCGGACCTTATTCGGTCTTTCGCTCATATCTTGAGCTGTAGACCTCCGATCGATGCACCGTCAGTGGTGATGCGACCCTTGGATCGAGACGGTCGTTTTAGTATATTACACTCAAGGTTTCGGAATACTTTGGATTTGGCCGGGTTGGATTGTACCCGAAATCCAACCGGGCTCCCGGAACGAAAAAGCCAATAACTCACAGACCGGGCGTCCGATTGACGCGCCGTCTGTCTCGTTGATTTTTCTCTGGATGAGATGGAGCTTTTGTCTTTCTTCGCCCGATGATTGGATGCTATTGAAGTATGGCCGGGTCGGATTGTACCCAAAATCCAACCGGGCCCCTGGAACGGAAAAGCTGATATCTTTCAGACTGGATGTCCGTTCGACGAACCGTCAGCGGCGTTGGTGATCACGCTGTGAAACGGTCCCTATGAGTATACCCTATGGGAGTTCAGGGTATAGTTGAGATACAACCAGTTTGGTTCTCACATGAAACCAACTGGGCCCCTGGGACGAAAAGGCTAATAACTCGCGAACCGGGCGTCCGATTCACGCGCCGTCTGTTGCGTTAAGACCCCTATGATGAGGCGGTCCTTGTGATACTTCTTAGTGGGACTTTGTGATTCTTGGAGTATCGATAGGTGGATCATGGATCAGATCCTCTCAGAGGTGATAATAAAGGGTACGGTGACCTTGTAACCGACTGAGACCTGACGAATGCTTGACCGACTCGACTTGGAGTGACTCGACTAGCCCAGTGGATAGAGCGCCCAGTATTTGGAGGCAGACCCACGGTGGACGGAGCGCCTGGTAGTTGGAAGCAGACCAGCGGTACACAACCGGAGGAGTACCTCTGTAGGCTATTAGGGGGAGCACCAGGTATTTGGCGGTAGAACCACAGCGGATGGAGCGCCTAGTATTTGGCAGCGGACCCGCGATACTCGACAGTAGGAGTACCTCAGAGACTTGGATTAGTGAGCAGTACCTCGGAGTTGTGACAGGACCACTATACACTCCAGAGACGGGGCTCTTTAGCAGTT
Organism: Viscum album; assembly: GCA_963277665.1. Lineage (NCBI taxonomy): Eukaryota > Viridiplantae > Streptophyta > Magnoliopsida > Santalales > Viscaceae > Viscum > Viscum album. Next base: position 350,222,307 of record OY728134.1, on the reverse strand, counting down.
ACAATTTCGATAATGAAAATCCTAGTTTGAGCTGAGTCTATAATCCTTGTGTTTCCTTATGATTGAGATGGGTTACTTGATAACATTGGTATATGTATGGGCATATACCTAAGTGAGTATATCTGTTGAGATCTTCTTTGTGGTTATCCTTGTTGGTTTTAGTGAGACTTTGAGGGTCTCGGGGTCCCTGCTGAGTATCGTTATACTCACCCCTGCACGGGCTATGCCCACACCTCATTGTGTTGGTTGCAGACGACATGCAGTGCTGACAGAGGCCGAGTGTTCAAGGACTGGACGGTACACGTAGGTGAACTACACGATGAGTCAGTATCCGGAGGTGGAATTCATGGCGAGACGACACTCGAAGGAGGTTGGAGGGTGAGAGTATTATGGAGGCTATCTGTACCTACCCTTCAGGTAGGATCCGTGGTGGATGACCTAGGAGCTACGCCATCTGTACCTACCCTCGAGGTAAGATCCGAGGAGGACGACCTAGGAGCCGCTTCCGTTCTTCCAGCTGTTTTATTTTTATATTGTACATTGTTCAGTTGTAGTTGTACTTTCATTTGGGTTCGTATTTTGGCCCATTTACCTTTCAGCACTTCTCTTTGTACTTATTGTTTTACTTCCGCTTGTACTCGGTGGTGTTTTTTTTACTTTTATAAGGCAATGCCTTCCCAGTTATCGGTATTTACGCCTTTGGTGCTAGTCTTCGGCCCCTGGCCTATGGAAGGTGGGCTTGGGGTAGTCACGACACAGGCCCCGAGGATGGGTCGTGACATAATCATTCCACATATAATCATATTAAGATTTAAATTAAAAAATTCCTTTATTATTAAACTATGTATTTTTTAAAAAAATTAATTTTTATATTCGTTGAGGTAATGCTTCCATTTCATTAAAAAATCCATAATAAATAAATAAATCTATAGAATGTAAAATAAAAAAAATACAATCACAGAATCTGAATAAAAAATAATTGTACCTATTATGACTTCACATGATGTTCCAACAAATTTCCAAGTAGTCTCAAGTGACATTTCCAGACCCTTATACTTATAATATTATGCTTTATATCATTCAATATTCTCTTATAAAATGCATCATCAAGATGAAAAGTTTCATTTACTTTTAATCATTTCATATCATACTTATCATATTTGGTCTTACCATTGAACTTATTATTTTATTTTCAATAATGATCCTAATGTACCATCATACAAAATCAATTACACATACCAATTATTATTATACACTCTCTATGATTCTTCTAACGAAAATTATCATAAAATGAAAATTTAGACCTATTAACTTCATATTTATTCAAAAGTAACATTCTAATTTTTTTACACATAGAAAACATTTTTTCATATTTTTTTAAATGTGAAAAAAACAACATTTAAACCATAGAAAGTAATTATAAACCTGTATAATATCATTAAAAACATTTTTGGGAAAATCCATTCACAAAACTTCTTTTAATCCAGAGTAAAACATATCAATTTTACAATAAAGATCCAAAATGAAATATTGGTCATACCATTCTATTTATGTAAAAACTTCTTCACCCATGGAAACTAAGTGATCCTCTTTTTTTATTTAGTTCCAAAAATTTCATTTCCATTATAATTCAAACATCATTAGAAAATAATTATCATGTAAACTATTTGAAAAATTTATACACCATATAATAAATATAAATTTTATCCATGGTATTATATATTATAGACCACCATTGATCAACTTCACTATAAAAATAGTAAATGAAAATAATTTCCATTTAATGTCATGAAAAACCCAACACCTAAAATATTTTATCTATAGAATTAATCCATCCATCTGATACCATTAGATATATGGTTCCAAAAAATTCACGAGGGTTATGTTTCATAAATATCCAAAATATTTATAGGTTCCTATAAGGTTAGTTCAATCACTCTCTGATACGGGTACTACAATTATGATTTTTTTAAAAATATATATTTGTTTTTAAAAAATATATACTCTTATTCCAACCATTCCAGGTTTTCAATAAAGGTCAATATACTCATAATGCCTTTCTGGTTCATTCACGCAGTTTCTTATGTGGAAAAACATTCTAAAATAGTAATATATTAGATGAAGTAAAATAAAAACCCCAAATGTTTCCTTCAGATATTGTAATTCATAGATTAAAATATCTTTAATTCCTATTATTAATAACATCATATCCTATATTTGTCTCTATGATTTGGTATTGAAACCAAATATAACACCTTGTCACATAAAAACCCATAATTTTATATTTTATAATAAGGGTTTCACTTAATTATACGTCATACATATTTTAAATATACATTTTTATTTAATTAATAAAATAAATTAACAATAAAACCCAAATAATAGAAATTAGACACTTCTATCCAATGTATATTATTTTCCATGAAAATTGGTTGATTTATGTTAATCATCTATTTCAATAAAACAACATTGGATTATTTAACATTGAATCCACATAGAAGAATTTTAGACCTTGATATAGTTTCAAAAGCATACATAGGTTTGGTAAAAAACATTACAAATATTTCTATGATTAAAAGATATCAATAATGGAAACAAAATTAAGGAAACCCATTTTTACTTTATGAAAATTATTTAAACCTAAAATAAAATTTTCAAATTCAAAATAATAAACTATGAAATTAAATATTCAACTTCTTAATCAACGAATAACAACAAAAGCCAATTATTTTCATAAAATATTTCATAATAAATCAATATTACAACATCATAATCATGAGAGACTCATTTAAAATAATGGAAATCATGAAATCATTTTATTTAAAATCATAAATTTGACCCAAATTAAGGGGCATAAAAAATACTATAAACAATAGAATATTAGCTTAACTTATGAAATCAAAATACATCGATGAAAAAATAATTTCATGAAATGAAAATTCATATAGTTTCCTTTTAAATAATATTCCCTTCAATCTTACAATCACTCTTATAATCCCACTAACAAATATAATAACTTTCTTGGTTAATTCTAACATAATTCCTAAGAGAAAAAAAAGTTTCTAAATTGATTTGAGAGCTTTATCGGGCTCACCCATCATTGTTAAAATTGTCTACAAAGCATAAAATATATAAAAAACATAAAATATAATATTTTAATCATAAAATATCAAAAATTATTTTGTTAAACACATATGTAGAAGTGCTTATAAGTTTCTAGTAACAATAAGGATAAACACCATTTTACATTGAAATCAATTCTGACAAAAACTACTAAAAAATGGAAATAAGATATTTCTATTGTAGATACCCAAAGCCTGTCGTACATGGACATTACATTACTTTTGCGGAATACTTAGTACATAACAAAAACACACACACAAGGATCGTAATAGTTTAGTGTCTTTGGAAACTCGGAATAAAATCTTCTAATCGTGGGGAAAGATCTTCAACATCTCCCATAAATATCTTCCCTTTTTTTTACCTAAAAACATTTCTTTATATCCTGGGGAAAAGAAAACATAAAAGGGTGAGCTCAAATGCTCAGTAAGGGTATACAAAAGAAAAATCAATCACATCATATTCATAAGACCATAACTTTTGGAAATCTTAACCTGCAAAAGAGAGCATAATTTCATAACATGGGATAAATCATAGTAGTGAAAATGAAACCCTTACTTAAAACATTACTCATTGTGGCATACACACATAATCATAGAGAATCATTTCTTGTTAGTCAAGACTCATTGCCAAGACTATCTTAGTGGACAAAGTCCCTTTCTGAATCGAGTAATCCTCGTTTCAGTCCTGTTTCACTGAACCGGTATAACCTACCATTCCAGCCATGTCTATCTCATGAGATATAAAATCTTTACCCAATGCATTGGAGGGAGATATAGGTCCCACCCATCTCTTAATGAATCCTTTCTTATGTGTGCCACAAAATCATAAATCATACATCATTGCATAACCCATGTAATAAAAATGGGATTCTTAAACAACATGACATCATAAAACCATTCATATAAGATAAAGGAATTCATAAACATAATTCCATCACAACATAGTCAAATCAATGTAAAAATATGGATAGAAACAGAACCCTTTATTATCTTATATGGAAAATAATTTTGATAAAACACTTGAATTGAATTCTTGAGGAAAATATCCTTTCTTCTTCAAAATCAATTTCTTTTCACAAAACATCATGCAATTTTAAAAGAAAGAGATTTTATTGAAAATAGTCATGAAATCTTTTAGAGGAAGATTCATGAAAATAAGGCTTTGTAAAACAGTATAAATCCGTTCGTGCCGTATAAGTTAAAAAAACATTCCTCGTACTTTTGTCGGAAAAGTCAAAAAGTACCTCGTACGAAAAACATCAAAAGATTCCTTTCATTTCTTTTACTAAAAACTCACCGAAGGGTAAAAATGGATTTAAACAATTCTAGGTGGATGGAAATAATATTACATATTGATGAAACATGGATGTGGATGATAAAATACACCCCAGTAAATACTTACGAATAAACAACCTCGGATAAAAATGAGATTGTGATATTTCCCTTACCTTATGTCCGACTTGCTTTGTAAGTGTCCAAACCTCCTGTATAATGATTTAAATCATGTTATTGACTTATTCCAGAATCATATTCATTGTTATGATATCATATATGGTTCACTTATGACATTATATTACCCGTTCTTTTGTAAATTCCATGTTAAAGAAGCGTTTTGGGTAAAATCGTTTCATTTATCTTAGGTGTTTTGACTTGTTGTTCTTGACATCACTATTACTTATATCATGATTTACTTACTTCCAGAATATAAAATATGATTTATATATCATATATATTCAGTATATATATATATATAATAGGTAGATAAATAAAATGAAAAACACCGTTCATGGAGACGGTAGTCCGTACGTACGCATGAACGCTGTTTTCCTTTCCTTATTGTCTTGAAATGGAAGTAAGTAGATGACATACATATGTATATATATACATAAATCCAGTAGCTTTATAATGTCATATATTTCACTATTATTTCTTATATATACATTATAATCATTCTTAAATGGTTAACATCGAGAATGAATCTCATCGCGTCGTGGAGACGGTAGTCCGTACGTACGCACGAGCGATGACATCATTTCTATAAATATTGAATTGAATTGGAGTGGATTATACAATATATCAGAATCAATATGATGTTGTAATAACTATGTATAGTTATTCTTTACACCATTATACCCATCCATGTAAGGTGGTGGTGGAAAATAGATTACACCACGGCGTGGAGACGGTATTCTGTACGTACGCACGCGCTGTGATTTCTTTTTCCGTAGGATGGATAGATGGTGAAATAGGGTTGTTTCATACTTATAATAACATATCAGTATATGAGTGATACTGATTTTATTACTTCATAATGAAACAACCTAAGAAGAAGATGTGGAAGAAGAAATAAAGATGAAAGAATTGGTAACGGTAATTACCTCTTCTTTGAAGTGCCTCTTTGAGACCTCCTCTTAGGGCACTAAAATTGGTCTTTGAGGAAGACCAGAACCTCTAGGATGTTGCTAGGGAAGTGGAGAGGAGAAATTGGCAGGGGTTGGCCGAGCTTGAGTGCTCAAATTGGTGTGAGGAGGAGGGGGAGGAGGTGTCCTTTTATAGGGGAGGAGAGGGGCACCTTAGGAATATCTCAAAATATTATTTTATATTAAAGTCAAAATCGGTTTATAATGGTTCCAAAGGGTCTTATTTCGAAGCTAAAGTGGGGATGGGTCGAAATCCTATCAACCAATAGGATTTAGACAAGTTTAGGGTATTATTTTAACCTTATCAATTAGATTTAACTCTAAGTTAAATAATTTAACTTTTACCATGTCTTTTTTTTTCTTTCACTATATGGTTAATAAACTTACTATAACATGCCAAACGAACCCCAAATTGTATATTATTAATAAATATATCCTTATCTAAGTCATTTAGCCGAACCTTAGATTTTTTGGAATAAAATAACAATTAATAATATAATATTTGATTTAAAAACTATTTTGTGTCAATTTTGACACTATTTGATATATGATTTTTGTGAAAGTCATAACAGAATTATATGTTCGAACCAAGTTGATTAAATCAACACTAATATATCATAGTAACCTAGAAAATTAGTGGAATTCATAAAAAGTCTTAAATTACATTTATTTTGGTATTTATATTATCAATTATGTCAATATTTCATTAATAAGATAATTACTGCATCATTTTTGTGTCATAAATAAATTATATTATTTGATGTCTAAAAATTACAAATAAAATACCATCATGTAGGAAATCGTTTTAGCTTTCTAATGAATATTTATAGTCGAATTTATCTTATGTATAACCCCATATTAAAAATGATTTACTTATTAAACTTTGATTTTAACTATTTTAACCCTTCTTTAAATAAATTAATAATAAATGTCCTAATCTAATCCAAGTGGGCCTAAATGGTCATATTTTATTCCTAAGTTTGTTTTTGGTCGAATTACACTTGTCCAATAGAATTAGGACATGTGTTAGGGTAATATTGATATCATATTTACCCTTAGTTACCCTATTTACTATTAACCGCGGTAAAAAAAAGTAAAAAGTTACTATTCACCAAAAAATTATTTTCATCTCATTGAACCACATTTTAGTCCTTGATATTAACCGTGTCTCTCGGATTTTCGAAATTCCATTCACAGAAGCGGTAAAATTAAGTTTTATGCAAAATTCAGTTTTTAACCTACCACTTAATAGTTTCACTATTCATCAAAAATTGATGTTTTTCAGAACAATGCCAAAATTTCATCCCAAGCTATATTTCATATTCCGAATTAAAAAATGAAGTCTATTTTACCAAATTCATAACATAAAAGTTGCATTAATTAATTTTTTAATTAAATCCCGCTGTTAAAACAAATAGCGTGTTTTTAAGAAACAATGTCTATCAAAAGATTGACACTTGTTTATGTCTAGTTTAATTGTGAAATTACATCCAATGACCAACATTGTATTAAATTGTAAAAATATATTCTAAATATACTTTAAAACCACTCAAATTAATGATTTATCACTATTAATTATTTCGATTAAAAAAGTTGTTTTTAATTATAATTTAGTAATTTTCACTATTCATCAGAATATGAAAGTTATCCGAAAAGTACCAAAATTTCACCTTAGGCTAAATTCGATACTCCGAATCCAAGAATGAAGTTCATTTTGAAAAATAAGATTTACAGAATATTAAAAAGTGGTTATTACTATTCATAACGGCTAGTTTTAATAATATTTTAATAGCACATCGTTGTTTAGTGAAACTCGGTATTGCGTTTTACACACGCTATCGAGGAAGGTCGCGATTGCATGTAATGAAAGGCAAGACAAGGATGCGTGTTGTGCAAGATCCTTTTGGTGTAGCGTACAACACAAGACATTAATAAAATTAAAAAGAATATTTCTTTATAAAATATTGGGCTGTTACATTCTACCCCCCTTAAAATGAATTTCGCCCTCGAAATTCGTCGGGGTTATAAATAGTTTACTATTCGAAAGATTCTTTAATAGAAACCCACATCGTAAAAAGGAATATCAAAAACAATCTTTAAAAACAAAAGTATGAAACGTAACGGTTACCCAAATAAACTAATCATTGGGTTTCCACATAGGTGAAAATATGGATATGGAAGGGAAATCTAACCATCATGTTCTGATGGAGAGTGGTAGAGAACATGGCTATGGAAAATCCAATAATCACAAATCCATAAATTTGTGACGATCTAAGGTACCATCCGATTCATCAGGTATAAGATCACTAAGACAACATTTTTGGTTTTCAAGATCATTTCCCTAAAGTTGAAAATTTGAATTGGAATAAATACTTTCTTTATTTTGGTACAATCTCACTATTGTTCGTGCCTTGAACAATTTCCACTTCATCTCTTATATAAATGCAGTTGAATTTGTTATTCGTGAAGTGTTAGCAGATCATGTGATAGAATGACGGGTCATTCCATCTGTCTCGAACAAAAGGTTAGTAAAAATTATATACATAAGTCGATCTATAGTGAGATTAATCATATATGGTTCCTAAAATGGACTTATACTTCATATATCATACTGCTTAATATAATAAAACTAGTTTCTTCTAAACAGGGACTTCCTGTAGGTCGGTGGTAGGCGATAAAGGCCAGTCGCACTTCGGTTGTGGGTTCGATTCCCACAGCCTTGTCCGAAGCGATGGGCTGTCGCCCGTCCTGCAGGTTGTCCTTTTTATAAAACTATATTACTATAACATCCCATCAATAATATCAAAAAAAAACTTCTATCCTTAAACAATACTAACTTATGTCCAACATAATTCATTCCAATCATTAGGCTCATAATACTACAGTCCATTCTCATAACATAGTGAAAACGATTACCAGATATTTAGTACCATCGTTGATCCCCATATATCATAAGATATATCTTGTTGGTCACATTCCAAACATTCAAAGGCCTTAATCTTGTACTCTCTTGAATACCCATTGAACCTTAGTGAAAACTTGAATGCAGTTAAAAGTTAACACTTTTCACATACCGAAATCCTCAAAATTCTATATACTCAAACCATGATATCACTTAGTCCTTATATCAATCATGAGCTCATGAATACTGTCAAACATTTCATTTTCCCCTTATCCCTTCATTATGCGCATATCATCTTCATTCCAAAAATATCTGAATAACCTTTCATGGATACTGGTAACATTAATCAGACAACAATGTTACAATCCTTACATGTCTCTTTATTCCATAGTACCATGAGATTACTTATACAACATTACACATGATAAACATGTAATCATTCCACTACATTCTTAAACCATTGACCGAGCTTCAACAATTCTTTCATCTCACATACCATTGGTAGTCTCTTCATCATCATCCACATAAATACTTCCCATATGACCATACTGATTCTCTTCATGAGTCTTTCCCTTAGGGAATTTGTTTGCATAATGCCCATACATTCCACATTTAAAACACTTAACCATTTTTGATGTCGTAGCAATACCATTATCCTCATCCCTGGTATTAACTGAACCTTTTCCTTTGCACTTACTGGCTTTGTGTCCTTCTTTTCCACACCCAAAGCATCTTCCAGTTCCTTTGAAACATTCTCCTTGATGCCTCTTCCCACATGATTTACATAGGGGAAATTGAACTTTCTTTCCTCTATGATCATCATGAAACTCCATCTTTCTCTTATTAGCCGAGTCAGGAAACTTACCAAATTTTACTTTATTGATCATATTATGAGATTGCTGATTCGGCATAATAATGATGTTTGGACTTCCAAATCCCATTTCATTGGGTTTCTCATAAAGAATATCATTCCATTGTCCATCATTTCCTCCATTATCGTGAATCACCTTGTTTCCAGCCATTTTCTAAAACCCAAAAAGAATGGTGTGAGAGGCAAAATAATGCTAGGGAAAACAACATAGTAAAGGGGGAGTGCCCTTAATATCTAACATCTTAGGTTAAATTCTAAGATCGGTATCGTAGTTCTAGGATTATATCCTATACGTATACGTATCCTTAGGGACATCCCTAGACATACCTTAGAAATATCTCTAGGGATCTCACTAATGTTTTCGCATCCTAGTTTCCAAAGGTTGACTAAACCTTTCCTCTGATACCAACTGTAGATACCCAAAGCCTGTCGTACATGGACATTACATTACTTTTGCGGAATACTTAGTACATAACAAAAACACACACACAAGGATCGTAATAGTTTAGTGTCTTTGGAAACTCGGAATAAAATCTTCTAATCGTGGGGAAAGATCTTCAACATCTCCCATAAATATCTTCCCTTTTTTTTACCTAAAAACTTTTCTTTATATCCTGGGGAAAAGAAAACATAAAAGGGTGAGCTCAAATGCTCAGTAAGGGTATACAAAAGAAAAATCAATCACATCATATTCATAAGACCATAACTTTTGGAAATCTTAACCTGCAAAAGAGAGCATAATTTCATAACATGGGATAAATCATAGTAGTGAAAATGAAACCCTTACTTAAAACATTACTCATTTTGGCATACACACATAATCATAGAGAATCATTTCTTGTTAGTCAAGACTCATTGCCAAGACTATCTTAGTGGACAAAGTCCCTTTCTGAATCGAGTAATCCTCGTTTCAGTCCTGTTTCACTGAACCGGTATAACCTACCATTCCAGCCATGTCTATCTCATGAGATATAAAATCTTTACCCAATGCATTGGAGGGAGATATAGGTCCCACCCATCTCTTAATGAATCCTTTCTTATGTGTGCCACAAAATCATAAATCATACATCATTGCATAACCCATGTAATAAAAATGGGATTCTTAAACAACATGACATCATAAAACCATTCATATAAGATAAAGGAATTCATAAACATAATTCCATCACAACATAGTCAAATCAATGTAAAAATATGGATAGAAACAGAACCCTTTATTATCTTATATGGAAAATAATTTTGATAAAACACTTGAATTGAATTCTTGAGGAAAATATCCTTTCTTATTCAAAATCAATTTCTTTTCACAAAACATCATGCAATTTTAAAAGAAAGAGATTTTATTGAAAATAGTCATGAAATCTTTTAGAGGAAGCTTCATGAAAATAAGGCTTTGTAAAACAGTATAAATCCGTTTGTGCCGTATAAGTTAAAAAAACATTCCTCGTACTTTTGTCGGAAAAGTCAAAAAGTACCTCGTACGAAAAACATCAAAAGATTCCTTTCATTTCTTTTACTAAAAACTCACCGAAGGGTAAAAATGGATTTAAACAATTCTAGGTGGATGGAAATAATATTACATATTGATGAAACATGGATGTGGATGATAAAATACACCCCAGTAAATACTTACGAATAAACAACCTCGGATAAAAATGAGATTGTGATATTTCCCTTACCTTATGTCCGACTTGCTTTGTAAGTGTCCAAACCTCCTGTATAATGATTTAAATCATGTTATTGACTTATTCCAGAATCATATTCATTGTTATGATATCATATATGGTTCACTTATGACATTATATTACCCGTTCTTTTGTAAATTCCATGTTAAAGAAGCGTTTTGGGTAAAATCGTTTCATTTATCTTAGGTGTTTTGACTTGTTGTTCTTGACATCACTATTACTTATATCATGATTTACTTACTTCCAGAATATAAAATATGATTTATATATCATATATATTCAGTATATATATATATATAATAGGTAGATAAATAAAATGAAAAACACCGTTCATGGAGACGGTAGTCCGTACGTACGCATGAACACTGTTTTCCTTTCCTTATTGTCTTGAAATGGAAGTAAGTAGATGACATACATATGTATATATATACATAAATCCAGTAGCTTTATAATGTCATATATTTCATTATTATTTCTTATATATACATTATAATCATTCTTAAATGGTTAACATGGAGAATGAATCTCATCGCGTCGTGGAGACGGTAGTCCGTACGTACGCACGAGCGATGATATCATTTCTATAAATATTGAATTGAATTGGAGTGGATTATACAATATATCAGAATCAATATGATGTTTTAATAACTATGTATAGTTATTCTTTACACCATTATACCCATCCATGTAAGGTGGTGGTGGAAAATAGATTACACCACGGCGTGGAGACGGTATTCCGTACGTACGCACGCGCGGTGATTTCTTTTTCCGTAGGATGGATAGATGGTGAAATAGGGTTGTTTCATACTTATAATAACATATCAGTATATGAGTGATACTGATGTTATTACTTCATAATGAAACAACCTAATAAGAATAAGTGGAAGAAGAAATAAAGATGAAAGAATTGGTAACGGTAATTACCTCTTCTTTGAAGTGCCTCTTTGAGACCTCCTCTTAGGGCACTAAAATTGGTCTTTGAGGAAGACCAGAACCTCTAGGATGTTGCTAGGGAAGTGGAGAGGAGAAATTGGCAGGGGTTGGCCGAGCTTGAGTGCTCAAATTGGTGTGAGGAGGAGGGGGAGGAGGTGTCCTTTTATAGGGGAGGAGAGGGGCACCTTAGGAATATCTCAAAATATTATTTTATATTAAAGTCAAAATCGGTTTATAATGGTTCCAAAGGGTCTTATTTCGAAGCTAAAGTGGGGATGGGTCGAAATCCTATCAACCAATAGGATTTAGACAAGTTTAGGGTATTATTTTAACCTTATCAATTAGATTTAACTCTAAGTTAAATAATTTAACTTTTACCATGTCTTTTTGTTTTCTTTCACTATATGGTTAATAAACTTACTATAACATGCCAAACGAACCCCAAATTGTATATTATTAATACATATATCCTTATCTAAGTCATGTGGCCGAACCTTAGATTTTTAGGAATAAAATAACAATTAATAATATAATATTTTATTTAAAAACTATTTTGTGTCAATTTTGACACTATTTGATATATGATTTTTGTGAAAGTCATAACAGAATTATATGTTCGAACCAAGTTGATTAAATCAACACTAATATATCATAGTAACCTAGAAAATTAGTGGAATTCATAAAAAGTCTTAAATTACATTTATTTTGGTATTTATATTATCAATTATGTCAATATTTCATTAATAAGATAATTACTGCATCATTTTTGTGTCATAAATAAATTATATTATTTGATGTCTATAAATTACAAATAAAATACCATCATGTAGGAAATCTTTTTAGCTTTCTAATGAATATTTATAGTCGAATTTATCTTATGTATAACCCCATATTAAAAATGATTTACTTATTAAACTTTGATTTTAACTATTTTAACCCTTCTTTAAATAAATTAATAATAAATGTCCTAATCTAATCCAAGTGGGCCTAAATGGTCATATTTTATTCCTAAGTTTGTTTTTGGTCGAATTACACTTTTCCAATAGAATTAGGACATGTGTTAGGGTAATATTGATATCATATTTACCCTTAGTTACCCTATTTACTATTAACCGCGGTAAAAAAAAGTAAAAAGTTACTATTCACCAAAAAATTATTTCCATCTCATTGAACCACATTTTAGTCCTTGATATTAACCGTGTCTCTCGGATTTTCGAAATTCCATTCACAGAAGCGGTAAAATTAAGTTTTATGCAAAATTCAGTTTTTAACCTACCACTTAGTAGTTTCACTATTCATCAAAAATTGATGTTTTTCAGAACAATGCCAAAATTTCATCCCAAGCTATATTTCATATTCCGAATTCAAAAATGAAGTCTATTTTACCAAATTCATAACATAAAAGTTGCATTAATTAATTTTATAATTAAATCCCGCTGTTAAAACAAATAGCGTGTTTTTAAGAAACAATGTCTATCAAAAGATTGACACTTGTTTATGTCTAGTTTTATTGTGAAATTACATCCAATGACCAACATTGTATTAAATTGTAAAAATATATTCTAAATATACTTTAAAACCACTCAAATTAATGATTTATCACTATTAATTATTTCGTTTAAAAAAGTTGTTTTTAATTATAATTTAGTAATTTTCACTATTCATCAGAATATGAAAGTTATCCGAAAAGTACCAAAATTTCACCTTAGGCTAAATTCGATACTCCGAATCCAAGAATGAAGTTCATTTTGAAAAATAAGATTTATAGAATTTTAAAAAGTGGTTATTACTATTCATAACGGCTAGTTTTAATAATATTTTAATAGCACATCGTTGTTTAGTGAAACTCGGTATTGCGTTTTACACACGCTATCGAGGAAGGTCGCGATTGCATGTAATGCAAGGCAAGACAAGGATGCGTGTTGTGAAAGCTCCTTTTGGTGTAGCGTACAACACAAGACATTAATAAAATTAAAAAGAATATTTCTTTATAAAATATTGGGCTGTTACATCTATGACACAAAAAAGGAGTATTCTTATTAAATATTAATGTCCATGATGAATATAAATTCCTTTTATGAAATATATGATAAAAAAATTCTTTTCACACTATTATAATAATGTCAAAATATCCACTATTGAGAATGATTAAAAGTATTCTTTTAAATTCATCATAATAAAAGTAAATTATTTTTAAAATGAATTTTTCCATATATTAAACTATGTTACTGATGATCCTAATATTTTTCAAAGAATACTGATATAGAAAAAATATTTTGAAAAATATTTAAAACTTATAAAATATGTCTTTTAGAATTAACCATTCCTTGAGTCATACTCACCACATTTATACACTAACTTATGTAATAATAAATTATATTAAAACTAAAAAAAGTAATAATTTTTTTTCATGTGTATTCAATTACAATAATCTATTTTGTTTATTTTATTACCATTCCATATATATTTATTAAATTAGTTATGTTTTTATTGGAATTTTTGGGGATGTTTGATTCAAAATTTCAAAGAAACTTTTGTCGGATTATAAAGGAAAAGGAGCCATGGCTCCCTGATATATAAAATATTAATCATGAAACAATTATAATTTTTATATATTAAATAAAATTTTATAACCTTATATGAAATGCATACATTAAAAACAAATGACATTACTTTCTGGTGGTATTAATCCACACGTATGCATGACAATGACATCTGTTTCCAATGAATGGAAGATTAAGAAGTTAAGAATTATATTATGCTTAAATAACTATAATTATTTAATTTATATAATTTATATAATTTATATCCACTACATTTAACATAATAACCATCCATATGAGGGGTTAATCCACATGTAGACAAGGGTAATGTTTTTATTTTACAAAGGATAGAGAAAGAGATGAAAAAAGGTTATAACAAGATAAAAAAATTATGTATAATAAATTTACAAAGGAGATTATTTCAGTATTAATAAATAATAATATAATTAGGTATAAGAAGAAATAAATATAAAACAATTGGTAGAGATATATTTCTTTTCTTTGTAAAATCTCCCTTAGATTATACTTTAAACCTTTATAGGATAAAATTTTTATAATAGCATGGAATCCAAGACATGGGGAGGGATATTTAATATAGATTTATGTAGGCCTCGATAGATATAGAGTGTATAAATTATTTTATGGATAGAGTATGTGGTATTACATTTATAAGTGAGGCTAGTGAAAGAAATGCACTTTTTCTAATGTTTTAAATCTTATAAATTTCTTACTCATTATAACATTTTTGAATAACTATCCTATATAAATTATGAGGTGAAAATTTTTTATATAAAATAATTAAAATAATATTTAAGATGAATTTTGGTGGTCTGATCAAAAAAATATTTACCTTACTTAACCTCATTTATCATTTACCGGGGTGACACATTTTTACCAGGGTTACTATTCATAATAACCAAAAAAATGAAATTAAAATCATTAATAAATTTTAACCTCATAATTAAAAATATGACATAAATTTTTTAAGATTATATTGTTATATATGAATTAAATTACAGTAAATATACTGTTGAAATATATAATGAGAAACATGTTTTTTAGAAAATTGAATTTTTAAGCATAAAAATATACTTTTACCAAAATCAAATTTTATATTGTTTCCTATGAAATTATTTAAAAAAATTTAAATAAAATTTAAATTATTTATATTAAAAATAAAAAAAATCAATTTTTCTATTAAATAAATTTATTTTATAAATATAAATTATATTTGTGAAAAAATTACACTTTTCACTATTCACTTGAAATGCATTTTTTTCTAAAGGATAAAGAATCACCATTATGTATGTTTGATTTCATGATAATAAAAATTAATTATAAATTATCAAGAAAACTTTATAATGTTAATAAACTTAAATATAACCATTCAATACATGGAAAACAATTTAGTTTGAATTAAATAATATTTTTTGAAATAAAATTATTCTAAGTAATGAGAAGCCATATAATATAATCGTGATTATTAATAATATTTTAAAATGATTAATTATTAAAATAAATTTTTTTCAAACTATTGATCAACACAACCAGCCTATTATCTAAGTTGAATGTGGTCCTTTGTGTGATGTTTGTTCACTAATCAGACTTATATCATCCTCACGATGGTTCCTAAATGCATTACTCACCAAATATACCATAATCTTACAGTTTTAGTTGTTTTAACCTCATTGATATTTTCTATTCTTCACAAAATTTCAGGATATGGCAGATCATAACCCCTAATTTTAGAATCTACCTATATTATGCCAACTTTGGTTTATAATATTTCCAAAATATATTGAGAAGTGAAAATTACTATAAAATCACATAATATTCTCAATCAAATTAAGAAACTAATTTCAGTGACTTAAATTAATAAAATCATTTATGATCTTTTTAGTGATATATAGTAGGGTTTTTTAATTATTCACATGAAAAAGGTATAATTAGATTATCCAAATTTATTTTAAAAATTCTCTCTATCTTATGTTAAAATACATGTGTTAGATATAGATGAGTAAAATGGTTTTTATTCATATAATCTCATAAAATAGAGATATAAATTTTCCCTATATAGTTAAAACAAGAAGGATTCAAAATCAAATATATAATTTAATAGACAAAAAATTCTCTCAAACATTACCTGAACATCCTACAATTTATTTCCAAAATTTCATGTCTAGTAGTTTTGTTTAGTCTGAAAAAAATAATAATCACATCTCAGGTATAGATTAATATAACGCATGAAAAAAAAATTATATATTACCTTAAGTCAAAAAATGGCGTGCTTGGTAAAGGGAAAAATATTTTATTAATGATATGATAATATCTATCCAATAAAATCATATTATTTTTTAAAATAATAATTTTATCGACTAATAGTATAGAAGATCTTCCAAAAATACATATAAGTTCTATAAAAATATAATATAAGGGTTTATATGTGAAAATTACATGCATCACAAAAAAATTAATATATAAAATTAATTAAAAATAATCATCATTTCCACCCAATGACTCCACATAGTACAAAAATAACCAAAAACTATTCTGTGGTAAAAAATTTATTTTGTAAGCAATTTATAGTCAATATAAAAATATTAAATTCCTTTGAAGTGGAATTTAATATTTTTACTTTTTAATTAGAAATTAATATTTATACAAAAAAACTAAAATAGAAATCAACCAATCGACTAAAGAACATTATTTAAATTCAAATGAGATTAAATAAGTACAATGTTATCAAAATAAGATATGAATTATAATCATGTTCAATTGTATACTTAGGTCAAGATTCATAATGTTACATAAAACTATTTTTTTAATTAATTTGAAGTGAAATTTTCTTTATTTATTTCATCATTGATTATAAAATATGAAATTGTTTTGTTGAAAATATCATAAATTTCTTATTTTATCTACATTTAATGTTATTGATGTCAATAATGACTAAAAATAAATACATTTAGAAAAAATTGTGTTACATTTCCTTGAGTGGTAATTAATAATAATAATATAAATTTTTTTAAAAAAAATCATATTTTCTTATGTAAATGTGGGGTGATGGATAGGAAATATCAATGAGATGAATGATCTATTACTTCAATTTTCATTCTATAGCATAAACTATATATAATGATAACCTTTATGTTAATGTCTTTTCTTTATTAAAACCCTATTCTTTCTTATTTTGGATTAAGGATGTTCACCTAGATAAAAATAAAACACAATTGACTGAGAGATTATTATCCTGATCTTATACCAATTATTCAATACTGTAAAAATACATTATACATAAGGTTCTTGATTGAAGGGTTTTTACAGTGATAGAAAATTAAAATCCTCAGATGCTTGTTTTATTTATAGGGGTTAGACATGCAATTAATTTAATGAAATTAAGATTATTTAAATATAAATATATAACACACACACACACATGTATATATATGAATATATCACGAAGTCCTGAGTGGGACATAAATTATATAACAGTTTAAAATTTGGGGTAAATTTTTACATCTCATGAGATGATTTTGTTTGTGCTACTAAGAGGTAATTGAAATACACTTTTATTATAAGACTCATTAGTGAATCCAATCGAATATGTTTATGGGATTGGGGAATAAGCACAATCAACTATTTTATAATTGTATTTCTAGTAAACCATGATATATGATTTTATTAAGTATTCTTTTATGTGCTCCACAATATAATCTCACAAAATATTTCAATTTTATATCACCTTTCATTAATATTAATATCATACTACTTCACATTATTATTCAAAGGTTTATATTATGTAAACATGATTCAATATTTTAATTCCATATTTTATGAATATTCTATTTTTATTGATGACCACATTTATTATATAAGGATAATATTTTTTTAATGATGAAAACAATTCCATTAACACCCCTCTTTATTTTTTAGGATATAATGAATACTTCTATATTTATCATTGATAATATTTTCCATTTATTGAGATTTTTATCTCACCCATTTTTAATATTTTCCCATTTAACAATGAAGTTCTTTTTAGGGATATGAATGGAAGAGATACATTTATGGTGAATATTTTTGAACAAATGTATATATTATCATGAGAAAATAAGGACATGTACCAAGTTCCCAAAGATACTGAATTTATTATTCTAGGAGTTGTATATGCATTCATTTTTATGTGAAAATGTATATATGTCCTGATTCACATCTAAAATTTCAGATTTTGGGAGATTTAATTTTTATTAGAGTATTGTATGGTTATTTTTTGGAATTATGAATGAGAAATTTTTTAATATCAATCTTCATACAAGTAATAATTAACTATAGATAACTAAGATATGAAAAAATATTTTCCATAATAGGGTTAAAATTTCACATCCATACCATATTTAATACATAAAATTTCATTTTAAAATAGCATTATGTATTTATAAATTAATAAAAATACATTTATAACAATTTATCAATGATTCAAAACTAAGAGGATACAATTTCACTATGATGTTATGATGTAACATAACTAATTTTAAATAATTTTTTTAAATAATTCCTCTCTATAAATTATATATAGATGTAAAATAAAATCATTTTATTTTTATTAAAATATACTGTCATTGAATATAAGCTCAATTTTTGGCTAAGAAGTAATAATGATATATTAATAAATAATTAAAATTTACCAATCTCTTATCTTGAAATCATGATATTAGGACAATTATTCCACTCACATATAAAAATATTATTTTCATAAAATTTATAATCTATCTATATGTTTCCATCTATAGAAAAAAACTATTGAAATACCATAAAGTAAGGTATTATAGTATAATGTTATAAATAAAACTCAATTATATATATGGATTTAGAAAATAACTTTTTATTATGTCATTATACGATTCTAACCCATGATTTTATTTGTTAAATATATTATTCTCGATAGTATTTTTAATCTTATCATCTAACTATTAATTTGTTCAATAAAATATAATTGTTAATAAAGTATCATACATATATTTTAATCATATAATTGTAACATATAATTATTGAACGTAACGTAATAATTATTATTGTAAAATGAATTTTCATATGCATAATTTTATAAAATATGTTTACTAATTATATTTATAAACTAAATTATTTTTTAATTATTCAATTAATGCTTAAATTATTTCATCAAATAATTTTTGTTGTGTTTTTTTGTAACAGAAAAAATATTTTTTAAAACATTATGTAACATATTTTAAACTTAAATCATATTATGATTTATTTATTTTATAAATATATTTACAATATATATAAAAACCTATCTTAAAAAAAACTAATTACATTTATAAAATTATTCTACTAAAAATTTGATATGGTGAATAATATATTATTAGGAATAATATTCTTGAAAATGAAATTGTTTTATTATGTATGTATTAAAATGTTATATATATCATAATTATTATTTTAATTTTATTAATTTTATATTTTTTATATGTAGAAATAAATAATTACCAAACATATATTTGTAAGTAAAAAATAAAAACTTGACATACAATTGCTCATTAGAAAAGAAATTACATCAATTTTAGATAAATTTTGAATACAATGTATTATATAACTATATTTAACAAGTAAATTTCTGAAATTTTAAATTTTTATAAATTAATATGGAAAAAAAAATTGATTCCTAATATTAAAATTTTCTTAGGGTAAATTGTTAATATTTTTTTAAATGGTTTATTTTTTGGTAAATAGGGTAAATAGTGTTTTTAGAATACAATATATTCTACGACATCATTGGGATATATACATATATGAATAAAAATTTTGTAGAATATTTTTCATAAAATAAACAATGTTTATTAAGTTACATAATTCATTTAAAAATAATATAAATAATTTTAAAATATATATAACATTCAAAACCTTAATAACATTTTACATGAATGAAAAAATATTTTTTATTATTTTTTCTGAATCAAATATTTAAATGCTTATAGTGTGATAAAAAGTTACATATATATATATTAATTAAACACTTATAATATTCCTATGAATCAAAAATATTCAGATTATTGAGCTTAACTAATCAAAAAACAAATATTATATTCAAAGATAACCCTCCCCTTTCTTATATAAACACGTTTTCTGCCATAATTTCTCCACATATTCAAAACTCCTTCCAATGATAAATATATTCTAAAATACCTCTATAAACATTATTATCCATGTTTCCTTGGAATTTCTATATTCTAACTTCTTTTCTATGGAGACCTAAACCTCAAAGAATATGAGGAAACTGAAAGCTAGAGGCATGGGTTCTCAAGTATCCCTTTCAGTTATTATTTGATACCTTTTAACCTAATTTTTTTGAAAATCCTATTGTTTTACATTAATGGTTCTATATATATTTCATTAAAAATCCTTTTAATGCATTTTTTATGATAAGCCATCCAATATCTCTCATTAAACAATTTTCACAAGCCATTTCCATGTTGAAATACGAATTTTAAAACCCATGTATTATCATTTTATTTCCATTCTTACATCCTCTATGATATAAGGGAAAATTAAATTTTAACCTTAAATTAATTTTTTAATTTAAATTTAATAATATTAAAACAATAAAAAATTATTCTTTTTCATTGTGTAAAATATTTTTTAAAAATCATCACTCACCCATTATTTATTTATGAAACCTCAAAGATTAATGATATTTTTTCACATTCAAATTTTATGAATATTTATAAAAATATTATTCATGGATGAATGTAAAATTACAAATAAATTATATTTGGACTATAATTTTGGAAATATAAAATATGTATAATAATATTGATAACAAATTTAAACAATCCTATATATTTTTTAAGAACCCAAAATAAGATTATAATGACATGTTTTTTGAGTTGAAATAATTAATTACTAATATTAAAAAATTAGATTTCTTTGTTTTTGGAATGCTATGAAGTATATACCTTGAAACATATAAATAATTTTTTAATTGGATTATAACCATATATCATTTATATTTCATTCATGTATAATTTAAATGGTGAACAATCTTTCCTAAAAACAGCTAACCCAAAAAAATTAATATATTAATTTCAAAATGCATCACAATATATATATATATATATATATTAATATGAAAAGTAATGAATAGTTAAAATTAATAAGATTATAAAAAACCTAAATAGTATATATTATTTCATTATTCAATATGTTAGTAAAAATAAGAGGTAATCCATGACTATTAGAAAATATTTATCATTCCAAATATATAATATTTTCATGTATTAATGGTATACCAATACCTATATATCTATTTTAAACTTTTTATATTTTTCATATGTATAATATTGATTCTTTATTTATCTATATCTTAACTTTCTAAGGATATATGCCTTTTTGTGGTTCCCATCCGATTATTCACTATATTAAACCCTATGATATTTATAATAATAACTATTTCATAAGGAAGGATACTTTCTCTTATCAAGGGTTCTAATGGGAGATCCCACTCTAGATATTCTATGGTGGATTACAGGGGCTCTAGAAATTCACTATAATCAATATCCCCTTGTCACCTTCAACATTCAAACGGTTTTTACTCAGTCATCGAATCTAGTAAACACCAATGGATTCAAAATCATCTCTCATAAAATCTCTATTATTGAGAACTCCTACACTTTCAGTCTCCTATAATGGATCCTATATCTACATGGGGATTTTATTGTGATGTTGATATATAACATCCCATGATTTAAGTATTTATTTTCCCTTTAAATAATTAATTTATTCAATTACAGTTGTCACATTAAAACCCAAACTAAAGAACAAAAAGATAAAAATTATTACCTAAAAGTCATATGTATAAAAATGATAGTTTTAACATAGTAATTGAACTAGTAGATTTAAAAATTAGTAACCTTATTTTGAAATTTATTTTTTAAAATAATCAATGGAATTTAGTAACTAGGTCCTTCCTTTTGAGATACATTTTCCAGAGTAAGGAAATGAAGTTGTTTCACTTGGGTTTTCCATATATCTATCTCACATTGAACTTAACTAAAAATTGGTTGAGTGAAATCATTTTTTTTTGTAATTTCATGCTTCTGTAAATATCCAAGAGATCCATGGTTTCTGAATAATCACTCATTAATATGTCTAAATATTATCATACCCTTAGATCTTATTTATTAATCCTAAGCGGTTTTGTGTCTACAGGATGGAATGATATAATCATGTAATTGTTAATATTATAAATTTTATATATTCTTAAAATATAAAATATGAAGTTTTTTTATAATTTTTATTTTAAAAAAAAAATTAAAATTATGATATCAATAGAAATTTCATTATTTATAGAGGGAAAATAGTGAATAAATTTATAAATTATGAAGAAAATAATTATATTTAAAAAATTTATTTTTTGGAATTGTTTTTATATATTATGTATTTTTATATGAATAAACTAATTTTGAAAAATTAATAGAATAATTTATTAAAATTATTTAATATAAAAATGTTGTTTAATTTGTTATTAATGTAAAATTAAATTAAAATCACATAAAATTTGAAAATTCAAATTTAAAGAAATATTATCATTATTTTATATATTTTTTTA
Source organism: Viscum album (assembly GCA_963277665.1). NCBI lineage: Eukaryota > Viridiplantae > Streptophyta > Magnoliopsida > Santalales > Viscaceae > Viscum > Viscum album. Next base: position 350,199,208 of record OY728134.1, on the reverse strand, counting down.
AATATAAAAATATTAAAAATTAAAATATAATTTTATAAAATTATTTTAAATTTTATAATTAAAAACTAATTTTTTTCATAGGTATAATTTTTTGATATTTTTCAAATAATGTTGATTCTCTAGTGAATAGTAGAAAATGAAGTTCTTTTTAATAAAACAAATTTTAATGACTCATCATGATGTATTCATAAAAATTAAAACTTATAAGTCATATTTAATGATTAAATATTTATTTTCTGAGTTATTTATTAATTTTAAAAATATTATATTGAATTTAGAAAATTATATTTTACTTTTTAACCTGGAATTATTTGTTATCCTAGTAACATATTATTTAGATTCTTTTTATTTAATTAATTTTTTGGAATGTGTTATTTTGTTTTATATTGATCTAAATATTAAAGAAAATACATTTTTTATAATAAGCCATAAATTCAAATTAATCATTATTTCTCAAATGTTTTTGGACTAAATGAATTTTTTTAATATTTGATCCCAAAAATACCCTTCTCCTCCTATATAAATACCTCACCTCCATTCATATGAAATAAAAACATCAATTAAGTTATTAAAGAATATTATAGTATCATTTAATTTATCATATGTATCTTATCTTTTTTTGGTACATTTTGGAATTAAAAAAACAAATCCTCAAAGTCTTTATTGATTGAGTAAATCTCCTAAAAAGTGGAAACCCCAATTCTCTTTTATTATTTTCTTTCTTTTCATAGTTCTCCTCACCCTATAAATTTTATTTTTAAAAAATTATAATTTTTTTACATATATTTATTGAATATACTAATGTTATTATGATACTATTACATGTAAATAAATATATTTATAGTAAATATTATTTCTATATATTTTTTGACACTTTTTAATAGAGGCTAGATTAATCTACTTATGGGGGTGTTTCTTGTGAATTAATTAAAAAAATATATTGAAGATTAAGTAATATTATATAACATTTATTTATTTTAATATATTATAATAATTTGGAAACATTTTTACAATATTATAAATTAAAGGTATTAAGAAATCCTAAAATTGAAATAAAACTTGATAATGTATAATACTACATGACTTCCAGCCATACTCTCTGAAAAAGAAATTAAATTAAATAAATTATAATGATTACAACAAATGAAAAAATTATAAAGTGGAATGTAATTAAATTTTATATTCATGTTTAAATAAAAATAATTATTTTATACAAGAGGTGTAGATGTGATGAAATTAATTGTGTGCTAATATAATTATTTTTTCAGTATCACAATTAATTCATGATTATTATGAATTAGTACACATATAATGAGAATATAATATATTACCCACTTAAAAACCGATTATTTATTCTTTACTTTTTAAAATTTGTTTTACATATTCATCAACTATTTCACTTACTTTTAGAATAATAATTCACTTGATGTGATTATTTTTAGAGAAACTAACCAGACCTATTATTTTAATTCAAAATTGTTTTACCTCTATGCCTATTTGTATTTTATTTTATCTCATTTTTAATGAGATTAACTAAAAATTGATGATATTTCTATTATAAGTGACGTCATTAATGTATTTTGAAAATATTTTTATAGTCTACCCCTGAATCATGAAGTTGATTTTTCAATAGAACTCATACATGGTGCTAAACCTGCTTAAAAGATTCCATTACGAACGGAAAATATTGAGCTTGTGAAATAAAGAATAAATCAATAGAGAATTTAGATATGGGATTTATTCAACCTAGAGTCTCACCCAAGATTGCACCTATTCTTTTTTTAAGATGAATGATGGTTTAATGCATCTTTTTATATATTTTTGATAACATAAGAAAATCATTATTAAGAAAAATTATCATCTATATCATATAAATGATATGTTTGATCAGTAAATAGAAACCCAACATGTTTTCCATGATTCATCTTTGATCTGGATATCATCATATATAGGTGAAGGATTTGGATATACCCAAGTCATACTTCCAAACGATCTATGGTCATTACAAATTTTTAGTAATAATATTTGGACTAACTGATGCTCGTACTATCTTCATGGATTAAATGAAAAATGTATATAGATATTAGCTTGATAAATTTTTGGTAGATATTATATATGATATTATTATATATTCTATGAAAATGATAGTAAAGAATAAAATTTTTGAGTCATGCTAAATACCCTATGGAATGATAAGATATATTAAAAATATAACATCTGTGAAATTCTTCTACAAAATGACTCATTATTAGAACATATAATTTATGAATATGGTATATTAGTGAACCATTGAATGATATATGTAATTGAGAAATGTCCTTGACCGACCATAGAAACTGAGATCCATTGTTTTCATGGTATGACTAGATATTATTGACACCTTTTGAATTATTTTTCACAACTATCTAATTCACTCACTAAATTGACTCAGAAGGGATTCATGTTCTTTTAGATAGTTTAATTTGGGGTAATATTAATTAATTGAATTGAAGGATGATCATTTTACTAGCTATTAAACTACCTTATGTGGACAAATATATTTTATACTTATTAATACATAAAGTGATGGGTTGGGATACATCCTCAAGATGAATGGCATGGTGATAGCTTGATCCTCTCTAAAATTGATAATACATGAGAAAAATTATGTGACACATGATTTAAAGTGAATAGCAGTAATATTTTCAATGATGATATTAAGGAAATATCTATATGGTGAAATTTTTGATATATATACTTATCATAAAACCATGATGTATATATTTTTATAGAAAATGTTAATACATGTTAGGGAATATGGATGGTTTTGATCTCATATTATAACTTATTAATACATTACTACCCTAGGTATGTGTACAGGGTCACGGATGCCCTGATATGGAAATTATAGGCTAGTTTTTCCATGATTCGGATTCAAATAGATCAAATATATGTGTATTTTAATAATTTGGATATAGAAATATTGAGTAAAGGTTATAATCATATCTTTCTCAGATTAATGCTCAAACATACATCGATTAGTGGGTTAAGAAGGTGAATAATAAGGGTGCGGAATTATAGATGAATGTTAGGATTGTCTCTTAGTTTAACCATTATTTTAGTAGAATTATATGATTTAGGATAAAATTATCTGTCCCATCAGAACATGGGATGAAAATGGATTGTTTGGACAAAGCTCAGAGTTCATTATTATCTATTCATCAAAATATTATAATGATTTATACGTATTTGTAAATTATATTTTGTGAGATAACATGAAAATAGATATTTCAGAATAAGTATCTTGATTTATAGTGTGTCAGGAAAATAATGTTGGGAGGAATATGTCTAATGGGATGTCATTTCCATTTCCAATACCAAATTTAAAATGGGAAAAAATTAGACTAAATTATTTCATCTAAATACAAAAAACTACTAGATAGAACAATTTTATTCGGGTTCTGGTAGATTTCCTTATCAAATCATTATATTTTATCACTATTATATAAGCTTGTTTTTTAATGATCCAAATTGGGTCCTCCATGAACAAGTCACATGAGTCAGTGTGTGACAAGGCTCGAGAGGCACTCTCAATCCTCTTTGGTTATAAACCAGTGCCATGAAAAACGATCATAAACATGGCAGATTTATCCCATAATAAACAATTATAAATGAATAAGTTAGATTATGTAGTATAAAAAGAATAATCCCTAAATAACAACATGAAATAAGTATATAAACAATTCATGTTATAACTACATGAGAAAAGAAAAGAAAAAGTACTATGAAAAAACAAAATCTTACATGATCACCATGTAACATCTTGATCAACATCATCTATAACACCTTCTTGATCCATATGAAAACCATAAAAAAGTTGAACTTTAAAAATACCTCAGGTCTAAATATGTAAAGAGTTACAGGTTGGGTGTGATCATAAAACAATGTAGTGGGTAAACACTATGAAATTTATTCATTCCTATCCCCGAAACAGTCCATAAATTATAGTATGATGATATAGATATAAAATAATGTTTTTTCATTTAATGATCCTAACACATCATTCTTCTTTTAAACCCCCACATTAAAACCACAAATTAAAGTCAAAACCTAATTTTTGGAAGGTACAATAGAAATGAATTATCAAACTAAACACAACAACATGTTAAATAAAATAAATCATGAAATTATGAGAAATAATACAAGTTAAAGAAGACAAATACAAAAAATAATGTAAGAAAATAAATAAAAAATAAAACAAGAACAAACTCATATGTAATCATGGGAATTTCTTATATATCCCTAGATGTAATCCCAAGATATATTTTTTTTCAGACCCACCATCTGGCATATGGTGTTACACCATAGTCAATACCCAATATAGTCACCACAAACTAACCTCACCAATAGAAAATACCACCCTACCTATACTTTTTCTAGGGTATTCCAATTGATATAATATTTATCATAAATAGATCATCAACTATACATATGGATGAAATCCCCAAATCCCATAATAATATTATAAAGGAAAACGAGGAGGCTATCACATGCCTGTCTTTAAACATAACACATAGAATACATCATGCATACCATTACCAATCACATACATAATGTATTTAAAATCCCTATCACCATAAGGATGACAATAGGGGTTCCCATTATAAATAGAACCATTTAAAAGTTCCAAATAGGCCTACACATCATAAGAGTTTAAAAGTAATTTTTCAAAACAACAAAAAGTACCAACTAGGAAAGACCCTTTACTAAAACCAAAACCACTTCCAATGTGCAACCATTTATTTACAAAAAAAAATTCATGAAAAATCCAAGAAATTCATTTAAGCATGAAATATTCCAAATGGGCCTCATTAAGTCATGGGTTTACCGGTCATGTCCCATAGTATCAAAAAATTCCATGATTTAAGATACATAATTGGAAGTCTCATTTGGAGTTATTCAGAAACAAAAATTACATGTGTAAAATATATAAATTTATTTAAGAAAATGTGAAGAAAAAATGGGAAATAAAGAAGATAAGAGGAAGAGTTTTTATGAAAATAATAATGGTTTTCACAAAATACACTTTATGTAATTTCAATTTATATTACAGATCACATATATATATGCTCTAACGAACATATAGATGCGACCCTATTCACCAACATATATATGGATAACAATAAGTGTTTTTATGGGACCAATTCAGAAGCACAAGGAACATCACCCTATAACTCAAGAGTTCACACCTAGGAAACAAACAATGAGGAAGCTCCAAACCCATCAAAACCGCAATTCAACATATAACCCATTTGTACAAAAACATTAACAAGACCACCCACCTTTTCATCATACCCAAATACATTTTAAATACCACTCTAGATTTTATAAATAACCTTATATAAAGAAACACATTATCATGATTATATAAATATTCGGAAAACCCATTTTAAATCATGTTTCCAACATTGAAACACCATAAAAAACATGAATAAAACATTTCAAATTTATTAATGAAACATCAAGCATAAAATGTAATATTACAAAAAGAATATGGATGGAAACACCTATCTCAATGATGTGTGAATGCCTTGAAACTCAACGAGAAGAAAGAGGATGTCCCATGGGGGAAACTTCACTCCTAATATCAAAATAATCAACCAAAATTATCCAAACCGCACCCTTTAGTTTGGAAAAGATGAGTTCCAGCTCTAATAGAAGATTAAACTGACATATATATAATTAAAGATGAGGAAAACACTCAAAACCAAAATATACCAACCTATGAACCTTGTAGGAGTGCCACTGGTATATGGAGAGCTAAGGGAAGAGGGGATTGGGAACCCTTTATTGTCATAAAATCATAAAAGAGTTTAAGAGGGACAAATTGGGGTTTAAAAATAATAAGGTAAAATGAGTTATTTTATGATTTTAAAAATCCGGGTATGCCATATTGTTTAGTTGCAAGGTTTTCCAAACCGTTCTCCAATTATGTACACCCAACTAAAAGGAGGATACATAAACATTCATTATCCACAATGTTTGAGAAACTATTTGGAAAATATGAAAATTGGTTATGTGAAAATGATGGATCATCTCACAAGCTTTCCACGCAGTTTTTAATAAATGTGTATAAGTCAAACGCCTTGTCTAAGACCCCACCAATAGACATCATGGTTACTAATTTTTCCTCAAAGGGTTTGGAACAAACCATGGATAGACAATGTATGATAAATCGGGCAAGAGAAAAATGAACTAAAATAACCTTCTTTATAAACTATCTACATGTTTTTCCCCATTATATGTACACTAATAGTGAAAAATCCCAAAAACTACTCAATAATTCCAAAAATAAATAATTTGGTCTAGGAACCAGGCATAAACCTCAACTAGGAGATCAAACACAAAGAAATAGTTATAAAAAGAATAAAAAAATAATAATCTAGGGTTTGTATGAGAAAATATATCTACAGTGAAAAAAAATTTCCCTATGAAGATACTAGTACAATTAAAGAACAAAAATAATACTCCAAACTGAATGAGGTCAAAAGAAACCATGCACATATATGTGAAATTTTATCTCAACAAGTCATTCCCTAAACACTTCTATAGAAAAAACCACAATAAGGTCCATTGGGTATGTGGAGGGGAATCCCCTCCATTTAAAAATAAACTAGAAAAACAAAATCAACACCAAAACCCCCAAAACGAGGGGATCCCAACAATGTAATATCAAAACAATATCAATCATAACCATTATTCATCATTTCCACAATACAAAATCAACTCTAAAATATAACAAATGAAAATAATAGATGATTCAAAAAAAATACAAACATTTAATGATTCACACGCATAAATAACCACAATAATAATATCTAGAATACAAGTCTATAATGATACATAAAAAAAGAATGATTCAAAAAAACAAAAGATAATTTTAATAAGAAAACATAAATCATCCACACTCCAACATTAGGGACAAAATCTGGGCTAACAAAAGCCACCATAATAATAAATTTATGATGGGATGAATTAATTAACTTTTTCTCCTATGGTTTGTACCAAAGTTACTTGAAGCATATACCACACCACATTTAGGACTTGGTAGTCTCCAACCAAGACATCCTCTTCTAGTAACTCAACTACAAAAAATCTTCTATGTAGTCGTAATGGTCACATTGTCAACAAGATTTCATGGGGTTGTGAATAGAAGGCATCAAATTCTATATCCAAGAACACTAAAAGAACATGAGTGGGTTTTCTATTGGAATAAATGTATGAACATACAAGGGAGACTCCTTAGGAATGGGTTCCTTTTGTATTACACTTCACTTCAGATTGGGAACATTTTTTTCACTAATGGAAAATGGATATCGATCTACTATCAACATCCCTTTGTAAACCAGCTTGGATAAGGACACATCATCCACTATCTACCTAGATATAATATCCCTATAAGAGAGAAATCAATGATTAATATATCGAAATGTAATTCAAATAATGAGAATCAATTTTAACAATTTCATTGATTCTATATCCAAAGAGAAAGAAACTAGTTCATTGAAATGATAAATAAAGGCCTTCAACATCAATTGATATTATAAACAATCCAAGATATAAGTCACATACTTCACATTTACCTCCACATGTATCAAAAAGTAAATAAAATTTGTTTTTTAGACATGTAACAACATCCCAATAAGAAATGATGATAGTTAGATCACTTTACACTAATCCAAGACTAGTCCCTCAAACAAAACTAAAATAGATTTCACCCTCATGGATTCAAGAATTCTCATATACCCAAAGACACATTTATCTTAATTAATCAATTATAGAGTCTCAAACATAACTTTATCACCATAGAAAACATGATACAATTTTGATGAACATGACTTCACCACTCCACTAGGAGTTTGGGCATGTCCAATGACTGGAAGTGACATTCTGGAAACCTTTGGAATCATTCTATCCCAAATAATCTATATTATTGAAAAACCCAAAATATAATGAACATCATCCAAAATTACACTAAAATAAAATCCTAATCCAAAACCCCATGATCATAAATAATAACAACCTAAAAAAATTAAAAATTATCTTTCAAAAATAACAATTTCTAAAATTTAAAATAAAATCATATTAACAACAATTTTTATATATCATAACCAAATTAAAAAAAATCTAAACAATTTATCACATTTTTCAAATAAATCTATACTCTAAACTTATTTTCCTTTTAAAAATATTGTTTTCCAGGATCCATTTTTCAATAAAAAACAACCCATAGTGACAAAAAATCCATGTTATAACTAACACTGAAACCCTATAAATATTTTACTAGTGGAAGTTCATAACACATAGACACTATGTATAAGATTGTGTGATAAGAATGCACCAACAATAATATGTATCTTAAAACATGAATTGGGGATCTATATGGGTGTATAAACCATGAAAGTTTACTATGTATCATAGGTTCATTTCCATTGACATCCCAAAAATTGAAAACCCAAAAATTCCAATAATAAACAGAAAACATGAACCCAAAATCAAAATTAAAATCTCAGTACAAATAACCACTGGAAACTCCAGGATAAGAATGGGTAAGAGTATGATATGTTATTCCCACTCCTACCTCTCAAGTACTGACATCCCTATCTCTAGTATACCTGATATTCAAAATAACAAAGGGCTGAAGGGATTCCATTTTATTATGAACCAACCTAGGTTAACCCCAAACTGGTCACTCGACCCGAACCTGTGATTTGGGCGTATAGGAATTCTATATCCTCCTATACTGGAAATTAGTTTTTAAAAACAAATATTATTCATTTATGAATTATTTATCCCATAATAATCAATTATAAATAAAGCAAGATAGAGTACACATCATAAAAGGGATAATCCATAAATTACTGAATGAAATAAATACATCAACAGATCCATATAGATCTATAGTAGAATCAAAAATGAAAATAATGAAATTTAAACTCTAGCCAAACTTGAACTAAAAAGATCACCATCTAACCTCTTGGTCACCATCATCCAAAAGACCAACCCACTGCATAGGGAACCAAAAACAATACATGAATTAAAAAATATGGATTGATAACCAGTGTATAGTGGAACCAGTATAGTGTGAGAAAAAAACCTACCTGTTGGTAAAAACCACATAATAAATAAATGTCGTACCCAAAATAGTCCATAAATTATA